>JAUMJL010000145.1:0-707769 GCA_033558185.1 Dromococcyx pavoninus
CCTCGCGCAGCCCCACCCTCTCCGCCGCGCCGCGGCTCGCGCTCTGCCGCGTCGGGATGAGCCGCGCTTCCCCATGGACACCAAACGGGCCGAGATCCCCAGCAGCGTGCTCGATGACCTCTGCAGGTACCGTGGCGTGGGGGCGCCCACGGGGCCCCACAGCATCCCCCCCGACCCGAGCTGCCGCGGGCTGCCCCGAGGCGGGGGGCGGAGTGAGCGGCGTCCCTCCCTCCCGTCCCGTGTCGCTTCTTCCCGCCCCTTGTGCCCCCTCCATGTCCATCCTCCCCCGCGTCCTTCTCTTCCGCCCTGCCTCCTGTCCCACCCAACTCTGCCCCGCGTGTGCCTTCCCCCCTCCCGTGTCACCTCCCTGGCCCTATGTTGCCTTTCCCCTCCTAGTGTTCGCCCCTCGCCCTATGTCCCCCTTCTGTGCCCCACGCGCTCCGTGTCCGTTCCGTCCCCGTCCCCCCGCAACGTGTACTCCCTCCGTGTCCCTTCCGGCCCTGCTCCGTGTGTCCTCCCCGTCCTTCTTCCTCGCTGAGTGTCCCCCCACCCCGTGTATCTTCTCTCCCGCCCTGTGCCCTCCTACTCTCGTGTCCCCGCGCCCCGCTTCCTGTGTCCTCCCATCCCGCATGTCCCCCCGCCCCGCCGCCATGTGTCCCTCCCATGTCCCCCCCGCGTGCCCACCCTTCCCCCACCCTCTCGTGTCTCCTCGCCCTCCCGTGTGCCTTTGCACTGATCTCTCTGTCCCCCTCCGCAGCTTGTCCCCCCGCCCTAGGTACCTGTCTCCCTCCCGTTCTGCTGCCCTGTGTCCCCACTCCCCGCAACGTGGTATTGCCCCTTGTCGCCCCTTGCAACATGTTGCTGCCCCGTATTCCCCCCGAGGCCTCCCTCCTCTGCCCTGCCCTGCGCCCCCTCTTGCCTTGTGCCACCGCTGCCGAATAGTGTCTCTCTCATCCCTTCTGTCCCTTCCACTTGTCCCTCCTCCTGCCCTGTGACCCCACCCCATGTCTCTTCGCCCTGCATGTGTCCCCCTGCCCTGCCCCGTGTTCCTCCCCCCTTGCTTTCCCCATGTGTCTCTCCCCTGCCTCATCTTCCCCTCCCTGTCGCTGTGTTTCCCCCTGCCGTGCCCCATGTTCCCCTCTGCCCCATGTTAATCCTGCCCAGTGTCCCCTTCCTGCCCTGCGTCCCTCTTCTTGCCCTGCCCCAGGTGGTGGGGCCGCCAGCAGGGAGTGGAAGGAAGAGGGTCTTTGGAGCCTCTGAGCCTGTGTGGGGTTGTGTCCTCCCCCCCGGGGGAGCTGGAAGGGCACCTGCCTGCAGAGCCTGGTGTGGGGCTAAATCTGGGGGGGAGAAGCTGAGTGTGTGGGAGAACATGGCACATGGGGTTTTCCTGTGGTTCTGCAGCTCCTGCTGCTTGGTGAGAGCTGGAAACATGAGGTGATGTAGTGTGTGTAGTGATGAGTTGATGCAATGAGTTGTTGTAATGCTTTACTGCTCAGAAGTCTAGCGTCACTTAGAAGGGGCGGCAGGAATTCCCTTCTGCCCGAAGAGAACATTCAAGTGAAACGGAAAAGGAAGAGCCAAAGCATTACCCTTCAATCCACTCTACTCGGTACTTGGAGTACTGCATTCAGCATCACCACTATACAAAAAAAGATGTGGACAGGCTGGAGCGGGCCCAGAGAAGGGCCACTAAGGTGATAGTGTTGGAAAAGTGTAAGATTTTATCAGTCTGTTATATTAGTCTGGTATTAAATTAGGTAGAAACAGAAATATAGTGGTTTTAAATTCTATTACTTTAAGTGTATTAGTGATTATTAGAAGTAGCCGTTATTCAGGTGAAAAGTTTTTCTTTCCTTATAAGAACTGTGTAAAGTATCCAAAACTTATCCAAGCTAAGCCTGCACCTGCAGTTGAGATAAGGGCTGAATCTGCAGTTGACCTTGCATACCAGAGTTAACTAAGCAAAACAGAAGGAAGCTGGCACTGAAAAGACTGTTATTATAATTAGCCGAAGAAGTAATCTGTACATGCATATGTATTAATTGTAACTTGTTGAATATACATTAGATTATGTAACATGTAGGGAATAAAATGGGGTTGCGCTGTAACGGTTTTCAAAACAGATTTGGGTGCGTACCCCTGGTTCCTGGGGCCTCGAAATAAAGCATCACATATAACCTCTCCCGAGTGGTTATGTGTTCATCTCTCCGCTAACAATAGGAGGACTAGGAAACCTTCCATACAAAGTGAGGCTGAGAGAACTGGGTTTGTTCAGCCTTGAAAGGAGAAGTCTTAGGGGGAGACCTTATCACCATGTACCAGTATACAAAGGGTGTCTACCAACAGGGTGGAGACTCCCTTTTTACCAGGAGTCACATGAAAAGACAAGGAATAATGGGTGTAAGTCGCTCCTGTAGAGATTCTGATTGGATTCCAGAAGAAAATGAGAAAAACTAACCATTGGAATAATCTACCGCAAAAAGTGGTAGATTCCTTTACACCAAACACTTTTAATGCTCGACAGCGTGCTGGGCCATCTCATTTGAACTATAGATCACCTAAAAATTTTGGACCAGATGATCCCTGAGATCCCTTCCAACCTGGGATTCTGTGAATCTGAAACTGTCCTCTCCTGATGTCAGTCCTTTCAGAGTAAAATGGTTAGCTTTTCTTATCCTAAACATGACATATTTGACATTTCATAAAACACAGATCGTGGGGAGCAGAGAGGCTCTTCTCCCCCTTACGATCTCATCCTGTGATCATCTGCTTCTAAATTCATCCGTCATCGCCAGAATCTGATACTCTGAAACTGGCAATTTCCCCAGTTTGGTATTTTTGATACTTCATTTGGTATGAATTAATCCTTTTGTCTTACCAGTTCTAAAAGAGTCCTTCTGAAGTGTTAATGTCCACTTATTGGAATTACTGTTTTCATATAAGTGAAAATACCTAAAAGTGAGAACGACACAGGAAGCTAGAGCTGCTCCACTCAGTAGCATTTTGTTGTGTACCAGATGCAAGAGTCTGTTTGCAATGCGCAAGAGAATTTTCGGTTCTCAGGGTCTGGCCTCTGAAGCCATTCTTGTTTCCACCTGGTCTCCTCTGGGCCTCCTGCAGAGAGATGTGAGTTGCAGTCCTGTTTTCTCACTGCGTCCCTCTGAGATGCTGACATAGAATCATAGAAGGTTTGGGTTGGAAGGGACCTTAAAGCCCATCCAGCTTCAACCCCCCCTGCCACAGGCAAGGATACCTCCCAGCAGACCAGGCTGCTCATAGGCCCCATCCAACCTGGCCTTGAACACTTTAAGGGAGGGGGCATCCACATCTTCCCTGGGTGACCTGTGCCAGTTTAAAGCCATTCCCCCTCATCCTATCACTACTTGTCCTTGCTAGAAGTCCCTCTCCTGCTTTCCTGTAGCCCCTTCAGGTACTGGAAGGCTGCTCTAAGCTCTCTCTAGAGCCTTCTCGTCTCCAGGTTGAACAAGCCCAACTTTCTCAGCCTGTCCTCATAGCAGAGGTGTTCCAGCCCTCTGATGGTCTGCCTTTGAAATGTTTTGTCTTATAATTGCATGAATGTGGTTGTGTGGCTGTAAAAAAAAAGAAGAAGCCTTAGAACAGTAGATTAGGGGCTTATAGTTACCATCTGGCTCATCTTCCATCTTTTCCTACTTCACCTTGTTGAGTTTCATTGGTGCTAACAGGCCAGCCTGGCTTCAGATAGGTTTTCTTGTTTGGATGTAGAGAGGAGAACTGAAAAGAGCAGAGGAGTCAGACTTTGCTGTGGGTAGGAGAGAAGGGATTCTGGTGTGCACTGCAGGAGTCACAGGGGCAATGGCTCAAGAGAGAGGATTAGCTATGAAATAAGGGGAAGATCAGTGGAGCTGCAGTTCAGGTGGTTGCCTATAAGTGAGTTATCAAAAGATCTTTCACTTCCCACATTCTTCAGTCTGTATGTGGAATTAGTGGAAATCCTGGTAGAAAGAGATGAGCAATTCTTCATACTTGGTTAGTGAGAAGATCTGAGCTATTTTCTATCACAACCTAATATTTCTAAATTCTATCAGCAAATAAAACCTCAGTACTAGAATAATTATAATTTCAGTATAACAGGTTTGTGAAGTTACAGGATCCATAGAAGTTCTCTACTGTCTTTGTATATGAACTGTAGAGGTGTGAGCTGCAAATCTGAATGACTGCTGATGAATTTTTAGGAGATGGCAAGCTTTGACGTTACTTTTACTAAGCTAACCTACAAAATAAATCTGCCTTCAAGTCAAGCTTTCCCAAATCTGTGGGTTTGGGTGTTTTTTTTTGGTGTATTTGAAAACTGAAAAACTAAGGCAATTCTTAGATGACCACAAAACAGAACTATTGGTTTTATTTGCATCTTGAGAGTGCTAGGGTATCTGTCTGTCAGACTTTGCACTTTATCTTTGGACAGGAATGTTTTCTTTATGCTGAGGCAGAAGACCTGGGTTCTCTGCAGAAAACTCTTGGTTGTTAAAAGCAAGAGATAGATCCGTCAGAACTCATCACTGCATGTGCTATTTTACATGCCTGATGCATTTTCTTGTGAAAGACCACTGTGTGCTTGTGCTGGTTCTGTCAGCATAATGCATTGCTGAATTAAAATGAGTTAGGATTTCATTTTAAGCTGAACCACTTTCTTTAGACTTCTCAGAGAGGCTCCTGAGGCTCAGGGGGTTTTACAGAGGGGCTCCTCAAAGAGGCTCAGGTGTTGGTCCTCAGATCACTTGCAGCTGTTCCAACTAATTCAGCCAGTTAACCTAAATAATAACTCCACTGTTCAGGGCAGCTACAGCTGTTTTAATGCCAGCAGGTAATTCTCATGACTGTTGCTGGCTCCAGAGGCACACAAAGGTGCCTTAGCTGGTGTCTTGATTTTGTATGTCTTGAGGGGATAGCATAGTGGTTCTTTTTTTGTTTGTTTGTTCTTGTTGAGCCTGATAGGTTAAAAAAACCCATGAAGTACTGCTGGGTAACTGTTACATCAATTATTTTTATTTTTTCAGATGTGAATTAAAGCTTCCAAGTTTATAGAATCCCGGAGGACTTAATTTCTTTTTGTAGTCACCAATTTTGATCTTAAGTTGAGAAATACTCCTCAATTTTATAGCTAATTGGGCTAAGGCTCCAAATTTTTGTTGTCAGTAATCACTTAAAGCAACTCAGCTTTGAGATATGTGAATGTCTAGGAGGGTCTAGATTATGTTCTTAGACCGGATTTGTGGCTTGATGTTACTTCTACAAAGTTTTGCTTGCAGTATTTGTGTGGTTGTGTGTTTTGCTGAGGGTAAAGTCTGGTTATTTAGTAGCATCTATAGCATTCAGCAGTAAATTTAAGTTTTTAATTAGACAGGGAAACTTAATGTGCCTTTTTCTCATGTGGGAGAAAATTACCCCCAGATCCTGCAGGTTCAATGTGTGTTGTGGCTGTTCTCTCTGATATTAACTTTAGCATTTTTCCACACTGTGAGCAGTGGAATATATAATAACTTCATATGAGTTACAACTAAACTTAATTTAGAAATTTTAATGCACATTACTAAAAATTCTTTTGCACATTGGTTTTATTATATCAAGCACATTGAGTGAAGGGCTCTCTGGCCCTGGGCTTTGTCGTGTGGAGCTCAACATATAATGATAGTCTGCTCTGAAGTATGTTCAGAGTTGAATATTCATAGCTGGCTTCAGAGAATCTAATACTGAAATAAATATATGTATTTATGTATAAATAGATATGTATACAGCACTGAAACCTGCACTTGAGAATCAGTGTAAGCTAGTTTTTTTTTTAAAAAAAAAACAAACCCAAACGAAAAAAAGCCCAAACAAACTCCACAACTTTTTCCGACAGTGTGAAGTAGTAAGAGAGCTTTTCAGCTGGAGGGATTTGTGTGAGAACTGAGCATAAGTCATAATGGACATGGTGATTATTAAATGATTGTTAAATGCTTTCATTGCAAAACGATTCTCTTAAAGATAATAAAAGTAAGGTTAAAACCACTAGTGTAACACAATTTCATTTAACGCTTTTTTTTTTTCAAGCTGTTAACAGTGTCCTTGCTGGTAGAGTAAATCGAGAGACTTCTACACTTAGAATTCATATTCAGAGAGTAAAATGTTACTTGCCAGCATGTGAAAACAAGCTGAAAGCTAAAGCCAGATACATAATATCTTCAAACACTTGTTGAGTTCTTAGGCTGTTTTAGAATCACATGATGCCAGGATATAATTTATTCCAGTTCTGGTAAGTTATTGTGTGTTTCAGCTTCAGTAGTAGGACCTGTTTTGCAAAATCTCACTTCACAGGTATTCATGGGGTTTTTTTGTCATGTTGTCTTGTAATGCTGAGTTTTTCTATACTGATTAAATTAAGTCAAGGTACAGAGTCTTAATGTAGACTTTGGGGCTTCTTGGTGCTCTCTTTCTCCTATAAGTAAGTGCTGTTACCCCATCTTTTGACTTCAGGACTGTGGTGGGTTGACTTTGGCCAGCAGCCAGGTGGCCACCCAGCCATTCTCCTTCAGCTGGATGAGGGACAAAATAGGATGGAAAAGTTTGTGGCTCAAGATGAGATAGGCAGGTTGTTTACCTGTTACTATCATGGGCAAAACAGATTAGACTTGGGGAAAATTAGTTTAGTTTGTTGCCAGTTAAAATACATTTGGATAGAGAGAAACAAAACCAAGAAAAAAATTAGAAACACCTTCCCCTACATCCTTGTTTTTCTGAGGTTCAGCATCACTCCTTTGTTTCTGACTCCTCTACCTCCTCCCCCTGAGCAACACAGGGGGCAGGGAATGAGTGTTATGGACTGACCACAAACCTCATCTCTGCTGCTCTTTCCTCCTCATGCTTTGCCTGTGTTTCCAGTGTAGGGTCAGTTCTGTGGGCTGAAGTTTCTTTAGGAACTGCCCATCTGCTCTGCCATGGGATCCTCCACAGGCTGCAGCTTGGACATCTGCTCTGCCGTGGAGAACCTCCTCTCCCTCCTTCTTCTCTGACCTTGGTGTTTGCAATGCTGTCTCATAATCTTCTGCATTTGTCTGGCATTTTTGTCCTTTCTTAAATACACCTTCCTAGAGGTGCCACCCTCTTGGCTGTTGGCTTCAGCTGTGCCCTGGTGGATCCACTGGAGCTGGTTATGTCCTGCACGGGGGAAGCCCTGGTCTTTCCTTGATGGAGGCCATGCTGCAGCCACCTACAGCCAGCGATTGGGCACTGGCACCCAGTACCACCTAGAGATGCCTGGTGTTAGCACTTTAGTTGCTCTCAGTATCTTAGGGGTTAACTTCTTGATTGGTAAGCCATGCTCTCACTGCTTTTGCTTTTGTTACTGTAAGCCTAATGGTGTCATGTTCTTACTCTTTGGTACTACTTCTACGTGTTGTATCTTGAGATTTATGTTCAGCTGCAGTGCTGGGGCAAAAAACCATCATCAACTAGGTATTTTTGGGGTTTTTTTACCTTTGATCGACAGCAATTTTCTATATAAGGGCTTTTTTCAGCAGTAGTAGAGCCTTCAAAAAGAAAGGAGCCATTGAGGAGTGGTATTGCCATGTGAAAATAGAAAATATTGATGTTGAAGTGAATAAGTTGATTTGTGTAAGGGAGAATGTCTGCTTCTTTAAGGGTATCTGGCCAAGGATCTTTTTCGATGGGAAAATGGGATAACAAGGAAAGGAGGAAGCCATAAATAAAAGAACAGGGACAGAAACTTGAGGGAGGTAGTGATGAGAACCAGACATGGGTGTGTGTGGGGGTGATAATGTTCGTTCCAGCAAGTTTATCTGAGTGGGAGCCTGCTCCTGGGAAAGTAAAGGAAAAAGGGAGAAATTGGAATAAAGAAAAAACAAACCAGAGATGCAGACCTTAGTAAACAAAAGTGGAGACAATGTCAAGAAACAAACCTGCCAGTCGCACTAATTGATGGGCTGTCAAGAAACTACAGGCACTGCTTCCAGGAGGATCAGCTTGGCCTTAGCATCCAGTAAGGCTGAAAAGCTGTTTTGGTTTCCCTCTTTACTGGGGGTCCCACACGCTGGGCTGGGAGGGGTGCGGCAGGGGAAGGGGGGCACAAAGCAGCAGCAGGCAGGGAGTGGTATAAGAGGGGCTGTTTGTGTGTAAAACTGGTCCAGTTGGGTACACTTACCTGTCTGAGCCTTTTGCCTGATTACCACAATCTGTCCTATCGTCTTACATCTCCATATTAAATCTTTTCTTAATTTTCTCTCTGCTTCATTTCATTCTCTTCCCCATGTACGTGTGTGATACAGGGTGCCAGCTACTGGTGGGAGCTGTGTGTGAGCGGACAAGGGTGTCAGCTGCCAGAGGGAGGGGGAATGTCTCAGCACCAACTGTTTGCATGAGTGGGGATCTTGGCTTCCAGGATCTGGGATGGGAATGGTGACTGTCCTGAAAACCAGCTGCTGTGGATAATTTGTGTTGGTGAGATAAGCGAGGGGCAACAGCACAGTTGGCTGGAGCAGGATGGGTTGGGCAGCCCATGTGCCTGGTGCAGGCTGGTATGGCATGTGTTTTCTGCCCCAAACCTGTTGTACACATGCACTCAGTAGCAAACTTCAAGCTGGACCATCCATCAAGGCAGGAATTTGTGTGATCGGTATGGGGGCCTGGGATCTGAGCAGGGCTGTTGGGTGGACAGAAGGAGCTGTGCTGGTACTTGTGAACCTGGAGACTGTCAAGTGTGTGCCCGCACTAGCGACCTTCTGCCTCCACCAGCTGAAGACGACAGGACTTGGGTCTCTATGCTTGCATTTTGTGTGTCCTCTAAGTAGATGCAGGCAGCACCTTGTCTTGTAGCAGCCTGCGTGACCAGCTGTGTTAAATGTCCTGTGTGTGCCCCTGCGGTATGTGCTGGGCTTTGCTGCTGCTTGAATCTGCCAAAAGGAAAGCGGCAGCCATGGCGCTCAGCCTGGGCAGAGACGCTGGACCATGGGGCTCGACTCCAGTGGCCAGGCAGCAGGCAGTTCTGAGTCAGAGTGGATGGGAGAGGCAACAACTTTGGACATCCCTTAACAATTGATACTTGTCAAGTTTTAAGTAAAGATGTCTTAAGTGTTTCTGATTCTGGCAATGATATCATGTGCTTTTGGAATTTAGCTGGTGGTGCTCAGGAGTTGAATGTAAAAGATCTCTGTCAAATGATTTGAGTTCAGTGGAGTGGATAACCTTAGATTTCTAAAAACCAAAATTCTGTTGTTCTTGATCTTAGAAATAAATCATAGAATCGTAGGATGGACTGGATTTGAAGGGACCTCAAAGCCCATCTGATTCTAACCCCGATGCCATGGGCAGGGACACCACCCACCAGACCAGGCGGCTCAAAGCCCATCCAGCCTGGCCTTGAACACTTCCAGGGAGGGAGCATCCACAGCTTCTGTGGGTGACCTGTGCCAGTGTCTCACAACCCTCATTGTGAAGAATTTCTTCCTGTTGTCTAATCCAAATCTTTCTCCTTCCAATTTACAACCATTTACTCTCATCCTGTCTTTACTTGCCCTTGTAAAAGTCCCTCCCTAGCTTTCGTGTAGCCCTTTCAGGTACTGGAAGGCTGCTATGAGGTCTTCTCCACACTGAACAACCCCAATTCTCTCAGCCTGTCCTCATAGCAGAGGTGCTCCAGCCCTTTGATCGTTTCCATGGCCTCCTCTAGACCCTTTCCATCTCCTTTTTATGTTTGGGATTCCAGAACTGGACACAGGACTCTAGGTGGGGCTGCAGGAGAGCAGAGGGGCAGAATCACCTCCCTTGTCCTGCTGGCAATGCTTCTTTTGATGCAGCCCAGAACACAGCTGGCCTTTTGGGCTGTGAGCGCACATTGTCAGCTCATGTCAAGCTTATGATCATTCAGCACCCCCAAGTCCTTCTCCACAGGTCTGTTCTCAATCACGTTGATAAATAAAACTTCTTCCGCTTAAGTAAAATAAGCTATCTCACAGTGGTATTTACACTGAGATCTCTGAGGCTGTATATTTTCGTGTGCCAGTATCTGGACAAAAGAATGAAGGAGACATGAAAAATAAACCAATTGTCCAAGTTCTATTCCAGACCGAGAAAAATAATAGAGTCGTATTGAATTTTAAAATCTACATAAATTAATAGTTTACTGTGTTTTTAAGTGAAAATACATAGCAGTGTTTAATGTGAAAGAAATGCAGTGACATCTGTTATCAGAGTTTGCAGGTGTTATTTACTGGACATGTGAAAATGCCGTTTACGTAGGTTGTCCTTGCCCTCCCTGTTTTCACAGCAGTTAATTTACTTAGTTTATTGTAATGGACTTTTGTGTAAGAACATCATGGTCCGTTCTCCTCCTTGACTTTGAAAGTTCTATTGTACTTTGATGTGAAAACTCTTTTTGCTGACCAGACCTCCAGGTATTTCTGGTGGTCTGCTGCTCTGTGCTAGTGGACTAGGAATTCTACTATTGCAATGCATTTTTATTGTTAGATTTATTTGAATCAGTAGATTTGACTAATCTTTGTCTTCTTTTCCTGGCAGCCGATTTATTTTGCACATTCCAAGTGAAGAGAGAGACAATGCAATCAGAGTGTGTTTTCAGATTGAACTTGCCCATTGGTTTTACTTGGATTTCTACATGCAAAACACACCAGGATTACCTCAGTGTGGGATAAGAGACTTTGCTAAAGCTGATATCCTTTTTTGTTACTGTGATTGTTTTCCGTCTCAGTGGATAAAGTGCAAACTGAATAGTGTTAACAAAATTTCATACTTGCTGCAGGAAAATGTCACTTCATATATTAGCAATTAAGATTTTTGCTAGATGTGTGATTTTATCTGTTCATTGCTTGCATCGTTTTGTGGCATCTACGTATGTTTTAAATTCTAAATGTATTTTCAGACCAGTAGAATTCTTCTAGTAATTGTAGGCGGTGCAGGAAGAGTACAAGGTAATAGATATTATTTGTTCACTACATCTGTCCCTCTCTGGCTCGCATTTGTCAGAAGCACTACTTCGGCTGTAGTATTGTGTTTTTTACTACTCTGCTATAGAATGCTTTTGTTGTTAGTATGTTTTTATATATAATGTACACTATTAATGCTTTTATTAAGGACTTGTAGATTTGCTGTCAAAGTTTTAGAGTTATAAAGATTGCTTGTGTTTTCTCTGTATGGCAGGTTTTGGTAAAATGTATTAGAATTTAGGTCTCTGTAATTTAATGCCATTATATATTATTTTAATGCCATATATATTTTTTTGCATGGTAATTACTTAAGTACAGATTCTGTACAATAGCCTAACAAATGATTGTCGGAAAAAGTTTATCTCCGCTTACTTCAAGCTGGAGATAAAACTGTATTTTTGTCTCACTTCAAAGTGAAAAATCCGAAGTAACTGTTATGTGGATATTTTGCCTTCAAAATTAGGGGAGACTTTACTTGAAATAAGCAGCCTTGCCTTTTTTTTTTTTAATTGGCTTGTATTAGAATTTCTTGTCTTTTCTTTAATTGGCTTCTATTAGAATTATGAAATTGATATTTTCTGACTTTTAGAGTTTAGTAATGGATTTTTTTTTCCTTCTGAGAGAATGTATCTTGTAAGGCACTTACTGGGGAGGGAGTGTGGTTACTGTAACTGTTGTATGGGTGTGTTTTGTATGTCTGTGTATGATTTGAAACTTGATAACTAAGTTTGTACTCCTTAACGTGCTATTGTACTCTTCAGTCACTGCCCTTTTTTACTGCCTCAAGGTGAAGATGTGCAAAAGGTTTTAGATGAGTGGAAAGAATACAAAATGGGAGTGCCAACCTATGGTGCAATTATTCTTGATGAGACGCTTGAAAGTGTAAGTATGGAAATCATGAAATCATGGTGAAAGGCCTAGAGGGAAGGATGGCATATGATGGTAGAAGTAATCTTTTTGTCATTTAGATTTTCATCCAGAGGAGAAAAATAAATAGTGCTTCAGATTCACAGAGAGCTTACAGTTACTTGACACTGTTGAGTGTGTGCAAAAATATAACGTGTGAGACAGTAAATACACTTCTGCTTGCTTTCTTACCTTATTTTGGGTTTTTTTATTGAGTTGCATGATCCCCTAAAAAAATTCCCAATTCTTGCTAAAACACAGAAAACCTTTTTTGCTACCCGATAGTTCGTTCCTCAAGCTAAAATATCTTTTTGGAGAAGCAGAGGAAAGGGAAGGCATTTAATAGAAATTGGAAAGAATAATGGGTGTTTGAAAGTTGCATTGTATTTTGCAGGTTCTTTTGGTTCAGGGGTATTTAGCAAAGTCTGGTTGGGGATTTCCAAAAGGAAAGGTAAATAAGGAAGAGGCTCCTCATGACTGCGCTGCTAGAGAGGTAAGTTTTATTTGATTCCCTTAAATTTCAGCTAAAGAAATGAAATTTGCCAAGAGCAGGATATGTGTGTTAGATGAAAAGGCATTTTACTTAGGTATCTTTTTATTGAAATCAGGTAAATAAATAGTCTATTCTTGCGCTGTAACTTCTAGTGCTTTTCTGAGTTCCAGAGTGATAATCAAGGGTGCAGTTTCATTTAAAAATCATTGTTTGATGTTTTCAGTTGTTTTCCACTAATTTGCTGAGTTAAGTGAGTACTATTTTTTTAAGTTCTCTGCTAGACTATTCATTTTCTTAAGTATTATTTTTGGTGCTTGATAAAGTGTTTGTACTTTGTGGCTTTTGGAGTGCTAATTTCAAAGACCGCCGTAAGTTTAAAAATGGGAATTTAGCTTATGTACACTGGGCTGTGTAAAGAGGCTAAAGAGTTGAGTTGGAGATTGTAAAGCTTACATAAAAATCATGAAGAGCTTTGGTTTTCTGTTTTTCAGTGGTGCAGGTACAAGGATCAATGTATATAGCAAGTAAAATCTGAAAAATAAAATGAATTGTGGGATTTATCGCTGCTGGAGACATAAGTATAGAGTGAAGCTGCATCCTATAAATAGTCTGTACAAGACTATTACTGGTGTGAACTCAGTGTTAATGTAACATAATACATCCAGAATTTTTGAGAGGGAGAATTAAGATGAGGGAAAATAGTAAGATGCATGAGTTTTCTTCACAATCCATCTGAGTTGGCGTCTAAGAAGTCATGATTGGTTGTTTTTTTTAAATATACCTGTCAAATATGTATAAATAAAAAATTCCATGTTTCTGGTTACCTAATGGTGCTTTCCATACCACTTTTATTTAATATGGACTTCGAAGAGCACAGTAAGGTGTTAGGTTTTAACATTGAGCTATAATGGGATGGACACACATTAATGATCTCTGTGTGTAGAGTGTTACCTGCACAGCATCAAATGACTTGCCAAAGAGTGAAACACCTGAGCTACCCGATACAGGGGGCTGTCCTGGAGAAGGGTGAGCAGAGACTTAGTGAGGTTAACTTGATTGTTTGATGCATCTCTCTTTCCCCGTACTCTGTAAATAGCTTGTTCAGTTAAACTTTTACTAGTCAAGTGCTTTTAGAGTTGGTCTAAAGGACTAAAATGAAGGGAGAGGAGACTGTAAAAACATATGGACCACAACACAGTGAACAGGGCAAACTGGGCATAACTGCTTCAGAAAGCAATGGTGTGAAGTATGCTTTCCTCTTTACTTTAGGTTTGTGCTAGCAAAAACATAAAAGTGGGCACAATTGCTTTGGGTAGAAAGTCTTTTGATGGCGTTTTTAATTTTAGAGAGTTGTATTAAGTTTACAGTAGTGAACAACACTGTTGCTATGACGTTTTTCCATCATTGAGGATCAACTGCCAAATTGTTCAAAGATACATGTGACCAGGAATCAGGATGTCTGTAATATCTGTGCATGAATATTTTAACTGCTTTTACTGGAGTCAGCACAGGTCTAAACCCATAAACTGCATTTTTATAAGGTCTAATTGAAGAGGTCTTCACTGGGCAGTGCCTACACAGTTCAGTAGTGTTTCAGAAACTGATGAGGGCAAAACTGTTCTAAATGGATGTGTCTCTTGGTAAAAGGAGTTTCTACGACAAATTCACTTAAATGATATGGAAAGATCATTTAAGAAGGGAAAACATCGGTGTAAATATGGAGGAAAAATGTCTCTTAATTGAGACAATGTGTGGTGGGGTTTTTCAGGTTGGGTTTGTTGCTTGTTTTCCCCCCAAACTCTGCTGTTTTAAATGCAGTTAGATGGGAAGATGGCCTGCTTTTAATTTTGATATAAGAGGAGTTTTATGTGTTAATTAGAAGTCTAACTATTCAATTATTTGTTTTGTATTAAGCACTTATGGGTTTCTTCAGATTTGTGCTTAATTTCCTTTACATTTTCAAAACCAGAACTTTCAACTTTGTTGATACCAGCATGTACACTGTTATTTTGCATAACTTATTTTATTTTCCGCTATTATTATTTTATGTGCAGTTATTTGGTTCTGGTTTTCGCTATATGTACCCACAGGAGATGAGGGTTGAGAAGAGGTTTTACTGAATATTCTGTCTCTTTTTTTAATTCTAGATCCGGTGTTTAAAAAATGTAACTGGGGAGTTCTGTCTTTGGAGTATTGGCAATAGGGCTTAATAGCCCTGGAGTTAATATCCAGTTGTAAGAGTGATTGTTCACGTGCATATTCCACTGTCTGGGCAGAAGTATTCTGGGCACTGTTGTCAGTCCTGCATGTTTTCTGAGTACCTATGTTTCCTGTGGAGATTTTGAGGACTAGGAAGTTTCTAAAAATGCATACTTACTTAGCAAGCTTAGAGGCAGGATCTAATGTAAGCTATTAGGTGTATTTGACATGAAACTTTTATATTATAAACTTTGCGTATTTGACAATGTCAGAAGTAAATATTTAGAAGAAAGGCTTTGAGCAATCTGATCTCATGAAAGATGGCCATGCCTGTGGAAAGGGGGGTTGGTCTTTGAAGGTCTCTTGCTGCTCAGATCATTCTGTGAATCTGTAATGCTTCACTGCAAGACCATAAGATACGCAAATAAAAGGCTCTTCTAAAATATCACTATATTTCTAGTAAATACCAGCAGGTATAGTGCTCCTTTTCTTTAGAGTAGCTGACAATGCAGTTCTAAGTTTGTTTGTCAGTGTGAATGTGCAGTTTGAATTTTGTAGTAAAAGTTTTGCTACCCGATAGCTGAGTTTTGTTATGAATATAAGAATTATTATATGCATTAGTGGTAGAAGGATTGTTGAAAGAGAAGGAAAATGGAGGTGCAAGTAAACATTTCTGGAATTAGATCACTTTACTCTCCAGGTAGTAGTTTGGCAGTGAAAAGGATTTCCATGCATGCAGCAGCTAGAAACTCCCCTTCCATATTAATAAATTGCTACATGAAGGTTTAGTAGAGTTATTTCAGCTTTTATTACAGGTCTGTCTCTCTTGGAGAAACGCAAAGCACGTAAGATCTTAGATATTATTATTATTGAAGATATATCTCTTTGTAAAGGCTTGTTTTTCCCAGCAGGGGTCTACTTTCATGGATAAATCTGAAAAATAGTCATTCCTTTCCTTGTGGTGATAGGTTCTGAAAGGATAAATCTGAATACATACACTGATTTAATCTATATGCTTCTCAGGTGTTTGAAGAAACTGGGTTTGACATAAAAGATTATATCTGCAAAGAAGAATACATTGAGCTGCGGATTAATGATCAATTAGCACGGCTGTACATCATTCCAGGAGTTCCCAAGAACACAAAATTCAACCCCAAAACTAGAAGAGAAATTCGGGTATGTGTTGTCTTGTTTGAGTCTATAGGAACCGTGTTGTGGAGGTTGATTTTTTTAAAGCTAATGGTCTGTAAAAGAATGAAACTAGCAAGAACAATGAATACCTCAAATACTAGGTACAAATAGCATCTCTGCACTGTATGGTCTTGTCAATTTCTTGCAACTCTGCTGCAAAGACTGGTTCTTGACCATCTGTCTGACCTCTCCATTCAGCATGGAAATAACATTAGACCATATGGCCAAACTAATTCTCCCCTTCTTTTCTCTTAGATGATATTGGTGTTAATCATTTCATGTTATTCCTAGTTGTAGCTGTATGTATAGTTGTATCTCCTTCTGAAGATGTAGTTATTAATTGATTGTACACAAAAACCTGTGTCAGAAGGAGAGATTAAGGATTGTGTTTACTACCATCCAGACTTAGGCAATAATGTATTTTAAGTAGGCTGTTGGGACAGGGACAAGACAAGGGAACTATTTTGCATAGTTTTTGTTCTGTTAGGCTTTTAAAAGGTATTGTGAAAGGGAGAAGGAAAGAGTCAGATAATAGACTTGTTGGAAACTTTGTTCCTAATATTCAAATTTTTTGTAGTTTATATATCTTTCTTGCGTTGCAATTCAGTTTAAAACGACTATCCACATATCTTCATGCAGATAGTGCCACTGAAGAGGGCATCTGGCCTCCTAAATAGGAAAAACTTGTAGTTGACCAGACAGGAGTCTCTTCATTTCTTGCATTAGAAACCTGTTTTTTTAAAATATGAAATAGAAGAAGATGAACTTTGATATTTTTTTCAAATGTACAGTCAATAGCCCCTTTGTATAAGAGTGAGCATCTGTGTGGGATGATGATCATTTCTTAGAATGATAGATTCTTGTCTCCCTCCTGAAGAACCATCTTCAACTGATGTGGTACGAACAGGCGTGCCATTTTTGTATTGTCTGTGGAACTGTATTGAAAACATGTTCAGTTTTTAACTTCCTTCAATAATAAGCATCTTTTCTGGACCTGAGGCTGGGTTCTGCAATAGAAAAGCTCATGTGGCTTCTTCTGCACTGTGTGTATTCGGAACTCCTCATTCCATTCTGCATTCTGAAAAGTATACAGTTATAATAGAAAAAAGTATAATGTATACATTATAACACAAATCCTATCCTTTACCCGTGTTTTATTCTTTCATAATAAAACCTGAAACTTATTCTGCAAACTAAATCCCCTTCTTCCTGATAACTTTTGAACTGGTATTGGTGGTCTAGTTTTGTTTGCATTATAAGTAAACATAGAAGGAATAGCAGTGGCTTGAAATAATTTTTACCTTTATTTATGGCATTCAGTGTGCAGGTTGGCTGATTTTTGCAATCCTTATTCAGAATTTAGTTTCATATTTTAGGGACGATATCTTGAAATGAGTATGTGCTGTGGTCTACCATCTGTTACTTTGTAGTTGCATTCAGAAGAATGACCCCCGTTGTTAATTAACCTCTTGTGGAAAATCCTGTTCTGGTCTGTTAGTTGAAGTCTACCATTGTTATTTTTTCATTAATGTAAATAATTTTGTTTGGTACACATTTGTAACATTCTGTAAGGCTACAGCAGTGGATATTTTGATTTTATTTCTTGTTTTTCTAGAATATTGAGTGGTTTTCCATTGACAAATTACCATGCCACAGAAATGATATGACCCCAAAGTCCAAGCTGGGTTTGGCACCTAACAAATTTTTTATGGCAATTCCTTTCATCAGGTATGTTTTGAAATGAGACAAGTGATAGACCAGTGCCTTTCAGACAACTTCAATTTGTTTAGATTTCTTTCAGTAAGTAGATCTTGTTGCACTTCTGCTTGCTCAAAGGCCATTGAGGGAATGGATTTCCCGAAGAAATGGAGATTCCTCAGACAGCGAGAATGGATTTTCGTCTACAGGGAGCACACCCTCTAAGCCCAACTTGGAAAAAGCTAGGTAAGAACCAGGTCAGTTTAACACCTCTGGATCCTTTCTGTAAACCATTGGTCACACAGAGCTGCTTGTCCTTTATCTTTCTCCAAGTATTTGTGTTCCAGTGATAGACTCATAGAATGATTTGGGTTGGAAGGGACCTTAAAGATCATCCAGTTCCAACCCCATGTCCCACTAGACCAGGCTGCTCAAGACCCCGTCCAACTTGGCCTTGAACAGTTCCAGGGAGAAGAAAGAAAAAAATGACTGTAAATAAGAAGAGAAGTTTAATACTGTCACAATATGCTTTTTTTGGTGAATTATTATGTGTGTCTGAAATCAAATAATTTCTTGAGTCCTGCTTATGGGAATACAAAAAAATCTAGAAATTGAAACAAATAAATAATTTCAGTGCTTCAAGCTCTGAAAAATTGGACTCTGAAGTACGACTGTACATTACTGTCAGAAGTAGCTAGCTAGATAAAACCTGTGAGGGTCAACAGTGTTGCTGGCTTTTGATTCAGCTGAGCTAAAAGCAGTAGAACAAACTTCAGAAGCTGTAGTCCCAAAGAAAACAGCTATGCTCCAGTAATTCAATTTAGGTCAGCACCAACACTGACAACAACAGGGAAATGCTAACGTGATCCTAGCTTGCTCTCTGCACAGAATGTAAGTATCCCACCAGCAAGCAAAACAAAGTTGGGTGAATGCTATCTTCTGCTGTCTAGAAATTGCATTGTAAACTGTTTGTTTTCCTGTGCTAGATCCAAAGCTCGCTGCAGTCAGCAGGTGTTTACAGATGGCTTTTCAGGAGAACAGTGTGTGAAGCCAAAACAGCCACCCAAGTCATGTAATCATTCTGAGATGGCTGAAGTTTTGAAAACGAAGGTAGGTTGTTTTTTAGGCAAACATATGCAGCTTGACTATTAAACATAATCATTTGTCCATAAGGATTCCTCTCTGGAACAAAAAATACTGAATCTTATCACCAGAGCATGCAAAAATAAAAATGTTAAGACAAAAAAAAGAGTGTAGGAGATTCTCAGACTTACTGGACATTAGAGGTGGGTGGGTACCAGGTAGTAGGTTTTTTTTGCTTGAAGTATGGATAGTGATTGCTACCCACTGTTTTGGTGTCCTTCATGTATCATTTTGAAATATTTTCGGTACCGCTAGTATATGTGCATCAGTGTATGGGAACTCACTGAACTAAACTCCCTGTATAGTACAGTGTCTGTCATGGCGCCAGACAGACTGAGTAACAGCTGATGACTCTTGGTAACTTGAGTATATGTCTAATTAATTTAAATATGCTTCAGCTTTTCTACAAAAGATACCACTCATGTTTTGAGGTTATTTGGAGGAAAGTTTTAGCTGCTAAGTAGGAAGTGTCAGTGCAGTGATGTTGAGTGCTGCCATTTAAACTCTTCTCTTTACTACATTTTGGACATAGTGGCAGAGTCAGAGCTTCAAGAGCAATGGAAGAAAGCAGCATCATGACAATTCCAGCCAAAAGAAGCGAACAAATGGCATCCAGAGTCAACCAGTCAAGCACCACTATGCCTTGGTAAGAAGCTGTCTCATTAACAGGTTCCAGTAATGCTTAACAAATGTCCAGGCTGAGAGAAAGTAGAGTGCATGTCTGTCAAAAGTATATTTGATCAGAATATTTGGTCTCTATTTGTAGAATATGACATTTCTTACTTTAGATGCATATACATCTATTGACAAGCATACAACACAAGGTTTGCATTTTGGAAGCAAGTCTTAGCAGCTTAAAATCTGTCACCTGTTTCAGTAGACGGTCCTACTGCAGCTTTCCAGGCTCCTGTCAGGTAATAAATAGCCTACTGTAGTGTGCATAATAAGTCAATGTTGTATGTCTTATTTATTCATGTATTATATATTATTGTAAACATGGAGTTTGGTTATGTGACAATTAGTTGTAAAGTGGTAATGAATATGCTTATTATTTACTTTCTCTCCAGCAAAGATGTTGAGATACAGACTTGACTCATATGCCAGAATTTCATATAATTTTTTAATTATGCAGTAGAACTACAGCAGTTTGCAAATTTCCATATGACATTACTGGTTTGTTGCCTTTTCCTTGCAGTAACAAATTGTCTCTGTCCCTGCAGTTCTGGCTGGGAGAAGGCTCACTGAGATATCTCTCATTCTTTAATATAATACCTTCTTGAATTTTTTTCCCCACTGTTTTTTATGGCTCTTGAGTTCCACTCTGTTGATTCCTGTGTGGTCGTGAGCCTCAGTTCTTCATGCAGCTCAGCTGGCTTGTCCAGGCTTTATATTTTCTTGTTTACTGGCTGCAAGCTAGGTTCTTCCCATTCTGGCTTGTGGTTATTACTTTCTCTCCATTTTTCATGTAAAAGTGCAGAAACCACAAACTTCCATCCTAGCAAGGAATAGTTACGTGTATTGGTACTAGAGTAGAAGAATGAAAAGTCACATAATTGATGGCCCAGAAAGTTGCCTATATATAAAATAAGATATTGATGGAAACAAGTGGAACTGCTAATGCTCCACAGTTAACTTCATAGGCTTTTACAGACTTTGCTGAATGCTTCTGTGTTGTTTCATTTGCATTTTTGTGATTGTCAGTCTTTTGAAGTTTAAATATTTTGTGCTCCAACGATAATAAGATTTGCATGGAGTGCAAAGGACCATACTTTTTTCTGTACTTGTATACTTACAGCAGCATACCTGGGGCTGGATCTTAGCTCTTCCCTGGAGAGTTCCAAGTTTGTATCTCTAATGCATGTTAATTGAATTGGCAGAAGCTGTGTGTTTGCAAATGCGTTCCCCTTGTTTTTTGGGACAAGTAGATTGGAGAACAGGCTTATCCATGTGCAACTTTGATTCCAAACTGCTGTCTACAACACCTTTGCAGGTTAAAATTAAGGAAAAAAATGAATGTTTTCTAAAACCCTGCATTTTAAAAATGATTTGTTGACTGTTAGAAAGTTCTGAAAGGCTTTTGGACTTGAAGCATGTTTACTAGATAAGTATCATGACAGAATTCATGCTGAGTAATATAAGTAAAATAATGCAAACATCAGGAGGTGTATCAAAGCAAATATATTGAGTATGTCTTTTAGCTGATGTGTAAGCTACACCCACAAGAAATACAACGTCTTTTCTTTATGAAGTGTGTAACATATGGTTATTCCCTTAACCAGAAATGTGAAAAAAGGCTTAATCCAAGAAGACTTCAAGATAACTTTGAAACAGGCAAGTGTGGTCTGAATTTTCATCCATTTGCACATGGTTACGTGGCTGAAAGCACTTGAATGATAAAAGTTGAGGGCCTTCCCTTGTATGACAGGCTGTCGACTGCTATAGACCCATATTTTTATAAGGCAGTATGAGTTCTTTTTTATTTACTTAGCTTAATGTGCTGCTTCACGTTGGTTTCGCAATTCTTCTTAAGTATTAAACCCATCAGATTATACCAGGTATCTGAGTAAATTGGAACTGAAAGCTGGTTTAAGAAAATAGAATCTGAGTTAGCACAATGCTGGTAATTATGTATCGGTTCAAAGCTTTCTGTCCTGCTAGTATTAAGCTGTAGTTGCTATTAGACCACTCTGTAGAGTTCACACAGTTCTTTACCTACTACTCAGAAAATAGGGGTTTATTTCTTTCTTTGTTATTAAGAAATGAATTGCAAAACAGCATCACTGGATAAAATTGGCTATTGAAAGTGTCCTCAAATTGCCGTGAATTTTAAGATTTGTTCTAGCCACTTAGATGACTTGTAATGTGGCTGTTGGAGTTACCTCCTTCTGTTAATGACCAGACAAACAGGTTTTGTTATAAATACTAACTGAATGTACATGAGGTATGGCTTTGTATTATTATTAATCCTTGTTGATAACTACGTGCTTAAAATTTGTTTCACGCTTTTTTTTCTCTTTAAGCAGATGCAGCATATGAGATGTGTTGCCCCAGTGAAAACCCACTGCCAGAATATGTAGAGGGACATTCTGTGGCATGCAATGGCCATTACAAATTTGCTTTCTCGTCAAGAGCTTTCTTGAGTTTCAAGTTTGACCATGATGCCATAATGAGAAGTTTTGACCTCTGAAAGCAAACTTATTAGGAACAAAAATCAGATTTGCCTGTTGCAATTGAGGGGGTTTCGTATCCAGCCTTACTCTTTCTCAGGAGTTTTTGTTTTGTTTTGTTTGTTTTTAAATGCAATGCAGGGACTGACTGATGGTTTGGAAGGGTTTGTTCTCTTTGTGGTATGGGAACGGCATAGTCAAGTGTTGCACTTTAAATGCAGTATAGCCTTTATCCACAAAAGTACCTTTCCAGTGTACAGTTCACTTGTTCCTAGTTGTGCATTAGAGGGCATTCTTTTTCCTTTGTTTTTTTTTAACTTGCTGTGTGTTTTGTAGAATGTCATTGACTTTGTTTAACTGTTGGAGTATGCCAGCTTGCTAGATTTCTAACTGCTTTTATGTAAATTATTGGACTTATTAGTCATTATTGTGTAGTACATTGCAATATTATGGCAGTGGCAATGAAACAGATTCTCAGAGGACTCCTCTGTCTGGCCTAGTAATTTTGATACCAAGTTGCACATTTCAAACTTAGCCTCAGCCTGTCATCCTTTCTCTTTCCTGGTTGCTTTCCCAAAATACCTTCCTATCTCCCCTCTTTCACGCTAGTGGTGGTTTCTCTTGGCTGGCGATCAGTACTACTTGGAGTCAAATCTATAGCATTTGGACTTGTACCTCCTCTGCCTCTGTCTTCAGCGAGGATATGCAGACTGAGTAGAACACACCCACTCAGAGTGTCCAGTTTCAACTCGTATGCACTGTCCCCAATTGAGTCAGAAGAAGTTGCAAAGTTTTGTATTATTCCAGTTGCAGCTGCTTTTGAAAAATAAAAGCTTATACCTCGTGAGAGGTTACTTGTGTAGAATTTGTACTGAATGTAAATAAGCCTCTGTAGATCTCGCTGAGGAGGAAGACAGGTGCATGGATAATAAAGTCATTGTGCGACACTAAATGGCTTAATCAGGCTTCCAGTAACTATTCTAAGGGTGTTCCAGTATTGTGTACTGTGCTGTTGTCCTCTGATCTCTTGTGTAGTTTATGCTTTGTATATATCCGGTAGTAATGAACTGCACTTGCAGTTAGCATTTAAATGACGTAGCCTCAGTTGTTTTCAGCTACAACACTTTCTTAGTAAAAATATAAAAGATTGGGGGGGTGGTGGAACAAACAAAATATAGTAAGAGTTGAGGTGACAAACAAAGTGTTAAATAATCTTCGTGAGTAAAGTTAAGGGGTTTCGAACATGTGCTTTGCAGGTGAGAGAAATGCACTTAAACTCACTTGTTACAGCAGCTTGTGGTAGCAAGCATGTTGTCCCACATTTATAAAAGGACTTTTTTCCAAAGTAGAGGTAATAGGTAACTTTGTAGGTTGAATGAACTTGTCCCATCACAGTGTGTGTTCATGCACTGAGTCTTTATGCAACTCGTCTGTCATCCAAAACCAAAATCCTGGTCTTCCTTCAACTACCCTACTTCATCTACCCTACTTGATCTGTTACCTAGTGCTTTTCCTCAGAAATAGCTTTAGAACTATCTCCTGGTTTATTTACCTGCTTGGCACCAAGTGGTTTGGGACTCCAATGCTGTAAGAGTATTGGCGATAAGAACACTGGCCTTCTCTATTGGTCAGCAGGAGAAATGGACTGCAGCATTTCCTCCTTCTGGAGGACAAGAGTCCCAAGGGCCTTGTCTTTCAAGACCAAATCATGAAATAGCTCAATCTAGCTTTGTCTCACTTTGTTTTAAAAAAAAGAAAAAAAATTTTAAAAAGTATCCACAGGCTGTTCAAAACAGTAAATGGTGAAGGACAGTAATAGAGAAGGTGGGATAGTGCTGGAAGAGGTTATGTTATTCAGCTTCGGGTGAAAATTAATCTTTGGTTACTTCTTTAGTGAAAGTAGTTGATTTCCCAGCAAAAGTGCCTTTACTCGTGGTGGGGCAGAAGTTTGTATTCATATCCTGAGGCTGCTACTGCCTGTGGAGTTAACAAGACTCTCCTAAGGCATGATGAAATACGAGACTGTGGAAATCTTTAAGTAAGTTGACTTTTCAGTTAAATTAGTTATATTTCATCTAGTGCTCTGTGAGTTTAGGGGGATGTTGATGAAACAGTGAACTTGGAGCTTCTGTCTGGGAAATCATGTTACAGACAGTGGAAGTCTTTAAAATGAAGCAAATGTGTCTAGGAGCAGGAGACGCTGGCTGCCTTCTATATTCACTGGTTCATTTTTCTTAGTGAAAGCTTGGTTCAGTGTAAGAGAAATGGGTTGCATTGTTAAGTAGCCCGAAGTGGAGCTTGTACATATGTCATGATATTAGTAAATCTAGCCTTAATGTGAGTTGCAAATAAATGTGATATATATGCAATAATGTACTTCTTTGTATAAGGGTACTGTTGTAGTAGCATTGCTTTTTGCTTTCTCAGTAAGTTTCTAAAACAATCTAAGTGTGGTGGCATGTGATCTACCTTGTGGGTCCCATCATGCCCTGCACTGTGAACATTTTGAATTGTTTACTTATATTTGTTTATGTTTTTGTTTCACCGTCATTTTATAATTAAGTATATTTCTAAGTTTAGAACTACAGTTTACATTAGCTTCTTTAAAACAGTGAAGAAATAACAAGTGAGATAGTAGAACTTAGTTCTGTGAGGTTTTGTTTTATGGGAGATAGACACAGAGAAATGAGCAACTGTTTGTGTGTCAGACTAGAGAGCTGTCAAGATACTTGAAAAACAAACATTGCTCACTTTATGCTTAGCACTAAAATAAAAATGTTCGCTTGTAAGGGGTTGTTCAGATTATGAATGGTCATTCAGTGTTCTTGAAATTAAAGAACTAGTGGAATAAACAAACAGTTAAACAGAAAACCTACAAATGTGTGGGTGCTGGGAATCTACTACTAGTTTGCAGTTTCTAGTACTACTTAAAATCCCTGGTTTAGTGTGAGATTTTTAGCATATCTCCTTCACAGAGTGCTCTAAATTTTTAACTAACACTGAAGTGTGATCTGCCTAATAAAATTATGTATGTTCTGTGCTGAAATGATACTAACTTCAAATCCTTGATGTACATGCATGCTTTTGAAAGTAGCTGTGTCTTACAAAGTTTGAAGTCTGGAAACAGTCGCACTGGAAAGAAGAGGGGAAATAGCTTTATTTATTGCACAATCAAAGAAGTATTTTTTTAACACAATGTAAATTTTTTAGACCAAACTTGCATAAATAGTTTCTAATAAAATTTTGGGCCTAGTAACTGTTCCAGGCTTCTGTGCTGTGCTCCAACTTTCCTGATTTAATTTGATGAATTGAGAATTATATTTGTGGTGGTTTTCCTTCACCTGCCTGTTGCTGTTGTAAATGTTAACAGGCAGGCTTTGAGCTGGCTGTTCCTTACAGAATTGCACACAGCTTATCTTTTCAGGTAAGAAATTATTTTTTCCAGCTTTTATTTACTGTAGTGGAGTTGCTTTTGTTGATTTTCAGTTTATAGCAGCACTCACGTCATTCCGGTGCGAATAGCAAGAGTCCACATTAAGAATCCAAGCTCTAATATCCTGTGGTGTAAGACGGCACTGCTGCTCCGTGGGAGACTGGCTGTCCAGTTGTTGGGTCAGCAGGCTGTTAATTCCTCAACTACCTGCTTTTCATAAATTCTGAGCAACTGAGGTAAAGTCAGGTGCCTTCATCTTTAAAATCAGGAGCATTGAGAAGCTCAAAACTATTCATAACTGGTAGAATAGCCTCGCTTGTTCATTTAAAATCGCGTTTGTTGACGGAAATTGTCCTGCACTGTAAATGTTACATAATCTGGTGCTTATATGTGACTTCATAATTTCAGCTTTCCAAGCAAACAAAATTATTTAAGGCGTGGTGAAATTCTACAAACTAACTGAAGGTGCTTTTACAGTAAACTAGGCTTGGAATTGTCACTACTCTTGCATAGTAAGTTTTTGTTCTTATGTGTTTATAGCAATAGTGTAGTTCAAGAATGAAAGTAGGCTAAATGCTAGCATTTGCACTGTTCTTAACCCTGTACATAAGCACTGGTAGATGCAGTAGGATTTGTGCTGTGTGTGCATTTCACTGTTCCAAGTAGGTTGTGAACTTGCGGGGAAGACAACAGATGTAGCAATTACATTGGCCATATTCAAGATCAGAGAAGAGAAAATATTCTGGGTTAGTAGTAGTACGTTAAGTTGTTTGGTTAAGGTAGACTAACTTCTTGTATAGGTTCAGCTTTACAGAAACCCATATGTTTAAATTGTTCTCAGTTCTGGGATACTTCTGGGAAGGAAGCAAAATTATCTTCAATTCGTCCTTCAATACTTGCAGGAAAAAAAAGGAAATTTGCTTTTAGGTAATAACCAGAAAATTACACAGGGTACAGAATGCTTACTTTTGAATAGGGTCCAGCAGGAAATTTACTGAAAACACTGGAGTATTTTGTTATTGTTTAATTATTGTTGATCAGAAGAACTAGCTTCTAGTTTCTGTTGTGGGTTACAGTTCAGTGCTTTTAAGAAAGTGATTACAGCTCATGGAGTATTAATCATTTTAAAACAAGGCATTTATAATTTTTTTAAGAATATAGATCCTGCAAACTCTGTTCTCTGTGACAAACTTTTACTTATTTTGCAAATATTTTTAGGCATGTTTGGGCAAAATTACAAAACTCGGGATGGACCATTCATATCTTACTGTTTTGGTAGATATTTTTGTTTGCAGTAGAAGTATGCAAAACTGCATGGATAAGAGCTCTCAGCAAATAAGTCTGAAGCCTGTATTTAAAAGGGGATCCTTAAGTAACTCTGCTGTGTCTGCTTGGTGCTGTTGTATGTGGAAGCTGTACTTCAGCCCCCCCAGGAGCAGTTTAGCTGGGTTTGCAAGGCAGTTTAACATGAAAAAATCAAACCAGACTCCACAAAAGATTGGGTTTGGTCATTAATTTTGACATAATGCTAGATTGCTGTACGCGTTCTGGGATGCAGGCTGACTCAGGTATTGCTGCCCAAAGATAACCTTTCTGTGCAGCACTGCATGTGTCGCAGAAAACAGGGAGCCAGTGTTCTGTTATATGGCTCATGCATGAGGGGTTATGTCTTCCTTCTGATTGTTTAAAGCTCGAGAACTTGATCCATTTTCCTTACTGGTATGTGTGTGGCATATCAGTGCTAATTAAGTAGAAAATGTACAGTTAATAGGGTTAAAACCATGTAAGTTACAGATTTTATTCCATTTGCATGATTTTAAAACTTGCATCAGTCAGCAGTTTTAGTAAATAAAATCTCTAACTGCCTGTAACATCTGTTTTGCCAATGATTGTGATTTTGTTATTCACTGATTCAGAAACTCAAGCACACTGTTTAAGAGGTTATTACTAAATTGACATTTTCTCCTGTTCTGTAATTTTTCTCTGTAAAATTAAATGACTTCATATATAAATTTACTGAAGTACTGAAGTATGAATATAAGCATTGCTCATCAGTGTGATGTGTAAATCTTGTGCTGCTGGTACAGATTATTCTTTCACTGTAGAATGTTTGTATGTTGCCTTAAGCCAATCAGCAGCACTGATGATATATGCCAGTAAAAGAAGTGTTACTTTTTGAAAATCAATTGTACAGGTGGACAAAGGGCCCACAAAACACAATGAAAAGCGGGAAAAAAATTTCAAAAAGTGTTAGATGTACTGGAGAAAAGTAGTATGTGATTTTAAATCAGTGCTTTTGAAGTATTTATGAAACAGTGATTTTTTTTTTTGTCTGTATAACCTGTCATTAAAAGAACTGGATGTGTGTAAACAGTTTCATATGTGCCGTTACATTTCTATGAAGTGTTCATTGAAACTGTAGAGAGTTTCTGGCAAGAACCCCTCAGCTAAAACCTCTGATCAGATCTTTATCGAGTTCTTACTGTTTTTTCATGTCCCCATTACGGGAACTCTCCTGTAGTGCCGTCCCTGTCCCTCTCCGTGACTTATCTTGGAGAAAGTGTTTGTGGTACCTTTAAGCAGACCCATTCAACAACAGGATGACCTCCGACACAAAGAAACAGCATTAGAAATTTATTCAGAATATAAGAACATTTGTAAAATAAGTATCATAAATGTCTCTGTATAAATAAATGCAGTTTTTACAATTCTATAACAAATAAACACAAAATGGCTATTTTACAGCAGCTAGGAAAACTAAAAAGCAGCAACACGTTTAAAGCTAGTTCTGTAAGGTGGAAAGTTTCTAAATTCACAATGTATGGTACAGTCTTAAAGGAAGAGAAAATCCTAATAAAACCAGTAGAACAATACTGATGTTATGCAAACTTAGTCATGTGTATTTTGCAATAGTTAACAGTACATTCAAGCTGGTGAAGGTTTAGACATTTAATGAGGACAAAAAAGTACTTTTTTTTCTGAACACACCTGAAATACAAAATTTCATGCAATCTGGTGACTTACAAAATAATTTAAAAAAAATCCCTAAGATTAATTAATGAGTGAACAACCTGGGTTCTGTTCACAAGACACACCTATTTTTCCTGCTTTGCAAAGGCTAGTATTTCTACAACAAAGTGTTAAGTGAGTTTGGTTGCTTGTCTTTAGGCTGGTGTGCTGGTATCCCAAGCGGTTGCATAAAAGGAATTAATTTTTGGCCTTTATTCTCAGGGTTGCTGCCATTTTAACAGGTACACTGGAACTGCAGCCAATTGTTAATAATTGAACAATTTTAACAATATGTAGTAAACCTTTCACCACGTCCCTATTGGCCTTTTCCAGTTTGCTGGCAAATGAAGCAGTAGCTGCTTAAATAGGCAAAATAACTGGTGGTATGGCAAATTGCAGCTACTGCTGAGACTGTCTGATACCCATCTTTGTTTTTCCATCTATAAACCAAATGGGAAGAAAGTGGGAGGGGCTTATGTTTACTGATGATTCATAATTTCTTCTAAAACACTTCTAGAGCACAGTTGGCAGGGAAGATGTGCAATGAATGTCGTAGGACAACATTCAGAATCAGCTAATCATTAAAGCCTGAGAAAGGCACTGAGGGACACTGCAGCTTTTTATGCTTTTAAACCCAGGTGCATTTTATGATTTTTTAATGTGGGTATTTCCTTTAAAGACAGGTTTCAATTAAAATGCTTTAAGCTTCATTGTATTATGTTAAACAGCTTCTCCAGCTACCAAGAAATAGAAAAAATAAGCCTAAGATGAAATCCAGTGCAGGATTCTAGACACCTTATCTTAAGGTTTCTAGTCACCTTAAGTGACAGATAGTTCACATTGACAGTTTGAGATGGTGTCCAGTTACATGGGTGTTTCAGATGCAAGGAGACACAACTGTAACTGCATTTTGCCACAGTACACAGTGGGTCATTGTGTTGTGTTCCTTCAGGCACAAGCATGATTGGTTACAGAAGCATATGGCAAGACCTCATGTTCCTGTTGGTGAGAAACTTGTTGGCCAGAGGAGGGGAACACCATAGATAGTTAGGGAAACCGTAGAGACAGTAAGGCATCAACGTGCCCATTCCCTCTGCTGACCGACTGGTTTGTGAAAAAATCCATCCACGTTATGAATCAAGAAGTGTAATTATCTTGAGAAGGAGAGCATCACTACCTACAACTTAACTTTTAAATCAGCATTGTTTTAACTTGCTATTCCAGTCAGTCACTGCTGATGCTGGCTTTGTAGCTGATGCATCAGATCCTAGAGAAGTATGAATTACTGCCCTAAGCAAGGAAGAAAGCAGTGTCTACTGTAATAAAAGAGGTCAGTTTCAGGTGTAACCAAGACCTACCAGTAAGTGAGTATTCTGAACATGAATTTCCACAACAATTTTGGCTTCCTGGCCTAACTCAAAAGTAGACAAGAATAGTTCAAGTCAAGTCCTCTAAAAACATTTCCTTAGTACTAGAAACCGGAGGAGTAAATGAGAGACGTTACCATAATTCTAAACACACTAATAAAATCTGAGGTGCAACTCAATGTGTGAAGCAAAAAGGAGAGATGGCAACTGAAATCATATTCAGTGGAGAAAATGGAGCCTAGAAAAATACAAAGTAGAGGCGTGACACAGTGACAAGCTAATGAAGTTAATGGACTCTAGTTTACCATTGTTAAAATAAATCTGGAAGCTGTTTTATGTACTTGGTCACAAAGAAGCAAATTCTGAATGAAATGGGTGCTACAGCAGACTCTAGGGAGCAAAATACGAGAGAAATCAACCTGATTGTCGTGCTTTGCTTTATGTTCGTTACCTTAATAGGCCAACATTTTCAGTTCAGTCCCTTTGATAATACAGTAACATGACGTGACAGGAACAAAAATTAATTAAGAAGCTGTATGAAGACCTCACCATTCACATTTTGTTTGTGGCTGCATACCCATATATCTACACATTTAAAGTTTTGTGCCTATGTATTCAATATTGAACAGGTACATTCCTATAAGTACCTTTTTTGGTCAAAACAAATACAAAGAGAAGACATTCTACCTCTTGATCACAGAAAGCTGTTACAAGCACTATACATATGACAAAAGTGGCCCAGCTTCTTACAAAAAAAAACCAAACCCTTGGCTATAATGTATTAAAAAGAAACACCAACTCTTTCACAAAAAAACCTGCAAACACCATGCAATATAAATACCAGGAGGTTTCCTGTAATTTCTTACCCAACCTTGACACAGACTATCTGTCTGCCATAGTGAAACAGCCTTCTTTCACAAACTATTAGGAATTAACATCATTGTCATTGTTTTCAGGGATGCAACTAAGGTTTCTAGGTGATTTTTTTTTCCAAATCAACAGGAGTTTTCCTACCTGATCTCCACTGTGAATGACAGTACTGCGAGTATGGTGCAAAAAGCGAGCCAGCCTATTTATATCCCCACTCTGCAGCTGCCTGTTTAGTCCATTTAACCCCAGCAGCAAGTCTTGAGGGTACAATGCAGAGCCATGTGCAGAGAGAGCTCAGGGACATGGAAAACTCTCCAGCTATCTGCAAACTGCCCAAACTAAAACCTCTTAATGTGAATTACTTCGCTATAGGATACTGTCACCTATGAAACATATATAAAATGGAAGAGAACTTACTTGTATGAATATAAACACAATGACATAGACAACGTACATAATTATAGCATGTTAATTCAGGCACTGACATTTTACATTATGAAACAGTCCTTGGCTAACGCTTACATTATCCCCATGGCACCTCTCTGGGATCCCAGAGAAGGTGCTTAAGTGTGTCAGCATTGACAGTCAGAGCTTTTAGTGTTTGAAGCTACCTAAAAGTCAGCCTCCACAAGAAAGAGATTCGTAATGGCACTAAGCATCTTCCTTGGAATGAGATGCATTTAAAGTGAAGTTTCATTGGTGTGTGGTCTAGAGTTCTCCTCTTCTAGTAAAGCTATTCTTTGTTTGAGCATCCTTACTTGTGTTTCATGTCTCTCCACCATGGCCATCATTTGCGATTCCAGTTTCTTCAGCTTATTTTGATGCTTTTTCTTTGCTTTTTCATAAGCTGCTACCAAGTTGCTGTTAGAAATAGAAGGCAAAAAATGGTCATTCAAAAAAGCAAGTGTTGCAAAATCCATCCCAAAACCCCACTTTAAGGACACTCCCAAGTTTGGGTACTGATCACCTTCCAAAGATTTACTCATGCTTTAAAATATATGAGGTGATGCAAACCCAGATCAATGCTAATATCTTTTTGGGGGAAACTACACAGCTTTCCCAGTAAACTAATTACAGAAAACATTTCTAAACATGATTCAAAGAAGGAGGAACCAGCTGAAGGTTGCTGATGATAACCTCAAAAAGCACTGTTTGTGAGTCAGGACAGTACAATATTAAACATGTAATGCTTTGCAAAAAGATGTCATGTCCAGAATATGTTTAAAAAATGCAGCACTGATTTTGCATTTTCCACTTAAAAATATAAATTATTTTCAGAGGATGGCATCCTGTGCTGATTTGTCTGCTGCCAAGTAACTTCTGTGCTTCCACCTTGTCTCAGGGAAGATTGAGATGGGCACTGCTCCTCACCGCAAATATGATTTATCAATGAAAATTACATTGTGAATGATGGACTCCTTGCAGGAAGGGCAGCCACAGTCCATCCTATTCTCAGTCCATCCAAACAAACACAGTGCCAGTAAAAACCTACTGAGTGAGCAATAAAACTTCAAAGGAAGTTTATTAATAAAGAGGCTGGAGCCAAAGAAAAGGGAGCCGTTCTAAACAAAATAGCAGGTTTATAAATTGGCTAAATGGAGGGGTTTGTTTGTTTTAATAATAATGTATTTACTAGTAATTCAGTTAAGATTATTTCTCCCCATTCTATTAGCTATATAGTTTTCAGTGTCCTACAATGTGAGGTTTATACCTCCCCCATCTCTAACTATAACCTTAAAGAAGAGGAGTCAACTGATGTCAACAGAAGGATCCACAAAAGGCTCACTAAGGTAGGGGGGAAGATCACAGAACATGCCAGAACATGGCAAAATAATCAACAGTGTATCCATCTGCTGGTAGATCCTGTACCTGTTTGCCCTTTTAAGGTCATTAACAAATTCTGCAGATTGCTGATGTCTGATTTCACTGCTCTTTGTGAGTCTCTCCAAAGCACTCACCAACTCTTGCACTCTGGCTTTCAGTTTCTTCTCCCTGGATCAAATAAATGGAGGGAGAAAACTCTTGTTAAAAATGGCAATAACAAGCTTGCAAGTGGTCAAGTTTCTACCTGTGCTGGGCTGACACTTTAACGTTACTTAGATAATATAAGAGTTATTTCTTACATTAAACTTTTCCAAAGACTGATTTTTTTTTATAATGTTCACCATTTTAGAATGTGGGATCGGTGGTGTTGGAGACAAAAGAGAAAACAATCGTCTCTGGTGAATGATGGTTTTGTATGTACCAAGTCACACTAAGGAATAATCACAAAAGACAGATTTTTATTTTTATTTAAAAATACCTGGAAAATGCCAGCTGCTGTGTCTTGAATGGCATAGATAGGAGGGAATACTACCAAGGGAAATCAAACATCGTAGAAACCATTCAGAAATTTTAATTAAATTTTAAAGGTAATTTACTAAAAAGAAGTCTTTCTACTTAGAAATTACTATACAGCCAGAGCAATTCCCTTGATTTCAGTTACTGCCTCAAATTTAGCTGAGTAATTTATTCTAGAGTCTGTATTGCAGTACATCACTAGGTTTTTTTTTTAGAAGCTGGCAAGTCCAGTCCATGTGGCAGTGGGAAACAGAAAAAGTCAAGAACAACAGAGGGCAGTGCAGAGAGAAAAGAGCAAGCACAAGAAGTACAGAAGAGGCAGCACAGGCATTTTCTTCCATGAGATACTATTTTTTTTTCTTTCAAATAAGCCACAATAGTGAGGCTTAAAATGCCGATTAGAGTTAGTAGTACTTAAAATACTTACCTACCAATTATGAACCAAAAACTAATCACATGAAGTGTTCTGAAATGGAATTAAGGTACCTTATATTATTTTTACCTTACAAATATATCTAAGAGGGAAAGAAAAAGTGAACAAGGCAGAAGTCTGTGAAAGATTCCCCCAGTTTGGCACAGAGCAGAGGGATGCTCCTTGTATCCCAGCTGAGCAGCCTGCACTTCCAATGCTGGCCTGGCAACGGCAGCAGTTCCTAATGAGAGACAGGGACAGCACATGTGGCACGTATCACCCTGCCCAGCTTCTGCAACAGAAGGGCTTTCACAGAGTCAGCTGGGGAAATATTCCAAGTTAGCAGTTTATACCAAAGCGCTGCAGACGCTGGTTTACTGGCCGAATTAAAAAGAGTGGCCTTGTTGATGAAGAATTATCAGTATTATTCACGCATTCTTTCATCAAAGTACCACACAGTTTTCAATCACTCAGTCTCTTTTCCCCTAGTGCTTAAAAGGTCTCTGCCATCCAGCCCAAATATAAATATTTTTTTTATGTCCTATCTTAGCTGTCAGAAAGACTCAGCACAGTCTGTGGCAAAAATTTGTATCCTGCAAAGAAAATGAGAACAACAACAACAACAAAAATCCAGTTTTTACTTGCAATAGAAGACAAATAAGAAAAGATCAGACCTGGCAGAGGCCAGACCTGTTATCTAACGTGTAACACTACTGATGTGAGCCATGCAAGGACAGAAAAGAGCAGAGTAAATCTGGTTCTTGTCTGCTCGAAAGGATGCCACAGCCAGGGGCTCTGGGGAAGGCTCAGTAGCATCGTGTGTAGTGCTACAATCTAGCACAGAACAGCAAGTCCAATGAAATAAACATTCGCAGCATTTGGATGGGGAGAAAATAAAATTGAAAATCATGTGAGGTTGATTTAAAGGTAGTGAGGTTGATTTAAAGGTATAGCTGTGAAAACACTGCGTGCAGTTCCATGGGAAAGAACCCTATAAGCCACAATTCCCTGCAGCTGAAGTCCCTAACACACCTGCTGTAACAAAGGCTGCGTGGAAAAGAAACACAGTGGGAAGACTTGGAGGAACTTGTCATGCGTGGTAAAGTTTGGCTGCTACAGTGACTGTTACCTGATAAAACTATTACATCACTTTTTGTCTGTTCTTTCTTCACCCACCCTTTCAACCAGTCATGCTGAGTCCAAACTCAGCTAAAACATCAGGTGGTATTTCTTTACATTTGGCCTGTAACATCCTCCTCTTGCTGCTTGCCAGTGACACAGAGCCAGGAGAGTAGTAGTCACCCTGGGCATCCACAGCTTAGTTAAACAACTTTAAGACAGAAGTTATGAGCCATCTAGCTAAAGAGGTAACAGGTAATCCTTAAAATCTGAGATTTATACCAGCAAAACACATGTATTCCCTGAGCTGACAAGATTCAGATCTCAGTGATTTCAAGTCAGTGAAAACAGCACTAAATGATGCCTATTCCCACCTTAATCTCAGGGAAAGCAGTGGGTGGTTTGATTGAATATGCTGAAATGTCCCCAAATTTACAAAAACACCACACAGGGATTTACTTCTACACTTACTGTTCCCAATTTAAAACATGCCTATCTTTACTTCAAGAGCCTTTTCACAGAACAAGTTAACACCCGTGTAGGCAGACACAGCAGTAGCAGAGAAAGCACAGTAAACACCTTGGTTTAGTCTGGGAAATGAAGATGCATATACATTTGGTTAATGACTATCATGTAAAAGACACATAAGGTTTTCTCCTGTGGTGTTGCACCTTCTATTTTAGTAGAGGATGAGAGACCTCAGAGTTGCACCCCACTGGCTGGCCAGCAAAAGTTCCATGACTGTGAAAATCCCATGCTTCATCATGCTAACTTTTCCCACTTCTTTCCATTTCTATCACCAATTACGTCAGTTTGGACAGAAAGAACTGTCCTTATTTGTGTCTCTCCAAAACTGATTGCTTAGTTGGGCAGTGAACAGGGGTGATAATGAATCCTGCAGTGCTATTTGTATTCCTTTAATGCATTATAGAAATAGCTGTCTTCACGGGATTTCTAGCACCATTTCGCTTTCCTGATTGCTCTTATAAATCAGCACGATATGAAGAATCAAGCCACTACAGGCTTAATAAAACAGAATATTTTAAAACAATAGTTCTAGTCATATGCAGCATTTTTCCAGGATGAGGACATGTCAAAGCTGTGAACCAGGGATGGAACTGCATTTCATGAGACAGCCGTATGAGCATCCTCCCAACAGGAACTGCCGTGTGGCCATGGCACGACCTGTGGCTGCCTGACACTCCCCAGAGTTTGGAGAGCAAAGTAGCACAGGAGCTTGCGTGCCAAACTCACACTGCTGTTGTGCCCCAGGGCTGTAATAAGGACTAGTATGAATCCCAAGAAAGCATCTGTGTATGTATTTTGATGGGAAGAAGGAAGGAGGCACAAGTATCTTTATGAGAATACCATTTCCATGAGCCCCAAATCACAAGTCAATTGGACTGCAGAAGTCAGCACAGCTTTTGCTCCCATCAGTTCCTCTTCCAACTGGCTTCTGCTGTTGGAGCTGCGGAAAACACAGCCATAGCACCTCATGTGCACAGAGAAAATGAACGCGTGTTCTCAGAGGAGGGAAGAAGCTTATGATGTGAGGGCATGGCTCGCTTCCAACACAACGGCTCTCTGCTGTGGGGCAGACAAGTAGTCAGCTGGGGAGATCCCTCACTGCGTCCTTTCCAAGGAAATGCTTAGAATAAGTATATTCAGAGGCCTGCAGCCTGCTCCAATATTCTAAACCACTATTTTCAGTCAAATGCCTAATATGCTGCTAACAAAGACTTCTGTATTTTCACAAGCAAAACACTCAGTGGGCAGTCGGTAAGTGCTGTTCCAGCTCTTTTTGTTTCATGGTGGTTTGAATAGGAAGGCAAGCGGACAGGGCCAACGTTTCATCAGGTTTCAAGGCTTCCACTGCAGAGAATGACAAACTATGCCAGAGCTGTAAAGGAAGCTATGGAACATCAGGCCCGTTTCTGCAGTTTCTGCCAGTTTGGCCTTCACAAAATGACACCACGTTTGGCCCAGAATAATGTAAGCAAGGTCTTGAGCACGTTGTACTTTCCCTCCTGTCTGGGCTTTTTGAGACATGTTCAGGTTTCATTTGGCAGAAATCTTCCTAGGTCGATTTTCCTGCCTTTGGTCATTTCTCTGAGAATTCCCCAGTCTTGCAAAACAGGAAGTTGCTCTTCCCTGGCATGCAGAAAGTTGATTTTTCTGTCCCTGGCTTGGAGCGTACCCAGCCAATTCCCCCTTCTTGTGAAAACACAAGCTATTGCTGTTCTGCCCTGGCATCAAGAGCACCCATACCTCATGCCAAATCTGGAGCAAAAGAGGAGTACTGAGATCTCTCCAAAACAGCAGGTAAGAAAGTTCCCACAGCTTGACTCCCACAGGAGTCAAGAGGCCTTTGGAGCCCGATTACCCTGCGTCTTGCTGTCCCTAGGAATCTCCTTTTATCCAACAGAGAGCATTACCTGCTACAGACAGACCCCTTCAGATTCTGGCTCTCCAGTTGGAGTGGCACCATAAGCTACAGCTCACCTGAAGATTTGCACACACAAAGCCCTGGCACAGCAGCCAGGCAGCCAGCTCACAGGGAGACATATATGAAGTTTCCTGGGCGTAGGTACCCATACAGGCTGTCCAGCTCCCAGGCACATGGGGTCTGGGGAAACGAGGGAGGAGGAGAACCAGCTGCATGGCCCTCAGCTTTCTGACGGCCCTGCTTTGAAGGGGAGTGACACACCTGCCATCCCACACCTTGGTTCCTGGTTCCTTTCCTAGTATCCTCTCGTTGTTTTAAGCCTGGCATGTTCCCTCACACTCCTTCTCTGCCTTCTCCAGTTCCAGCTGAACAGGGTGACATGTGATTGGTTTTTCTAGGCATTTGACTCCTCTCCAGAGATATCAGCTGGACATTTAAAAGGAATGCAGCTAAACTCCCTTTCCATCAGCAGTTTAAACTAACATCTTACACCAGACCTGTATGCAGAATCCCCAAGCCAATTCGAATGCATACCTGCCTCTCTGGTCTGGGCTGGTCTGCTAAGGAGAACAACTAATATATAAAGGAACTTTTCAAAGAGGCAACAAAATAACACCACACAAATGCCAAGAGAGTCTTAAAATCACCCTCTTCAAATGCCACATATTCCCATCTTACCCCCTCGGTCATCAGTGGGCTTGAGAACACCCATGCTGCCTGCTACCCATGCAAAGGTAGCCTTTTCTGATCACAGAGAAGGTAGAGAGTGCTTTAAAACCCGCTTTGCTGGTTTAAGATGCTGGACTGCTTATTTTTTGCGGATTATCACAGGCTTAAAGCGTATCTCAAAAACCAGAGGGCACCGCAGGCATGTGTTACACCACCGCAGCAGGGAGACAGGCCAGGTGTGGTGCTGGAAACAACAGACTGGCAGCAAAGAGAGCAAACAGGCCTGGAGGGGGGCAGCAGCGTGCTTGCCGCACTCGCTGCTTAAACCTCCCACCCAGTTCTGCCAGCCCAGCCTGGAAGCTCTCCAGACCTGAAGCTATTTGGAGCTCCCTGTGACGCTCACATCCAACTACGCAGCAGCTCAGCAGCTCAGATAACCAGGCAGTGGTAAGGAGAACTGCTGATTCCATGTCAAAAATAGACAAAAATGATGGTTATGTGTGATGCATGTAGAAAAAATAGCTACCTGAGTTATTTCTGAGGAATCTGTCCCTTATATCACCATTTTTCTTCTTGCAAGAAGGCTTCTCTCAGTGGAGGTCTCCAGGGGAATTTCCAGAGAGAGGCCATGCTTCCTGAAGCCTCAGGCAGCCAAAGGAAACCTTGGCAGGAGACTGCACAGTCGTAAAACTTGCAGTGACCTCAATCCATGCCAGTCTCTGGCTTTCCAATGTCTCAAGGTTACATATCTCCCCATTTAAGGGACAAGTGAACAGAACAAAGCAAATTCAACTGACAAAAACCAGCCAATGATGCAGGGGAAAAAAACATCAGTAGCTCCTGAATACCAGCCCTCACCTTCATCCCCTCACTTTTATCCACTACATGTTCATCCTGTACTTCGGCCAAATAGGATTTTACTGATTTGATTTACAAGAGCCATTTTAAATCTGATCCAGTACACTATGATGTGTTTTAGGCAATTCCACTTCACTTAACTTTACTGATGGTCTAGATAGGCCTGAATTTCCAAGATGCTTCTACCTACTTCTGGATACTGCTATCAAGAAAATAAGGATGGCTCTTGAAAACATGTCAAGCTAAGATGTTGTCACATGAAGTCTGTGGAACTTTTAAAGGAAGGTGGCTCTGACTGACATTGTGTCAGGAAATAGTCATTGCTATGCCTTGGCACAGCTTTCTTTTGAAATGGTTGCGCTCCCAAAACGAGAAGTTTGGTACAACACAGGGTTGTGGTCTTCAAACAGACATAAGTACCTAAGACTGGAAAGAACATTATTGTGTCTCAACAGACACATGGAAGTTATTGCAATGGAATGAATCTTCCGTGTCCTACTAAAAATCCTTGCAGATTCCACTTCCAGAGAGGCAGGACCATAGCTCTGTGTGAAATGCACTTTTTCTTAAGAGAAAAAGATGTTTGCCAGTACTACTGATTACCACTCTTCTCCCTCTTCATGGTGACTTCCCAGTTAGCAGCACCACTTACTGACTTATCTGTCAGTTCAAAAGTCATCAGATGTGGTAAATAATACATAGCTTCTTTGTTATGTTGCCAGATGGGAAATCCCTCTTTGGTGAAACACATCTAGATGGACACAATTCATGTAACCCTTGCACAGCCATCGGAGATCATAATTCTATGCCAAGTGATAACCCAGCTGAGGTCTGAACAGTCAGTCTGGTTACAAAGTGTTTTGTCTGCCATGGCCCTTGCCTGGTCTTGCCAGATCCTTCCTGCCCAAATATTTTTATAATTACAAAGGATACTTTAAATACACAAAATGCAATCCTTTGCAGAAAGAAAACCTATCAGCAACTGGAAATACAAGCAGAGAACTCAACAGCCCAAGTATTTCTAAGAAGGCTTGCAGAGGGAGAAGTTTCAGTCTTGTCATGTTGGTCATTTTGCATAGAATAAAAGAACTTAGCGGAACATTAGTTCTATCACCCTGCTAAAGCAAGAGCATCTCCTATCTGGAATTCTTGTTCCTGCCTCCTCTAGTACATTTATAACCTGGTAGATGCCTACTAAGTTATAAACTCATACAATTAATCTGCAGCGCTCCCTTCCCCCGCTGCACCAGAGCAGAACACACCAGCAAGGAAGATGTCATTTTAAGGTCTCCCTCCAGAGACTGTGTAATGTGGCTGATTTTGGAGTATTCAGCCAGATCTCCTCTCACAAAACTGGCCTCTGGCACAATTATTGAAGTGTCAGTGCCAGGCCATGAGGCTGCTGGGAATACATTTACATTTTTTGCCCTCCCAATAATAAAATATTTCTTGCCAACAAGCTCGTTTATGGATGAGTCAAACCTAAGAAAACACTCCACAGGCTTCATGTCCATTGAAACATTCCACCAAGAAAGGAGAGGGGGGGAAATAAAACAGCTAAAGACTGGCAGGAAATATTTATGCTTGGCTGGAACAGGATATGTCTCTAAATTAGTGGCCTTAGCCTGCAATACCAGAAATTTGGTGACCTAGATATAACTTTTACACCATGGAACTTGCAGATAATTTACACTTCTACTAGTTAGCATAGCGGTCATGGAAAAGTGATTTCTGTAGAAAGCCTATAAGATGGCCTTTAATGCTGAACACTGCTACAGGAAGCCCTGGGTCCTACTAGAACAAGTATGTTATGAAAGAATAAACGAAGAATTGCTCCTGCCTGGAATTTCTGCTGATGGGCACTACCAATGACAACTCAGGGACCTTCACAACGTGCTGCTGGATTCCAGATTTATGAGAAAATCCACATCTGCAGAGAGAAGACAGGCCACCTCTGTGGATGAGACTGTTCCGCTGCAAAGCCATTTGTAGACTACAAACTAATAAATGCTTCCAAACCACACCAAAATCCAAACCGTAAACGTGTCCTGCTGTTTTATTTGGGTTTCACTCTATTTCAATTAACTGAGAAAAACCTGACAGTTCTGCAGCAACAGAAGGACAGAATGGAAAAGCAGCAGAGGGGGAAAATGTCAGAGCTTTTGTCTCTGTTAAGATAGGATGGAGAGGGGGCAGCAAGTAGGGTTGATGATTGGTATCACATTCTCTGATGAACAGAAAGACTTGAAAGCAAAGAGATTTTTGTCCCTATCTGTGCAGCTGCTGTCCCCTGCACCAGTAGTCTACTGCCTGGAGTAACAACAGATGTGTCCAATTGCTGGATGTGTGCACTAATTGCAACCAGCACTGCAATACTCCTGAACACTGGCATTTAAATATTGCCTCTAGACCACAGATGCAGTGTGTGGTATTTGCTTGTTTCACTTCTGTCTCTTGCCACCCAGCAAATACAATTACTGGGCAAAATATTTTTTGAGTTCTGGTCCTGCTTTGGTGGGTGAGGAGGGTGCTAGGGGGAGCCACTGGGATCTCGCCTGGCTCGCACATAGTGCCAACAATTATTTTCCCATGCAAGCAGGAAGAGCACAGAGTGATTGGAACACACTGAATACAAAAGAATTAAGTCCAGTTTGTCCCTGAAGATATCACAGTCATCTCAGACCATTCTGCACTGTTATAGAACTTGCAGAAACAAAAATGCACTTTGATTATTTTTTAAACTCTTGTGGATCCATGATGGAATACATTTCATTATGATATCTGAGGCTCCGTTCATTCAGGGCTGCAGTTAGGAGCTGCTGGTATTTTTTAGCATAGCTGTGGCTAAACAGGTTGCAGTAAGCTTTCTCCATGTGCCAGGCAGACCTTCTACTGACTTTCAGACAGAAGACTTCAGGATAAGGAGACAAAGTATTCAGTCTTATTTGGCTGGCACAGTGATTAGGGAAAAAAAACACCCCATCCTCATAGCTTGCGGGAACTGTGCTTGAGCCCAACTGGTAGTAGCAATCACATTTAGTGCAGCCGTATTTCCATTAAACAGAGAGCCCTCACTCCAAAATTTATGTGCAGTTTAATCCGATTATTTTTCTTCCCCATTTCTGCCTGACAAACTGTACTTGCTGGGCCCCTGGCTGGAAATCCATGCTAATCAACTTAAGGACTAGTAGATAAAGCAAAGTTTTTTTCTCTGTGTTGCCAGCAAACCACATTTCATGACTAGACTCAAGCCTCTGTGAACTAAGGTCACTGGCATCTTCTAGAAATCCAGGAGAAAATAACAAGAACAGGAAAAAAGCTGCAGCTTGAGTGAAGGCAGAAAATGGGAGTGGAGCTGCTCACACCAGGAGTGGAGTGTGAGGGGTATGGGGGAGGCCAATGGCTCTATGCAATGTTTATGCACATGACTTTGTTGATGGGTTTTATCCACCCACACAGAAACGACAGTTTTGATTCTTTTAACCACAGAATTTTGTTTCCTGCATCAAGCAAACTAAATACTCAGCAACTGCCAGACTATTAAGCAAATAGTATGAGATGTATTGATTCTGCAGGGGTAACAATCTTACATTTTTACATAATGCCTTTCAGGCTTAAGTGTCCCTAGGCACACTACAAGTTGCAGCTAGGAAAAAGCACTTCAGGAAAGAAACACTACAGCTGCTTGAGAGGAAATTCCACCATTAAAGACGGTGCAAAGACCAGAAAAGCAAAATACATTCTTTCAAGCCAAAATTCTTAGTAGCATTTTAGACAGGTCCTTAATACAATAACCAGATCAGGTATTAGATAGCCAGGTCTTAGAACAAGGTGGAACAAGTACTGAAACAACTATTGAAACAGCGAAAATCTTTGTCATGAGGCTTACCACATAGCTGGTGCAGCGAAAATGGCTGCACAAACAAGTATCTAGTTAATGTATAACTGTACTGAAAGCTTTGGCTTAAAACCTGGCTGTTGATAAAAGCAGTGTGTCAAGATATCAATTTTCTCTCTCGTTGGAAAGCTAATGCTTCACACAACAATGTCATTTATAATCGAACTGTGGCTCTACTTACGCACTCAGGAAGCAAATGCAACATTTGAGTCATCAAAATCACTGCAATTCCCACTCTTTTAACTCCTACCCGAGCTCTAATCTGTGACCTTCTTAATCAAAAATCACACTTCAAATCCTGTCTTCGCTAAAGGTTTTCTGCATGCCCTCAAGCAAGTCATGTCACTGTTTTGTGTCTCATATTCTTGCCTGAATATGGACATTCCTGACACTGAGGGTTTCTCAGGGCTGCAGTTAATTTGAATTTTAGAGAACCTCAAGAAGAATGGAGCTGAGCACCATGTGAGGACTTTCATTAGCTGAAAAACAACAGCAAAAGAGAGGGGAAGGATAGAAGAACTCTGATCCTTTTTCATCTCCTGGAAAAATCTGTGATCACTCTTAAAATTGCTTGAGGGTAAGAGGAAAGGGTCAGAACTAAACCTCACCCTGGACCTATGGAACAAGTCACGTCTCTGGTGAAGGAAGCCGCTTACCGCCTGAGCGCGTTTGTCAGTTCCGCAGTCAGTTCACTCTCGTTGTAAGGTCTCAGCTCAGCCAGTGTTAACGGTGCTGTGGTGCCATCACTGCATTCCTGAGAAAAGAGGAAAGGCCATCTAATTTGAAGTTACTTACTATCTTAATTGGAAAACTCTGAAAACCTCTTAGTTTGCAGCTACTTTTAAATTGGTGTGCGTAATTGCTGGTGCCTTACATTGCTTTTGACACCAGACTTGAAACAAAGAAGCACCAGATCAAACAATTCAGACCATGCTTTGCTAGATACAAATAAGAACGACACAGTTATACACTAGCTCAGTATTTTGTTTTTAAACTTATTACTGAGGTTTTCTGGGGACACAGCACTAAAATAACAGGATTAAAGTTTTTCTCGGTATTGCTATTTCTTCAAGCAGATCACTAATGCAAATGAAGAAATTTGTTTATTTTGCATTATACTAAGGGGGGGAGAGGTCTTCATTCTCAAATAATTACAAAGTGTCTGACTTGGAAAAAGAGACTGCCCTTACAATGCTTTAACTTTTTCATAGAAATGAGCTCTATTTCTTCATATTTTGCATTTGGAGTAGGGAGAGGACAGTGTTCTGTTTAGGTTTTCTTCCACTGTTTCCAATGAGTGTCAAGACACACATTCAACCACAGCAGCTCATACATCTGGTGACAACAGCTTTGTTGTATTCCTCCCCAGAACAATAATCCTTATTTTAGCCCAGCCTTAACAGTAATTCTAAGAAGTCCTCATAAGTCACAGCATGGAAAGAACCACCTAACGACTGGAGAAGAGAGAAAAGACATACTGACAAAAGAGGAGAATGACTAACATGCTGAAGACTGCTATAGGGAGGAAAATCGCACAATAAATTGTGTTTACGCCAACTTTGGAAACTTGTTTGAGTCCTGACCTTGCCTGGTTTGTCTTTGCTTCCACTGCCGGTTGAGCTGAGAGACCTCATTCTCTGCTCTTTTTGCTCTTCCACTTCAGACTTCAAGTGCTCGATGTGGACAAGGTAGGCCTGCTCCTGGGCCTCTCGAGTGCTCAGTTTCAATTCCAATGCTTTCTTCTCCTTCTCTAGCAGGTAAAGTTGTGCCTTAAGCTCTGCCATCTCCTCCTGTTAAAAAAATCCATTATCAGCATGATGCTTCATGGGGCTACACATCTAAAGCAAGATGAGGTTAAGTAAGATTGTTATCTACTCCTATTACTTCAGTGTTCTTTCCATGGAGAACACTAGCAGCATCCAGAAGGCTTTTTATAATCACACAGTGTACAGACTGGTATATCTTGAGACTAAGGGAGTATGATGAAGTGTGCCATCCCTTAATCAGCCTCAGACATAAGATAAGAGGCAACAGAACAATGTGGTGTTGAAACAAATGTATCAGGGATCTGAGAGGGATGCCACAGCTGCTGAAATTTCTTTGGTTCTAGCTTGCCCTTTAGAGGCCATTGCCCTAAAAAGGAGTGTCCGACTTTCTTGTTACACAGCTCCCTAAATGTCAGGTTATGGATCCATAAGAATTAGAGCTGGTTTGTCTCATTACTGTGGAACAGGTTTGAGGGACTAGGTCAGCAAACACAGATCACATATTCCTGTCTCGTAATAACAGACTCTGTGATAGCACAGTTAGTCAGAAATGGCAAATAGGAATGGAACTATCAGATGTCCACTTTTAATTTCCCTCCTTTAGACGGCCAGAATCCCGACTATACACAGCCAGAAGTTGACAAAAATGCACCTGCTTATATTCTTTCCTAAATACGATCCATGGAAGATCATAGAATCATAGAATTATCTGTGTTGGAAGAGACCTCCAAGATCATCAAGTCCAACCCTTAATCCAACACTATCATGATTACTAGATCATGGTACTAAGTGCCACATCCAGTCTTATTTTAAAAACCTCCAGGGTTGGTGAATTCACCACCTCTCTGGATAGGCCATTCCAATGCCTGATTACTCGCTCTGTGAAGAACTTTTTTCTGATATCCAGCCTAAACCTTCCCTGGCAGAGTCTAAGCTCGTGCCCTCTTGTTCTGTTGCTGGTTGCCTGGGAGAAGAGTCCAACCCCCACCTGTCTACAACCTCCTTTCAGATAGTTGTAGAGAACGATGAGGTCACCCCTGAGCCTCCTCTTCTCCAGGTTAAACAACCCCAGCTCCCTCAGCCTCTCTTCATAGGACTTGTGCTCAAGTCCTTTCACCAGTTTTGTTGCTCTTCTCTGAACAACAGTACTTCATAGAAAGCTGCTCAGTTCTGAGAGCTAGTTCTTGTGTGTGATATTTATGCTAGGGCTGTGAAGTATTGTAACACAACAACTGCTGTTTGGGGACAGACCTCTGCTTTAACACCTGCTCCGCCAGTGGCTGGGCAGAATAACAACAAGGCATGAGTTCAGTGACCCTTCTTTCAGCATTTGCTTGCAGCCTCCTGTGAAAAGCAGCTGATAGGTATCCTGAATCAGAAGGTTCTTTGTGCTTAACAGCAGGAAGTTTCTTCCATAAAATGTCTAGTTATTTTCTGAACCCAGGAAAACGCAGCAACCACAAAACATTTAAAGAGATAGTCCTAAAGCACAATTTTCATCATGACTTAAAAAACCACCACAAAAGACCACTAAAACAAAATCTCCTGCACCCAGAATCACTGTTGAGCACACTGTGCTCTAGGTCACCTCACGGGTGAATACAGAGTTCATGCAGCCATTTTCTGTATTACAGTTCAGTTCTAGACTTGTTCACAGTGTAAACAGTCCTAAAATACAGAAGTTTCTTGTTGTGTGGCCAGCCTCAGAACAAATAACTATTTTTCATTTATTATTTTTAAACAAAAAAACATATTCTAATAACAAAAATATCAGAAGTAACTTACCTTATCCTTTCAAAAATAATGTTCTTTCTATTATATCCATTATTAACAAAGATCATAGAAACACAAATCTTGGCACACTTTTAGACTAACACTTTTTGTAGAAGACAACCTACACTCCTGTCAAAAGTTTGCTGTTCAGATTACATGTAAGCAGCGCACGCAGGTGTAGCACAGCAACAATCAGCACATAGTGATCACAGGTGGTCATTGGCTTAATCAGAATCACCAACCATGCACAAACAAAGTCCATATTCTAAATCCCCTCGGGCTTGGAAAGGTTTGCATGAGCTTTAAAATCATTCATTTATTCATCTGTTTGTGAACTGAAGGTTAGAAGCACAACCAGTTTCATTCAATGATGTGGTTTACAGAAATTTAGTTAAGCAAATTTACCACTAATTTCCTTTGCCAAGAGTAAAAATGTAAATACTACTGATAAAGAATGATGGGGAAATTTAGTTATAGGAGTTGAACTGGATTGTCTGGTGTACTTAAGTGTATGCATTTAGCTGCTTAAGCCTCTATTTCTAAAGCCATTAATCTACTTAGCCTGCTTAGTGAAGGCTGAGAAGTAATTTGAGCAAAGTCTTTTGGCACTTAATGTGAATAGAAGATACTCTTGACAGAGAGCTATCTGTGTGGGAGGGTCATGACAAGAGCTTCCCTGCTGAAAGCTGAAGTTAGGCAAATTCAGCTGAGAAATAACGGACATTTATTTCCTAAAAGAAAAAAAAAGGGAATTTAACCACTTCAATGATGCATCATTTTTCCCATCGCTTAAAACTTTTAACCTAAAGCCTGGATATTTGTTTGTAGTACATAGGCTAGCTCAAAATAAATTTGAGGATCAATGGTTAACTCCTTCATTTATGAAGACAGCAAGCTTAGATCATCCTAAGTGAATTCACAAGTCTGCTTCCTGTCCCTGAAGACATATCATGGACTGCAAAAGCCTCCCCATGCATTAGTTTTCTCATGTCAAGACAACCTGACTTTGAAGTACAGAAACAAAGACAAAGCAGGGAAAAAGTGAAAGAACCGTCAGCCAGTGTCTTACAGAGGCTCTCAGGGAAGGAACGGAAAAGTTGAAGTTAAAATTAAAACTACAGTTGAGGATTCTGGTGTGGACACATGGAATCTGTGAAGCAGGGTGGCAACAGTAGCATTTCATATGGGAAAATATAACCAGCACAGGTTAATTCAGAGAGTCAATTAGTCTTTATATACGCTATAATCTTCTCCATGAAAGTATGTTTTCTAAAGATAGTTTCTAAATTTCATTTCAATAACTACATCACCTTTGTATATTTACTATCATCTTTTTTTCTAATTATAGAATGCTGGTGAAACATTCTGCAGCTTAACACATCTGCTTCTTCAGAGCATGGGCCTAAAGCATAAAAGTGGTATTTATAAAATGAAATGTTGAAGAAGAGGGTAGCAAGGTCAGTCTCCCACAGCTGACTGCAGAAGACTTAAGCAACGCATGCAAATTCATAAGCTTCAAGCACCAAATCAAGAGGCTTGCAATGGGCCAGGGATCCTGTCCAACAGCAGCAGCCTCTGTGCCTGCATTCCCAAACAGACCACAAAGGTGGTGAAACACTCGCACAGGTGGCCCAGGGAGGCAGTAGACTCTATGTCCCTTGGAAACATTCAAGGTGAGGCTGGATGGGGCTCTGAGCAGCCTGATCTGGTTAAAGATGTCCTTGCTCCTGCCAGGTGGGCTGGACTGGATGACCTGTAAAGGTCCCTTCCAACACAAACCATTCCATGATTCTGATTAATTAAGCAAATATTGGCGAATATTTTGTACTTGCAGTGATATTATAATACTGAATTTGGGTGAAAGCATGAATGAAAATTAAACACTCCTGAATTAATAACATCAGAAATGCCACAGCATCCTCAGAATTAAAATTTGTGTTGGACTTGGTCATGTCTGAAGAATAAAACAACAAGGACTCTCATGTGGCAAGAAGTTCCAAAAAGTTCCAAAAATCCAAAAAGAGATTCCAAGAGGATCACGCTACACAACGTGGAATATACCAGCCTTCAGAGAAGTAAAACATATATCAGAGCAGATAAATGCCATGCATTAGTTAACTGTATTTTACTATATACATCAATAAGAGCATGAAATGCTGTAACAAAGGTGGACAAAAGGATTCTTAACATTTTCTGCAAAGAGATTGTACTCTCAAAGCATGTTACCACCACCTGTACAAAAAAGAGAATTATCAGTGTAGAAAGCTGAGATTCCTTAACTAGATTAAGTCCTTTGAAATGCAGAAAGACTGTAAACCAAGAATTGTTTACACCCATCTCCTTGCTAACTGGGGCATGACAACAAGTGACCTCAAAGCAAGACTACAAATGACCGCAGATGAGAATGTATTTGGAAACATGGTTAATTATTGCTTGAAGCAAAGAACTGGATTTTACAGAAGTACTGGCAGATGACTACATTTTACACTCTGGATCAGTAAAAAGATAAACAGGATAACAGAGAAACCATCTCCATACCATCTTTTTTACCATCACTTTCATCAATAATGAAGAACTAACAGTGTAAAGGCATTTTCAGAACATTATCAGCATAACAGAGATGCAAGAAGAAATATGACTGATGCGGTGATTGTTTTTTACTGGAAGTCATAAATGAAAGATGCCAAAAGATCCAGAAGAGATTCCAACACATATACGAGTTTCAGGAAGACAGCAGCAGGTCATAAGACCCAGCAATGCAGGAAATTCTTGAATAGCTCAATCAATCTGTATCATCCTTGCTAAGAACGTGGAAGGCACGGAACACATAAAGAGCTGTCACATGACAAAGTCCTCTGCAGCACAGATGAATCCATCTGCTTCAAGTTAAATGAAATACCATAAGGAAATTTAAAATAAGTTCTCCAGTTGTCTCAGAAGAAGGCAGATGAATATGCTATTCTGTATGAGGTATGTGTTCCGAATAACAGATACAAGACACTCAAAGTCAAGGCATCCATGAGTCCTGCCCTTAGGTCACCTATGTTATAGCTTGCTGAACATATGATCGTGGTGTGATGCAGACCCGAGCACACTCTCTTGGTACCAAAGTACACAGAATGTAGAAAAAATGAAAGTTTTCAATTTTGTAGCAGGAGAGCACTTGCCAACAAATCCATTATAAGCTTTGACAAACTTTTTTCACCATATCCCTTTCAGAAACCTAGGCATTTCCTGCAATTGTGAACTCCAGCAAAGTATAATAAAGTATAATGAGTTACAGTACTGTCAGTTTCTCTGTACTAGGAAGGACTGAAGGTGACTTCAGCCACTTAAGTAAAAACGTGTGTGTATTCCAGTATGCATTCCAAACAAACCAACCAAAAAGAGAGATCTCTTCCTCCAGGGACAATTCCTGCATTGAAAACCCAATGAGAGAAAAGGTATGAGTGGACATCATGTGTCAAAAACAAATTAGTGAACAAAAGGACTACCAGCACTCAAAACTGTCCCAGAAATTATGATATGCAACTAACTACTGGTGTTCCTGCCAGGTCAGGGAATGCAAAGGCACTAGTCACATGGGATAGCTCTGCCACTTGCTTTCACCAGTCAATTTAAGATAGAGGTAACAATGATGTACAAGATATTTCAGGGAAGACCTGGACACACAAGAAGAGAAGAAAGTGTGATATCAGAAATATACATACAATTATCTACAAATGTCTTCCACTACATCTTGTATGCTTTAATTATGGAAAATACACTGCTGTTGGGTTCAATGCATTCAAACAACTAACATAACTTTAAATCTTCTTACTGGTAGCAGGCAGTCTTTTTTACTGCAAATATTGAATGCATTACTGCAAAATTATATTAATTCATCATGGAAAGGCAGCACCTCTAAGAACATAATTATCATTACTAAGCTACTAATTAGCCAAAAGCAGCATATCTGAATAAGAATCTATAGCTTTAATAGCTTACAAAACTATTAGGATTTGCTGTCCCACATGATACCAGCATCTGGCATATCTGCCACTGTTGACTAAAATAGGACTTGCTAAGATGCAAAATTAAAATGAACCACACCCAGAAAATTTCTAAATGCAGACATGTGCTTACATTGACTTCAATATGTTCCTGTGGTTTAGTTCATGTCTCTCAGAGTCAATACAGAAGTCAGATTTAAAAGTCTATAAGCTCTGTACCTGGTCAATAAAGCTTTTTCAGTTTTTCCACATCACATCTTTAGAACTGGATGTTTAAACCAGGCCTGAAGGACTAGAGTTTTCTCCAAAACCGTCTGTTACTGCAAGGTATTACTCACTGCACTCTGCCTGGGCTCTGAACTGAGCTACAGATTGCAACACAGTGCCTAGAACAGCCTTGGACTTGTGACCTAAAACTGGAGAGCATTAGGGATGATAGCTTCTGACAGGCCACTCCTCCTCCTTTGGTGCTATTAAAAGGAGGTGAATTTGTTCTGCTACAGTTCACAAATGTTCAAGATGCACATTTGCAAGCTTGTAAGTAAAGTAATGAACTGTCTCTTGGGAAGTGCTGTATCATGATTTTGGTCACCCTCAAGCAACTCAGCTGCCATATCTCTGAGAGAGAGCATCTAGTTTGTCAAGGAGAGCATTCCAAGTTTAGAGCCATGGATGAAGTCCTCGCCCAATTCAAAGCACACATAGCTCGTCACTGTTAATGCACTGCCTTCTGTCACTTTCTGACTACTGGATTTTCAGCCCTATTTGTTTCAACAATGCTACCCTTTATTACCCAGTGATCGCTATTAAAGCCTCCCATGTGTGTTTTGTCAGCAGTGCTGTTAGCCTGTTGGATATAAATAAAATACCTTCATTGCCATAAGTTCCTGCATCAAGACCGCATTTTCCAGGTCTAGCCTCTGGCTGTCTCCACGAGGTTTAACGTCATAACTAAGGGGATCAATGTGGATGCTTTCCAGCTCCAGCATTGTCAGTTTCACTGCTGCTCTGTCATTTTTCAGCTGCTGGATGTAATCCTTCAGGCGCTGCTCATCCTCCTTTGTAAATTCTGTATCACAGCTGCTCGCAGTTGAGCTGGTAGTACTGGAAAGAGAAAAAAGGGGTATTAAAAAACATCTGGAACAAAATCTATGTTTTTACATCAAACACTTGCCCAATACTTCATCAATACATCCAAATCTTACTTGAAAGTTCATAGAAAGGACATACATAGCGTTGATGTCACAATGTTCAGAAGGTGCAGAGGGGTGTGACAAATTCAGAAAAGAAATCAATTAGCTAAGCTGCATGAGAAAATTGAACCATGTGACAACTTCTCTGCAAAGCCAGATGTTTAGTGACATGTAACTGAAAAAAAAGAAAAAAAAAGCTAATTAAGTTTTCTTAGCAGTAGCCTAGCAGGACAAACCTCTCTGCTGTGCAGGCACTGAGTCTTGAGTCTTTTTTGGGAAGAAGATCTGCTAAGAAAAAAGAATCAGCTCTGGCCTCATTTTTCTCTGCTGAGGGCAACAGCCATTATAATCTCAAGATATTTCTGATGGATACTTGTAGGAACCAACTTGAGCAAAATTCCACTGGCAGTTGCCAAGGGGTAGCATCTTCCAGTTTGTGTTAAGGTGTATTCCTCAGTACACTGATGTTCCTCCAGGGCTGGAGAGGTATAAAACCAACGCATAAGTTGGCATGCCTTTTAATAAAATGATATCATCAGGTTTGGCAGAACTTCTCTGATCCACAGGCACCAAACAAATGACTGTCCATTAGTCTGCCCCACAAACGTTTGCACAGAGATCAAAAAAAAGGGAGAACTAACGTCTTAGAGCAAGGGCGGCTCAGTGCTGCCTACCCACCTACAGGCATACCAATGCTGCAGGGGGCGGAGAACTAACGTCTTAGAGCAAGGGCGGCTCAGTGCTGCCTACCCACCTACAGGCATACCAATGCTGCAGGGGGCCGAGACTGATACAGCTGTAGCATTCCAGGGCTGAATATAGTTGCAATAACACTAAAAGGAAAATAAAATGCCATGTTGTTTCTATAACCTCACTCAAAGCTGCCTGCTGTCTCCTGAGGTCCTGTAATCAGCTGCCGGGTGAGGGATAAGTCATCCATTAACCGTGCTTGTCTGGAATGCTAGATGATCTCAGCTATCAGCAGGGGAATAAATCACTTTCTGCATCAAATTGCACTGCTGTTCAACATTTTTGTAGGAAGAAAAAAAAGCCACACCCGCTACATGCTGTGAGAGTCAGGATGATATCCTAAATACATTCTGCATGTGAAGAAGCCTATCAAGATAGGCTTGATTTTTTTGTATTTTCTTTTGGTTCTACAGCTAAAGATACCCTGATTTTTAAGTGTCTCAAATAACTGCCAATCTTCTCACAAATTCCAAGCAAGCCTTGGAGGAGATGGAGAACTGGCAGGTCTACAAAGATTTCTCAAAATTCTTCCTTCTCATGAAATATCACATTACTGTTCTTTACTACAGTTCTCTGTCAATTTCCCACTACTCCTCCCCTTTCTTAGGGCTAATATATGCCATATTTACCACAGATGTGAACTAGTCTTTGCTGTTGTTTTCACCCATTTCCATCTGCAGTGAAGCTAAAAACACCCAGCACCTACACTGCACAGAAATACTTTCAGGTTGAAACAAATTTTTTTGTCATACTTAGTCCTTCATTAGAGAATCTCAAAATACCTAATAAACCTTGCTTTACTGGGTCTAAGGATACCTCTCTGAAGTAGATATTGATATAAAATCATGGGGCTAGGCAATGCAAGAAATACTTATTTCTATACTGAAGTCAAATTGCAAGTTTCCTCAACACCCAAAGTCAGCAATTGCACAGCTTTTCTGGATTAAATGTAAAACAGCTGTTGTTGGAGGAAGGACAGCTTTTAAAGCCTACACAGGCTTCAAATCTTGGGAGACAAAGTGCTCATCTCAGTTTTCATTTGCAAAAGAAAGGAAACTTAGTTCTCCTGCTGGGAATGAAACCTGAGCAAAAATGCTGAAAGTCTATTGTTATGCTCTGTTGGACCTTGTATTTGCTGGATATTCACAGATTTTGGCCCTTAAAGATCCATGGTTATGCACTTAAATTTTAGGGGAAAGCAATCCAAACTGAGGAAGGCAGTCTGGCTTGCTGCCAGTGACACTCAGGCTGCTTTTACTTCAGTCCTGCCTGCCTGCCTGCCTGCCTGTCTGCAGCTGAGTTGGCCCCTCTGGTGAATTGCTAGCAAGATGCTCTTCTTTTATTTTTTTTTTTCATTTTTCTTCCCCTCTTTTTCCTTCCCTTCCCCATTTTTTTTCATCCAGCACACAAAGGGACAAGAACCTTCCCTCTCCCAGTATTATTTAGCAGCGAGCCTCCACTCAGAAGACTGGAAGCCGCATGAGTTACAGAAAACATGGGTACAAAGCCCACCTTGACCTGTTGGAAAGAGGAGGCTGCATGATGAGGAATAAGAAAAAACACTGCAGTGTTTCTGAACATCCACAGCACAGCTCTGCCAGGGTGTGTTCCTCTGAATGGCCCACCACACAGCTCTCCACAGCCACAGTGCTAGTCCATTGCTGCTCTATTTAAGTGCTTGCAGCTGGTGAGCATATGATCCTGAATGCTAGATATCGCTCTCCTTTCTAACAGCAATCAGGACAAAGCAGAACAAACTGACAGAATGCACACGTAGCATAATGGATCCAACCAAAACCAACATGAAACTGTTGCAAAAGATACGTAGTTTCTCATTTCTCAAGTATGTTGGTAACAAAGATCACAGTTTCATCACACCTGGAGAGAACACAGCATCTGTTGTATGCAGAATAAGCAGAGAGAAATGTTTCTCCCACTCACTCCATCCCTTAAGTCTTTTACAATGATGTCATGCCTGGATGACGTCAAATTAATTTTCATAAATAGCCTATGTGAAGGACACAGGTCAGTACAGTATATCTTGCAGTTTTATTTGCTGGTATGCGTGTGTTTGCATGCACATGCGTGTGTATAAAATGCAGTGGATGGACATAAATAAAGCTTCCAGTAGTGCCTCTGTACAAGTAACTTCTGTACACTACAAAATTTTGTTCATAGACCCCTTGTATAAACTTCCGTTCATCTGTTAAAAATTAAGTCAATTAAAAAAATCTGAAATTCAGCAATGCTGCAGATAATACAAAATCTGATTGAACTAAAATAAAGCTATGAGAACTGAATCCACAAAACTTGCTTGAATGTCTGCATGCAACCTTATACTTTACAGAATGCATTTGATACACAGTGTAAATAGTTCAATCAAGTTCTAGGTGCACTGTGGCTTGAGACCAAAAACACCACAATGCCAAAAAGACAGTAGTTTCCTCAGAAACTGTCCAATCAGCCAAAAGACCAGCATTTACGTGTAAAATCTTTGGTGAAACTACTCTGCTTCCTTCTGAGACTAGTTCAATCCAGCAATGAAGTGTTACAAAGATAACATTAAAATATTTGTTGGGATATTTCTAAATAACTTATTCGCATACTTCAGCCAAAGTAATCTTGTCTTTCAGCTACTTATCTGAAATCTAAGGTGATCCCAATGAGAGATATAGTCCTACAGTTGGCTCAGTTCAGATATTTTGTGACACTGTATTATACTGAAAAGATTAACTTTGCATGTAAGAGACTAGATCTTTCTCTTTAATCCAGATGTAAAGCTAGGCTTACTAGCTCTGTAGAGCATAAAACCCATTGTTTTCAGTGTGTCACAGCTGGAGTCCTTCTCTTTTATTTTGTTCTTTTTAAGGTGCAAGCAGCCAAACCTCAGTGGCAATGCATGTTCTATAGTTAGCTTCTGTTCATTAAAATAATTATGACTTCCAACTACACTGCAGACCTATTTCTATTTTCAAAAATTGTACTGGCAACATCATTGTGTTGCTGCCAGCCAAATGAGTTAAGATGCTTGCTATTATTTCATTCAATTCATCAGTAACAACCTCTGTGATGCTCTTTCATTTAATGTCATTTCTTTTTGTTTCAGCTGCTCCTTTTACAGTCTTTAACCACTTGTCACTAGTGGCTCACCAAGCATTTATTCTCAGTAATGTTTTCAGTGATTTGACATTCAGAATCTCATTTGAAATGCCAAAGCTAAAGATGGGTCAACAATTCCATTATAAGTCTGTCTTCTACAGGATTTCAAACAGCAGGGAGAATTACTCATTTGTCACACGTCTCAGTATAGGAGGCTTGTTTTCATCATCCCCACTACCTCTTTACTCAGTTGGTTTCAAAGGGAAAGCAATACATAGCTGCAACAAAAAGCCTGCAAAACTAAAAAACCTATGGCAAAAGATCAGTCTTGCAGATTGGGAGTATGTTTGAACCATGTAATGTAAAGACATTTTCATTTCAGTGCAGCGGTACTTGAACAGTGGTCCATAGAGCACTCACTAGTGATGCGGGCTTGTTCTGCTCCCCAGTTTTATAGACTGTCAAGTTCTTTCAGACAAATAAAAAACATCAAGTCTGCAGGAACAGCTAGAAATCCACAGTCTTCTTTCCTATCTCTGCTTGGATTGCTATTGTAATGGAAAAGGAAAGGAAATGGAAACCATCAACAGGAAAGAATCACAGAGGGCTGGAGGTCTGCATAGGCAATGGGATGTCTATCTAGAGCAGCAGGGAGCCAAGTGGCAAGGGACTATGCATGAGCAGGTTGAGAGCTGGCAACACAGGCAGGATAACTCCAAAAAGCAGGAGAATAGTCCTGGAGAGAAACAAAAAGGATCCGATATGATAAGAAGAGGAGAGTTAAAGACAAAATCTTCAATTTTTTAAACCAGAAATAGAACATTTACTGATATAAATACAGAAAAGCGTGTGTCTTTTGAATCAAGACAGATTTTCCTCTATTTTTGCCTCTATTTTGAGACATGGTCCATGGGGGGAGAAATCTGAGAACACCTCTACCACATATCACTTTTACACAACAGAAGGAGATAAGAGAAGATTCGTATTTCTTGGAGAAGCTCAAAGTTTCATAAATATATTCTCTGACATGTATGTTCAGACAAAGACAAATTACCCTGGGTGTGGGGGAAGGGAGAGGGACAACCATGTGTAAGCAATGATCAGAGCAAGATGCCAACATGGCAAGTTCCTGACTTGCTGTGTGCCTTTTGGGTGACTGAGAGAAGCTTTTCTATCTCATGTTCCACTTATATTAAAGCAGATAATAATGGTTATCTTATTCAATAGAATATCTTGTTTCGTACCAGAAAAAAATTATCCTGCAATGGTAATGACTGAAGTCAAAACATCTCTTTCGCACACAGAAGCACTTACATTTGAATTCTTACATTTCATGACATAGTTTATACTGATGAAATTTGAAATTCTATGCAATTTTAATCGTACCCTGCTGAAACTTTATCTACTCAGCTAACACAGTACATGTACACACACAGACACACTGCTACAGGTGGCCACCAAAAGTTCACGGTAAATAATGAGTATGAGAGTTGATTTTCCTCCCCAAATGCACACATATACTCCCCCTGAAAAAAACCCAAAAATGACGTTCAACAAAGCAGGGTCTGTAGGGTCTATATTCCTATCAAACACTATCAGTGAAAGGCTAGGAGAACAAACACTGAAACAGGAATACCACCCCCTACCCCCCCTGCCAATTTCCCCTTGTCAGTACTGGAAACTATTTAAATTGTTTTAAAGAAAAAAAATTATGCCCTCACTACATACCAGGTATCTCACAAGGAAGAAAAACACTGAGGTATTTACAAACAAGTGAAAACGACCCTTTCAAATAACATAATGGAAAACAAGCTCAGCCTACACAGAGGTGCCGCTGAAAAAGCTTTGTGTAGCTTCTTTCCAAGGCCAGTAAATATTTTTTATAGGATGAGTGTGTTACTAGCACAGATGCTGCCATATTTATTTCCAAACAAAGATACAGTTTTCTTGGACTGAAAGTGCACCATAAAATTTCTTCAAATAGAACGTTAAAATCTACTTCACCTTTGGAGCCTTTTCCCTCAGGTAACCTTTTAGCTCCCTTTCTAGCTATTCCATGCTAATCACATGACAGGAAATAAGACCCTTTGGAGGAGACATCAGCAAGAAGAGGAAATGATACAGTACTGAAACAAACTTCTAAAGTGTCAAAAAATGACAGCATTTGAATAAAGACCTGGCTCAAAAACTGAATTAAAATTAAGTTTTAGAGTGAATTGGAGAAACCAAAATAACTTTTAAAAAGAAAAATTTCCATCTATATTTATCCAGGATGCTTGCCAAATTGGTATCTATACACAAGCACATATTCATTGCAGAGTACAATTACACTGCAGGCAGGCGATGATTCAAAATTAAGCTGCTAGCAGATGTGTTTGAGCTGGAACACTTCTGCAATAATAGCTCATTTAAGTTTCATTATTTTATAGGTTTTCAGAAAAACTGCAATATTCAGCCTTTCTTGGAAGAATCCACTCTGACTGTCATGATGTACTTTTGCCAGTCCACATATGAAAGAACAGTATGGGAAGGAAAAATTTGAAGGGGGGTAGAGGAGAATCAGAAGGGAGAGGATAATTTAAAATAAAATGCTGGACTTGTAACATTAAGAAACCAATTCTTGAGCACCCTAAAATGTTGATAGAAGCATAACTCTGATCTCTGGTACTCCATATGTCTGTGCTCTCTGCATACAATAGATATGAATAAGAAGTACCTGACCTGAGCTCCAATAAAACACCAAGAAGGTCACTGAAGTAAAATAAACACAATGGTTTTGCCATTTATAAGGAAGTTCAAAGTTCCAAGTCACCCATTTGCAACAAATTTATCCAAAATCCTTCTTGGCTAGTGTTGCTCAAAGTCTAAAGACAATTAGACCACTGAGGCACCGTTATAAATCAAAGCAAAGAAGGCAGTGGATTGAGATGAGGGAGGACATTCAGCAAATACAATACAACATGACTTTTGGTCTGAAATCAAACACCAAGGGATTAGGAGAGCAGATGAGTTGCAGTTACCTTGTGTGGCTGTTGGATGACAGGCTTTCCCAGGGCTGTACACTACAGCCAGTGACTGCATAGGCTCCCCCACAGCTCCCATCCAGTTTCATCAGCAAGGTTTTTGCTGCATTCTCAGCTGTCTTCCTGCAGTCATGAGCTCTCTTAAGCATCTGGGTGATGTTTTCATCACCTGTCTGGTCCCCTAGTTTTCAAGCAAACAAATTGTTTCAGAGCTTTGAGGAGGGTGATAGAAATTAAGGGAAGAGCAGAGCTGCTTCTACACAATCTCAGTTTACACCAAGTCTATAATAATAAATCACCAATTTGTGACGTAAAAGCAACTTCACTTCTGTGTAATTATCACTGGCAACTGGACTACTGGCTTGAACCCATCTCTCTCCTAACCACAAGCTCCAGGTACTTGTTGCTCTGGGTACATGTTTTAAGTGACGTTTTATCTTAACTAGCTTGTCTGTAAGGGTGTGCAAAGTGCATTAGGATTTGGTTAGGATGCTCAGATTAATACACTGGAAAATCATCAGCCTAACTCTTACTCCATCAGTAACACCAGTTACAACTCTTACTCCAATCAACCCAGTGCTGTTTCACAGTGTGGTCATTTCCAGTTCTTTTTCTCACAAGCACCTTTATCTTGAGTCTAATTGTTTGCCAGAATACTTTCTTACAGGTTCTCTTTCCAGCTGGAAGTCTTGCCTTACTGCTTAGCAGTAGCCTTTCAGAGTTCACAGTCATGCATACTAAATCAAAAGAAAACTGGCAATGGTATTTATTAATTTGCAATAACTTCTAGTGGTCATGTAGCATCTATGCAGCTGGTAAGCCATTCCCTCAGCAGAGGCAGGACTGAAACCACCACTGTCACTATTCTCACAGTTCTAACGCCAGCTGGAGTCAAGTCATTAAAGCATTACACATTAGTGGTTACATGTCTGAACAAAGCTACAATATATTCATAGTTTACCAAATACAATGTAAAGATGTCAGAGAGTATAACCCTCCCTCCCCCGCATTTGCTCTATGTCAGATTTCAATTTCATCCTTATTCCAGGCAAAGACCAATTACCCATGCTTCACACTTGCTAAGTGAAGTGCGTGGACTAGAAATAACATGAATGTGGAAGAAAGAGAGAATGTTATATTCAGAGCAGCAGGATATGTTCAGCTCTATGTGATGCAGAAGCAACTCCCATGAATTTTCCACTCACAGATATTGATATAAAACTTGGCTGATCTTCAAACCAAAAATCTACTATTTTGTCTAGGTGTTTTGATCATATTTTACACTGAAGTAAAGGTACATAAACCAAACACAACTTCCTCCAGGCTGTGTTATGTAATGAGAAATTGGCACTATTTCTATTACAGGGCTGTAACTGCTAATACCATAATTAAGAACTGCAGACAGACACCTATATAAAAACTAAACTACACTCTCTTTCATAAAATGCATGTGAGATGAAATCCTACGCAAATCCGAAGTGTTTTTCCCTTCTAAAATTTCTTTCTGACATCCATCTGAATAGACAATCCAAGACTAAATGCACTTTTGCTGGCTGCTGATCTCTGCCAGCAGGGTAAGCTCCCTAGCACACTGTGGAAAGGAAGGACCAGAATTTGGAAAAAAGGTGGATGAACACCTCAGGCTCCCACAGTAACATTTAGTGTGCGGTACACACTGCACAGGCCAAGACAGGCACACATGACCCTGCTTACTAGCACTGTGAGAGATACCAAACAAGGGGCATGGTTAGCAGCACAGCCACTGAGTGCATCTGGTCACCTGAAACAAGAGTCTGACGATGTCAGTGCTGTGGCTCTAAAGCCAGACAGCCACTCTGTCTCTAGAAGCTTTCCGTTCACATTTCAGTGATTCTTGAGATTCTAGCACCTCCGTATTGTCTCAACCATGCTGTTACTACGCCTCGGCACAGCATGAAGAACTATTCCTTCCTCTCTGAAGGTTATCCCTCTTTCTACCGGAAGATTACTATGTCTAACTTCTCCTGTCAGTGAAAGGAATGGGACTATAAAATACAGATTAATGTTCATTGTGTAAAACAACTTTTTCTATCTGAAAAGTGGAGCCAGCACAAACATCAAGCTCCAAACACTTCTGAACTGGACCTATGATAGTGGCTCATGTTGTTACTTAGTGAACAACATTAAAAAGCCACATGACCTAGCCACAAGATTAACTATCCACTAAGTATGAAAAACCCAAAACAAATAGGGTAACAGCCCCGACAACACAAAAGAACATAAGCTAGACCATTTCAAAATTTCACAGCAAAGGTAAAATGTGAGGTGAAAAACTAAAGGGTTTTTTGTTTGTTTCTTATTTTTGTAACTACTCAATGCTATCTTTGATTTGTCTTAATCTTTTCACAGATTATACTCAACCTCTAAGGCAGTCAATGTTGCTGGTTCAAACAAAATCTGTACTTGCAGTTTCCATAGCTGCATAGCCCTAAGCCACATATGTTTAATAATTTCACTCTGTCCAGTTGCATGCCTGCAGTAGCCTCACCACCACCAGAACAGGCAACCTCTTGTGACAGTATAGGTAGGTTAACTTAAATTGCTGGTAAATGTTATTACTTAATTCTAGGCTTTTTTCTTATCCCCTATTTTTGGATGTGTAAAATGATGTGCAAAAAATAAAGTACTGTAGAGCATTCTTAAGTGATGGGTCATGAGACGATTCACCGTTACAATTAACTCAAATTCTAACTGACACATAAAAAAGAAAACATTTAAATAAGTGATTCATTGGCATCTTACCAACAGAACCAACACCTGCAGCTCTGAACTGCCCCAGAATGAGACTCTGTTCACTTTCTGCCAAGGCTAACAGCAGCTCATATGCTTCTATGCATTGTTCACTGAAAGAGAAAACAAATCACAGAGAACAAAACCAACACAAAATATACCTGCAATTTATATGACAAGAATACCTGTAAGAGCAACCAAAACCAGAAGGAAGCTAATAAACTGCACGATTCTTTGCTACTCATAGAGGGGAGGGAAGGGGGAGGGGGAGGGAGAAGGGAGGGAGAGGGGAGGGAAAAGGGGAAAGGGGAAAAGGCGCAAGGGGGAAGGGGCAAGGGGGAAGGAAACCACTTGATGCTCTGTTCTGGCTCTAAGATTTTTCTCCTTAGAACACAACAGCCTCTAAATACAGTTGTGAGTCACTCATTCCTGTTGCATGCTAAGTTTTTTGAAAATACATACATCAATATACCTATTTGCAATTCACATTTCCTTGTAATTTGCTCAAGGTTGAGAGTAACAGAATACATACTTTAAAATGCAGACAATCTGTCTTAAGACCAGAACTGCCTATTCAAAATTAGTTGCAGTTGAAGGAGTTAAATACCACCATGTTTTACATATAGTTTAAAGCATATTTAGATACTTGTAACCAAATACCAAGCAATTCATCCACAATTCACACTAATATAATGTAAACTCACTCTGAATTATATGGAGTACAATACTACTCTTTGGTCTAGTGGTGTTGTGAAAGGTTCCAGCCTAATACAGAAAGCCTGTGTCTTAAAGACCAGATACAGCTGACACAGTTTAACCTCATATACAACCCCAGATTCAAATGATAATTCAGTATTTAAAAATGAAAAGATAAATCTGCATATTTTTCTTAGATTGAGTTCACTACTGCTGGTGAACTAGGGTTGAAATACACTTTTATCAATAACTTCAGTTCTGTAGTTTGTCAAGTAGTTTACCCAAAGGAGCTTCTTTTTTTTTCAGGGAGGAAACAGAAAGAAGCAGCATTACTATGCCACACCAACAATTTGACTCTCAAGTTCTTCTATCAAGTCCCCCCCCATTCCCTCATTTTCTGGCTGAGACATCCCTGTGTAGGTACATACCTGTACTGCAGTGCAAGCCTGAGGGCTGTGGCATTGGACTCATACTTCCCAACAAGCATGCTCATCCTCTCAGCATTGCTCTTGCACTCTTCCAGGGTTATTGTCAACAAGTCATTCTGAGATTTCAGGTGCTCAATACGGCTGCAGAAAAGGAAGTAATTTGCAACACTCAAGCTTAGCTTGCAGATGCTGTCCTGAAAACTTTAGAACAATCATAATTTAAAACAAGTACCATTTGGTCTACACAAGGTTCGTAAAGAAGATGGCAAAATCAATCAGTTCCATATCCCAAGAGGACAGTTATTTCTCTTAGCACAGCCTCTTCTCCCTATAAAACACAGTCATAACCTTGTGCAACAGCAGCAAGCAGAAAGCTGTAACCTTATTTTGTACCCACAAGATTGTGTAGGATAGATTAATTTTAAACTTTTGTTTAGTTTTTCTGCCTCCATTCCTCAATTCCTGCTACCACATGTGCTTCTTGTTTTAAGTTGCGCAACCATTGGTGCAACGTGTGGGTGTGTGTAGGGATCATTCAGCTGCATCAATGCCCCCTTTCTTTGGAACATCCAGAATAACCTTTTCACTTAATATTTTGGTTGTGATTAGAGAGGCAACTCCCAAAACATGAAAGAAATTTCAATGAAATCTCCAAAAGTTCTGCCAACAGCCAAACAGAAGCTAATACCAGAACTTAATTGTAATATTCTTCTCTACGAAGTCAACTTTGAATCTGAAAATGAGGCTTCAGAATGTCAGTATTACTGTTTACTCTCACTCTTGAGAACTGCATTGCCTTGTTGGAATCACAGAATTGTCTTGTTGGAAAAGACCTTTGAGATCATTGAGTCCAACCATACCTGCCCACTACTAAATCAGATCCCTGAGCACCTCACCTACCTATCTTTTAAAGGCCTCCAAGGATGGTGACTCAGTTACTTCTCTGGGCAGCTGTGCCAGTGCCTGAAAACCCTTTACAGTAAAGAAATTTTTCCTGATGTCTAATGTGAACTTCAGATGGTGCATCTTGAGGCCATTTCCTCTCATTCTATTGCTTGTTACTTGGGAGAAGAGACCAACACCCACCCTGCTACAACCTCCTTTCAGGTAGTTGTAGACAGTGATAAGGTCTCCCCTCAGCCTCCTTTGCTCCTCCTTTTCTAGGCGTCATTGTACTATGCTGTAATCGCAAGAGTTGGACATGCACTGAAAACAGGCGAAGGATTTAATTATTTGGAAGGGTAGCTAATAACGAAATTAGTGTAACCCAGAACTATAAAATCACTGACTTATTAACAAACACAAACAGAAGCAGAATGTCTAGTATACTACTTATTCACTGATCAGAATAAAGCCCAGACTTTCCCAGCTGCTACAACTTTCAGGTGTTTCGCCTCTTACATCTCTTTTGACACCTCCAGTAAGGATACATATTGTGAAAGCACAATTGTGCAGTGCACAGAAAAAAAAGGGAAAAAAAAAGAATAAAAGGATCACTTCTCGCAGCACTACAAAAACATGAACTACAAGTAAAAGACATATTGTAGTGATCAGACTAAATTTGAGATAGCTATGGGGAAGAGAGAATGTGGAAGGAAACTTGCTGAGACATGATTTTCACCTTTCTGATCCACAGTTTTGATTTTGTGTTCCAAAGAGGACATGATGCATTGGTTTTCACAGAGCTTATTGAAAGGTAACACCATCAGTATTTCGTCTGCAACCAGAAAGCTGCAATCTTTCTTCTATATATCCTACACCACCATACACCAGTACATTCACTGATACAATTAAAGCTGCAATTCTGTTTCCTCAGGACAAAACAAAGCAAGCTAATTCCAGAACGATGGAGAATAAGTTATGGGGATCCTTATTCCTAGCAGTGATGTGGCTTACAAAAAAAGATGCCATGTCTACTTTGTCCAACATAGAGGACACTCTGCAGTGGAAAGTGTCACAGGTGAAAGTGATATGCTGATATAATAATGTCATACTAATGGAAAAGACCCTTAGCAAAGACCCTTAGCACACGATTCCATCTTCTTTTCACTAATAACATTCCATGTTTATCTACAGCTGAACGGTTGAGTTGGGACTAAATTAAGAAATGTTCAAAAATGTTAAAAACTTCAACCAAGCTAATATCAGACAACATGTCGGAGCACCTCTAACTTTTAACCTTACCTATTTAGTCTCTCTGTCTCCACTTCAAATTCTCTGATTTTACTTTCAGAGATAGCAGATCCATGTGAATAAAGAGTCTGGAAGATTTCCTGGATGTTTGAGCAGTCTTGGAGGGAATGTGCCAAATGTTCAGCAACAGTACTAGACACCTGTGCAGGGCAGTTAATAGATCATTGTGAACAGACAACCACTGGATTCCTCCCATAGGCAGTCAGTCTGCATTGAGAGCTGCATTTGCTTGCTTGCACTCACTTCAAGGCATTCATTATTCAGTTTTTACTATGAATTTTACATTGAATAGAAAATTTATACATTTCCATTTTAAGAAGCAACTTTGATTTAAAATTCTACTAACCAAAGGGTGATGCACACTATTTGATCATTCATTTAAAAAGCCTAATATGCAAGTTATTTACTTTCTTGAAAGCTTAGCAAAAGGTCAGAGCCAAGTTCTTCAGTGAAACAAACATTAACAAATAGTGACAAAGGTGTTACAGATTTACATTGGCATTGCAAAGCAGAACCCAGTTCTCTGTTGATTGGAACTTGTGAACTGTCTTTTCTTGAAGAATAATATTTTGGAGCAATTGACTCCAAAACTATCCTCTTGATGTTACTCAGAGAATGATTTCTAGCCACCAGCTACGAGAAAACAGGTCCTTAATATCAGGTGAAATAGCCTCTGTTGAAATATTTCTTTCAAAGTAACTTTTTAAAGTACTTTAAGCTAATTCATATATTAATTCAGTAAAAAAAAACAAAGTTGCTTTTAATGGAACACAGGTTCTCTTCAGAAGGTAACATGCATGCACCTAATTATTAGTCCTTACCCCTATGCTGCTGATTTCTGATCCTAAGACAGGTCTATCAGATGATGAAGACTCTGATCTTGTCTTTGACAACTTCACTCTTTCAGCAATCTGTAAGTCAGAACGCTGCACAGGTTACACAGGGACTCACACTCCACAGAGACCACACAAAATTAATTTGTTCACTAGTGACACTTGCAAACTTGAACTAAACTAATGTCAAACTGGCACCTGTGTTGTAACTGAGAGAATTACAGTCACCAGTGCCTAATCCCTTTCTGCAGATCAAGTTCAGGGACCTGCTTAGGACCCCAGAAACCCCCCTGAGGATTCTAGATTTCCCACAGTTAATCATACGCTTGCACAGCAGCTCTGTGAAATAAAGCCTGCTTCTCCCAGATAAGGAGAAGCATTATCACAAGATGCAATAGCTCACCTTGGCTATGGGAATGTCATTGCTACTGCTGCTTGTGCTCAGCTCCCCCGTGCTGGGATTAACAGGTCGATTGGCAGAAGTGAGACGACTTGGGCTGGACGGGCCTGTCGCCTGCACACTTTGCAAACGTGTTTGCAGCTCCCGAACCTACAACAAAACATAACATTTGGAGTTTTTTCACTTTTACGGTTTAAATACTTCGGAGTTTTTCTCATTGTCTGTCTAGCCATGCCTAATTGGTTCTGACTTGAGCACAGAAGTTGTATTTTGTCCTGTGGTGCTGCAAACTTCTCCATGTGGGGAGCAGGTAAATGGAGGTTGTTTTAAAATTCCATTGTTGATAGGTTTTAAACTCAAAGTTTCGGCTTGTTTTATAGAACCCGTTTGGTGCAGTTGTACTCTATGTATAGAAATTATTCTCTCTGGGGTGAAGCTAATGCTCCAACCTAAGATTATGTTGCCTAAACAAATCAAACGAAATTCTGCTGTTAACAGAAAGCTCCAGTGTTGAAAAACTCTTGACATAAATATATCAGAGGATGACTTTGTCATATTTAAAGGACAAAAAAATTTAAATGCTAATCGTGCTTTCAAAACTACAGTTAAGTAAAGCTACCATACAGTGAGTAATGTACAGTCAAAAAATACCAGCAAAGTACCCAACACACAGTCTGCAAAACCTCTCTGTAAACATACACTGCAAACACTGCACGGTCCTTGTAACAGATCAGGTACTTGTAGAATTGATGTCAAAAGATTTTCAGGGCTAAAAGGTAACAAAAAAGTCTGCAGAGCCAAACTATAGCTGAGCAAAAGATTATAGTGTTTACCTTGGAATAATTCTTAACCAACAAAGAATAAATGGTCTGCTTAACACAAAAATTATGTCACAAGTTAAAGTGACAAAGCTCATTGCTCCCACACAATCTCAAACAAAGAGCATGAGATGAGAAAAGGGAGAGAAAACCAACTGAAGAAGAAATTTCCCTGAAAATAGAGTGTTTAATACGCAAGTTTCTACACCAATTTTGTTGGAACAGTCCATCTGCAAAACAGAACTGATGTGTTTTTACAAAAAGTCCAGGGAAACAAAAGTTCAGTCCACTTGATATCCCCGGGTAACAAGGAGGTGGGACTTCTTACTACATACAATACTCTTACATTAAAAAAAATGATTAAGCATGCATAAAATCCCTTAGCAAAAAAATTTTAATAATTAAAGGCATTAAAGCTTAGGGTTTCTTCAGCTATAGGCTCATGGTCAGTGCTTTAGCAATCTCTGCTCAAAGTGGTGGCAGGTGTGTTCTCTGCACAACATAGACAGGTCCCTTCAGCCTACTGCACTAAGGGAAGAGTTCAAGCTGGAACTCTCCAGTCACCAAAGCAGGCACCACAAGCCTCCTACGAACCCTTACAGTCTGCTTCTGCCTTCCCAAAGAGCACTCCTGTCTCTGTCTCAGCTGTACACAAACTGAAGGTCAGTTTGCATAGGAATTTACTGTCAAAAAAGTGAATTTTTGGAATGTGCAAATTACAAAAAAGAAAAACATCTGTGTTTTTTACATATCAGAACAGAACAATTAAATGTTACTAATTAAAAGCAGGTGGCAATCATTAGAGCACTCCTAATGTCCCTGTTTAGTTGTGAAGGAGTGTTGCACCTTAAACAAAATTAATCCAAACAACTCCTTTTGTCTTTCTGTTAAAAAAACCAAAAAGATAAAGTACACAAAACCTCAAATCAAATCCCCAATGTTTAAAGTAACTTGCTGAAAAATAGATATGGGTGCTTGCCCCAGAATTATACCTCTTAACTATGATTACATCATGAGTAGAATGTATAAAGTGCACATTCATAGCATGCATCTTCTACATATTTGCAGCTGAGGCTTCCTTTGTTCAGGCAGACATATATCAACATGGGTACAGCTGCACTAATGCAAACCTGAAGGACACAAGTGCTCTACTGATGCAAACCAATTTTTTCAGCCTGCTGATATGCATAAAACTGAAATAAACCATGTATGTGTGTTTCTGCTTGCAGATGTGGAATGCCAGCACAGGATTGTACTGTAGGATTTGCACTGTAGCATTAACAATTAAAACAAAAAAAATCCAAAACTTCATTAAATTAAAGTCACATTTGTTAATGTTTCTTTTAACCCAGGCTGTTCCAAACTAAATTCCCCAAGTGCTTAAGTTACAGCATTGTTTAAAACCAACCAAACACAAAACCCACGAGGTAAGTAGTCTTCATAAAAGCAAACCCCTGCCTCAACATCTGACTTTAAAATTGCTAAAATATTCATCTATGCCCAGAAGCTAGTCCTGGAAGTTTTCAGTTCAAAATCAGGCAACATTCTAAATTTAAGGGCAACCAGGAAACAGAGTGTTAGTGTTGCTTAAAGTGCTAAGTATTCATTGACTCCAGAGTTTAAAACCACCTTATATTATGACAATATTATATAAAACTCTAATGCAGATAGGTTTCCTTCAGTCTATGTTTTATCATTGAGCAGCAATATCAGCCATGATTACAAAAGCCAATTTTTCTCAAGGATCTGTAAAACAACATTAGCAACAGAAAGAAAAATGAACACAGCTTAGACCACAGCCAGGCAAAGATTTGCTCAGTAGCATTTATAAAAGAAAACTTACAGCACAAGCACAGCTAATCAGTCTTTGGAAATCACTGCTTTAATACTGTATCACAGAAGTAACTACAACTTCAAGAAACTGTCTGCTTATACATGCTTCCTGTGTATTTACTGATTCAGGCCTTCATTTGAGAAATTACATGCTGAATTAATGCTATAAATAACCGCACTAACTTTAGCAATGCTGAATACTGGATGGCAATTCTGAGCAGGATAAAAAGGCAAGTTTGTCTGACCTCTAAAACTGCTGATCTCACAATTCACACATTCACCAAGCCAGAACCTCATGACTGGACTGCCCACCCACCAGACTGCCCAGGGGGAGCTGAGGTAACTATTTCTGGTCACCAAAAACCTCCCCTGTCAATAGAGCAGTATGCACTGGCTCCTTAGAAAGTACACAACTAATAGTAATTTTCCACACTAGCAGGAAAAATAAAGGAAGACCAAAGAACAAGAATCAAGAAAAAAAAGAGTTCAGAGGAGCCAATTTCTTCTCTGGACTGGTGAATGAATGAGTTATAAAAAGACTAGTTTAAAAATCATGATTAAAAGCCATCTGGCCACCCTTGCTCAATACTTCTATCAGTCTTAAGTGTCCTTACCAATGTAATATAAATTATTATGAAGGTTACATTTATTAATAGAACAAAGGTAATTGCTGTACTGCACATAAGACACAATAAACACTTGGAAATGAGAGAGTGAGGAATGGCAGATCTTACAGGAAATGGAAGACAAAACTGGCCCAATCCGATGGGTGAAGACAACATAAACCAGAAAAGATCTGCTGAAAGACAGGAAACTGTGGATTTTTTTGAGTTGGGGAGGAAAATCAAGGAAGGATTTAAAGAAAGATTTCTTCAGTCCTTGCATCACACTAGCTTAAGGATGGAGAGATCCAGAAGGATATAAAAGTTGCCGTAAAGTATGAAAAGTGGCTGACAGGCAGATCTAATTATATGACCAGAAAAAAAAGGGGGTGAAGCTGGAGAAAAAAGGAGTAATGACGGAAACATCCCTGAAATACACAATTTAAAAAAGTAAAAAGAGCTGAGATCTTCTCAAGAGCTAGAGGCATTCCAAGCAGTTACAGAAGTAAGGAGGTGCTGGAACCTTGGAAAAAGCAGGAGCAGGGCCATTAGGTAAAACAGACACAAGGCCATAGAGCCATCAGACTTCAGAGACATGGATAGCCTGCATACCAGGATAAGTCAAGTGCAAACAGATATTCTCCGGTTATCAATATAAACTTAAATAACCAGAAATTTTATTACTATTTTATGTTTAGCAATAGGAAATTTTTTTCCTTTGAATGCTGAGAATTGGAGTAGGAAATAGGGAAAAATAAAGCATAATTTTTCATGGGTACATTAAGAACTAAATAAAAAGAAGCAAAGATAGAAAAAAAAAGGGGCTGACACACTACAGTAATGCTGGGTTTATGAAAGACTTCATAAGTGATGAACTGGCACCATGGGCAGGCTTGCAGAAATGAACAGTGGGTTATAAAAAATACTTTGATGGAATATCCTCATTATCTATAACCACAAATCCAAGAAACATGCTTTTACTCTTCGTATTTTACACATGCATATTCTCAACTACATATCCTAAATAAAAAAACACAGCTACAAACTGTTTGTTTTCATCACCGATTTCCACATTCAAAGGACACTTGCTGCTTTTGCTCCTAAACCAGTATCAAATAAGTGGCATGCCTGTGATTCTTTTCTTTCTACCCTACTTCAGGCCTTCTTCACCATGCATTATCTCTGAACTCTTCAAGAAATAGCATTTTTCTTCTCAGCATTTTAATACCGCTTTTGGGTTTTTCCCATTTTATACACAAGAGGATGATGAAGTACAACAAACCACAGGAAGTGAGTAGACTTCTCTCATTTTCTAATTTATTCATGCACACTGCAAATATGTGGAATGGAAGATGGAAAATGAAATACCAATGAGACAATCAAGTTGCCCTAAGTGGTAAAGGCCCTTTCCACCCTAAAGCATCCCTAACCTTTCAAGCAGGCCTAGTGGTGATTATTTTCAGCCATATAATTTTCAATCTTGCTTAAATGTTTAAATAATTGTGAGCACCAGAGCTGACAATGTCTGATTTCCTACAGGCTGTCTGCTGTGGCTGACTGAGCATGGTAAAAAAGCCTTTCCTGGGCCATATCCTCAATGAATTCTCTGAAGCTGAATAAGCTTAAACCTGTGCTCATCAGTTCAAATGAGGCATTTTCAGAATCCCCCCTCTCTGCAAAGACACTTACTTTCAAGAAATACCTAAGAACTGAGATGTCTTTGGGAGCACCACTGCTCTGGCACATCTGAAAACCAATCTGCAATTTTTAACCATTATTTTGAAGAACAGAGAAAGAGAACAATACAGAGAGACAACAAGCTATGGGGGGGGACAAGTATGTTATGCCTTTTTTAAGTAGCAGGAGAGGCTACAGTGCACAGGGTGTAACAAATACTTCACCAGGCAAGCACTTCTCTGCTTTTGACACCTTTCAGACAGAAGTCCCTCATGCAAAACTCCATCTGGAAAGACCTGCGTCCCAATAAAGATGCAAAGCCAGAAAACCCAAGGACCTGGGTTGTAGGATGTGACATGGGAGGTGAAGGGTGGATTCCCCAAAAGCTCTGAGCATGATTGAAGTTTTCTGATCCTCACTAGCACACAGCAGAAACAAATCCAAGTGGGGGTAGTAAGCCTGCCTCAGGCTTTTCCCATTTAATTTCAGATTAGTCACTAAGCATTTGCATACAAGCTTGGAAATAGAAGCAACGCTCTATTTCGTTAAGTTAAGCAGAGATACCACTGCATAAGCAAATACCACGCAACTGAAGGAGGTGGAGAATAAAAGCACCTTTTAGCTGCTACCTCAGGCTTCTGGTGCGCACCAAGAGACAAGGAGACACAACAGTTCAAGGATCATTTTAAGATGTGCAAGCTGATAACAATCTCTAACGTCCCATAAGATATCAGCGATCTCTAGCAATCTGGAACAATACCTTCTGATCCCAACACGAATGATGCCAAAACAAGGCCAGTGCAGCTCCTGCTATCTTTGTGTTACCGGAGAACAGTGTAAGCTCAAGAATGCCAGCGAAGCCAAGGATCTAACTGCTGCTGTGGTTTCAGTACTTTTCAGCTCCCTGCAAGAACAAGGTATTTTGAGAGAGTCCTCACGCTAAACTGAAGTTCCTTGGAGCGGGGCCAAGGCAGGCAGCTGGGGGGATCCTGCACTAAACCAGTGCTTTTCTACTTCTCTGCAGATTATGCCTTCATGAAAGTCTTAAGTTGAAGACAGTTAAGTGTTTTTTTTTCCTGGTCAGTTTCATGAATTCAGCTGAGTTTGGAGCAGATACAGAACATTCCTCACAAGTGAAAGCATTTGATTTACTGTGAAAGCTGACATATGGCTTATGCAGAGAACAGACTTAACAGACTTCCAGAGCTGGAACTACCTTTTCCACTTTAGACTTAGTTCTTCAGAACAGCTTCAGGGGAGCCTGAACACTGCCTACACACACCACTTCTTATGCCAAGGTGCTCCTTGGGACTGTGCTGAGGCACTACTAATCTCGCAGTTTTCATGGATAGTAATTAAAAAACCCACAACTTCTACTTTGCAGTCATGATGGAGTTTATGTGCTGTATCACTGCGGCTCATCTGACTCCCCTGGTGGATAAAGAAATTTTGTGTAAGGACACAAATATTACTTTTTCTACTACTATTTAAGCCTGTTACTACATATAGCAGTTGTAAATAGTTCTGACCTAATTACAATCTTATTCTCATGTAATAACAATATTAATCTCATGAACTGCTGAAGAAGTTTTCAGCATCTTAACTGTATTACTGGATTCAGGGTTATGGTCAGCTGTGAGTAAGCAGTTTCTAGTGCATTCACTGGCCCAGACTTAAAAAGATTTTGTTTTTAATATAGCAATACCATACAGAAGTAAAATAAACTTCTGCATTATGAAATTAGCTGCTACACTGCAGGCACCCTACAGAAATAAGTGATTATCAAATTTACTAATGACCTGTGGAAAAAAACCTCCATACATATGTTGTTTCTTAGCTACTGTTCTAGAAAGTGGCTCAATTTGTTAACTGAGCACAGTAAATATCTAATTAAATTAAATCTCCAACCAGCCTGAGAAAAATGTATTGAAAGCACTCTGCTTGATTACAGACATTGGTCTAAAGTAACAGGCCTATTGATCTGGTCAACTTCAAGCTTATTCACTTCACCCAATTCAATCTGAGAAGAACAATAACTATATTTTAGTTGGATCTCCTTTCCCACTCTCCAGGGAAATAATCTGAAGTGACTCTGAGTTCAGGTGGCATACAGAAAATATTGAACAGGTCAAAGAAAACATTTATTTCATTGCAACTATGGATCTAACGTTACATTAAAAATGAGAATATAGTTTCCAGTGCAACGGTTACACAGTGTTGCTGACAGGGTCATATGCCACGAGGAGACTTCTCCGCTGGTTGCAATAAACCAGTTGTTCTCCAAGCTCAGAATGATATTAAACTCTATATTTCAATGAAATCCTCTCTAGGTGCAAGCTAAATGAAAGCAACTGAAAACCAAACACCTGACAGCTGTATCTGCATACAGAGGCTGCTTAACTTTGTTATGGTCTGTGCCAAGCCAATGATAACTCTTTGTCTACTGGGCAAGACATCTATACAACCTGTCCCAAGATGAATTTGCTTAACTGAAGAACAACAAATATTTAAACTGTCTTGATGAATACAAAACACAGCTCATAGTCTCTACAGAGCAGTTCAAGAATTACCCCCTCAGTGGTTTGAACACAGTTCAGGTCAGTAACATCTCACTGCTGCTGCCACCTCACATTTGCTCTAGCCACTTACAAGAAACAAGCTGATGACCTCAGTTCCACCAGAGATGCTTCCATAACAGAGAAACATCAGCAACACATACAGCATCCCTGCTAACAGTTTTAGTACCCAGCAACTCCTAGATCAGTATGTTTAAGTCAGTATTCTTTCAGCCCCAGGCCCTGCCTATAATAAGGTAATTGCGAAATATTTTATAACATAAACGGTAATTGTGTGCCTCCACAAACTCTTGGTTCACTGGGAATTCCAACATAGACTGAAGTCTATGTTGTCAAGAAGTATCTGCAGACACAGAACTAAAGAGCATCTTACTAATCATCTATTCCAGCCTCCTGCTGCTGCTGGCAGTCAGACAAAACATAACCATCTTGTGCAGAAATAGTAAGGCTAAGTCTAGAATTAATGTAGCTGTATTAACTGGCCCAATTAAAAGAATATTTTTTTGCTTTCCTTTGGATGCAGTCCTAATGCAATGACCCTGGTTTTAATGGATCTCTCTGCACAGTCACATACTGCATTATAAAAACACGACTTTAATATTTTAAAGCTTAATTTTCAAAGTACTTGGTCAGCAGACTTACTCCTTACTCGTTCTTCAGAACCACAATTCTCATAGTCTAATTTCTGGACTAATAAAGCCACTGGTCATTCATATTGATCTGTTCTTGTTCCAGTTTTGTCCCTAGGTTTGAACAGCCATTAGGTCCCATTTTTTACCTGCTTTGTCCAGCACTTGTAAAGAGAAATCAAATTTTGCTTTGCCTAGCTGAACACGACAATCTCTTTAAGTCACTTCTCCAAGTAAACCACCCATTCCTTGGACCATCTTCGGTATCTTTTTTTTTTTGCCAATTTAAACCAAACCTTTTCAAGTGTAAGAGGTAAGATCAGATCTCACTGCTCTTTTGCAGTCTTTCCAATCTCTATTGGTAATGATTTATCTGGTGCATTGTACAACTGAGTTTGCCACCTTGCACCAATAGCTCAGTCATGCTAATCCCTGAGGGCATAAACACCAGCTCTTTCCCCTTTTATGTTTTTAACTGAGGAGCTTGTGGCTGTCAGTATAAATTCTTGTCAGCAATCTTTTAAGCACCTTAACTTCAATTCCATATTACTCAAACCTTTTTCTATTAATTATACTCAAGGCCATCTATTTCTTTCTTGTTTGATTTCCCAATATTGATCTGTATCAGCTGCTGTGTTGTTATCTGCATTGGTGTAAGCAAATTTCACATACACACGCTTTTATCCTCTGCCTACTTGCCCCTCTTTCTCTCCCCAAATCCTGCAATATTCACCAGGTGCATAAATGTTGCTTTTGTAGCTCAAGGGTTAGTAGTGTCTCTGTTTAAAAAGAAGTGTCACCATAAAACAAGTCAAAAAACTTCAGGACTTAAAAGTACTCACACTTATGGTATATAATAAAACTAAATTTTATAAAGGAAATGTTGAAGTGGTCCTGTTTTGTATGATAGCAGATTTCTGCTCTTCCCTCATCATACATATTTTTTAGAGTTAAGAGAGGCTAGAGAATTTTGCAAAGGTAATTAGTGGCTTGGTGTCTGAACATTGGAAGTCTCACAAAACACTGCTTCAGGGTAAAATAACAGTCACTACAAAATGCTGGCTTTGCATAAAAGGTTGATCTGCTGCCAGTAGGTAAAGAGCAACACTTCCAATAATTTTACCAAGGTATTGTGGTTGAAACTGTCACTTGAACACAGACTTAAAACTGCCCGTTTCAAAAATGAAATTATATCATATCTAGCCAAAACTCACAGATTTAACAGGGGTGAAGTAAACAAATTTTAAAAGTAACACGCATTAGGGTCATGTTCTATTGGGTCTTTCACCTTTATTTTGTGAGGAAATTTTCAGGCTTTTTTTTCCACTTTGGACTCGACACAAAGCAAGAGGCCTTCATCTGATCTTGCAGCATAATAAAACATAGACAGGGAAGCAGGACATGGCTGGGACTCTTCATTGTTCAGTTCTGAGAATTATTAGTCACTGCTCTTTTTCTTTCTCCTAATCTCAAATTGAATTCCCATCAAAACCAAAGAATTATTTGTTGTTTACAGGAAAAAAGTATCATAGAAAAAAGTGCTAAATGAACAGCTGCTTTCTCTATAGACAAGTTACATATGCTTCCTTGGAGGTGAATATCAGATTTTCTGTTAACACTCATTTTCTGACATCAGCTTGTTGTACATCTTGGCTGTTCGTCACACACTCTTTTCCAATTACGTTCAATTTTGTCCTAGTTCTGTAATTTATATAGCCCAGCTCTAAAAACACAATGCCCTACAGCCAGTACAGGAAGCGAGATGAAAAAGATGCTTGTTCTGGTGACAAAATTACATGGGCTAGGAGGAACAAGAAACCATCGTTTATGCAGCAGCCTTACCCTTCTACGCAGTCTGTCCCTTTCTTCACGAATAGCATTCATGGTGGCCTTGGTCCTGTTCAGCTCCTCCTCTTTGCTGCACAGCATGGCTGTGAGGCTCTCATTCTCTTCCCGCAAGCCAGCCAGCTCCTTTTCCCATCGAGATCTCTCTTCAGACAGATTTGGATAAAGATCACGTCCCAGTACACCCTCAATCTCTTCCACGGTCTGCAAAAACATAGTCATCAAAAACCAGAAACAAGCAGAGAAAGATGATCAAACAAGACTTGATACATAGGACAGAAGTGTGTAACACTATATATACTTATATGCACACACTCAGTCTCACAACACTATTAGTTTGCTTCTTTTGTTAGATAAGTAATAGCAAACAAAATTATTGCTTATGTTGTATGATATTTTGACCATTTTATTACAATATTTCATACTAACATCAAAGGAAAAGGATGCATATATGCATATAAAACATATGGCATCAGTGAGTGACATCAATGTCAGCAGTTTCATCTCAGCTTATAACAAATTAATGACTCCTTGTCATGGGTGAGCACTGTATTTGTTTTTCCCCTGCCCAAACAACAGGGAAAGGCAGAAGCCTGTGAACGGGCATGGCATGTGATCTTTCGTAGGTCCAGCTCAGCTCCACAAAAGGCTATGAATAGAGTGGGACAAAAAAAATAGGACTCTACACCTTCTTTCCTAGAAGTGAGAGACAGACAGATAAAAGAAAGAGAACTGCCCTTGGCTAGGCTTACGTTATACCAGATAGCATTGCAGCCTTTCTAGTGCATAAAAAAGGCTGGGTTTCTCTGGGACACATAATGCCATTCAGCATTTCCTAACCCCCATGCCCTTGCTCAGAACTGTGCCTTGTGGGCACCATTCTGCAGATGCAGCAGCTTTCACAGGTTGAAACTAAACTACACGCACACCACTAGCAAGGGAATACCACCATGCCAAAAGTACTGTCAGATACTGAAGTTAAAAATAGTCTACTTTGTTGTTTTATTCAAAATTACTTAATTTTTACATATAACAAAAATAAATAACTGAAGTTTATATCCTTAATTTGGGAGGGACTAAAAGAAACAACTGGTGTACAGCTGGAAATGAAAAACCAAGTCGAAAACACAACTCGGCTTCTTTTGTGCAAGAAATCTTCCCATTGCTTTCAGTATTGGCTGACACCAAGGTATCAGTGAAACTTTGTTATTTCCCCATTATAATGAAAAGTTGGCTATTTATTCTTGGCTACAGCAAGACTCCTTTGTAAGAAGGAAAAGACACTCATACGAAAGAAAAAAAATATTTTAAACAATTAGTTCAAGATTATACTATGTGCTTCTATGGAAGAAGCAGGGACAAAAGTTTTGCAATTAGATTCAATTCATCCTTGTAATCCGTACTTTATGTTTCTCTTCCATAAAACTGCAATATGTTTGGAGTCATAAATATAAAGCTCTATTGACAGAGAATCTACACTATAATTCTGCTTACATATTTGGTAGCAAGCTTCAATTACTTTTCTAAAGAGCAATGCCTTGCAACATCGCTATCAGACGAAAGAATCCACAGCTGTCCCTTACGTTACTTTCACTTGGACCTACAGCTCTCAAATACGACAAGGTAAGTTATTTCAACACAACATGTCAATGAGCAGTAGTTCTAAATAAGCATAGGGCAGTTCATCTTATGATGTGAAGAAAAGCTCTTTAATGGCAGGAGCATTCTCTCTTGCTGACACCAGCTTTATATTAAACAGTGCCTCTTTATTGCTGTCTTCTCTTCTTCCTTCCCTCAGAACTCCTCTCATCTTTCACACACTTCCCTTGATGTTTTCTCACTCCTCTAAAGCCAAGTTCTGCTGCTGCTGCTTCCTCTCTCCTTACTCCCCATGCTCTCAGAGTTGCTGTTTTCCCAGTCTCTCCCTTTCCCAAGCTTATTCGCCTCCACAGAGCACTACTGGGGGTAATAAGCCTGGAGCAACAATGAAAGAGGAAGGACTGTCATGAGGAAGCAGCAGTGGCTCCAAATCATGGAATTATCTCACAGCTGAGAAGTTGTTGCTGTTCCCCCAGACTCTATTGCTACCATCTGCCCCCACAAGTACAAAGTTCAGGCAGGGACTGCATCAGCATGGGTTTGACAGTCTTACTAAGGGCTGCTCCACAGTCTTTAACAAAGCTGAGGGACTCTTCTGCTGGCTTCTATGATCCTTCATTTTGACGTGACCAATATCGTTTTGCTGGCAAACTATTACTACAATTCTCTGTTTGATGACCAATAAACTACCACCCTCTGAAGTAAACAAAACATAAATATTGTACATGGATATGTCCATGAAAACTACCTGGTTGTTTATTTTTCTTCAAAGCAGTATTACTAAGCAGTTTTACCTGGCATGCTGCTGCACAGCAGATAAATTCAGGTATAATTTCATGGATTATAGGATTGAATCACAACGTAATTTTCTGAGCACAGGGCAGGGTGTCAAACCATTGTAATTCCAGTCTTGCCTCCGACACCGTCATTAGTACTATGCTTTAGTTTCCTTACAAGAGGTGTTGTTTTACATATGTGATAGCCGATGAAATCAGCAAATTTCAGGTTTAAAAGAAGCAAGAAGCATCACTTTTCATAAGGTATAACTCAACACCGGAATTCATTCCTAACAATTTCTGGAGGCCAAAAATTTAGATAGGATAAAAAATGCATTAGATACAAAAATGAAAGAAAATTCTACCCATGACTATTAAACATGCTATACATGTCCTTTAGGATGCAGTCTTTCCATTAGTATTTGCCAGTAGACAGACAGACTTTTGATCCAACTAAGTACAGCTGTTCTTATGTTCTCAATGGTTCATGTTTGGAAATACTCAAACCTTTTTTTCAATTGCTAGAGTTTTAGTGCTAGGTATCTGTTACTGATAGTTATTTGCACTTCAAAATACACAAAGCATTAACCAGACTACCCTGTGGACATTTTCTTAAACAAAGGACAGTTAAGCAACTGTTAAGCTTTTCAGACAATCTGATAAATCTCTTTTCAAGGCCTTTTCATTCTTTGAGGGACAGAAACAATCGAGCTAGGGTCACATGATTTGTATAAAAAACAAAAAAAAATCTGCATCATCACAAAAAGAAATGTAATGAAATTTAATCATCAAAGCTGAAGGATTCAAAACATTTCAATGCAATAGTCCACTAGTGAAGAAAAAAGCCAACATTGAAAGCAAAATACAGTGGGATATTTCAGGTTTCCATCCATGACTCCACCTGTTTCAATAGTCTCTCATCTGAGGAATCAGGAAAGGAGAAATGACTTGTAGCTAGATGGAATTGTGGAGAGGTGCTCTACTTGTGGGCTTTGCTATATGAAACATGTTGGTGACACGGTTCCTCAGTACATGATCAAAGCATGCCAGAGAGATTTCTATGTTTTGAAAGGTTAATAAACTTTGCATGCTATCAGTCGTCAAACACAAACAATCCCAGGCTCTACAGCACAGGCAATGGGGAAAAGCATTTCCCCTTCCACAGTCCAAAAATGACTATGCATGTAGAGATCACATGAAAATAAAAGGTTGCATTCTGTATCAGGAAGAAGCTGCTGACAGTTACTTACCATTATAAAAAGTCTGACTGTAGTTAATTTGAATCAACAGTAAATAACATGGTTAAAATGAAAAGAATGAGAGTTAAGCTTATGGGAGATCTTTTGACTCTGTTCAATCTACCTCCTGCAAAAGTTCCCATCTTCTCTCACTTCAGAGACCTCTGTGGACCTCACACAGATCAATCTCCACCTATTTTCCAGGACAATCACTCTCTTGGTGAATACTGTCTTCTGAGGACACTTAACCCCAAAACTCCAGATAATGTTCTGTTACATTTGAAGTATTGATCCTAATTCTCCTAAACACTCAAATAAACTGCTTTAGGACTATTCTCAAGAGACCTGTAAATCCGTCTGTCTGTCTGTCTCTCATACATACCACATTGTCCAAACTACGACCCATCATTACTTTCTTTATAAGCCATTATATTCGCCAGGCATCATCAGGAACAGAGGGGACCTTTCCCAGTAGTGTGCCAAAGAGCTGCCTAAGCCATCTAGAATGGTCACACATGTTCCCACTTCAAGAGCAAACTGTTAGCAAGTTTGTTCTTATATAAATGAGTCACTGACACCTGCCCATTTGGCACAAAATAATTGTTCAGTTCTTTCTCTGTATATAGAAGATAACCCATGGTTCCCTCACTTTCAGGTTCTGCACTGCAAACCCTTCATTACATGTCCTATCAGTCATCCCTCTTCTTGATCTGTTACATGCACAATAAAACCAAGTCATACAAGTATCAGTTGAATTATTTGTTCCTGTGCCTGGCTTGTCTCATTAGAACGAATATACCACGTATGCTTTGTGTTAAATATTAGCTTTGTATTTTAAGACAGTAAAGTCACAACTTACACATGGCTTATGGCATTTTTTCTTCAAATTTCAGTGAATTACCTATTGTGTTTTCAGCCACCAGTCATTGACTAGCAGTGTAACCTTGGTCAAGTGACAACTCATCTGCTGGGCAACCTTACAAAAGTAAATTAACTGCTGAGTGACCCATTTCCCTTATCTCTGAAATGAGCATAAGACAAATATATTTCTGATTTGAGAACAAATCTATTAGTAGCTCTTCCTATGCCTTGGGAAATTCAGTGTAAAACAGGTGTAATACTGCCTACCCAACTCAGACACTGTGAGCTGGAGCTCCTTTTTGTGAAGTACTTGAATGCCTTTGGAAGTGCTATTACTACCAAATGTGATCAGGTGTCTGAGGAAACTCACATGCCGCATTTAGAGTCTAATGTTACCATTACCTTAATGGCTAAATCACAGTGTTCACTGGCAGTAGTGAGTTGTTCAATATGTCTGTCCACTTCTGCTACTGATAAACTGCAGCTGCTCTTCTTCCTCCCGCAGACAACATTTTCCAGACCTGTCAACACTCTTTGCAGTTCTGAATTCAAGTCACTACAGTTATCTAAAAGTAAGCAAAACAAAACATAAACAAACATCATAACAATTAGCAAGTCAGTTTAAAAACAAACTCTAGTTCAGGAAGTGCCTCCTGTGGAACAACTATAGGATTGATATTGTTCAAAGAATATCCTTGCAACCTGTCACTTTTCTTCTTACCAACTGATAGGCTTAAGTACTATAACCATATCGAATGAAATCGCGGGTTAACTCCCACCTGAGAAATAACACTCCCCCTGATTATCTGAAGTGTTCATTCTTTCTTCAAAAACCTTTCTTTTCTGAAGGACAGCATTTTAAGACACCACATGCTCACATATAATGCCATTTCTTTCTTTTATTGTTTTTGCCATTCAGGGCCTATTACCCTGATTTTATTTTCCTCAAAGGTTTTTCTTTGTAAATTCCACAATTTCTTCTGCCTAGTACATTCATTGACGTTATGACTGGATGTTTTTCAGAAGCATTTTTGTGGGAGTAACGAGGCACTGCCTGACTTAAAAAATCCTGGTGTTTAGAGAAGTGATCCCAACAGACTATCTTACAGTTTATGTTTCATTTTCACAGCTATTTCTTCTTCAAATGCAACTGCAGAATAGCCAGCAATCATAGCAAATAACAAGGTATGCTGTTATGTTCCATAGTACATATTAGCAGCATCTACAATGCTATTTTGATTATGAAACGTGACAGACAATCAGTTCTTTTTCTGTCTGTAGGCAAAGCTCTTCTACTGCCTTAGGTACTGTCACAACATTCTCCACTTCTGTGTAAACAAGTGGTCTCAGTACCTTGCTCGCTTACTTCATAAATTTTTGTCTTTCTTAGGCTCACATCTGGTGACAGGGGCAGTTCCTAAGGCAGACATATGGCAGAATTCACGCTTTGGTTGTCTCTCATATGTGATGGTGCTTCTGGCTTACTGGTTAGGAGTTTGCAATAACTATGAACCCTACAGCACATAAGTGGTGCACTATGAGACAGCACTGCACCAGCAGCTCCTACACCTTGCAAAAAACAGTGGCAGACATTCTTGTCGGAGGGTGTTATTTCCATACTACTGCTGCAAATGTCTCACCATGGTCAGAACTCCCTAGCAACCTCATAGCTATGGTTCTTACAGGGGATTAGAGTAGTATGGCATGGAACTGTGTCTAAAATGTAAACAGACACGAGAGACCAGATTATTGCAGACTACCTTGAAATCTCTCTATGCAAGACTGAAAGCGATTGGATGAAATTATATGATCAGAAAGTAAGAAACTGTAAACTCATTACCACAAATATAACTCCACAGCCTAACGCACATAAACATGAACCTACTGCTGGCCAAAAAGAAGAGTTTAAAAAGATGTCACAGTATTGTACGAAAAATGAGAACAGGCAACACATACAAAACTATTCTTGAAGTTATATTCACCAGTTTCTAACTAGCAGCCACTCATCTGTTGTAATAATACTAAAAATTCCTTTATAACAACACTGACCCATGAGCAGCATACACTGCGCAGGACACTTAATTGTAAAAACCTCTAATTTTTTGCTTGAATTTATTTGTTTTCACAACATCTGCTATAACAGACATTTTGTCCATTTGAACAAACTTCACAAGACCTTGTACGCTGACTTTTGTTGCTACAATAACATTTTCCCCAGAAAATAAGGGTTGACAACGCAAACCCCATTTGTCACAGAAAACCAGTACAACCCAATCACAAGCTCTACAAGACATACTGGAGAGCATTGATAGTTTCAGCTCTTGGTGGTTTTTGCCTGTAGCAATAAAACAGCAAATCCACACGCATTAGTGTATCATAATGTATTATTCTTTTTAGCAAGTCACTGACGTTCATTCCATTAGGGTAATAAGGTCATGCACACAGATATTAGGTCATGATTTTTTATCCTTATATACCTATATCTAGAAGAATAGAAAAAATATATACATATTTGTGTAAATATACGTGTGTGTACACAGATACACATATAAAAATGAAAGGATTTATTTTCACAAGAATATGGTAACAAAAACCAAAAAGGAGAGAGTCTTTAGAAAGAAGGAAAACATGCAATAAACCCTAGAGTTAATATTCTTATTTTGTCTATTGCCACATTTCATTTTGTTGCCAGATTTCCCAATGCTACCCGAAATGTAAAGGATAACTTGCTGTTGATGTACACAATCCTGTTTCAGCTCCACCCCATGAAGAATAAAATCAAAGCCCTAACCCTAAAATAAATGCCAGAAAAGTAAATTAGTTTGGATTTTTCAAAATAAAGGAAAAAACAACCCAAAGACAACCAAAGGAGAAAAGAAGTCCTTACGTTAGAATCTGTTCAAGTAGGAACTTAACAAGCATTAACTTTTTAGAGTAAAAACTTTCATTTTTTAAGAATATAAAACCCTCTACTAAACTATCTTGTCTCCATACAATATACTGTTAAGTGTACTCTGTCTGAATTCTGTATGCTAGACACTTGTTATTGCATTATTATTAATATTGTTCTATCAATATTTCTATAAAGACACTGAGACACAGATGTGCTGTGGCAGGTCTTGCATTTATAAATAAATGCAGCTCCAGAGCTGGTGTTACTCATTTCAATTTAAGAAGTCACACAGAAAATTTTTTATATGGCTGCTTACAACATCAACATGTTTTCTACATTTTTAAACTCCACTTGAAGTCAATGAAGACTATGCCCAAAGGTCAGCCTGCTCTCAGACCCATTCCTTTAAAAGGCACTATACCAGAAAAACCAGTGCTGCTATAAACTTGTGGGAATTGTTTTAATACAGGTTCTTATGTATAGAAGCAAATATTGAACATTACATGATAACTGTAAAGGCCTCATGTAGAGTTAATAGCATAATATTTAAGGATTGCTTAATATTTAAGTGCTTAACACTGGTTTTTCAACGATCTCCTAAAATACTGTTCATGTACAGCATCATCCACAGAAGCTCCCACGCACCCAGCTAGTTTACCAAGGGAAGACAACAAAGGCCAACTATTTAATTTTAAATAGAAATGAAGAAAAATAGTATTCTGAAGAGAACTCTGGAAATGAGTCACAGTGAGGATTATACCACACTTCTGCTAGTCTACAGTTACAGTGCTCAGCAATTGTGCCCAAATAGTTGGAAATTATCACACTGCAGGCCTTGTATCTGATATTGCTTATATTGCAAACTTTATGGAGGTTCTTCAGATGATCAATAATTGTGCTTAGATGATTAAACAAATGAAATTCTGAGGGAGAGATGCTTGCCCTCCTAGTTCTTAACCAGAAGAAAATAGTTACAAACTGTCTGGAGGTGCTTGCTCCTTGCACTGTATTTGAAAGGCCTGTGTCAGATTTGCCCATGTCTAAATCCATCAGTAATCTACCTCTATTATATACTTTAAAAAGGCTCTCAGTTTTCAAAAAGTGCACACTTCCTTTAGAATGAGGCTGTAAAAGAACTGGACAGACAGCTCCTCATGCTTCCCCCTCCCACCCTCTACTTTTACTCTCTCTGCAGTTCTTCTCTAAAGTTAGATTACTTTACAGGCACATGTAAAATATATGAATAGCTTTTTTCCCCTCTTTCCCAAAAGTCACAAGCTTTCCTGAACAGATCACTCCACTCTAGACTTCATAGGTACTCTACATCAAGACACAGAGGTTACTTCACGTACAAGTTCATAGTCATGGAGCAGCTCAGCATTTGTTGTGATTAACACTGTCTAGATGAATTTATTTCATCACCAAATGTCTGGATTTGCATTCCAAAGGCTATGATGCCTTTTTGCTGTGAGGAGACATCACGTCTACTAGGAAGCATTACTCACCTACATCTGCAGTGACCATGGTGGACTGATTCTCTGGTACCGAAACAGAATTCTGGTCCATGCTGCGTGAGTCTTCGTTAACCTCATGTTGACTTTGGCTGAGCTCAGATCGCAGCTCAGAATACTCATCTTCCTCCCTGGGAGCAAGAGCAAAGGTAGAAATAAAATTCTCAGGAAATACATACCTATGTGACATATTTTCAGACCTGTAAGCTGAGTCACAGGATACAATCCACACAAGTGCTTTGTCCAGCCAGTAGAGAAGAAAAAGTGACTGCACTATGGCCATAAAACCCACCTCCAGCAGCCAGTGCATGGTTTCAATTTCTTGGCTCTCAAGTCCATTATTACTCCAGACCACTGTGCAAGCTAACAGTGGGTAGAACTGAGTGCAAACAAAGATGTGTACAAGAAGGACACACGTTGCTCTGCAGTAACTTCCTAGGTGACAATTGTTAATCAGCACAAGTGGCTTTTGATCCCAAAATGAATTAGCAATAACTAATTTTGGTTTCTTGTTGGGTTTGAGGATGCCGTTGCTTTCTCAGCAAAGCAAGCATGCATATGCACATACCTGCATATATGCATGTAAATGATCTTGGGTACAGGTAGGTTTCAGAATTTTCCCAAAAGGAAGAGAACAAGTGAGCATAGTGCTAAACTGCTGGAGTTAGTGGAAAATAAAAAGCCTCAGTTATGTAAGTTTTAACTTATTTGTCAAGCTGGTTCTACTAAAATAATTGAGGATACAGAATACTTTAGCTAGAGCTAATGAGCTTAAAAAATTAGCTTTTCCCTCCTGTCTCCACACAAAGAGTTCAGACCAGTGGGAAAGAAGATAAGTAAGTGAGTAATAGCTCTGCCTTAGTATATTTGTAAACATTTATTCTTTTAATCCACTTGCTGATTCAACTCAAGATTTTTTTTTACTTCCATAATGACTATTTTGACATTAAAATACACATATTAAATGTTAGAAAAACACCAGCTTATCCAGGTGTAGAGCCCCTCTGATAAGTAAGCAAACAGTTATCATTCTGATACACATTAAATCAAATGCAGAGATTCATTTTGCTGCAGATTCAGCAGAAGAGTGTGAGAATGGAACTGTCTCGATTTGGAAACAACAAGAAATAGTAAAGAGGTATGGGGAGATTGGTAACTGGGAGGGGGACCTGTAATGCTAAGTCTGCTGTGTGTACACTACGTGGTGATTATTGTTTCTTGCAGGAGTACTGCAGGATTTAGCCTGGAGGTGTGTCTGGATTTGCCAGGCAAAACAGCAGAGAAGATGGGGCACACATACAGGAAACAACGACAGAAGTAAAGTCTGCTCTCAGAGTAGCATAGGAGACAATTTATGAAGCTGACCAACTTAAAAAAAGAATTTCAGTTTGCTTGTCAAGCAGGGTTTCCCAGAGTACTGAGATGCAACTTCTACAGGAAAAATTATGCTCTTCCACTCCTTATATTTGCTTCAGAGCAAAGAAAGTATGACTTTATCAGAAGCACTTAGTGACAATTATTAAACAAAATGCAGGTCAGCTGGTTAAAATTGAGATTTAGATCAAAGAAAGGTCTTTAAGGTGCCATGCAACACATGAAAGTGTGAAAACTAAATAATGAATTGCTGGAACTAAAACAGCGTAATGAAGACACATAAGCATGAGTTAATGCTCCATGAACTCTTTTATTATTAGCCACAGCCCAAGCCAGCAGTAATTAGCATTAGACAAAAGCAATTACCAAGCACTCAAACAGTAGCCTTTTTTTATCTGAAGGTAATTAATTTTTTCATTTATGAAACAATCCTACATTTTAAAAATCTGAATTACCTCTGCAAACAGACAAGAGGCTGTATTGATCATAGAACAACGCCACATACAATAGTAATTTCTCACCACTCTTCTTTTGGCTGTTGTTGCAAAGTTTTTCTGCTTAAAATCCAACACAGCTTCATCTGAACTAGAACTAGTGCTGTTTTTTTCAGCTTAAGCACTCTCTCAGTATCTTGGGCAAGTTAAAAAGTATGTCCCTTGGCAGGACTCATACGCTTCCAACAGCTCAAGCCAGAAGTAATTTTCTGAATGAACTAATGCTTCCAAGACAACAAGGTATATTGGTCTTTCCACCATGAGAATTGCAGGGGTCAGACTGCGGGCTAAAAAGACAAGGGGGAGTTCAAGGGTAGTGATGCCCCACAAACATAAATTCTGCCTTTATAACTGAAGTTGGCAGTAACAAAAGATACTGTTTGCAACTCTGCTTTTACCGAAACAGGAGAAGAGTCCTCCAGAGGCACTGGAAATGCATGGCGCTCAAGAGCTGACAATGACTAGACATTGAACTCCTTCCACAGCACCCTGAAGGTGGGCACTACAGCTTCCCTGTTGCTGGGGCCCAGCTGGAGAAAGCAACTATTTGTTTTCCTGTGGGCCCTGATGGTTCCCTTTTGCTAGTATAACATGGTAAAAGTTGGAGGCAATTAAGATCAGATCAAGTTGTTCTGAACACAGAGTGGCCTGGGATCAATGTTGGATTGACAAAGTGTGCTTTACAGGTACAGCTGCATTTACAGCTTTCCTCATCTTCAAGTGCAACTGAGAATCCAACTGCTGTAGAGAACACCGAGAAAAACTTAAGCAAATAGTACACTTCAAATAGTGTACTATTCAATAGTACACAAAACAGCACACTTCAAGCATCCTTTCACATCACTGATGAGTTCTGCCAGGAAGCTGGCAAAGTGCACATTCTCTTCGTGGCTGCAAACATTGCAGAGCTTCCCATTTCAGCTGCCAGCAGATTTTCAACAATTGTTTTACTTGAACAAGATTTTTAAAGCATTCTAAGACCCTCAGATGAAAAATACTACAGGTGTGTGTGCATTGCAATCCAGAGATTAACTGCTCCCTGTATATACACACTTGAGGTCCCTCTGAACTAGTTCACATGTGAACAAACAGCAACACTCTTGAAATAAAGTAGGAATTAATCAGTGAAGCCAGGTGGGGCTGTCATTGTATGCTGAAGCCAACACTATCACACCTACACTGCTGATTGATTTGAGTCCAAGTGGCTTCCACCTAGCTCACACTGAGACCCCAGAATCAGACCTCCAGGACACACAGTCTTATCTCTTGGGATGCCGTAGTCTTTTCATTTTCTCATTAATTACAACACAACCTTCTTTCCGAATATATTGCAGATTAAAATCTATAAGTCTGAACAAATGGTTACAGCAATGTACTACAAGCTCCTTGATAACTGTTTTAAATAATCTTTAGCAGACACTAATATTCAACAGAGTATATTTATGTTTAGTATTGTTAAAGTTGCTTATTATTTCTAGAGTTGCACAGATACACCCAAACAGCCACTGGTTTAGAAGTAAAGCAATTTGATCTCTTCCTTTTCCCTTTTGCTGAACCTCAATTTGACATCTAAGACATGGACTGTCAGGCACAGGATGAAGATGTTTCTGCACAACCAAGCTACACATGATTTTGCCAGGCAAAGACATGACTAAGAAAAAAAGAGTTAAGTTTGAATGAATCTAAGGCAATACTCAAAACGTCTGAAGCCAGGAATATTCACCCTTAATGTAGATGCAATTCCTTTTTAGGACGCTGCTGTGTAATCTGTAAACCCTTTCTATGCTTCAGGACTTTTATGTCCAACTGTTCACAGCACGATTCTACAACTGGGAAGATCCACTTAATTTGCTTTGCTGTCTTCCAAGTCGGATGTTTGGAGAGAACATGGGAGTAGGCATACACCTTGTCAAAGGACAGAGAACCTTAGCAATGCGAAAAGTTTACCTTCTACAATTTGAAACAGCAGAACTAGGGGTAACATTGCCACTGATGTCCATTTGACCTGCTAACAGGAACACCAAGCTTGCACCAGTCAGCAAAAGCTGTTCACGGCAAAGGAAGCTGAAAAACATGTTCTGCACAATCATCATGGCCTCTTCCGCTGAACAGTCTTGCAGAGTTCGATGAAAGCCTGTGACTTGAGTTTTAAAATGAACTTAGGCAAAATACTAGCCTGATGGGCTACAAAACCAGCTGGGCTGTCCATAGCAGTAGCAGGGAGATGAGACAATTGTAGATGAATGTTGGCTTGCTCTCACAATCATGGTGACCTCATTTTCCTCAGGGAATTCTGAAGAACGTGGTGCAAGAGCAGCAGCTAACTTCATGTGACCACACACGTGGAACTTGTTGTACCCAAGAAATAGTTAGCAAACCTAGAATAATCCTGGTAACTTCTAACAACAGCCCTGTAAGATTACTATTACTATGATCAGCGTATCAGATACACCTGGGAAGAGGCACTGGCATTGACATGCGAATTAAGCTCTTTTCTAGAGCTGGCATTATTGAATCACATGAGCAAAGCTAATACACTTTAAGCTGTGTAAACTCCCTGACATTGCAAGGGGAAAAAGAAAAACCCAACCAACAAACAACCCCCAAAATCTCCAAAATACAAAGACAGAAAACCTCTTGGAATGGAGAATATTAACTAGCTTATACAGCTTGCCAACACTCCCCAAGCTGTTGCAATACCTTATTCAGACTTAACACCTTCTGCCTACTGTCTGCGTGCTTGCAGAGGTTACTACTCACATTTAAAGATACAGTTTAAGGACGATAATCAAACACCCTTCATGAAAATCTGGTTTCTTCTAATTGTTTCCAGACTATTTTTCGCTTTAGAGGAACCATGAAGAATGTCATAAAGCAGCAGCACATCAAGCTACATGTCAGTTTATTTTTACAGCCTAAAAAGATACATGAAAATACTGAACAAGCTCTGTGTCAGCACTGGGGAGACATTTATCTGTTATGCAATTAATGTAAACTCAAGAAAATTGTTTCCAGAAAGGCACAAATAGCACGAGTCTCCACACAGTACTACTTGCAGGTATCCAAGAATCAAATCAAAACCAAAATCCCTCCTGTGTTCTTGTTTAGAGGAAATTACAAATGCCGGGGCCCTAGCAGGTCCGTGCTTCTCAAATCCCTTCTCCCAGGACTGTTCCATTGCAGTTCCTGGGCTCACTGTTCCCGTTGCCAAGGGTGGAGCACTGTGAGTCACACCTGTCCCGGCAAGGACAGCAATTATGCCACCCCTGCTCAGTGGCTTCCCAAGAGTGACGCAAGTAGATCTCAAGAGAGGATTTACAAAAAGTCACAGCAGGGATGTACCAGTTTTCCATCTTTCAGCTGTCTTTACAAACTCTATGGAATCTCTCCAGTTCCACCTTTGCCGTTTTTACAAAGAATGTTACTCCTCTGCTCTCGACACCAAATCATTGGCCTGCCAAAGAAAACAATCTATTCTAATCATTAAAGGAAGTAAAAAAATCCCCTAACTTAAAAAACATTTTTGTTCTTACTAGTAAAACCACAACAAATAAACTCAGAGGAGGTATCCCAGCTCTCTGAGCAAAACAAGCTCTGACACGATTGGGGCTGGGTGGTGGTGTGGTGCCTGCTGCAGCAGTGTTGTTCTCTTGCCTTCTAAAGGCTTAACCCCACAAAGGGGCAGCAAAACTGCACGTCCCTTGACAAGCAGTATGAACTTCCCATCAAGTCTCATTCTTAGTCCTCACTTCCTCATGCATGCCACTTATTCATGGACATAGCTAAACATTAGCAGTATCTACTTGATTCCAATATTTTGTAACTGAGACACCACTTGGTATTTAGCTTGCCAAAGAGACTCCAAACAAACAATTTTCATGGATTTTATGTAATATTTTTCTTAAAAGTCATACCAATGCAGCTTTCATACTTGTCAGATTTTGCCTTTCAACCAGTCTTTTCAACTGGCAGAGCTTTACCAGAGAGGAGGGTGGGATGGGCAGCCAACATCATGCTGAAAAGAAAGGTGGCTCAAAACAAGGTGAATCGGAAGTTTGTCTACAGAAGTATCAAGCGTGAATAAACAAAGGAGTCACAGGGATTTTCTCAGAGAAGTTTAGAAAATACCTGAAAAATCTCAGCATGATTATTGCTAGTTATGATGATCATAGAGTTGGCAGTATTTATCTTCTCAAATAACATTAATGTAAGTGATCCTATCACTGCTTTTATAGTGGCACATATGCGTCATGATATTTTCTCTTAGTTGTGGTACACAACTCCTTTTTCTTTTCCATATAAGTTTTTTCATGAAAGGTTAAGTGAGTATTTGTAATAACACTGCTTTGTGTTAGTAGAAACATTCACAAGCACAAAGAAATAAAGAAGTTATCAAAAAATCTGCAGCTAAGAGGCATAGAAAACTGAAAATTTGCCATGTGGTTACAGCACCCTGTCAACAATACCTATGAAAGAGTCAAATCTAATTTGATGTTCTCAAGAAAATCCATAGCTTCTAGTATTTTAGTTGCATCTTCAAAAGCCAAACTTTTAGCTCTTTCCATGTTCTAGTTCAACTTTCTCTAGGATCAGAATAATAGGTAAAAGCAAGAGGAAAAATTAGTTTTCCTGTAGTCGAACGTAAAGTTTACTTTAACATAAAATTTGCTGCTCTCAGGTTCTGTAACACCAACACTAGCACCACACTAGCGCTTTGTCACAAATGCCAGTTCAAGTAGATGCAAAACCTACTGAAATCCATTCAAGCCATATTCGTCACCAGAGGTGATTTGGCTTAAATGATCTACAGAATGACATAAAAGAAAGTTAAAAGCAGAGGTGCAGGCTGAGTGGCTCCATCTTCCTTTATCTACCACTGCATATAATCTGGTACCCTGGCATTTATGTTATGCTTAAGGAATGTTTAGATGACACAGTGCAGTTTTTTGCAGTGCTCGTTAGGGAAAGTGTGATTTTGCCAGAGAAAATGCAGCATTATTGAGCCTCAGGATGATACTCCGCAGAATGCATACCTTAATTATGGGGATCTACTCAGTGCCATTCATAACAAGAAGCTATCGTCGCACTATATTTAAAGTATAATTCACACTGTGTTTTGCACCACTCTTGCACTGGCCCAGAATTTCCATGAAGTTGCCATACCTTATTGTTGTTCCCTGTAATCGATCAATTTTCTTATTTAATTCAGCAATGATACTGTGCAGCTCAGTGATTCGTTCCTCGTAGCGTAGTGTTGTTCGCTCCTGCACATCTTCGTGCTCTCTCATCAGGTGGGATTGTTCACACTGAAGCAGAGAAGCAAGGAATGGAAAGGGTCTTATGAATAACTGCACAGAGATCAGGTATAAGCCAGTTAATGGTTTCCTTACTCATCAAACCAACACTGCTTTAGTAAGAGAAAAGGACAGATGCAAAATATTGACAGGTACACAAAGGTATGCAATTAGAAGATTTTAGGAACTAAAAGATAATGCAGTGTTCTTTTATATTTTGTTTTTTAAAAAGTTGCCCTTCCTGCTTGAACAAAAAACACCATTTGCAAGTCAAAATAGCTATAAATATTGCATCTTTGAACCTGTGAGATTTCTGACACATCATAAATCTTCAAGGATCTTCCCAACATGGTCTGAATTAGAACAAGCTCTAGGGCAGAAACCACATTATTATACAGAAAAGTAACCACACTTTGAGGTTATGACTTCTTCTCCAGAATGAACATTTGTTTTTATTAGATTTTAAATACAACATAGCATATTTATTATTATTTTAACCCTCTACAATGAAATGACTAATATTTGAACAATATATGGCTGCTTGTTTTTTAAACATATCATGAAATCCTTTTCTTCCCAACAGAAATTTAAATCCAGCTTCTCTGGCTCACTTTTCGCACCAGCAAACGTTCTACTTCAATTACAGCAAACAATTACAATCTACTGCAATTACAATCCAACAGTGCATGCTGATTCAAGTTATGCTTGGAAGTGGCTGGAAAAAGCAAGACTTCTAACTTTTTACTTCTGAACCCCTGCAGGAAACAGTCAAGCCTCCTTGCAGCCACGGAATGCTATGCACTGTGCTGCCAGTGAAAGAAAATTCACAAGCCAACTGACAGTATGAAAACCACATTTGTTAATTGAAGACTTGCAATGTAAGATCCTAGTAGCATTTCTAAAGGCTACAGTTTATATGTATATATATAATGCATGAGGTTCTCCAACATTGCAGCATCAAACTTTGTATTTTCAAATCAACACTCTATACAGAGGTAACTCCCTCAACCCTTTGTATCATAAATACAAAAATTACACCCAAACTAGCAGGTATGCCAGAATTTTCATAGTTTGCCCTCATATTTTTTGGCCTCTCACATTCACAGATTGAGAACATCGTCTACATAATAAAGGCTGCCTGAAAACTAAAATTTACATTGAGCTTAAGTAATATTTTTCTTTTAAATTTTAAATAAAATGTATTTCAATATTTTTAAGTACCAGGAGTACGCACCACATACTACAACAAAATAGTTTCTTGCTCCAGCTGGAGTCAAAAGCGCTTTCACATTCAATAAGACAAACAAACCACATCTTCACACTGAAGAGGTGAGAAAAGGGTCACATTTTAAAAGACTGATAATGCTCACCTTCCTGTTAAGACTTAAGATTGCCAACTGACATGGTTATGCATGTGTATTATAAGGACTCTTTACTTTAGGATCATTCCACAACTTATTTCTTATGTTTCCACGTCTTAACATTGCATCTGGCTGAAGAACTACCACTGTTTTCAAGGCACAGAAACAACAGAGAGAAAGTGTTTAACAAAAGCTTTAGAACAGATTTAAGTGCAATAAAGAGTTGTTTATTCTGCCTTTCTAAACCTAAACCTCCTGACACACACTGATACCCACAAATGCTACCTAAAGCATTACCCAGATCAATCAATTACGTGTACTGTTTTCTTTCTTTTAAACGAAAAGGATGTCTCAGAGTGTGTAATAATTATTTTCAGTCAATAAATAAATACCCTATCACAACAATTTTTGTTTTCCTAAGCTGTGGACTGAAAAGTAGAATTTGTTTATCTTACTGAAAAGTAGAATTTGTTTATCTTGACTGAAGATATATGGATTCTCACTAATGGACCTCAGTTGCATTACCAGACTTGCTTTCTGTTCTCTCCAGCCATTTCTCAGCCACCATTTAGTGATAGACACATTTTGTGAACAACCAACAGTCTGTCAATATAAGAAAACAGCTTCACATTTGATATTTTAAAAGAGCTTTTGGATTATCTTGGGCAAAAGTAATTGGAAAAGGCAGAAACGAAACCTATATGGAAGACAGGATACGATACTAAGAAGGATTGCTGTGCCTTAGAGGTGGGTACAAAGTTACATCTCATAAGTTCTGGTCAGCCATGACAAGTCTCAGCTGAAAAAGGCAAAAGCATCTTAACAATGGAAACATAGTTCACTATGGATCCCAAAATACAGTAGCAAGGGAAAATTCTTCTGGTTATACAGGACTGCTTCTTATTATGGCATATTCATCTCAAAGCTAACAATGGAAAAGAAACAAATGCATGTTTTGGTACCTTGTGCTAAAGTTTTTGCTGGGATTCACCATCCGCTTTCCTTTCTGTGTCCATTGAGTCTCAGAACAATGATCTGTCACCAGTTCCTATTTCTTTCTAAGGCGCACACATTCACCTCTTCCAATTTATTTGCATGTCAGTCACAAAAACATTTTAAGATAAATACCTTATACCCTTTTCCTCATCCATTTTGTAGCCTTAATACATTTTGATCAAAACCATTAAGAGCTCTAATTTCCTGAGAAAGCAAACATAGGAATAATCTACTGAGGGGTTGCAAAAGCAAGCGATTGTTGAAGTCAGGAGAGAGGCTTCCAGCATGTCTTGGTGTAAGTGACCCGTGGGTGTTTTTTGTAATAGACTAAAAAGGTTGTTTCAATCACAATATAAATTAACAATGCCTGGAAACACCTTTGTCTGACCTCTTGATGCTGGGAAACAACCACAATAGCAAGAAGAGTATGAGCAAGACAGATGGTAAGAGAAAATATTTTAACCCAAACATACTGTCTCAACGCATATTTTACTACCTAGTAACATACACAAGTTCCTAGCATAAGAAACACTAGCAAATCTTTATGTTAAGCTTGCAGTGTTCAGTCAGAGGACAAAAAAAGAACCACCAGCAGTACGGCTAGGTAATAGATCCCCAGTGCCTCAGGCCCTGTGGAGACAAATGGTGGCTATGGCATTGTTCACCAAGAATACAAGTAATCACTTGAGTGGGCCACAATGGCAAACCTGTCTAACAGGCTCACAGGAGCTAAGACTCTTTGCTCAACTGAAACAGTATTTTAATTTAAAAGGAGTGGCAGATTTTAAAGTGGCAACTCATTAACCTAATTTTAAGCATAAACACAAGTCCGTCGTGCCAAATCCTCAATCACAGAAAGCACTAATTGTTTGGTGGTATATTTTGTGTATACTTGATGTGGAAGAATACAAGTACACAGGACTAATCCATGTGAGATAAGGACATCACACAACAGAAAGAGAAATTTCAATGTTCATCTGAACAACATGAATTTCTATGGCAAGCTACCTTGTTAAATGAGAAACCGAAGCCCTTCTGTAAAGCTCACATGCTCTTTATATGTCTACAGTATGTTGCTTTTATTCATATACTGAGATTCTGCCATCCCTCTCCACATTCTGAATAACTGAGAGCATAGTAAACAATTAACTACTGGAGTAATGGGACTTATTTCTGTGTGACACAGGACCCAGAATGATGCAGCATGGTCTTTGTTGTTCTGTGTCTAGAGCTATCCTAAAATTCCAAAATTACAAAGACTAAGCACAAAGAATGAGAAAGCAGGACTACCCTGAGAAAGGAGATGAAACAATAAGAAAGATGTAGTAAGTGAATTGTCTGGTTTTGTTGTATTTGCTGAAACGTTCAGTATGTTCTTAAATCCTGTATTCTATCCTAAAACTGCTGAACTTAATGTCCCAGGATGTAGGAAATGCCAAGAATGCAGATGGATTAGAAAGAAGATTAGATAAATCCATGGAGCACAGGACCACAGAGTACCATTAAACGTGATGCAACCTCCTGCTCACAGATATTGACAGAAAAGTGGGGAAATATGGAGGACAACTCTCTATGTGTTTTTCTTACGCTTTCCCTTCAGGCATCCACTACTTATCATTATCAAAGCCAGGATATCATGCCAGGCAGAGCTAGTAGAAAGCACTATTTTTCTTCTCGTAATCCCAGAAGGATATTTGGAAGAAGACAATAGTTGTAGTTGACCAGTACTTTGGAGCAAATTTCATTCTAGAGATCACTCCATGGCAAATTGTACACTGATACAAACATACAGACAAGCAACCTGCTGTCTTACTGAAATAACAGAAGAGTGTAGCCAAATGCTGCAACAGGTCTCTACAGACTGTAGTTTTGCAAATAAACAACCAGTAACCAATTAACGTCCTTTCAAAAAATTTTAAACACAGACTATCCAACTATCTTTTTTCACTATTTGTCATCTATTACTTGAATCATGCCTGCTCTGCAAATCACCAATCCTTTCTTCCAAACTGTCTCACATGCCTCATGAAATTATGGGAAAGATAGTACCAAAAATGTGTTTTAAGAGCTGTTTGTTCCAGAGAGGATCTACCACGCCAGCTGAAATGAAACACACCCTGTCTTTGTAAGCATAGTCCAGATGCAGGCCAGAGATTTAATACTGACCCACTATCATCTGAATATGGTTATGCAGAACCTCAAACACCTCTTATTTAATTTATGCCTTCTGAATCTCTGATTCGCCTTAGTGAGGAAGAAATGTGTTAAACAGAGATTATAGAGGAGAAAATTGTATGGTATGATACATGACATGAATTTGGATGATTGTGGACTGAAAGGAAAATTTCAAAAACTTTTGTTAAGTGGAGCATCTCCTTGAAACTGATGCAGTTAGAAAAAGAAGAAAGATTGTATATTATTTAATACAGACCCCAAAAAACTCCTATCTACTTGAGGGTTTTTGAAAAAAAAATATTGAAAAGGTTGAAACTTTTAAAACTTTATAGAAATTATTCATTAAAAAGTAATATTTTTTAGCATGCTAGCTTTCAGATATTCTGATATTTACAGTTTGGGTAGATGCTATCGCTACACTTGTGTTCACAAGCACACAGTCAAGATCCCATAAAACCCCTCAGCATTACAAATTCAGCACTACATATGCCTTGGTAACCCATAAAACAAAACACCAAACAATCTCATGCTGACAGAGCAAATGTTAATTTAGTTTAAGGACTGATCCTCAATCCCAGGCACCATTAGTGGGGATTCATTACTGCATGGGAGTACCTACAAGGCACTCTTCATTGGCTGAGAGATGATATATGTAATTTTAAACAAAGATCTGGAAATAAAACTAAAACACTAACAAAATCCTGTGGTGAGCACAAGACCCTGCGGAATTATAAATAAAAATAAATTGTAGAATCATCATGCAGAATGTAGACTGCCTCTACACAAGTAAAAAAGCGTAAATTCAATACTTTTTAATTAGTTTTGAAATGTAAAATACTTACAAAAGCTTATTTGCCAGAACGGTAGCGTCTGAAAACAAAGGTTTTGTTTATGGAAGATGGAAATATTAAGAACAGTATTTCACTTTTCTTTCTTTGCATTTGCTTCTCTACATCTATCTTGATCTGGAAAGATTACTTTCTGTTTAAGAGTTGTGAAAGCATGGGAGTTCAGACCTTCTCATTTAATGCCTTGGCTTTCCACTGACTGTATTCCCCACAACAGATACACACAAACTGGCTTACTACAAGCTAGACTGAGATCACAAATTATTTCTCACATTCCAACACAATACTGCCAACTTGCAATAGATTTTGATCCCTGTTAATTTGTGCTGTGTTTGAATCTGACCCAGAATTGGAAGGTCCTGACATCAGTTACCTAACTCACTGAGAGTGATGCAATTTTTATATTCTAAAATATTTCAAAGCACTCGTTGCTTATATTGGCTTCAAAATAAAACTAACCTAATTCTTTCTTGATATTTTTTAGAATGTCATCAGCACATAAAACTTAAAACCCACAGCAACTACGTTTCTTGCAGTCTTAAAATTCTTTTCACTTGTGACATTGTTCAGATATTTTAACCTCTCCCCACGTATATTCCTCTCTGAAGTACAACACAAAGCCAAATACCACCTTTCGAAAACTAGAACTATTGCTTACCTGTGCTTTTGCCAACTTCTTTTCCAACAGGTCACGCTCCCTTTCTGTTTGTTGCAGACGTTTATTAAGCTCCACTATGTCTCCCTTTAACGAAGCCAGGGCTGCTAAATGAAGCTAAAAGACAAAAGGAAACAAACAAATTAACCAATGGACAATTAACCATGCAGCAGTAGCATTTTGAAAGAAGATATCGTAGCTATAGTATCTGTGATTTCTGTGGCAGTTAACAGGAACTTTGCTACAACAAAGTCTAAAAGAAATGCACACGCTACTAAGTTCTCTTTACTTGGAATTCTCCTCTTCAGACAGCACATACATCCCTACAGGAGAAAACACATTATAAGGATAAATACAATGAGGTCTAATTCATCTGTAGCATAGTTCTAATATCAGTTTAATAGGAAGTGGTTTGAGTCTTTTGAGCCCTTGAGATATACAGAGGTTATCAGTTTGGGAAAAACTTTGACTCGTTTTTATTTTGCAATTAAAGCTTACTCCACCTTGAGCTCCTGCTCGGTAGCTGTTGTTCTCTGCAGTCTCACATCAGTGAGTTTCAGTGATCTAATCTACTGAAGCCACACATGAAGAACCTGAATTGTTTAGTAGATCACCTTGATGAATGATACATTACACATTTAACTGATAGCATGTGAAAACATACAGCAGACCAGGATAACTAATATTACCTAAATTATATTATCTACACAACTTTGAAATAAAGAACAACTCCTAAAAGAATCCTATACTTGTAACTCATTCAAATGATCTTCCTGTCCTTAAGTATTCTGTTCATTGCTACACCAGAGGCATCAGCTCCATATTCACAACTACAACCAAAATGTCCAGGAGTAAAAGTAGCTGCTAATACTGAAGTTTTTCTTTGTAGTAGGAACAAAACAACTCCAGGTTATATCGGTTGAGAAAACAAAAGTCACCTTTCACACCAGACAAAGTAACACAGCAAACACTGCTCCGCTGCCAAGATTCCAACTGAAACACAAACCCTGTTTCTAGTCCTCCAGCCAGTTTCAGTCCTTCACTCTGATGTTTTATTGGGCGGATCACTTCTAAGTTATTTTTCTTGTTCCATTTCCAGGCAATCTGCTCATGAGTCCTATTTTGATATCAGTTTTACCTTTAAAAACCATAGGTGTTTTCACATACTGACATGTGAAAGTAGCTGTATGACATCAGAAAGAGTAGATCATTTGGCAACAGCTCCTTCACATACAGTATTCCCATTGTTACAGAAAAGGCCACCTCTAGCTTCAAAACAGAAAAGATAATTTTATGAAGATTTTTTTGATGTGAATTCTGAAGTTTTAGGTGCAGTGAAACTAGGTATGCTAGAAGCTCCAGACATTCTTATTTGTGAGTTTACTCAAATTAATTTTTATTATGTCAGCTACAAAAATGTCATGCACTCACCCAGTCATTCATTTTAGCACAAATATACACATACACAATTTTACATTGCAGTAGGATTAAGATGAGGCGGTCTCATTTCTCAAGTGAAATCACAGTAATTTAGGCCAGCTACAGACATAAGCAACACATCTTCTTTAAAGTATATATGCTGAAATCTCTTAATAAACCCAGAAACACCCTGAATATCTTTAATTACTCTTGGCCTTCAGCAGAAGGCTGTCCTTCCTACCACAGGAAACTATGCACTGGTTTTACAGTATGGACAAAGAACCACCAGCCTAATTTTACCAATCTGTTCATAATGGACTTCCAATTTTCAGGAAAATTGGTGACTGTTTCACCTTATTCCCGTAACAGAAGGGAAGTGTGACAATGAAGCTCACCAGTTTGTTCATCAGATCTTGCATGTGTCGCCACAGCTTTCAAAGAATACATGACAAAATGGCTACAATTCTCTAAATTGAATAAAACAATGCCACATAGTGAAGTAAGTATGATTCCTTTTCGTACACTATAATTAAATGATCACCAGCTGTGGTTTTAATTAAACATCAGATCAATAATGTCCATACACATGGTGCTGTAATATAAAAGGACACCATTAATTTAGAAATCTCACTGAAAAACTTGTTCTCTGAACAGTGGAACTAATAAGGCAGACTTCCTACAGATTTGTCTTTGTCGTCTTCTCACAATGCAGTCAGCTCAACTCTTCTTTACATCTCCCAGCACATCCAAAATTGGGCAAGAAACAGCACGAATTGTGTATAATTTTATAGCAACACTGCTGCCTTGCCTGGCAGCTCCTGCCAAACCAAGGTATTCATACATGAGTTATACCAGCCTCCTCATTCAATAAAGGTTCTCTCTTGTCCGAGTAACCAAAGGATTTATTGACTAATTACAACGGAATGTAGTTGTATCTTTTACTATTCAAAATTATCCTTCCCTTCCTAAATGGGAGCAGTCCATTTTCCAAGCACTAATGAAAATAACAAAAAAATAAAGTTACTGAAAGGGTAGACTGGAGAGCAGAAAGTTATCATGTTCAGAGGAGGGCTACTTGGGATACTCTTTGCTTTCATGTGTGTACCATGTGCACGCAGCAGAAAGTCACACGCAAGCAGTGCCTCCAGCTACTACTGCAATACACAGTAAGGTTAATACAGTTAGCGTAGTTGTGTACTCTTCGCAGAGCCAAGCTCTCCTCCCCAAGTCCTTAAAAAAGGTCTACAAAGTATTGCTGCATCATCCCTTAAGATGTGAGCGTTCCCACAGACCTTGTTTCCCAGTGCATTCGTATTGCACACAGCAGGGTGGGAACTCCAACACGGATATTTGGACGTTACTGTTAACACAAACAAGGAAACATCTGAGCAAAGAGCTACAGTCAATAAAAGAAATAACTCAGTAAAAAAAAAAATCACATTTAGAAATCAAATTTAATAATCCAAACTATTAAGGTTGGAAAAATTCCATTTAAAAATCTCAATTGGAAGGAACAAACTCATGATTTTAACTCTATAGCATTAAATCACTAGAGGATATGACAAATGAGAGAGGAGAATGCAAGTAGCCATAGGCATACTCCTTTTTTTCCTCCCCTGTCCTGCTTTCACTGGGACAGAGTTGATATTCCTTCTGACAGCTGCTGCAGTGCTATGTTTTGGATTTGGGATGAAAGTAATGTTCATAACAAATTGATGTTTTCAGTTGTTGCTAAGCAGTCAAGGACTTTGAAGCTTCTCATGTTGGCCTGCCAGCAAGAAGGTAGGTGGTGCACAGGAACCTGGGAGGGGACACAGCAGGGACAGCTGACTCAAACTGGCCAAAGGGATATTCCATGCCATACTCAGCACATAAACTAGGTAAGTTGGCCGGGGGCCAGTGATCGCTGCTTGGTGATGGGCTGGGAATCAGACAGGGGGTGGAAAGCAATCACATTGTGCAGCACTTGTTTTGTGTATTATGTTATTATTATCACTCCCTTTCGCTGTCCTGATAAACTGACTTTATCTGAGCCCATGAATTCTACTATTTTAGTTCTCCTCCCCATCCCAATGTGGAGGCATGGCAGGCAAGGTGGGTGAGCAAGTGGCAGTGTGGTGTTCAGGTGCCAGCCGGGGCCAAATCACAACATTCCCTCAGCAAACAGTGATAGACAACGCAGAGTCAATATAACTAACATTCAAAACAGAATTTTATGGTTCAAGTTGGGTTGCCTCTTAATGACACGAGATTAGGAAACAGATCAAAAACTCAGTAGTTTGTAAATATTAACACAGACATCACAAAGATCCTGTTTGTACAACATATTCGTTTGAACCTTCAAGCAACAGCTCAAACAGAGGAAAAAGTTCTTCACTGAAAGGGTGATTGGCCATTGGAATGCACTGCCCAGGGAGGTGGTGAAGTCGCCGACCCTGGAGGTGTTCAAGGGGAGACTGGATGGGGCACTGAGTGCCATGGTTTAGATGATGGTGTTAGTGTTGGGATATAGGTTGGACTCGATGATCTCAGAGGTCCTTTCCAACCTTATGATACTGTGATACTGTGATTACTGTGACTACTTCGTACAGAGAAAACAGTTCATTGACAAAGCCTGTATTGTTCATAAACTTTATACTGATCCAACACAGCTTCTACTGAATTTTACCAGGAAAAAAACCCACTACGTGATGCTGTTGCACCCAAAGTGTCCAACAAGACAGGCAAGGTCAACATAAGTGAGAAAAATGATTGAAAAGAGATCAGACAAGCCTATCAACTTTTTTGCCCGCCACCATGCAAGGAAATGAGAATTCCTTCAGAAAAGAAATTTGATACATAGTATTAATAAAAAAATGTATCTCCTATCTTAACTTAGACACTACAATTCCTATGAAATTTTCTGCAACGACAATAGCAGGTTGGTTATTGAAACATACACCACATATTAAACCCAGTACTATCCTGCCAGATTTTATATATTAAACATACAACAACTATTATTCCTTATTATGTAATAAATACATAACAATTTTAATTATTATATATTATTAATACACAGTATCAAACTGTGCATAGCACAATGTCCTTAAAATGCAAACCACTGCACAGCTACATTTTGAAAGACAGTAATTTAAAAAAAATAAGCACAAGCTTAGGAAAAGCAGCTTTCTGACCTCTCTTCCAGGCTCTTTTAGGACTGCAGACTCTTTCCCACTGTACCTTCTTCTACAAACATCCCATACAATACTGTAAACATGATTTAATGATGCATTGTTTGCATAATGCTTTAAACACCGCTTTTGGTGCTGGGCTTTGGTGAAATATTCTTTGTGGGTTTGATTAAAAACAATATTTGCTGGCAATCCATTTTTCAAGCATTTTGTTGGGAAAAGAATAAAAAAAGTGCATAGGATAGTAATATGAACTGAATGCGAAGGAAGCACGGGACTATTGACATGTCTGTAGTACATATTGTTGGAAGTGTTCTGATGCCATGATCAAAACAAGAGAGACGTGCAAAGGGCAATGAAGAATCGTGCCTAAAAAAAAGTGATAGGTTAACGCTAAAGCACTGGAAAGCAGTACAATCACTCCTATACTCATCGTTTTCCCCTACCATTGTGAAATGCAGTCCTCCACACTAACTGAGAGCCACATTCTTTTTTCCCTCTGCCTGGAATTGGGCTAATTAAACCATATTGCTAAAACCAATTGTACTCCGTGCATATGTTTGCTATTTTCAATAGAGAACCTAAGCACACCCTTCTCTGTGAAATTAAAGAATCAATCTTATCTTTTTCCTCATTTCCTGCCTTCCTTGGCTACAGTACTGCTGCACATCAGCTTGGGAACAGATGTTCAGAAATGTAAACTCTGACATAACAAGTGAGCCATAAAAGTGACCAACCCATATACCAATACAGCAGCCAAACACCAAATAACCAATCCAGTTGTTCCATATGTGTCCTTTGTGACTGACTACTAAACCCTAGCCATGCAAGAAGGCTCAGAGGAGGTGGGCCAGAGAGATGTACCCATGAAGCTGAGGGAAGAATGCAGTCTCGGACTGACCACAGCTGTTGCAAAGAAGCTGACTTGATCTTAACACCAAAGAAGGGACCTGAGGGTGGCCTTTTTTGGATAAACAGCTATCAACAGCAGACTGGTGATGAGCTGGTGGTAGAAATGTTCATTAAAAGCATTTGAATGTCTCCCTGAGTTAGCCAGGCCAAGAAGGAGGAGGTGTACATGCAGCTCAGCACAATACAGCACATACAACCAGAAAACTAGCGAAAGACTTTTAAAGAGAGCAATGGGCTTGAGCTGGCTTCAACCCATGGATGCCTTCCTAGCAAGACTGGGGACGCCCAGCATTGTGACAATAAGAACATTATAGAGACCAGTAATGGGAGTTGTATCATGACACAGTAGTGTCATGATTAACTGTGTACTGCAATTGCTATATTCTGCTGTGTATAACACACATTAGTATTGTGTTTTCAGTATGTTTTGTATCACTCTGCTAAAAAATAGAAATCCCATGTTACATCAATTGTCTTCTAGTAAGTAAATCTGATGTTAAACATGACACTTTCCACACATGAAATATCTAAAATAACTTGCTCAGAGAGTATTGGGCTGCAACATCATCTCCTCTCTTTTGTTTTACATCTACATTACGTAAGGTTTAGTTCAAATAGTCCACGACAGAGACATTTTCTCTGTATCACTACTATTTATTTTAACAAAAGACAGTACACACAAAACCACCTGGTCAAATATTCAGAATAATGCCCCATCGCTGAGAACCTGCTCTTTTTGTTATCAAATTACACTGGACTTGAAAACCCAAGCTGCTTTGTAAGATGAGAGACGGAAGGTCTGGAGGACAGCATGGAAAATACAGTCAGAATACCAGCTAAAACTGCAGAAAGGGCAAAACAAGAAGAAATGCCTATACATTATATTTTCCAACACCCTTCTTACTCAAAGGAAAGAGGGTAATATGACTAAAACCTACAACTGCTGTCAAGGAAACAAAAAAGTTGGTAATGTAAATTCATAATGAAACCCACATTTTAAGACACAGAACAATAAAACCTTGCCTGGATTTTGACTTCAGGAATCTCAGGGGTGTGCCTGTGCTGTGCATTGCTAGCCTTCATTAATCGTGGTAGAGAACAGAATAAAGCTTAGCCCAGGACAAGCTTAGAAACTTATCTGCTGAGGTGAATGAGATCCTGTCATGCCAACACATGGCAGATACACTTAAGGCATGTAACAAAGGTACAAAAAGAAAAACTTAGACAAAAAAAAAAAAGAAAGAAATTATAGCACACGTTCACACAACCAGAAAGCATCTTAAATTTTTTTTTTAAAACAAAGGAAAATCTAGGCAAAACTTAAAAAGCTTTCTAAGAGAGGAGTTAAAGACACAAAACTTGTGTTACAGGCATTTGCCATACATAAGAACTAAAAAGTCCTGTCAAGTTTACATTTTATCAGAAGCACAGATCAGCACTACTTGCAAATAACACACATTTAAAATGATTGTTATATAAATGCGTAGCTACTCTTAACCATTTTTTCTCCTCAATCCTACACAATTTTCCTGCCACCTTTTCCTAGCCATGCTTCATAAAATGTGCATTTTTACGGTCCAAGTGATGCAATAAATGTAATCAAAGTCCATTTCTGTGAATGCACTGACAAGATGGAGAGGATAAACTTAAAAGAACAACTATCTCCCAGAAGCAGTGACAGGACAGCTGGACATTCGCTAGACAATTTCAGTTGTATGATCTCTAGAGCATAGCCCTGAAATACCACAGTCAACAGCCCTTTAAGTAATTACCTAAGGCAAAGTCAAAACAACTAAAAAAGCAGTACTGCTGAAATGTTGGATGTGCCTGCAAACATGTCTTGAAACAACCATTATGTGCTAATAAAAAGCCCGCAAATTTTTAGTGTGACATACAAAAGTGGACATTTTGCGACTATGTTGCTGAAACAATTATAGTCATGCTAGACATTAGATAGTTACTTCATATGTTTGTGCAATACCAAACAAATAACGCGCCAACACAAGCCAGGATGGAGCCATCCAAATTCCAGAAAAACAAAGACCAAATGTTTGTAAGACTTACTTTGTTTTAATTAAAAAAATCTGCACAAGACGTGTTCAGTCTGTTTGCAGTATTTATAAACAATTTTAACTGATTTTTTTCTTTAAACTGTAAATTAACATTTCAAGGCACTTGTGAATATTTCAAGCCATTTCATAAAACAAACAAACAAAAGACTCACACTTTAATTACATGAAAAGTGTTTCATAAAGACAATCCAAGATTGTTCAAAAAATGTCACAGAACAGGTAATCTAACACTATTCCAGAGAGTACGATCAGTTTTATAATTTATATTTTTTTTAAAAAAGAGAAAAGATGCAAGCATGGGAAAGATCTTTGAAAAAGCAATCTGTCAATTCACACTTGTTGAATGGAGTGCAGTCCTAATTTGTACTTCCGTTTGTGCCTGCAGACTGCACTAATGGCTCTACTTCTAATACAACACATGGTCACACCTTCATAATAAGACAAATGTTAGGTGACATGAGAAAAGAAGTCCAAAAATGAGACCCAAAAGTTTCCAAAAGAGATAAATATCTGGAAGACTAACCTGTTGCCTCTTCTTCTCCCAGTGGGAGAGCAAAGAAAGAGTAATGTAGGGGATGGAAATGTGGTGTTGGGGAGACCATGGTTAGGACAAAATACTATCTTCATTTCAACTCAGTCTCAACATATTGCCTACAAACACAGCCATCCTTTAAATAAAAATAAAAAGTTGATATTAATAAACCATTATGGGCTAAGGAGGGTCTGACATGTCCACACTAAGCAGGATTTGATACCATTTCAGTGAACTTATTTAGCATTCCTTCTCTTCTTACAATTGCTCTCAATATAACTTAAGTACAGGAAGTTATCTCTGTTTTATTCACTGAACAGATGGAAAGAGGAAACAGACCTATTTTTTTCTATCTCACCTTTTGCCCAGCACAAGTGAAGAAAATTAATTGAGAAGGGAGCAGAACAGTGAGGTTCAGCGCAGGCCCCTATCCCTTGAAAATCTCAGGGATGCCAAAACCAAAAGGGCTTTCCCCTTTTGTCAATACACCAGGGAAAAGTTGACTGATTTTACTGAAAGCTTTGCAAATGGATGGCAAACTGTGAGAGAACGCAAAACACTCCGTTGCACAGGATGTTATTACAAAAAATACAATTTTAACAAATTGCATAGAAAACAATAACTGTTGCAAAATACAGCCCTCATAAGGCTCTGTGATGAATCAGCTTTAAAAATGAGCATGCTACAAAGAAAAGGTTAAAAGGGAGTTACTACAAACTGTTAGAAGAGTTTGTTTGCAACAGAAACATCTAAAAAAATATCTGTTTAGGTGGATTTTAGTACATCAGTAACTAGCATTTCGGGTTTTTTTTACATTTTAAACAAACAGGTGAATTCTTGTTGAAAGCATGTTAAATAAAGAAAAAACTCAAGCACAATTTCTTTATTCTAGCCTAACAAACTCCATTCCTTCTAAAAACAGTCCACAGATCCATCCAAATACGTTTTTATTATGTATGGTATAACTCCTTTGAAATAAATCTAGTGAAGAATTCTCCTTAAAACTTCTTCCTTCAGGAAAAACATTTTAAAAAAATTGCAATAGTGAAAACCACTAGGTTATTTTCTCTGAGACAAAGCAGTAAGTTAGAGGACTGAGAAACTGAAAATGCCCTCCACCACCTCGTCTTCCTCCACAAGATACCAATTATTTGCACATCCATATCTGGTGCTAACCATCTGAAACTCTTTTGCTAAATTTCTAAATGATGCCTCAAACTCCTTCCTAATGTCAACAACTTTTAGAAGGAAGCAGACAGCACAGAGATACATCATTTGCAAACCAGACTTTTTGAAAGAAATTCAGTTGCACGGATGTGTTTTCCTTTTTGAGACACTATATGGCTTGTATTTTAACTAATGGAACATTCACTGCACAAACAACTGAAAAGGTCAAAATAAAACACTGATAAATGTTTATTAGCCATTGTACAAGCACAGACAAGTCTGCACAGCCAGCACATTTCAATCTGTTTACTGAATGGGAACTGATGTACATAGGTTTTTTTGTATGTCAGTAACACCTGGATATATTATTCCATTCAGGAGAAATATCTTCTTTTATTGTGCACTGGACTAATAATCCAACATGGTACTTTTGTCTTCAGTGCCAGGCATAGCATTTTATTCAAGTGGCTTCATGTTTTTCCAGCTATTTCTTTAGCAGGTTCCTCTAAACAGCAAAGCAAGTAACTGTAAAAATTTGCAGAGAATCAAGTGTCTGCAGCATCACAAAGTGATACTAGAACATGAGTCAAATGGTGATAGCAATTCGTAAGGACAGCATCAAACATAACTCAAAAGTACAAGTAGCCAGTAACCACAAACGTGAAACTAATCAAACTAAGTTTCGATGATGAATGTAATAGAATTTCAGCCCAGTTCACAACTCTGTCTGCACAACTTATGAGTGAGAAAAGGTGTCTGGTAAATCCTGGTACAAAATTAACTCTTGCTTTTCAAAAGCCCTCCTCCCACAAAGGGCTCATTTTTGTTCTTTTGTATCATAAGTTCAGATGCAGGGACTTGACAAAGGAGCTTTATTTCTTCAAGTGAGGCTGTCAATTGTCATGAAAAAAAATCCCTTGTTCGTCAAGAAAAAATGTATAACAATTCTCTTAAATGTCAAAAAATTCTGCAAATAGAAAAGCCATTTTCTAATCAGACTACTATGCATTTTGGCTAAAACTCATTTTATATGACCTTTCTGCGATTTCTCTGAAAAAGAACAAAAGTTAAGATTTAAATGTTTTACAATGTCTACTGGACATTTAATCTTCACTGATATATACACATACTCAAAATTTAATCACACAAGGAAATTACAGATGTTTAGCAAAGCTGAAAGTTTAAAAAAAATGGTAAAAGTAAAAACTGCTCTAACATTTATAGATTAATGTACATAGTATTTCCAGAATTATGTGTCTGTTTCTACCAAGCCCAAGGAAGGTTCACTCCTTATCTTGGACTCTGAATGCCAAATTCAACCCCATATTTCACCCATGCAATCTTATTAAATAAACAGGAGTCATATAGATATTTATGACTCCAGAGTATGGTTCCACAGAAAGTGCACATCCCATGAGATCGTCACTCTCCTTGAGTGTAATTTTCTTTGCTTTAAATCATTAAATAATAACATAAAAAAACCTGCTAATTCTCTAAGGAAGTTAAGATGGCACACAAATTTTCTTCTAAGGCATTTAATAAAATACATTTTTATGTTTATATCATACAAAAGTATGCTCACATATGCAGGTATCTAAAAGAAAATCAAGGATCATGACAAGACAAAATTTATAATTTAAAGGCATTCTTCATGTCACACATCCCACTTAACACTTCAAAATGTCTGCATCTTTCTTATGACCACTTTTCCTAACACACAGGAAAAAAGAAGCCTGTTGTGAACATGGCTCACAAAGAGCTTTCAAGCAGTAACTGGTGCTGGTATAAATCTACATAAGGTTCAGGAAATAAATCTTCGTGTTCTCTGCTGCCCATCTAGGAACATTAATATTAAGAGGAACACAATACAGTACCTCCTTATCAGTTTAAAGTAGGGCAAAAATTTTACTCATGTTAATTGTCCTGACAGAAAAGGATCAACACTGCATTAATTCATTTCACACATGGCTTAGTTTTCACCCCTGCACATTACATGGGCCCAAACGCTTGCTGATACCAAAGCTAATGCTATTCTGTGTTAATTCTTCAAAAAGCATGTTCCTCACTCATATAACATTCTTGTTGATATCTTTAGATAGCATGTGGCTCGTTAGTCACACAATCTGATAAAATGGAAGTGGAAGCTACTTTTTTCATATTCCATGGCTTCACCATTTGTGTAACATGATCCTTCACAATTCAGTTGAAGACTTAAATTGATGCATTATTTTACTTTTAATTTACATTCTCAGAAATAGTTTGTGAGCTGTAAAATCTTGACATATTAAAAAGTACTATCTTTAATACAATTACATTACATAATATAATAGTAACAACTGCAGTCTGACTGAAGAAATATCAGTGGGGAAAAACCCAGGATATTTTTCCCATCTTAACTCAGTTTCCTGGTTCAAAGAGCACAATTAAGAAGTGTTGTATCAGGCCAGACCACAGGCTGACAATCCAGCATCCTGCCTCTGAGACTGGTGAATCACAGAAGCTGAAGAAAAAGTGTAAGAACTGGGTACACATTTGTAATGCTTCCTTGGTATTGCTTTGCATGTTTTGCACCTCAAGGATAATTTTTGTCCCTTACGACCTTCTTCCTGTCACTCATGAATTTATAATGTTCTCTCAAAATATACAACCTTTTTTCTCTATCATTTGAGGCTGCCACATGCTGATCTTTTTAACAGAGGGTGCTCTTTAACTTTTGATCCTCCCTTTAGCCTTTCTTCGGAGCACTCTAGTTTTACAGTTCTGGTGCTTGATACATTACAGCCCCATGGGACAGTGCTTAGATGCGGAGCTGACAAGGCTAATCATTTTTTTTTGCTGTCAGCAACCTAAATCTATGCATATGTTACCTCACTGGCCTCTGCTACATTAACATTTGGGTCAATCTAGCCAATATATAAGGAATCCTTGTGTTCTCAAGTATATCTCTGGGATATATTCCATAGTTCTTTGTGCTGAGAAGTTTGAAGTTTGTTCCCCTTCCCCCCTCAGCTAACTATATCAATTGCAGGGAAAAATGCCTTTAGGAGAAAGCAGTGGAAAAGGCATCAGCAGTTTTCTCTCTATGAAGTGGACAGATTCCAGTTTAAGCTAATGCATTTCTGGGGCTTTAATGAGTATCTTCTGCCACAGAAGCAAACACCAGTTCAAAATGCAGACACAGGCATCTGCTGAAAGGTTTTGTGTATGAATACTGATAGCAACTACTGATATGGATTCAGGAACACAAGGACATGACAGGAGGAGAAAGAAGCTTCCAAGTGACAACATCATGTTATGTATCAGAGCTGACAATTACCCAGATTTATTCATAACCTACGAAGCTCTGGATACCCTGATTCTTTTGCTGCTGACATTAATGAACCACACTCCTACTTTCATTCATATTTTGACAAATGCCATCAGAAGTATGCAATTCTGGTGAAGTACCACCACATACACCCAGCATCCATCCTGAGTAACATTCCTCTACTTTCTAACAACCACAGAACGGCAGGAGTTTGAAGGAAACTCTGGAGCTCATTCAGTCCAAGCTCCTGTTAAAGCAGATTCACCTAGAAAAGGCTGCACAGGAAGATGATCAGGCAGATTTTGAATATCTTCAGAGACAGAGACTCCACAACCTCCCTGGGCCACCTGTTCCAGTGCTCCATCACCTTCACAGTGAAAAAGCTTTTTCCTCATGTACAGGTGGAACTTTCTGTGCTCCAGCTTAAGCCTACTGTGCCTTGTCCTGTCACTGGGCACTATTGAGAAGAACCTGGCCCTATCCTCTTGACACCTAAGCACCGATAAAGTCCTCTCTCAGTCTTCTCTTTTCCAGGCTGAACAGGCAGAGCTCACTCAGTCTCTCTTCATAACAGAGTGAGCTAGCTCAGCTAAGCACACCATTAACACAGCTGTGTTGTTTTAATATCCAAGCTACACTGATCCTACATCACAATTGTAAGCCTTGATGTTCAGATACGGAGATCAAGAGCGTGCAGGTGGCTGCAACTCCTCCTCTGGTCTGTGATTCCAGCCTAAACTTCCCTCCCGCCTCTCATAATTTCTCCTCTCTCAGGGACCAATGGCTTGCAATATTTGTCTGTATCCTTTCTTTCCTGGGTTGTGTATTATCTTCCCAGTGTACCATTCTTCTCCCGTCCCTGCCAGGTTCACCACAGCATCACCCTACTCAGCCTAGAGCCCACAGCACAGCAGCTGCTTCCAATCAGCCCCATGGTCCTTCTGAGAAAGAAATTGCCTCATCATTAACCCTCTCCCTTCTCCTGTTACTCACCAATAAAGCTATTTACCTATTGCAGGGTGCAATTAATATTGTCTCTATTTTTGCCTATTTCAGCCGCAATGTTGAATATGTAGCAACAGCAGCACTCTCAGCTGCCAAGGATATATAAGCTGCCAAAGAGCATAAAATCTCAAAGCCTCTTTCTTAGAATCTGAAGTTAATAAACAGGTATTTTAAAAGAGCGTTTGTGACAAGGTACACAACAGTAACAATCAAGTCTAAAATATGACAGTGTTGGAAAAGAACAGCAATGTTAAAAAATAACCTGTCATTTCACTTTTTTTTCAACCTGCTCAAACTTGTGGAATGCTTCACTATTTAACTTAGCTGAAATGAACCTAACTGGTAAATCACGTGCCAGAATAGTTTGGAATATATTATATACTGAGAAACACTTTTAAAACCCTGCTGAGATAAATCAGCTTTTTTAGAAAAGGGATAGTCATAGAAAACTAACATTAATTAAACTGTCATTAATTCTTCACAAGGATATTCTTATTCTGTGATAAGAAGGTACTCATTCCTCCTCCTCCCAGCCCTACTCCCAATCCTTCTCAATCCATTTTCATGTAACACAGAAGCATTTTCTCTGTTTGAGAAACCTACGCAAGAAGGTACTTACTGAGGGCCGCCTTTCCAACCCAGCTACTCAACAGGTATCTCATCCGATCCTTGTAAGTTGAATTTGTCATTAGATATACACAGACAACTCTACACCAAACTATTACTAAGAAATAGCCAAGCTTGAAACAAATTCCACAGCTCTCCTTGAAGTACAAGCATAAAAGCTGGAAGTGACTACTCAAGTAGAAGCACCAACTGCTTAGAGCCAGCAAAGCAAACCCTGATCAGCCAAATGTGCACCTCCGTCCTTCCACTCTCCCCAGAGGCCTGGGAACAACCACTAGGCAGCATTCTGTGCTTGGTACAAGGCTTTCTTCCCTAGCAACAGAATTTCACCATCATCCTTTCTTCTCCTTTAATCCCACTGGAGGCCCTACTATTTCCACATTGGAAAAATCTCACTGCAGAACCTTGAACTCATGGAGCAAACTCTTGGCAACACTGAAGTCATTCTGAAACATATGCTTAACTGTTTACTCAGTTTCCCTAAGTGAACTGAAGACTGTATTTGGGACTCTTTCTTCTAGCTATGCAGATGTTGAAATTTCTGAGGGGGTTACGACTGGGAAATAAACTAAAAGCAAGCCAAGGATTTCACGCTGACCGAAGAATCCTTACCTTGTGATCTGAACTTAATGCTCCAGAGTCAGTTCAATCTAAGTCATTGAGCATTATCTCAAAGCACTCTGCAAAGTGCCTCTTGCAGCTGGAAGGGTAAAAGATGCCACAGTGAATCGGCTCTTACCTGCACCACAGAATGGCCTATATTCCTTCCAACTTAGTTGGTCTAACATCACCATAAGGTAATCTCATCATCAGGAATCCAAATGTCCACAATAACGAATAGGGAAAAATGAAATTGGATTTGACCCAGAAAAATAGGGAAAGTAAGTAATTTTCTCCTCTTGTTCTAAGGTTTCAGAACAAGACAGCGTATCCGAAAGTCTGTGCCACTCTAAATAAAAACATACTGATACACATTATATCTTTCTAGAGCAAAACGGTGTCAAACTCTGTTAGGACATGTTTTGAAAGAGATATTTCTAAGGCCTGGACTGGGGAAGAATGTTTTTAAAATCATATTCCACCAAACTTCCATAGTGGAGAAAAAACAAGCCTCAGTCCTCCTGTTCCCTCTCCACTTCAAATAAATTCTAATGACAAAAGTGTAATTGCCTGTGCAGTGTGGTTTAGCTGTCAAGATCATGTACATTTTAGTGCAGTTCCTCATCTTCCTAACTAACCATATATCTACATCCAGCCAAATTTAAGTGCAGGTATTTCTTGAAGGAAGGGAGGTGAGGGGCAGGAACGAAAGAAATGTTTCCTCAGATTGTGTCCATTAATTACATGAGTTTCTCAAATTTATCTCTCAAGTAACTCCAGTAGAGTATTTCTGTAAATGTAATCTGTAGTGCTTTTTAACCCTGCTACTGAAATTTCCTATTTGTCCAGTCTCAAGAGCAGAGAATCACAGAAATTTATAATCTGCTTCTCTGAGTTCTGATCATGCACAGTTCATACACACTCAAAACCTCCACTGAAGCTCCTTTTCTATATGTATTGTAAGACTGAAACATCCTCCCTACACCAGCAGGGCATTACAGTCTGCTTAAGGTGCTGTGGGTCAATGCTGGATTTGTATTAACTTAGTTAAAACTTTCTTCTGAGGTCAGTTCCACTGCCTAGCAAAAGCATAAGATTCAAGAGTAAGTCTACAAGAGTAAGTCTACAAAAGTAAGTCTACACATGGGATACCACAGGAGGCCTTATCATCCCAACTTCCTTTTCTTCCCATGTTTGGATGAGAATAAATGCCAGTTTTGCTTCTGTTAGAAAACAGAGCAGGAATGCTTACGTGTCTTGATTAGCAGAGCTTTTTCTGAGTCACGGTGTTCCAAACTCTTCAGTGGTGACAGAAGGTTTGTAACACCTATTTTATGGCCCTCCTTGCATGTAGAAGGAGGCAGTGTAATTCAATGCTGCCAACCAGCCCTGCTCTGAAATTGTTAATTCTGCCTTCTCTTGCTTTTTTTATGAGGATGCAGCAACAGCAGGTCATCGCTTCCTTCTCAGCCTGCATACAAGCACCTAGAGAGAACCTGCAGTTGTAAGGCTTAAATATGCTTCCCCCGTAGACACCTCCCCTTTTCCCACAGGTTGTGATGGCAGACTTGGTCTATACACAGCACTGTGATTTAGACCACCCTGCTCTGAATCAATGTATTTGAGTTTCCCGAGATTTAAGTTAGCTGCTTTTTTTGTAAGACATTAAAGGCTTTTCTTTTCTAATTAAGAGCCAATGTTCCATTACATTACAAAATCCGGAAATAAGACAGAAATCTGGAAAAGAATTTGAGAGCAGTATAAACCAGATGGTTCTGGGCAAGAACATTACATTTAAACACAAACATCTTTCTGCACAACTCATGCACATTTTTTCAGTGTTACAGACTTAACAGTTCCAGTGTTACCCCATATCCCAGAACTACGGGAGAAACAAATGCAGCATAACCAGCCAAAGGAAAATTAGGTTTTCGTTTACATCCTCAGCTGTGTGACTATCAATGGACAGATCTGAATTGCCAACAAAAATTATGGAAACTGTGAGAACCTACCATTCCATCTGCTCAACCTACTCCTCAGCCACAGACAGAACGTATGCAGATGGAAATGTCCCAGCCCTCTGAAATCCCAGCAGGCCTTACACATTGTAGCTTAATTTCAATCTGAACTGATTCAGGGCTTCTAATCCTTACACATGGGACAAAGCTGCCACCATCTTAATCATCCACTTTGAAAATACTACAGCCTCCTTCTCCACCCTCCCCACACACCATTGGAAGACAAGAGACTCTTCCACGCCCTGTGTGACAGAATTACACTATGATCTTTCAAACAATTTAAAAAGTTGTTACATGGGCAGAGATTTAAGAAAAGGTCCTCAATCACCCTTCACTTAAGTCTCAGCTAGGTAAAACCAAACTAGCTTTGTGGCATTTAACTGACACAGTTTACACGTTACACTGAAACCTCCCAACGACAAACCAAACACGACCTCATCTCCACAAAACAATCACAAAACCAAAAAAACTCAGATAATTTCACATTCTTTGAGTCCAAGTCATTTAGTCTGACCTTCCAAATAGCACTGATAATAGCACTACCTGCAGAAACTCCTGTATCGCATTTAAAGTTAAAGTTGGGAGCCTCATAATGGTCAACTCTTCCAAATTAAAAGACTGCAAACACCACATGCTAACGCTTAAGGATCACTAGCATTTCCTAAGATGAGTCAGAAAGTAAAATTAACAGTACTTAAAAAACTTTGAGTGAACAGTACCATATAAACATTTTACAGCAGTGAGTAATGATACTTCTCTCCACAGACAAGAATAAATGAGATTGCTTTTATTTCGAAAACATCAGAAAGGGAACAGCAGACCTGGCACTGGCAGCCAGGTGCTTAATTTCCCAGACCAGTGCTCTCATCATTCAACCATCTTGGCTCCAAATGATTTTTACAAACATATTTTGGCAGGCACAACATAGTGTTAACACTGCTTACTATCCTATTCTACTGTGCTTGAATTATACACTGCAATACTGATATAAAAATAGTTAGTTCTTAGAAACTAATAAAACTTTAAAGTCAACGCACTTTTTTAAGCAAATGAAAAGTGACGTGACACTGCCAAGTTTTTGGTGACAAAGAAAGCATTTTTTAGATTAGGACAATAGGAATCAGCAAGCTTATTTTGAAATAGTAATTGACAATAGGCATTTCATTCACATAAAATCACAAATGCACCAGTGATTTTATCTGTCTGAAGGAAAAACATGGAGGGAACTAAAGAAAAGCTTTTATTGTTGTTCTACAATGAATATGGAAATGAGGCGTTTTTGTCCACTGCAGACATTAAAATGTGGTGACACTTTTTTTGGAAATTCTGCAGTAGGTATTAAAGTTAAAACATTTAAATCTGCCTTTGCTTAACAGAGAAACAAGAAAGCTTACACAGCACCCCTCTGTCCTGTACAAGAAACAATCAAAAGTGACTTTCTAATCATCATCATATACTTTAATATATTTTAATGCAGCAGCTATAGTGCAGAGAAGAAAATAAACTAAAAAGGAACAAGGATGCATACAAGCGACACTTCAGCACTGGTGTCCAGAAAAGAGTAGGTAAAAGGGGCTGTACCTTATTTATAGTTAAGAAAGCAAGACTTCAGATGGGAATTGAAATAATAGATATGGCTTATGTTCCAACTTGTTGGAACAACTTGTTCACATTTCACAGAAGCCCTGTGGCCGTTTCAGAATGCCTTGTTTTGTATTATAAATTAATCATAGTAATGTCCTCTGTTGTCAGACATCATGAAGATACAGAACTAGCTGACAAACAAGAGTTCTTACCCTTATTTTAAAAGATGACTGAATTAGTTCTTTACAATGCACCTACCAGTAGACAAAAATACATTTGTCAGTGTACATGAGGCACAATTAGAAATACAACCTTTTTTAAAAAGACCTATGAAACTAGAGCTAATCCAATGTACTTACTGTTATTTAAACAGGGAAACAAACACCAAGATGTTAACAGTCTGAAAGATCAGCAGTGGTATAAGGTTGATGAATGGTACAGAGCTGTAGAATGATTCACTTTGGATGGTAGGTCCCCAACCTTATCTTCTGCTCAAAGCAGAGTCAAGGTCGCCCAGGCTTTTTTGTATGGTTGAGTCTTGAAAACCTCCATGAATGCACTGTCTCTCTGAGTCACCAGTTCCCTTGCTTAATTGTCCTAACAGGTAAAATTTTTTCCCATATATTCAGTTAACTCCCATTTCAATCTATACACATGGCCTATGTACTCTTGCAGCTGTGGATGTCAGCAAGAGCCTGACTCCTTCTCCAGGATAACCACCCTGCTGGCACAAAGGGCTTCTGTTACATCAACCTCAAACCATCCTTTCTTCAGACTGAACAAGCCCAGATTCCTCAGCCTCTCCTCACAGGGCAAGTGCTCCAGCCCCTGATCATCTTGGTAGCCCTGCATGAGATTTGTTCATGTTTATGGTACTGGCAGGCCCCAAACTGGAAGTAATAACAAAATAAGCCTTCCCAAGCACTCTTACAGAAATGCAACAGGGCTACAGCAGGAAGTGGCTTCACTTCCATTCTGTCATCACTACTTTACTAAAAGTAGAAAACAACCCCCCCCCAAAAAAAACCCTCCATTCAAACAACCAAATGAAAAAGCCCTTGATGTTGCAGCCACGGAATACATTAAATTAAAGTAAAAACTTCAAGGGTCTCAGGAACACTTCATTTCAAATTTAATTAACTTGTACTTGCACATAAACAGTGCAACAACACAGTAAACAAACAAGGTACTGAACTGTGCAGGGGTATTAACTGGCAAGTCCCATCTTATCTAACTTCTTCAATACCTATAAAATGGAACTAAAAATGAACTAATGACATCTGCAAATGAGAGTAAACGAGGTGGTGCCGAAAACATCAGTAAAGATTCAGAAACAATAAAAAAGATCTACAAAGATGGTTTGGAAATTAAAGTGAATTTGGGAGAAGGCCAGATAATACAAGATGAAGGGATAGTACGTGAATTAACATGTAGGAGGGCCCTAAGACAGTCACAGAGGGAATGTAAAGCAGCAGGAGAAAGAACTGTGTCTTTATGGAAGGGGTTTTGCCAGAGATGATAGCTCTTGTCTATGCAGCTCAGGTAAGAAGCCATCTGGATTAATCCATTCAGTCTTGAGAAACTGAATACCAGAGACTGATGTACCGAGGGAAATCCAGAAGAAAACCCCAGAACCCAACGCAAAGCGTAAAGGCACTTGCTTTGTGTGTCCAACTACCTACTCTCAACTGCCACCTTCACCACCACGAATTTGTACATCTGAGAGACAAGCAAAGTTGAAATGCATAACCTGGGTATATGGAAAGGAGCCTTTGTAGCTAATTCCAGGGTATGGACCCAATGAGGAAATGCATTTTGTCCCACAAGAACTTAGATAGAGGAGACTAAGAAAGGGATATGTAACATGATTTTTTTTCCGACGATAGGATTTTGTTCAATTTAAACAATCTCCCAAGAGATATCTTTGAGTTTCCATTACTTACAAAACGTTGAAGAGTTGGAAAAGGTTCTAGAATATAGCACCGTAGTAGCAGGCAAAGATAAACACAAGGTACAGTAAGCACTAGTTTTAGGAACTATGCAAAAAAAAGTCCAAGAAAAAATGGAAGTATAGAATTATTTGTTCCCTAAAAGCCTTAGAAAATACAACGTACATTTAGAACAAAGGAAACCAACCAGCAGAACTAGATTTATGCTTGTGATTAAGCTAATACCTTCTCTTAAAATATATTTCTGGTAAGAATAAAAGAATAATGCCTGAATTCTTTTGAAGAGACATAAATGTCATAAACTAGCAACATTGCAAGAAAGCATGTAAACGCATTAACTCGATAGCCTAGTATAGCCTTGACTGTCATTCTGCTAATCTTGCTTTAGGTTGGCATTATTTCTGGCTTGCTCAGAAGACATCCTCGAAATGCCTGTCCTTCTGATTCTCTTGTACATTACACAAGGCTTGAGGCTTTGTTGCTAGAGGAGGTCAAACGACCACAGTGCTCCACAACACTGAGTGACCCAGGGTGTGCCCAGGTGAGAGAATCCATATCACTTACAGCACCTTGATCCTCATCCTTTTTCCAAATACACTCCAAAGACAAACTCCATTTCAGTATGTGATTACAGCACCAACAACCAATGACTAAGTAGAAGCAGAAAGGAACTAAATCTAGCAACATTTTTCTTAAACCTACCTAAACTTAAGAACTGAAAGATGTGCTAATCCATCCTGTTTAAATGAATTTCCCAAAACCCGAGTGAGGTGTTATATAACAATTGCCTAAAAATAGCTTCTAAAAAACGAGCGAGTTCACTTCCAAATAAGTGATTCTGACTTTGCTGCTTTCATGCTGGCTATAATCCAACTCAGCAAGAATGAGGTTTGCCTCTGCAGGTCTGACTAATGCACAACTAATTTAAAAGAGAAGCAACTTGGAAAACCAAATACCAATGTATTCCTTACTCTATAATGGCCAGAACACAAAATACACATAGGGGTTATGGGTGCTGTAGCTTTTCAGAACTCCTCTGTAATTAGTTTTACCACATCCAAAAGGTTCCTTCTGTTGGACTGAAAACTGACAAAAGGCCATGGTCCTAAAACTTCTTCCAGATTCCTCACCATTAAATATCTTTTTTTTAAGAAAGCTCTAACGAAAGAAAAAAAATGGACAAAAATGACAGAAAAGGTAACTGGCAAATCATAGGGGAAGCAAGCAAATGTTGTTTAGGAGGCAAGCCTGGGAGATTCTATGACCACGTATCTTGGTTCTTATTCAAGAGCATGGAACTAAACTACAACAGTTAAACTAGTCCTAGCACTGAGATCGAGGGGACAAACACCAATCTCTATTGTCAGAGAATGGCATCTCTTTCTCTTTCTGAAAGGCTTCTCCAGAACAGAAAAAGACTCTCTCAGCTGAGATACTTCAAGGAAAAGTGTTTTTTCATCCTTATGATGATTCCTCATGAGTCACTAGGAAAGTCACAGCTCAAACTGAGCTCATTCTTATCACCTTCTCTTCAATGTCTACCTCCCACAGATCTATGCTGCTACTTAGAATCATAGAATCATAAGGTTAGAAGAGACCTCTGAGACCATCGAGTCCAACCATGTCTGTCTCCCTACTAAACCATATCCCTAAGAAACTCATTTACCTGCCTTTTAAACACTTCCAAGTATGGAGACTCTACCACCTCCCTGGCCACTCTCTCAGTGAAGAAATTCTTCCTAATGTCCAGTCTAAACCTGCCCTGGCGCAACTTGCGGCCGTTCCCTCTCGTCCTGTTGCTCGTCACTTGTGAAAAGAGAGCAGCACCCACCCCGTCACAACCTCCTTTCAGGTAGTTGTCAACAGTTGTAAACCCCTCAGCCTCCTCTTCTCCAAACTAAACATCCACAGTTCCCACAGCCATTCCTTGCAGGACTTGTTCCCCAGCCCCTTCACCAGCCTCGTTGCCCTTCTCTGGACATGCTCCAACACCTCAATGTTTTTCCTGCAGTGAGGGGCCCAGAACTGCTCACAGTACTCGAGGTGTGGCCTCACCAGTGCTGAGTACAGGGGAACAATCATCTCCCCAGTCCTGCTGTCCACGTTGTTTCTGATACAGGCCAAGATGCCATTGGCCTTCTTGGCCACCTGGGCACACTGCTGGCTCATATTCAGCCAGCTGTCAACCAACACCCCCACGTCCTTCTCCGCCAGGCAGCTCTCCAGCCACTCTTCCCCAAGCCTGTAATGCTGCACGGGGTTGTTGTGATCTAAACGGAGGACTCTGCACTTGGCCTTGTTGAACCTCATCCTGTTGGTCTCAGCCCATCGACCCAGCCTATCTAGATCTCTCTGCAGAGCCTCCCTTCCTTCAAGCAAATGCACACTGCCATCCAACTTGGTGTCACCCACAGACTTGCTAAGGGTACACTCAATGCCTTCATCAAGATCATTGATAAAGATATTAAACAAGACTGGACCCAGCACTGAACCCTGGGGAACACTGCTCGTGACTGGTTTCGAGTTGGATTTAATTCCATTTACCACCACCCTCTGGGCCCAGACATCCAGCCAGTTTTTCACCCAGCAGAGGGTGTGTCTGTCCATGCCAACGGCAGCAAGTTTCTCAATCAGAATATGGTGAGAAATGGTGTCAAAGACTTTACTGAAGTCCAGGTACACCACATCCACAGCCTTTCCCTCATCCATTAACCAGGTGACCTTGTCATAGAAGGAGATCAGACTGGTCTGGCAGGACCTGCCTTTCATAAACCCATGTTGACTGGGCCTGATCACCTGGCTGTCCTGCATGTGCTGTGTGATAGCATTCAGTATGATCTGCTCCATGACCTTCCCTGGTACCAGGGTCAAGCTGACAGGCCTATAATTCCCCAGATCCTCCTTCCGACCCTTCTTGTAAATGCGAGTTATGTTTGTCAGTCTCTAGTCGAGTGGCACTTCCCCAGTCATCCAAGACTGCTGGTAGATGAGGGAAAGGGGTTTGGCAAGGACGTCTGCCAGTTCCCTTAATACCCTTGGATGGATCCCATCTGGCCCCATGGATTTGTGTATGTCTAATTGGCCAAGCAGGTCTCTAACCAAGTCCTCCCAAACAGCTGGAGCTTCATTCCCATTATCTTCTGGCTGAGGGGGCTGAGTATCCCCAGGGCATTTCTCCTTAGGGTTAAAGAGTGAGGCAAAGAAGGCATTGAGCACCTCTGCCTTGTCCTCATCCCTCATTGCTACTGTCCCTGTGCCTTCTGTCCAGAACACTAATAAGGAATGTATCCGTGATCTGCCTCTTTGCCTGATCTCCTTTGCCTTCGCAGTGGGAAAGCAAGCACCATATTTTTGGCAACACTCATTAGTAACACATTAAGGGCTAACTCTGCTTGTTTCACAATGGGATTCTTCTTGTACTTTGTCATTTCTTCCTCTCCAGCTAAAGACCTGCTTTGTGCTTTGGGCATCTTCACTATTACCACAGAATACCTAAATGTTACGGAAAAATGCTGTTGTCTTCACATCCTAGCCTGCACTTCCTCTTAAACATCTCTGCTGTTTCTGTGTCTTCACAGGTCTTACCCTGTCTTCACAGGTGTTTTATTCAGGTGTTTATAGAGTTCCATGGGAAAAGGCTCACTTTTGCCAGTTTTTTCAATTACTGAAACTGGAAAAAAGTTGTCAGGTAAGCAGGACTGTGGCAGATTTCCCCAAATCTAAATCTGAAAAATAATGGTGTAAAAAGAAATACAGTGTACCCAAATTCTGAAAAGCAGAATGGCAACTCTAGTGAGAAATGAGCAGGTCTGCTACTGGACTCTGACCTCTAACTCTTGGCCCCTAGATGCTTGTTATGCCTCCTGGAACATCCTTTTCACAGGGAGATGAAATTCATTCCCTCTCCAAATGATAGACTGTGTGAACAATCAGGTTGGGAGAGTTAATAAAAGATAGTCAAAGATGACACGTGAGCATGCAACAGCGTCAGGACATGCACGCCTGCCTCTCCTGGCACAGATGAGTGTCCCAGTGACACTAGGACGTGTAACGCATGAGAAGAACTCAAAAAAAGAACAGGAAAAATGCACAAGAGGAAGGCCTGTGGATATGACTCTCATTGTTAACTTTGCTATAGTGTTACACAATGACAATGGGATGGGAAGGGAGGTCTCTAATAGCAACGATAATGTGTATATTTTGGCTGGAAATAGAGGATTTACCACATTGGATCAAAAAACCAACCTAACCAAGGTGTTGTCTTTAGTATTGGTTAAAATCCTGTGTTTTAGAAGGAACAAAGACAATAACAATTACGTAGTTAATGAAATGCTCTGCATGGAAGATTAAAACTATTCCTTATTTCCTTCTGTATTTGAGCTGAGGTAATCTACACCACATCATTTTCTAATATTGGGCAGGATTAGACAATGTTGTGGTAAAAATAAAAGCACCTGAGTCCTGTCTATGCAATAGCTGCTCTCGTGACAGCAATGAAGTGAATAATGCACTTGAACTTCTGTCACTGCTGATGCAAGGTGGAGAACTGACTTAATAACAGAGTGATAAATACTGAACATGACTTTGAGTCCTTAGTTGCAAAAGGCACTGTATCCATCATACCTCCCATTCTTACTCAAAGTTTGGAAGACCCTCCTTTGACAGGAGGAAAAAAAAGCAAAACTTTAGGCAGTGGCTTCTTCTCTAGGTGTGAAGTTTCAGTGTACACTGGTTCATATAGGACAGATAAAGTGCTAATTTAAACCAGCCCAAGCATATTCAAAAGGAAGTGGAGAAAAAACCAACCAAACAAAGAAGGTCAGACACTTTGAATGGCTGGCAGTGCTGGCTTTCAAGTCAGGCTCGATGATCTTAAAGGTCTTTTACAACCTAAATGATTCTGTGATTCTGTGTGTGAAAGGCCTGCACCAATAAAACAGTAAATTGTTGCCAAACAAGCACAGGGTGAAAGAGCACGCCAAAGAAACGTATAGTTAAAGGGAAGGCTGCTATAAATCCTTCTCTTATCATAACTGCTAAAAAGCTTTCAAACTTGAGAACTGCTGGAGAAAAAAAAAATTTTAAAAAAGCATATATATTTTTGGAAAAGAAAAGATTCTTCGGATTTCCCAAGAGCATGTTTTAGGAACACAGCTTCCTTCCGACTTCCTCAATAACAGGAAAGTAGCTAAGCCACAGGGAAGCGTAAGGAGAAGAGGATCCTGTACTACAAAGCCTTTCTACCTTGTTTCAGCCTCCCAAACCATGTAACAACTATTCAACAAAGCAGAGGTAGTATTTGCAGCATTCTTCAGAAGTGCTGGCCAACCCAAGGTGAAAACTCAGGTTTAGAAGTAATCCTTGATGTGGCACAGGTACATTCATTACTTCTAACACACAGAAGGAAGGGAAGAGTGCCCTTTTCTACCTTCTTTATGGTGGACCTGGTAGCAAGAATTTTTGCTGTTTCAGCAAAAAGTGTGCAGTTCCTCCCCTTCCTACAACTGTTCCAAATCTCATGAGCTCTGTGCCTGTTACAATAGCACTGCATTAGAGTGGATTCTGGGAGCTTTCCACATTGCCCTTTGTGCCCTTTCTCATAAGACTGAAGTAAAGCAAACGCATTATAGGCCGCTGGGGCTTACCTGTACTAGGACACACAGAAGCAGACTGGCAAGGCTCATTTAATTCCCTACTGAAAGAATCTAATGTATGTAAAGATGTGAAAGCAGGCCAAACCTGTAAGAATTGCTGTTATACAATGACTGAGATTAAAGGGGAAATGTGTCTTGAAAAAAAAACATATAATTTTTATTATAAAACTTCATTACCATTATCTGTTGCAACAGACAATCTTGTGTAGGCCATGCCATGCACAGAAAATACCCATGCAGTCTGGTTCAAAACAGCTTATGTTCTAGATAACAATGCACAGAAATTAAGTTTCCATTTAATATAGCGTATTCAGATGCGTGGTCTAAATGCTAATGATTATTGTAATTAAGTATTATCTTGTATTTTTTATTTGTCTCTAGCTCTTCTGTACTGCCAGGTAGGTTCATTTCAAAACACCATTTGCAACCAACCTGTATTTGGCATTACAATAAATGTACTGATATGAATTAAAAAGAACTGTCAACTGAAAACACGTCTCTTCTTGCAGCTGACTTCTGTCATGTTTCCAGTTGGCAAGTATAATGCTGATTAAAATACAATGGTATAAATTCTCTGCAGCCAGGTAAAATTTTTAAATGTTTCCAATACCATATTCACTGAAATCAGTACTTTTACACAACAGCAGGCAGAATTTGTTAAATAATTACTTAAAAAAGATACATTTTTAGTTAGAGTTCAAGATGCTGTGTTTATTTCCACTACCTAACTGTTACAAAAAATTTCAGAACATTTTACATAATATAAGCATGTTAATTGTTTCTTTTTTGTAAGTTGTGGGGCAGAAGGCCATTAAAAGCTACTGGGAAGCTCTCGGATCAAAGGAAAGAACAGATTCACCATGCAATAAGGTAGTGTTTGACTGACTGTTTAAAGAATATGAAGTTTTCCTGTAACTCTGCAGATCCTTCACTGATTTAACCTTCCCGCTAAGTTCTGATTTTTAAAGTTTCAGTGGTTAGCTCAGCTGTGTAATTCACCTCATCGGTATGTCCAGTATGTGATCTCCTTCTGTTCTTTTGCTGGAGCTCCCATTCCCAATATCTCACACATCTGAAATCTTTACATCCAGGTTGCTCAATTACCAACCAGCACCACTAGCACTTCCTCTCTATGTAACCTACATTCACCTCTGAAATAGCAATCTCAGTGTACGCCTGAGACAGGGAGTTTGTGATTTGTAAGACTGCTCCTGATCCACTCCAAGATACTCTGGGAGCTCATGGTTCACTCCCATGTTCATATAAACATAAAGGTATTTACAGAGCAGAAAAAAAAATCAGAACCATGTCTTAAGTTGCTGCTCCTACCAGTCAAGATCAGGCGAAGGTTAAACATGCAGGATGGGAACATCTATTACCCAAAGCACAACAATCATGTTAAAACTTAGAATAAATGAAGTTATGTTGTGCTCACACAGGCTGGCACCTGCCTGTGGTCTCCCCAAGTACCTGTCCCGTTATAAACCTGGGGGAAAAAAGCTTTAGTTGCATAAAAAGAGGGAGGTGGGCACATGAAACCCACCCCTGGTCCCCAACCATCTGCTCCCTCGATGCCTTACCTGGGTCTCTCATCCTCAGCACCGCATCCACTACATAGGGCTGGTGTCAGGGCTGTCCCAGCACAGGACAACTCGCAGGAAAACTCTCTGCTAAACTTCTCCATCCCTGCCCCCACCTCCTTCCCTGCCTCGCCCTTCCCCCTTCCTGGATCAACTCCCCATGGCCACAAAGGAAAAGCTGCAAATCGGGAAAAATGCAACCTGTCGCTGTGATATGACTGTAGCACTACATTTTAGCCAAACAAATTTGTAGGAATAAGGGGAAGGGGTGTGAAACTCAGACCAGTGGAAATAAAGACGCCTTAGTATTCCACCCTCATGTCTACCGAGCTGCAACAGGACATGACGACTGCTACATCCTGCTTTTGCAAGAAAAATATTATCAACAAACTCACCCAGATCACAGAGATTGTGTTTTCACCCTCAGCTGTGTCTTTGGTTGCGGGTGTCCGGCTGTCCCCTGCAGCGTCCCACCTGCCTGCCTTGCAGAATTCCTGCCCCCCTAAAATCCTCTCCAGGCAAAATCCCATACACAGCTAGGAGTTATACAAGCAACAGTGTGCTTCCTCTACAAAGCCTTTCTTGTTTATGAGCACAAATGTATATACTTATCTGGGAGAGAAAGGGGCGAGAAAGGAGTGGCCAGTCCAGCAACTAGTCCTTCAAGTATACCATAGGTGAGTGCCATGCTCCCCAAACAGCAGTAAAGTTGCCTTCTTCAAACAGAAGGAAAACCTCCTCCCACTGTACCTCCTTCCTTCTTCACCTATAAACCTCGGGGTACCCTGCATCGCCTGTAGGACCAGCATGAGCACCCATCAACACATCTCCCAAGTACCTTCAGCACGTAAGTCCAACAATGGGGAGGCACGTTCCATAATTCTGCATTTTTGCATGTTCTTTTCTCTCAATACTTTCCCCACAGTCCTTTCTATTCTGCAGATACTTATTTCTGCTTCATTTACAATTGGTAGAGAATGCCACAAAATACAGTAGAATACTGAGTATTTGTTAGAATCTCAGTTTTCCTGTTTCTTTAGGAAAGCTCCTTATCCACAAGAACAGGAAACCTTGTGGTAATCAGCCTCCTCCCTTTTGTTAAAAACACTGATGCTGGCTGCCTGGGAAGTAAAAACAAATCCATCCTGAGTTCAAAGGCATTTCTGCATTCCAGTTGTTTCTCTGACAATGCTACCTTACAGAGCAGCCAATTTTTTTTTCTGATAGCAAAGCAGTAAACTGCACTTTAAAAACCTCCACATATATAATAAACAAAGCTTATCAAATGTTTCTGAAGAACAATGCCCTTACCTTAATGAACTGCTTACTTGTCCCATTAGCAGTGAACAGAGCATCTCAAGTCTAACAAACTGCAATTTTTTAATCAGTGAAGCTTAATGAAGCATTAGCTCCTTTCACACTCCCAGTCTCTGCAGCATAGGAAACATCTCTGCTTCAGCCTTCTCTCTGAGTCAGTCCCCCTGCTCTCAATCGGTATATGATGAACATGTGACAGCAGGGCTTCTCCATTGAGACTCATCTCATATCGATGAGAGCTTTCAAGATGACCCAAACCACAGATTACTTTACGTCTCAATGGTACATTGCAGACCTTATCTGAAGGCTGGAGAGTGTTCCCTTTGCATATTGCATTTCCAGATTGGCAAAAGATTTACTTTCAGGTGCTCACGTTTGCAGTAAATCACCAAGTAACAAACCTACAATAATAAACATGTATGTACAACAACAGAGGACAAAATTCTCTGCAGTTCAACATAAGGTTGAAAGTCAGGAGAAAGGGAAACTATTGTTTTAATCTAAAAACATGCACAGCCACCTGTTTTTTGCAAAGCTAAATATCACTTTGACAAAACAGTAGTACATTGTTTAGTAAGGCAAATTAAATCACACAATTTTATCCATTTAATGGGCATCCATAATGCAGTATAAGAAGTGTAAAGGCGCACAGGAAGGTATTTTCCTTTTCTGTGAAATATTTGAGATCTTAAACCTAAATCCATAGTTGTCATCATTAATGAAAAAACAAAAAAAATGACATATACAAAATGTAGTAGATCCTAAAGCTCAGCAGAAGACCAACAAAATGAACACATATAATCGTCAATAGCTTAAAAATGTCACCATGCTAAAATTCATTCCAAATAAAGTTCTGGATTGCAGACCCTAACAACATAGCCAACTTCAGTACGTCACAATGTAGCCAGTCATCTTACTATCTATATATGATGCTTTATATTTCAAAATGAACATATATTTGTTACTGCTGCTTGCAAGCCTTCATTTAGAAAGACAACCAAAACTACTGGTCAGACTAATATTTTTTTTCTGTTTCCCTGTGCTTTAGTACAAAAACATTACAAAGCACATTCTTATGGAAGGAAGCCACTCTAAGAGTCAATAATTTGCAAGAGAATGCCCATCTCTCACAAAAATCACAAAAAAATCTGTATTAATTTGCACTACATGGCTGGATGATAAATTTCATCACAAGTTTGGTTTGAATATGAATGGCAAATTTCAGTTTTGAGATATTTCGCTGAAAACTGAATTCCCTAAATACGTGCACTCATACATATGGAGTTAACACTGAAATACATCAGTATTTTTGTATACATACTTGTTCCTGTTATACGAAGCAATTCAGAAATTTGATTGAATACCATAAAGAAAACTGAATCTTGTTCATTACTTAAAGATAAGCAACACATTTAAACAAAACTGAATTATCTGCAACAATACTTCCACAAACAGTGGACATGGAGCTTTCTTGGACAAACTGGTTTTGGAGCTCCTTAACCTCACCCACCAGATGAACGGCGCTGGTAGTCAGTCTAAGTTTATTTTGCCAAGCCATTATCTCTGTATACATTCTACGACATTCTGCCTTGCAAGCTTTTACCATTATATGATTTTTTTTAAAAAAGAAGAATGTTACCTGCATAGTTCTGCTGTTCAACTATGCCAGTATTAAGCACACAGGCATCTCCAGTCCACGCTTCATAATTTCTCTATAATGGCTCCATTTCAAAGCTGTTTCAGACTCTGCCTCTGCCCCAAGTGCCATACTACCACCATGCATTTGTGATGCATGCCAAATTTTGCTTCATAACTGATACCGCCATGCCCCTGTAGCCCTGAGGAACTGCTCTGGGTTCATCATCAAACTGCAATATTTTAAAAGGTGGTTTAGCCAATGTGCAACTTGTCAGTATTTTTTGGCTTTAGATGCTTGTGTGCTCAAAAGTTTCCCTCTGTTTCTTTTCTTCCCCTTTATGCGATAAATAAACAAACCAACTGAAACCAGCTGAATAAGTTGCTTAAACAGATTTCTAGTAACTAAAGTAAAAAACTCTCTCTGATAACCTAATTCAAATTTATGTATCCACAAAAACACCAGGATGTTAGCATCATCAAAGCACTTTAATAAAACTGTTCTGAAAGAATCAGATGAGAGGTAAGTACTTCTGACAATGCTTTATGCCACTAGGAACAACCATCTCTCATACAATCAGAAGGAAGGAACTTCAGAAGGAAAGTGGTAAAACTTTTACGTTTATAGTACAATGAAACAGCCAAAGCCAATGAACACACAAGCGTGTGGGTTACAGCAGACCAGACTCTGAAGCACTCACACTTGGAAAATATTTGACATGAGACACAGACAGGCATCTTGCCAACGTGTAATGACAACTCTAAAAGCTGTAGGTAACAATAACCACCTCTCCACTTACCCAAAATACATCTGTTTACAGGTAACAAATAAGTAAAATAGTAATATCAGAGTAATCCCTGGGCAACTTGCAGAAATGGTAAACTCAAAAATAGCCTCTGTAGCAAAACGTCTTTTTACTTTCAGCCTTTAAACATTCTAATTCTTCTAAAGGCAAACTGCATCTTAAAAAAAATTGTTTTAAGCATTACTTTAAAATCTTTATTTTTGTTTCAGAGAAACTGAATCAATATCCAGCCAAACCACACCAACTACCCAGCCAAACAATATAGACAAAACCAGCAAGGGGTGTCAGAGAAAAATACAATAGGAGTAACTGCTCTATACACAAGATTTCCTTGGATAGACTGCAAGATATTCCTCAGACAATAAACAGAACAATGTGCTATTGCACCAAAAGCCTGTGTTATGCCCAGTGCTCCTGAATTATATTAGAACACTGAGCAGCTCCATCTGACCTATTTATGTTCTCTCTTTAATGGGCAGAGCTGATTCCAGTGGAGACCTATGCAGACCATCTGTCAGAAAGATATTTTAAAAATGTTTGGAACATATCAAAGATAACAGTGAGCGCAGTATTTATTCATTTTTCCATTAAAAATAAGCCATCTCAATATTTTTTTAATGAGCTTTGTTGAGTGAAATTTATATACTATCTCAAATGCCGTATTTGTTTGTCTGAGGAAAACACTCAACTGACTCATCATCCTACACCAGACCTTGCAAAGAAAGGAGGGAAACCTACAGTTACCAGCAAACTAATTAATATTACATGACAATCACTCTACTCATAGCAACTCTACCATTTGAATTGCTCCAAATAAAACTAAATATTCTAACAGACAGATAACTTGAGGCAGTGCAGTAAGTGCAAGGACTGGTGCTGACTGAATCCTTATTAAAATGGGAGCAGTGCTCAGACATACATCCCAGTCTTGTCCTCCTTTGAAAATTATGTTTTCCCTTCCTTTCTTCAAAAAGTAATGTGGCTAGCAAAACAATTCTTTCCAAAAATCAAAGAACTTGGGGACAGGATAGCTTTATGCCTCACAAACACAGCACACAGCACTGCAGTAACATTAACCAGTTCAGTATGACTGACAGATTTGAATCTGCAGAACTAAAAATTAACTCATATTTATGTAAGCTAAAGGAAAAAACCCAACTTTATTGCACGCAGAGATAAATTCACATGTGTAACCGTCACTTGTAAAAATAAAACAAGAAATTAAAATTTATGAGAGCAAGTGTAGGACTGCTTACAAATATCCAAACTGCAAAAAGGCATTATTTTGAAGAACACCAGATACAACTAATTGAGGCAATCTTTTGGCCAATCCTGACCTGTACTCTAAAATCTCAATGATGGAAATAGGCTAAATGTTCAACTGAATGCAGCCAATATGACACAAAAGGCTTTCAAGCAAGAACAATTTACTGCAAGTTGACCCATCTACTTTGTCCTTAATTCTGCATTAAGAACATAACATAACAATATGTTGTATGTTATAATATACATAATAGATAATAACATACACAATAGACAATAACATAATTCTGCATAACACACAATTCTGCATTGTGTATTTTTATTATTCATATTTAAAAACCTGAGTGAAATGCTGCGTCACTTTAAAACAAGTTGTGCTGACATAGCTTAAGTTGGTCAAGATTACCTGGAATTCTAGTTCAAAATTCCATGACATTCAATTCCCTTCTCTCACCGTGAAATAAGTCCATATCACATAAGTATATAGTTTTTAAAATTCCGTTTCGCTTACCACATTGACTTATGAGGAAGCTCTTCCTGCCCTGGAAAACACACAGCTCTATTAAAGTGTGAGCCACATACAAGATTCAAGCCGATCTGGGTGTGTCAGTGATAAACAAGTATGGACAGTGATCGTGTAGAACAACTGGTTGCATTACAGTCATAGAATTTAAAAACAGAAGAAACAGCGATGATCTAATCTGACCTCCTGAATAACACGGGCAGTATATACCCCACCTAACAATTAACCTGCTGCTGTGACAAGTTTGATACGGTAACTCACCAACACTGGTTTTGCCAGATCCGTTTTGAAACATTCACCTACAATGCTAATTGGGAGCATGCTGCATCAGGCAGATCCTGCACCTCCCAAACATGCTTCCCAGCAGATAGAGGGATGTCCTCTTCTGGATCCAGAGATTACTGCCCCACATTTCCACCCCCTAGTTGTGCTGACAGAGCTGTCCCTCACCAACTTGCACAAGGCAGCTGAATTAGCTCAACCCCAGCAGAGCAATCATCTGCCTGGTGCCTCATGGAGCGCACGTACTGGATGCAGTGCCCAGGCATTAGCACCAACAGTTGCAAGCCACCAGCTTTCCAAACAGCAGAAAAAGCCAAATGCACTGTTCTAGCTCAAGGACTTAGGATGAACACCTGGGGATGACCCAAGGCACTTCCCTTGCATGGCTTCAGTGGGCTTCCACAAGCCTTATGAGAGCAAGGTATCCCACAGTTGTAATACCTAAATGAAACAACCCCAGCAAAACATTTATTCAACTTCTAATTGTTCTTAGCGTTGTCAAATAAATTATTCAGATATACCAGCAGACAGTTACCCTTCCAACACAAATAATTTAGTAAGGTTTACATTGCAGGTGTGTTTTACAAATACAAAGACAAAACCAATTAGACTGAGAAGATAAAATTATTTCAAGTTTTCATATTCTTCATTAAATCAGGTTTTGTACATACCTACATCTCTTCTGCGATTATTTGAGTCAATTTGTTTGGCAGCCTGACACCATAAATATATTTAATATATTAAAATTGAGTTTTAAACTCTTGCTTCTTTTAAATGCATTTCCCGTTTTGAGGATTTTTATGGATTTTCCATATTTTGGGGTTTGTTTTGGTTTTGGTTTGGTTTGGTTTTTTTGTGTTTTGTTTTTTCTTTTTTAAAAAAATTTAACACATTTCTTATACTCACAAGCAAATACTGAGAAAACTCTCCCAGAAAAACATTTGCCTTCTGACTGCAACCTACACATGTTCTTCGATCAGGATTTGCTCCTTCAATATTTATGATGAATCAAAACAAAATAAGACATCCAAAGTGGTTTACCTCAGAAATACATCATCATCATAACAGTCCTTCCATCCTTTCAAATGCAGTAGTAATGAGCAGATCAAGCATTAGACAGAAAGCTTTTGCATACTGTACTTGCCTTCCTAGTGACTTCGCACAATCAAAACTGTTTGGAAGAGCTGCTGCACTATAAGTTGTTTGGAATGTGGAGGCAAAACAGCTGAAACACAATTAGAGCACCTGTAATTGCACCTTTCAACTTTGTGCACCTTCTCCTTTTGCCTCCTCAGGTAACACCAGCTTAACTGTAGTTAACTGTTAAAGAGAAAATGTTTCTCTTGATTTTTTTTTCCTGTTGCTATATGGACTGGCAAGTGAGATACTATATTCAATTCTGCTTCATTTATCACTATAAAACCACCATGTGCCTTTTACATTCCAGATTTTCTTTTTAGTTACACATATAGTGTAGATGTTGAACACTGATACAAAAGTGCAAAGGTAGATCCTTAACAAATTAGAAGGGCTTTCTATTTTACTGATGCGTAGGTATGTTTTTTGGGAATTTCCACCCTGGAGCCCATCATATAAAGTGACACAGTATTTCAGGTCTCTGTATCTTGGAAATATCTCTGCTTCATCCCTTTTCGACATCAGACTCGGGCCACCATAACTTTCTGAAGAACATTTGTAACATTTACCAGAGACACGGTCAACTCATAAGTGCATAATAATTAACAAGTGTATAAACTAAAGACAACTGCTGTGTTTGTTCTTTTCCAAATATAGTAATCCTTTAGGGTAAACACTGTCAGCATAAAACATGTTATGCAGGAATACTATTTTCATTATTTTATTTTTTATATAAAAATACAGAGACAGGGAGCATGAGAGCACGTAATTCTAAAGCAAATAGAGATGTGGTTTCATGGGCCAACAGGCAATGTAGCTTGAGGGAGAAGTTTCCAGTTGAATGCTCTGATCACAGGTCACTGATTTACTTGTAAAAAAGTTATCCAAGTATTTTTCTAGTTTCTGTCTTTTTTTTTTAAGGCTATTAAGCTCTACTGATTTCATACCTTCATAATATCACACTGTCTTCCACATTTTAGTGGGGAAACAGTTTTAAATTTATGCATCGTTGAAAAAGCAAATTTGTGTGGATGGCAGTATCACAATCTAACCCATAACATCTCTCCCGTTGAAGTTTTTATTTATCACTGGACAAGCCTGGTAAGGTGGATTACAGCAGATGATTGCAGGGGTTTACCTCAGCTGTTGTGAAAACAACCTTGTCTGCTTTCCATTAGGAATTCATAATGAATACAAAAACATTTTTTGTTGCAACAAAACTGCAGCTGTACCTTTTCCGTACTGTGAAAGGAGGACAGGAGGCATGGCCAATGGCTCTGAAGCACACTGCCAGGATGCCAGAAGGTGCAACTGAAGCACCAGCCAACCTGTTCAGTTACCTCCAAAATACGTACCTCTTCTTGAGCCATTGCAGCTCACAGCCATGGCCACCAAATGTGAATCATTCCACCTTCTGGCTGCATCACCATATAACAATGCAAATGATGTGGCTGAGAGGCCCAACTGATGTCCAGCTGAGCCAGACCTCTTATAGACAACAGCAACCGCAGAAAGGCAGTAGAAGCAGCTGGACAGTCTCAGCCATGAAAACTCACTCTGCCTCAGAGCAAGACAGAGTGCTCAAGATAACCTCTTAAAACTGCTTTTGCCTTTCCCCCAGGGGATTCACATACTCTCTATATATCCACTATATGCATATGTATTAAATGTCAATCGCGTGGTCTATTCAGGTGTGAGATAATAAAATAGTACTTAAGTAAATTTCACACTTGCATTTTTCAGTATCAGATGTGACTCTTACACTCTATATTTACTACAGTTACTGAAAAGTGAGAATCTGATAGCCCCTGCGCCTTTTTCAGATCAGTTATACTCCTGCTGTATAAACATCACACAGGTAACGGATTCTAGACTAAATTTAAGCCTAGATCAAAGCCATTGATTTGTCACCCAAAACTATTATTACAAAAATATAATACTATAAAAAATCTTTTCCCATTACAAAAAGCCCTATTTTAGAGTCAGTTTCTCAATGGTGTCACAAAATTATTCCCTTTACACTGTTGCATGAGTACAATTACTATTACAGAGAAATTTCTCCACCAATTGACCAGTTTGCAGTCAGTTCATTAGGTGTTGCCTCTGCTACCCTTTCTTTCTCATGATCTTCCCCTGCTTTAATGTGGGGTCTCAACCACAGGAGACAGTTCTTTATGAACTTTTCCAACACGGGTCCCTCTCACAGGATGCAGTTCTTCACGAACTGTTCTCACATGGGTCCCCTTCCATGGGGTGCAGTCCTTCAGAACAGACTGCTCCTGCACGGGTCCCCTGTGGGGTCATAGGTCCTGTCTACAAACCTGCTCCACCATGGGCTCCTCTCTGCGTGGATCCACACGTCCTGCCAGGAGCCTGCTCCAGCATGGGTTTCCCAGGGGTCACAGCCTCCTTCGGGTGCATCCACTTGCTCTGTCATGGGGTCTTCCCTAGTTTGCAGGTATATATCTGCTTCACCATGGACCTCTGTGGGCTGCAGCAGGACAGCCTGTCACACCATGGTCTTCACCATGGGCTGCAGAGGAATGCCTGCTTCAGTGCCTGTGATCCCCAAAATGCGAGCAAATAAACTCTCTAAGACTCATTTTGGAGTTTTAGAAAGCAGCACCTTTTATTTCAGTGCTGGGTGCATCAGGGAATGATTTCCATTAGCCATGCACAACAAAACAAGAGCTGGGACAGAAGATCTATCCAACTTGCATATGTATAAATTCTCCCAGCAACCTCATGTATAATTTACTACTTTCCAAGAACTAATCTTAATTTTATTATGAACTTCACAACAGCCAAGTCTCTGCTCATTAGAGCTGTGAAGCTAGGTCTCTGTCTGGCCTTGAGTTCTCAAGTGAAGTATTATCTGGAAACAGCACTATTTAAAAAAACATAGTCTGTCTGTCTAACTTTCACAAATATGCCACTTAGATATCGCTTAAGTCAGTTAGAAAACCAATTCTACAGAAAACCAATTCTACAGAAAACCAATTCTACAGAAAACCAACTCTACTTAAGTCAAAATATTCCATTCTCCACCAAAACAACCACTTCTTGTATCATCTGGAGCACCTCCTGCCCCTCCTTCTTCTCTGACCGTGGTGTCTGCAGAGTTGTTTCTCTCACGTCTTCTCACTACTCTCTCCAGCTGCAAATGCTATGATGCAGCAGTTTGTTATCCCAGACTTGCTACCACCGTTGCTGATGGGCTCAGCCTTCACCAGCAGTGGTTTGTCTTGGAGCCGGCTGGGCAGGCATTGGCTCTATTGGACATGGGAGAAGCTTTCGGCAGCTTCTAACAGAAGGCACCCTGCAGCCCCATTACTACCAAAACCAGAGTGGTATCTGTGTAATATCATAGCTTACTAACAATCAAGGAACTAACATTAAAAGATATTAATAAGTGGTTCTGGATAGAGACTTTCAGCCATCACCATATATTACAGCAGATGTAGCAAATAATTTCTCACCTTTTTTAATCTTTATAGTTAAATACAATGTTCTTTTTATTCTGTTGGAATGAAAGTGACAGTGAAGCACTTTTACAAGATTCACCCATAACCCCTTTGTACACTTCTGTCTGTAGAGTCAGAACACAGATGTGCTCTATTCCTCAAGAAGGTGGAACCAAACGTATGTTATTAAACAAGAAAATGTCTGTAAGAGTTATGGTTTAATCCTGGTAGGCAGTGAAGCACCACACAGGCACTCACTCCTGGGACAGGGTAAGATGAGAGGAAGAGCAAAAGCAAGAAAGGCTTTGAGTCAAGATAAAAATTATTTTATTAGTGAAGGAAGACAGAAAGAAGGGAGGGAGAGGAGGGAGGGAGAGAAGGCAGGGAGGGAGAGAAGGCAGGGAGGGAGAGAAGGCAGGGAGGGAAGGGAGAGAGGGAGAGAAAGAGGGAGGGAAAGAGGGAGGGCAGGAGGCAGGTAGGCAGGCAGGAAGGCAGGAAGACTAATCAAGTGATGCAAAGCCATTTGCTCAGCACCTCCTATGGGTAGTCCAACATCCAGCCAATTCCCAAGCAAAAGATGGCTAACTCCCTCAAATCCTCTTCCTTTTGTTCTTACTGCAGAGCATGATGCCATATGAAATGGAATATCTCTTTGGTTCGTTTGAGTCACCTGCCTGGCTATCTCCCCTCCTAACCTCTTGTGTACCCCCTCAATCTATTCTCTGGGGATGGGCAGAGTGAGAAACAGGAAAACCCTTGACCCTGTGCAAGCAGTTTTCACCAAAGCTAAAACATCAGTGTGTTATCTGCACTGTTTTGGTTAAAAATCTAAACCACAGCACTATGCATGCTGCCATGAAGAAAATTAACTCCATCCCAGCCAGGCCCAGCACAAGAATGAAAAATTAATGTGGACAAATCACATGCTAAGACAAGAAAATAATACCTGTACCTGTAAAATAAAACAAGGAGGAACTGTTAGGAAAATCCGTTTTTAAAATGTTTCTTGGAAAGGACTGAATAAACAAACAGCAATGTGCAAATGTGAAGGTGAGACTATTAAATGATAACTCAGGTATGCAAAGACATTAGTGAGCTAAAAATAAAACAAAAGATGGATGGCAAGGACAATCCAAGGCTGCAACAAGAAAAGTAATTAGACAATGAAACTGACTATTAAGGAAATCCCGACTGTTAAGGAAAAGAAAATCAAAGAATGACTCTTTATTGTCTCATGATACAAAAATAAAGTTGTGACACAGGAAATTATCAGATGCCAGGTTCAATACAAACAAAAAGGTACATTCACACAATGTGTCTCCAGCCTTCGGGAGCACTGCCCTGAAACATTGATGATATTTTCAGTTTACACAGATTTAATGAACTAATGTTTCCACCAATGCAAGAAAAATCCTTGAAAAACCTTTAAGCAGAATGCCCTAGTCCCAGACCAGCTCTAGCTGAGAAAGTTCTCTGCTGAACACGGTTGACAGGGCACAGCTGTACCTCAGTGTCTTAGTTTGAACAAGCATCTATTCTTGGCCACCATCTGAAACCAGGCCATGGGAGAACTGGACTTCTGGACTGATGTCGTATGGGCTTAATAATAAATATAGCTTCTAAGAAGCTTGAGAATAGCAAATAGCCTTAAGAATAACATATAGCTTAATAAACTAACTTCTCATTTATAATTTTAAATTTTACAACTCCTAAAAGCTTGTTTTCCACGTTAAAGATTTTGCATTTCAACATGGACCTGTTTGGTCCTACTCCCACAAATCTGTTTCCGGACCCTCACAGAGTATGAAGCCAATTGATTCAATCCAAATAGGACCCAATGCCTCGCAGGCAGAGAAGCATAAGCCTTCAGAAACCGAGCAGCTACTAGCGAAACAGAAACTCTCCTCTCACAACAGGAAAGCGCCAGTCCTACTACTGCTTTCTGCCCAGGGCCTTCGACCTCCTCACCCATGCCAAAACATTTGGCTTGTACACCACCTTGTTTGGCTGCTGCCTGAGGGGACAAGAACAATTTATTTTACCTCACTTCCCCTCAAATTCAGTGTTGCTTGTTTTCACTAACAAACTCCAGGGTGATACTGGCTGAAAAGGAAAAGAATGTGGAAGAGCACAAAGAGTAACAGAAGAAGGAGAGGAAAACAGATGGAGAAATGTTCTTTAGGAAACTGAAGTTGAGGATTATAAGTCTAACAAAGTACAGCAGAAGAAGCAGGTGATGAGATCAGTGATCAGCCAGCAAAGAGAACACTTCAAGCTTACACATTGAGGTTTTACAATGGTATCTTTAGGATTTAGGTAGCTAAAGAACATATAAGTTTAGTGGTAAACACTAAGGGGATAGGAAGAAATAAATTTTAAAAGAAGGATTTTCCTTTGGGAGAAGGGACTATAGAGTTGTTAACAGAGACTGCAAAACACAAAGGACAAGCTTAGGATTTCTAAGGAGTTTAAAATCCCGAATACGTTTCATACAGCAAACCTGCCAAGAACACAGCATGTGAAGGAAGAAAGTACAGCTTGGTTTTAAATAACCTGCATTTAAGAGAATGCAGAAAATGTGGGATCAAAGAGAAGAGAGAGGAGCAGAAGTAATTTCCATCCAGCTGCAGTTGCAACTACCACTTCAGCAATGGTATCAGATGAAACCACCCAGTGAACACTACAGGAGAGGGAGGTAAAAGAGATAAAAGAGAAATTCTTCACAGGGCTTTCTCCGTAGCAGCTCAGGAGCACTAATGCAGGTATGAAGACTTGTGAATAAGAGGGAATGACCTTCACTCTTGGTTAATGAACTAGGTCCCAAGGACTATTACTCCTGCTATCAGGAACATTTTGGTTCTTGTCCATTTATATCATGCCCTGATGAGATTAGTACTGTTGGAAGTACTCCTGGAAGAAAGCATTGCAGCTGAAATGTAAGACTTGATTCAGACAGAGAGGTAAGCTATGTGAGAGCACTGTGAATCCCTAGGGTTTACACCCCAGTCAAAATTCAGCCCAAAGTGGGTTAACTGAAAGCTAAATCTCTACTCTATTAAACATACAAGACCTAGACCAGTTATGTTTATCTAAAAAAGTCAAATTTTCTTCAAACACACAGCACATCAACAGAAGTTTAAACATCAGATGGGCACTGTATCATTAAATGAGTTTCCACCCTGTGACAGCAGCAACGATCCACTACCTCTAAACAATGGCACCCAAGTGAGAAAAGTAACAGAAGGATCCTTTAATCAATAGCCAGCAGCATGAGACATCAGAAGTGTGAATATTTTAGTTTCCATTTCTCTACATAATCATTTCTGTATACACACCTTTTTTCAAAATAAAGAGATGGAGAGACGACCCAAAGGAGATAATATGCTACCAACTTATATTCAGAAATACAAAAAAAAATGGAGAAGGATTGAACCAGACATGCTGGCAGAACCCTCTGTTGGCCACAAATGTTTTCAAGCAGAAACAGAATGAAGTCTGTTTCAAAAGAAGGAAATACTTGTCCATAATGACAATGCCATGAAGCTCAAAGGAAAAAAAAAAGCTAGCGCAGAGATTTTTGCTGATGGTCTCGTGTGATAACTCAAGATCAAAGACATAGATTTTCATGAGCCTTAATATAACTAACAGTTCAAAAGCATTTTGTGTATGAAATACTATTATCTGCTGTCACCTACACTGAGGGGACAGACAGGTTTTTTCAGGGATCCTAAAAGATATTGTCAGAATGATGACGGTACTAAATCGTATCAGGATATTATGATCACTATAACACAGAATATATGATTAGAATGGCACAGGATTTCTACCAGCAGAATCAGTATAGTACAATTTGAAAGTAGTGTAATACAGAATTTATTATACAACTTAACTTACAATTTCTAACTACCTGGAAGTTCTGCAGATCTGATCAGATCTTAATACATAGTTTGCTGTATCAGTATAATAATCATAATCTAGACTCCAAAATCATATAAAAGATTAGGAGCTGCTCAGTCACAGAGGAAGCAGACAACGGTGAAGGTGTCCCTGGCCACCGGAGGGTCCCAGATCTCAGTTTCCAGCAACAGTTCTGGTCCAAGTTCCCCACTTAGGACATGTAACTGCATGATTTTATGGACAGTGCTATGATGTTTCCCTGTTTTGGGTTGGCTGAGTGCTGGGACTTTCAAGGTTGTCAAGGAAGGAGCAATTACCCTAATGTCCTGGAACCTTGAGGCCAGCACAGAGGGGAAGAAGAAATCTGTTTGGTTTGCCTACTTGGTGCATAGCACCTTCAGGGCCAGATAATGAGGGAAAGAGTCACACAGAGAGTGGCTGCTTGCTGTATGAAATGGTGTTACTTATGCTAACCACATTACCAGGGGTTGGAAGCAGGGGGGAACTGGTCACATCTGTGCACTGAGGTGAGATGTTGGCAGACAAATGACCTGAACATCATAAGAAGGTATAAAAAGAATAGCAGAAAGGTTCTTTTGAGTGCTAAACAATCCTCAATCACTGTGCCAGCTACGTTTAAACCTTTAGAACCTGTAGCAAGCCCTCCTTCCACCAGGCTCACCTTACTCTTACACGTAAGCAATTCCAAATAATGTCAATTTTGAATGCAAAGTACTTAAACATTCCAAAAATAAGGTAGCATGCAAATCATCAGTAAACAGAAATACACAACACTGTACTACTCCTTTACTTTGTTCAGGTACTTTCAAAGTTTAAAGTTTCAGGAAAAGAAGGATATTATGCAAGTGGAAGCAAAGAAAACGTACTGTCACCGATTTTCTGTAGTAAATATTTTGAAAGAAAAACCACCTTTCGTAGTAGCACGTATTAACCACAAGATTTATGCTTAAATGTTGCTTGGGTTTTTTGTTCACACAACTACCTTGCTGTCTGAGCTCCCAATCTCCATTTACAATAAAACTATGAAAATAGGAGGATATAGCAGTGCATCCAGCAAAATTTTAAAATTACATAATTTTTCATGTGAGTGCATCTATTCTGTTGAAATTTAAGGAGAAGGTCTATTTGTCAAATTATTAGAATTCAGACAGCAATACCTAAAGTAGACATTTGACTTGCAACATGAATGAGTAAGCATGCATGCACGCACTTATATACAGGTAACACATGATCATACACAGACAGCAGTTCTTGTTTTACAGTAGGATCAAGAGCCAGAAATATTTTAGTAATCCAATGCAACATTCCTGAATTGTTAAACTGCAACCTCAATATTAGCTGAACCCACAATTAATTACTGCTTTTGATCAATTTTCACTACCATTTCTTTATACAAGTATTTTCTACATGTGCATAAAGAAGATTAAAAAGTAGAAAACTAAGCAATAAGTACAACAGTACCACTGTCGTCACACTCGACATATAAGCAGTGCAAATATATGCAGCTGTGTAAGTATTTGAAGAGCATCACGAGATAGGTGTTCTGTTCAACAAATTCTTTAATTTTAAAACAAAATGCTTAGTCAAAATAATCTTTAAGATAAAAAAAGGTGCCAGCTGAAACAAGAGAAGATTGTGGGTACTAATGATGTTGCAACAAAAAGTCTAAGGTTGCTCAAAAGAGATTTGAGGGCCCTAGAAAGAATGCCAAAAAATTCAGGAGCACAAGTAGTGTTTACCTTAGTCCTCTCAGTAACAGGGAAAGATCTTGGAAGAAAAATGTGAGCCCAAGATACCAATACTGGGCTCCAGGACTGGTATCTCTGGCAAAACTTTGGGTTTTTACACCATGGAAGACTCTTTGAGGCACGAAGGTAAGCTCAGGCCTGATGCGATCCACCTGTCCTAATAGGGAAAATGTGTCTTTGGATGTCAACTGGCAGAACTGTTCGATGGGGAAAGGAGATACCAATAGAACTGCTGAAGGAACACCAAGGACTGGCATGGCATCGCCTGTGGGTGGCAATGCTACTGGGAACATTTACACTTCTCCTGGAAGCACAGAGGCCTAAAATGCTTGTACACCAATGTACACAAGTATGAGAAACAAACAAGATGAACTGAAACCATTGGTCACTTTCCAGAACTATGATATAATTAATACTAGTGAGACTTGTTGTAATGAGCCCCATGACTGGAGTGCTGGGGTGGAGGGCTACAGGCTGTTCAGGAGGGACGGGCAGGACAGGCAGGGTGGAGGTGTCACACTGTACAGAAGAGAGAGGTTTGATTGCACAGCCCTTACAGTTAGGGGTGATGTGACTGAGAGCCTCTGGAAGAGACTTCAGGGGATGGAAAACAAAAGAGATACAGTGGGTGTCTACTACGGATTGCCCAGCCAGATCATCAGTGATCTGACTGCAAGAGCTGAATGCACCATAAGCAAGTTTGCTGATGGTATCAAACTGGGAGGTGCTGTTGACACTCTTGAGAGACAAGATGCCTTGCAGAGGGATCTAAAGGGGTTGGACCATGAGGCTATCATTAACGGGATGAAATTTAACAAATCCAAATATTTGTTTAAACAAATAAAATATTGTCCTCTGAAGCAATACATAAGATTTTCCCTTTTCCCCCATTTTTTCCTTGAAGTAATACTGATTAAAACCTGATTAAAAATTGATTACATCCAGAAAAGAAAGACAGAGAAACATGACTTCTCCTTACAGCCAGTGTCAGAAAACATCATTACACATTTATCTCCCGTGAGTCCTAAAGAGCACGGTTTGGGGACTAAGCAGGTGAATCAGTCTATACGTTTTCACCAATAGCCTAAATTGTCTTGATTGTGAAAATACCGAGGCACTGCTGTAAAAGATGAGATTTTCTTAATCTCAGAAACATAGAGAATGTCCTGGATTGCTATAGTGGCTTCCATCAGTGTCCTTCAGGTCATGCTAATAGTTGCTTATATGTAGCCTTATTTTATGTAAAAAGTAATAAACTGCCTGACCTGCCCATGTTAATGCTCAAGCTATTTGGCACGATCAAGACCAGCATTATTTTCTGAATTGTAAGAGATTAAGAGTCTTCCTTCCTTCCTATTCTAGTCCAAGATTTCTAAAGGTTTTTGTGTAAGCAGTACAGAATTGAATTAATCCACTAAAATCTTTTCTTAAAATGCCACATTCAACCACATTGCATGCTGTATCTGGCTGCAATTCATTAAACACTAGCAAAGGAGAAATGAGAATTTCATTTACAGGATATGACCTTTTTACCCGTAACATTACTTCCGTGCAGCCAAGTCCACTAAGAAACATCATTTAACCACTTCCGCTACTTCCTTGTTAGCAAGATTTCCAAAAGGAAATCCTGCTCAAATTTCAGCAAATTTTCTTGACAGCTGTGAAACTTAAAACAGTGTAGCAGTCTATTCTTGAAAACTCATCAGTAACTCTGAAAGAATAACTTCAGAAGTTGTGATTTAGAAGTGGAGCTTTATCAGTAATCAGGAAGGTTTAAGTATGTGTTCTGTTCTAAATTTGCTTTGAGATTATTTAAGCAGGTCATCATATCTTAAAATGCCCAGGCTACATCTGACTAGACTACACATTAAACCTATTTGCAATAATGTACAGTCTTTTCTATGATGATCAACTCATTAATTGGAACCACAGTTTGCAAAGCCTGTTCAAATTTGAAATTTAGGTGCAAACTTTTCTGTAATTTGAAGTGGCTTAATAAACTATAGTTGTCTTGATATCTTATTTTCACTAGTAGCACCAGGAACCACACATCATTTTCAGCATCTTCGATTCTTCAGTAAACAGAAAACCACTTCAGCCACATAAATCACACAGAAAAAGCTTATGATGCCCTGTAAAACTGACTAAATTAAAAAAAGGCACCCACGCATGAAAAGAGAAGCTTCATCGTTCTGCCACATTCTCTAGCAAGGTGGTTGTTGGTCTCTTCTCCTAAGTAATAAGCAACAGGACAAGAGGAAATGGCATCAGGTTGCACCGTGTGTGTATTAGATTGGATATTAGGAAAAATTTCTTCATGGAAAGGGTTATCAAGCATTGGAACAGGCTGCCCAGTGAAGTGATTGAGTCACCATCCCTGGAGTTATATAATAGAGGTGTTGATGTGGCACTTAGGGACATGGTTTAAAGGTGGACTGAGCAGTGTTAGGTTAAGGGTTGGACTCTATGATCTTAAAGGTCTTTTCCAACCTGTATGATTCTGATTCTATTAATACTGTATCCAGTTTATCAATTAGTCTGGCAATCTCCAGGTAACTATAAAAATTTCAAAATTAGTCCCTAATTTGGTAGAAACTTTACATGGCTAGAACTGCAATAGTGAGAAAGCAACCAATCACCAAATTTTTTTACAGTGAGGTTTGACTTCAGTATTTTTAACTGTAATTTAAAAAACAGGGATTTTTTTTTAATTAGGTATCCAATTAATCCAATATGTGCACCAGTTGACTTTTTAAACTGAGTTGTTCCATATGTGTTCATGAATACCTCTGTGATCTGCTCAAAACCAGGAAATAAAGTTTCTGAAAACTTGGCATTATTTACTTATTTAGGCAAAATCTTTACCAACTTAAACCTGAAATTATACTTAAATTCAGTTGACTACGACCAGTTTATTCCTCAAAAGGCATTTCACATAGTGCTTTCTGAAAATAATTTCTGGACACTGTATCTTACAATCAAAGGTAAAAATAGTATCTGGAAAACGGGTACCCTACCAGAAACAATATAGCGTGGTCACCAAAGACCAAGAAATTTATGACAGCAATTCTAATAAAACCAATTTTCTCTGGAAAGTCCTCAAACCAGAAGATTCCCTTCCCATTTGACTAATACATTTACAGATTATGCAGTACTTAAGACTGGGGCATTAAGCTGCTCATTTCTACAGTCTTATTTCTATTAGTGCACAAACTAAATAAGAGGTAAGCAAGTCATTTTAAAGCCAAGGCAGCATGCCATAATAACCAAGAAATGCTACACTAAGATGTAAAAATTAGAAATTATAATGAAATCAAAAGTTTTATTGAAACTTAATCAGCAATGAAAAAAAGGGTCATTATAAGAGATGACAGATCAAAATCACAGAACATGTCAGGTAACTCATTACCTGAACAAAGGAATTCAGGTCCTGTGAATTTCACAGAAGGTGTCAAAAAAAGGGAAAAATGAAATTACAGAATGAATATGGACAATCTGAGAGGAGGAATGAGGTTTTATGCAAAAAGATCCATACAATCAAAGATTTTTAAAAGCCCTTCCAAAAAAAAAAAACCAACAAAAAAATGACAGCAACAATAAAAGCCTCCTAACCACTTCCTCCAACTTAAGTATGCATCAGTAACTAGGATATAACTCAGGTATTCACTAAAGACAACTACCAATTTTGATCTTCCTGGCATTACTTTTTTTTTGATTACTTTACACTATATATGAACCATACATTCAATAGTCCACCTGTAACAAGGTTTCAGCTTACTTCTGAGTAAGCCTTTGTTTCACAGAAATCTTTGTAAACACCCAGTCCCAGGCTACATACATAAAAGACTCTTCTTAAATGTTTTTTTTTTAATCTTATGTCCCCACTGGCACAAATGGTTCCTCTTCAGAAGAAGTATTTCCAGAAATATTTCCCATTATCTATAAAAGTTTATCAGATCTTTGATTGCAGACAAGTATCCTGAAAATACACTTTGCAGTACTGTGTAACTAAGCCATGCATTTCTCACAATACAGTTTAGTATTTAGTACCAAGATGGGGTATTTCTCTGGAAGTTTTATGTAGCCCATCAAAGATTTTTTTCGTTCTCTCCACTTTCTCAATTTCTCATTATATTTTCTGATTTATTTCATACAAAGAAAGCAGGCATACACAAATACATATTATATTGGGAGTTAAAAGACAGGCTTCTTCCAGACCATTCCATCAAGAATAATGTTGGAACCCCCATGCAACTTCTCCTACATAGCAGTATACGTTACATAGATTAACTGATGATTGAAAATAAAACCAGTAACTGACAGAAGCCAACAGCAAAGTATGTTCAGTGATAACACTGAAACTACTTGACAATGGATAAGCACCTGTGTATCTCTTAGTAGAGAAAACGGGTATATTCATTTCCTTCCTATTTTCCGTTCATAGCTGCTGGGTGCACTGTAGCACTGTGCCTTTAAATGGCTATATTTTAATGGAGAAGGTAAGACACAAAGATATTGGTATTGTTTGTTCCTTCTTTGATTAAACATTGGTTATCATTATTAATGATCTCCGTCAGCTTCCATTTCATTGATGCACTCAAGAGTAGAGTTGTCACTGAGAGGGACACAAAAAGGATGGAGGAGTTGGCCAGGGACAACATCATTATATTCAACAGGGACAAACACAATATGTGGCAGACGAGATGAACTAAACCCTGCAACGGGGCATGCTGTGAAGTAACTGCCTGGCCAGCAGCTCTGGTGAAAGGGGCTGGGGGTCCCAGTACAGAGACAGGAGATTAAGCTAGGTGAACCCTCCTATTTATTGACTCTGCACTCTTTTGATCATATCCAGAAGTGTGTGTTTGGGTTTAGGCCTCACATGAAAAACATTAATGAACTGGAGTAAGCCTAGCCAAGAGTGAACAAGATGGTCGGGGACTGGAGTACTTGAGGAAAAGCTATGAAAAGTCAGCTTTTTCAGACTGGTCATGACAGTGCTTTGGGGAACCTCATACAGCTTGTCAGTATCTATGAAGAAGTCACCAAAAAGATACATCCATGTTCTTTACTGAGGTGCATGGCAGGAGGACAAGAGAGAACGGAGATAAGTTAAAACTGAGGAGGTTCCAGACAGATGTACGAACAACCTTCTCCCTGTGGGGACAGTCAAGCAGCAAAAGAGATGCTGTTAGAGGAAATCTCCTTAGAGGTTTCCAGATGTAACTGAATAAAGCCTTGAGCTGTCTAGTCTGAATTCAGTTTTGCCTCTGAGCAAGAAGTTGGTTTAGAGATATCCTGAGGTCCCTCCCTGCTTAAATCATTCTGATACACCACTTCTGCTCCATTAAACAGAATTCAGCAGAATTCAGTCAGAGGCAAGCCATCGACTATCACAGTATTAAAACACCACTAAAAATTAGCCTGTATCTATAATCACTCATCTCTCCATTCAAGCAAGTATTCAAACCCAGAGTGATACAGAAGTGTTGAAAAGGACAACCATTCACTTTGTCTTCTATCTTGTCTGGAAGCACGAGATAAGCAGAAGCCACTTCTAACCTTACCTAAGGCTGGATTCACAACAGCCTACCAGCCCTCGTGGAAGCCACAGCTGAGAACAGAGCAGTTTGGAATCTAAAGATGGCCCGAATACTAGAGATCTGACCCACTATCAGTGGTGGCCAACACTCCATCTTCTCCTAATTCAAGAAGAGCAATTGCCAGTGCATCTGCAACTGTTTAATAGAAATATCTCCTGCATTTTATCATTGTGAACAGTTGAACTATGAGGAACACTCCTAGATAGCTGCATTTGCATAAGTAGATGTTGTTAGACATTCCTTTAGCATTATGGATTGACAGAGTAAGCTTTATTTAAGGCTCCCACTACGTACTATTTGTAAAACAATTAGAAATTATTTTTGGTAAGATTTTTTTAATCTTACAGAAAGGGCCAGCTTCTACTGAAGAAACACAGAACAAAAGGAGAGGAAAGAGCAGAATCCTTGACAAAGCAAAACTGGCTTTTAGGCACTGGATTACTGGAAAAGAAAATAAACTGATTTGAAGGTCTATATGTATATGACTATATTAGGGTTATTCTACTTAAGACTATAATCACAAAATAGGAGATCAGAGGCTAAATGAAATTACCTAGATTCAGACCTGTCATTGAGACAAAAGAACAACTATAATATGCATAAAAACATAGTCACTTATGAACAGCATGTAATTTGAGAAAACCATTTATTCTCCTGACCCTTCCTTTCTCCTGAAGTATACTGATTTAGGGAAGCTAATGAAAAGATGTAAGCAACAAGCATGAAAAATACGTGGCATGGGGCTTCATGTGTCCAGGGGAAGGGCGTAAAGAAAAACCTGAAAAATTCTTAGACTGTTAAATGGAATGGAAAACTTCTTGTAGTAACCCTGCATCTTGTATCTGAATTACAGCAGCAAAATCAAATTAACTAGGAAAATAAAAGCTTCTTTTGGTATATCCTGTTCTTCCTTTATCCAATTCTACCCTTTAAACTAGCATCTCTTCAAACCAGCATTAACCAGTAATAAGATTCAAAAATTAAAAAGTTTGCACTTTCACGTAATTGGAAGATTACATAAATGCTGATGAAAGCACAATTTACCAGCAAACCCTGCTGCTCTAATCTTCAGACTGAAAGTCCCATATGGGTCAGGATGGGATTACGGGGAGTAACTGATGTGGTAAGATGGGAAGATTCCCAAATGCTGTGTTTCCAATGACAACTGCTTGCTCACGCAACCTTCCAACAAACATTTCTGGCACCTTTTCTCTTGTGTCTGCACTAGTGGTTACCCAAGGACATTCCTTGAAAGGACCAGGAATATTCAATGACTCTGCAACCTTAGGCTGAAAACCTTTGCCAAAGGTCAGAAACACAAGAGAAGAAACTGACAAAGTACTAACAAGCCAAGTACTGACGCTCTGCACACAGATCTGTGCTGACACAGATTTTATTTCACCATTTTCAAAAAAGAAAGAAAACCCTAACAACCAAAACCATTGTCTCTTAAAACCAAGTTAAGAAGTAGATTTCCTCCTCATAAAGCTTTCCATCCTCTCTTCTTTTAAACTGCCACCACCAAAGGGGTAAATACCACCACCTCAAAATGATCATAGGTAAAAGTTTATATCAATTATTACTTCTAGGATAATACAGTGACTAGAACTTACTTCAAGAAAAAGGAAAAAAAAGGAAACTCAAATATACAGAATATATAGTGAAAGATGAGATTACCTCTGGCCTATATCCTGAAACAATTTTCCCACTGTGAAATTGCCGTGAGCATAATTCAAGAGTTGTAAATGATCTTCATAAGAAAAATGTCTGGTCAAACACCTTCTCTTATCTTACTGTGTAACTGTAACGGTATTAAAAACTTCTCCAACAGCACCCAGGTGTGAAGGCGTACACTGCCACACACAGATGTAGAAAAAAAAGGCCACTTGTATTGTGAAAGAGAACTCTTGCAATGAGTTAACTTCTACTTTCGTTCCTCCTCTAGGAGAAGAGGCCATTTTGCTCATTTCCTATGAGTGAAGGGCTTGTGCCCATCAACTCATGATGTGGTAGTTAATATGAATCAACATGCAGATGAAGAAAAATATGATCACAAGCATTTAGAAACAGTGGGAAATCTCACTGAAATGCAAGAAAATAATTACGGTTTTGAGAGACAAGGTTACTCCACTGACTAGTACTTGGGTTAACAGGAAGACTGTACAGGATGAAGGAAATGTTTAAAACACCATAGTTACTGAGTATAACTTACTTTGTACTTCGTCTTATTTTGTATTTGGCCAAAAAGTTGGGCTTGTTTTTCTTTTTTCGGCTCAAATTGCTTCCAAAGCAGCACAGCACACCTCAAACTAGAAAAGGGCATGTTTTCACTCAGAGTAAAGTCTCACTCACAGGCTTCTACCAGTATAATTACAGCTGTTCAAATAGAGCAGTGCACTGGCTAACAGCACAACTGCAAAACAGCCCTGTGTGGACAAATCCTTACTATTTTCTCACATATAACATGGGAATAATTCCACTTTCTTTCACCACAAGGTTGTTAATTACAGCACTCTAGATAATAGAAAATGCTTTTATTCCCCCCACATAAATGTTAAACCTTACCAACTTTTTTTCAGATGGGACTGTTTTCTTAAGCTCTTTTCCAAAAATTATTGGCTTTAGCAGACCCGGACAGCTTTCCCTTTAGCTACAGTGATGTATCTTGCACGGAAATAATGTATCTTGATGTATCTTACATGTTTCTGTTCATGTAAGTCATCTGGAAGGATCATTAAAAGAGGGGACTTGCACTAACTAGAACTGAAATTGCTGCTGCTGCTGCCACCGGAACATTCCCCGATTCACATGATCCAGGCACACTGAAGCCAGCCTGGTACACAACAGGTAACCAGTAACTAGATAATGTGCCATACACAAAAGACTATGGAAAAACAACTCTTGTAGTGTTTATTCTGAATGAACGGACTATGGTCACCAAAGCTCTGAGGTCAAACTGCTTAGCATGGATTTAAAAAAAATACAATTAAAGGGTTCTTGCCAAGTAAAGGTGTAGTGTATTACTTCACCTCTTTGATTGCCATCTGAAACATGATATTGAGGGAATATACAGAAATTTTTAAAAATGACACAGCAATTCAAACACTTGGTTGTATCTACCACCAACCCCTCTGGAAGAGGAGAAAAAAAATGATGTGAAATGGTATAATTTTGAGCATCCAACGGCTCAGAACTTAAAATATTCTTCATATGGACAAATAAGAAAACATATTTGGAAAGAAAAAGGCATACAGAAGATACTATAAACATCTCCCATAGTATGTGAGAGGCTGCTTTTTGAAGAAATAAACTAAAAGAAGGGAAGCTGACCTGATTTACTGGGGTTTTTTGCGTCTTTATTAGACACATATTAAAAGTGTATTTAGCCATCAAACTTTAGGTAGTCTAGGCCACTAAATTAGCACCCTGGCTATTTATATATTAGCAGCTATAAAATGCTACATGAATAAAAGTGAAACACATACCCACCAATACCCTTCCTGTTTGTTTATATATGGAGGCTAATATTAGATTGCATTGGTACCACCCTTAAATGTCACAAGGAAACTTACGACATGTTTCTGAACGGAAAAGAAAGTTCACTTCAAATGGGTTTACAGTCTTATAAATATTTATAGAGACAATCTTGGAATCTGCCTCTAGAAATACAAATTGGAGTTTCCCAAGGAATCTAGCAATTTCAGAGGACAAACTGATTTCCCTGGGATTTAGCTTCCAAAGATTATTTCAAAAAACTTAGCTGTAAAGAAATACCATATTCACTTCAAATTACAGCAGGGTTTACCACAGCAGCCAGAGATTCCTGTCTGAAAGGCCCTTTGCTAGTGCTTCTCCACATATGAAGCACACTTCACAGATCCCTCCAAGGGATGCACAATTAATTTCATGGCCTAAATACCTGAATATTACACCTCACTGATGTGAGGTTTGGGAGTTCTTTAGCAGGGACTGGGGAGGTGATCTCTAATAAGAGGTCTGTGTGTCTGTGTCTAATTTTATAACTGAAATCCATAAGGGTATGGTAGCAGAACTACACATTGTCAGTATGAAAACCTGACACACAGTACTGCTCCTGTTCAAGAACAAGTCATAGAGCATGATATCCAGAAATGGTCAGTTCAACTGTGTAGTCTGTAGATGAGGCACTACCGTTTTGTCAGCATTGGTCCTTATGTGAGCACATTTCTAATTGGAATGCCTTCTCCCTATTTTTGCTACACTTCTATTTTGTAAACATGAAGTATATTCTCATTCACAATTCTGTTGGACTCCTCTCTATGAACTACATGGATTCAGCTCTGAGAGGATAGATAGATATTTATTTGTCTCTCCTACTCTTCTGCTGTTCCATCAGCTGAAGACTCAGGCACATTATTAACAATTAAGCCCATTCAAACCATGACAGTGTATTCACATATATTGTAGTCTCACTTCTTTCTCTCTTCCCTCCAACTGGAAATTTGTTTTCTTTAAAAGTGCTATACCTCTTAGTGCTGCTCTTGATGCTCTGCAAATGTCACAGGTAACACATAAGCAACCTTTTCACCTCCAAGTACAGATTAGTATCATACTAGTTCATCTTGCCAGGCTTTGGCTGAAGGTCAGACATACCTCGCTGCGTGAATGGTAGCTCGAATTGGACAACAAAGCACTTGAAAAGTTCAGCTCCACAAACTGTACACAACTGTGAACTAGATCTGAGATATAAAGGATTAAATTTCCCTTCCACCTGTCCTATCCTTCCCTTCCCTCCCCTGCTTTTGATGAAACAATATCTGATGCCTGCTTCCCTAAGCAACAGATTAAAAAAACAAGTGTTAGAAATCCTTGAGCTTTCTTCTAAGCTTCATGTGATCACAGATGGGAGTTCAGTGTTTTCTCTTGTATCCACTTCACATATTCAGTTGCATTTTATTAGCAAGCAAACTACAATTAAAACAAACAAATAAATAAAAGAGAACACCCTGCACTTAAATGGAGGGAATAGTTTTAATATTCAGCCTGCACTACTGCTTTTAACCTGTGCTCCTCCCTTGCTTTTTTAAATTAAGCTTTTGGGGTTGGTTTTTTTTGTCTTTTTTTTTAAAAAAAAAACCACATCTGGTTACTAGGACTTAAACACGAACATAAAAGGTAAGTATCTCTGGGAAAATACCAACTGTAAAAAACATTGTGTCCATAAAACAGAGGGAATTCATAAGCAGAAATTAAGTAATTTGACTAAAACTGTTTAAGGAATCAGTGGCAATTCTGTGGTGAGAACTAGGCAGTGGCATATCACTGGCAGCAGTGTTTACTTTCAGAGAAGCTTAGACAAGTAAGAATAATTTCATAATTGATATGTTATAGCCCAGTTTCACTATTTGCCAAACAGGTAATTCGTCAGGTTTTATCTGAGAATGAAATACATATTAATAGTTGTAAAAATGGATTTTATGATGCATAAAATATACCATATTATTTTAGATAAATTTAGAGAAATTAGTTTCATTCTAAGCCTAAACAACTCATTTTGGGGATATAAAAAACCGTAACTTTAATTTCTTCCCAAGCCAGGCAATAATTCCTAATTTTTGTTCTAAAGTTCAAATGCCATATGGATAAATGAATTGACAGTAATGTTTTTATCATCTGGTTCTGTTGCACTTTTGATTTCCTTATTATGTTATGAAGTCCTTATAAGAGAGGAAAATTAAGATGCAGTCCCTGTGTATACTGCATTGTACAGTCCCAGAGCATACTATTAACTGAAGGCAGCAGCTGTTGAAGTATACACTCTTTCAGTGTCACTGAAAATTTTATTTCAGTAAATAAGACTGGAAACTGGTACTCAAGAATAAACAATTACATGTACATAAAGTTCTCCATAAAAAAGGGAAATTATGAAAAGGTAATTTAAGGAAGAAATGACGCAAATAAGTCCTCAGAACTTAGTGACCTTTTTTTATTGGACAGGATACTCAAATTGTACAAGAAGCATAGTATTTAACTCCTGTGAGAATATTTTCAAGAGGACTGCAAATATTCAGAACATCTCAGGTCTTCACATTAAGCTGGTGGCAAAACACAAAGAGGAAGAACAGTGCTCACAATTCCCCCTCACTCACTTTTTTTTTTTTGAAAAAAAGCAAGCTACAGAATCATGTTAATAGAGCAGGCTGACTCAGAAGACACTCTAAAAGTAATGTATCCATGGAATGAGTTAGTCAATCCTCCTGCTACCTTCAGGAAGCAAAAATATTAACACTGAAGAGAATTAAGTTATTCATGCCATTAACTTCTAAGCCCCAGGAATCTGCTGTAGACAGGGATTAGTTTGGTGCAATAAGCACCCTCCTTCCGACTGACAGATGTTACAACCACATCAGAGTAGTCTGAAATAAGTTCACTGGAATCTAGAAGAACTTATTTTTGGAAATGCTGCATACTTGCAAAGTGAATGTCTGGACTGTGAAAAGTAAGTAAATGAAAGCTACATTTTTTTTCTACTGGAATAGAATGCAAATAACTGAATCCACTTCTCTGTTTAAAAAAACCTCAAGAAAATTATTTAACTTACTTCAAGCTGATTGGTTTTCATATGCTTTAGAAATTATTTCTCTGCAATAATTTTGCGAGCTCTGTTATCTGTATTTTATTTAGTAATACTAATGGATTTTTTGTTTGTTTGTTTGTTTCTTTAAATAGATCTAAGACATTTCTGGTGTCTAGAGTAAAATGGTACAAGAGCAGATTCATAAGTTAACACACAAGCAAAAATGCACCTGGTTGAGGCACTCCAGAGATGAGTTTGAGGAGTTCTACCTGGAGCAGAGCTTGCTTGCATCAAAGTTCTAAGTACACTTGAAATCATGACACTTTATGTCAACACTTAACTCTGCAGAGAAAGATCTGAAGAGGGTTTTTACTCTTCAGAGTAAAGCTACAAATCCCATGACTCATATACTATCTCGTCTGATGTGCTGTCCCACTCACAGAGTCTCTCTACCTGGTATTGCACAGGGATCCTTATGGTTCAAGGGATGTGATAACAAAGAGTGTCACAAAGTAATAAAAGCACTGGGAATACTTTACTGCTCTTTCTTTTGCTGCGAACAGAGGTTGGTTGGAAAAATAACAATTCAAGTGAACAAGAAAACTTCCTATTCTGATTTGTAGAAATCATGATAAAAAAAACGTTAGGTGATTTGAGACAAATTCTAAAATAAGTGACAAAAAGTTATATTCAAAATCTCACCAATGGACAGGGGATGCTACACTTTAAGATAAAACCAGACTTTCGCTTGCAAGGCTAAGAGTTACAGCAGCCATGCCAGTATCAATTCATATTTTCTCTAACAGCTTTTATTTTAAATACACACAGTTTGTGTTTTTAAGGCATTTCACATAATCCCTAAAAGACGTCTACTTCATTCTTCATTTAAAGTAAGTTTTCTACCCTTATATTAAGGTGCTGGGCATGCCAATACGTACAAAAATAGGGGTAAAAGTACCTATGCCTTTGCTACTTCAACAGTTTGTAATCAGTTGCCTCAAACACCATGCTTTCTTCACATACTTGTCTAGGTGCTGAAAGGTACTGTAAACATAAAACTTCAAAGAGCAAAAGAGACTTGCATTTGGCACAGACTCAGCTTTCACAGACTATCTGATCTCCATGAAAATATTTCCTGAAAATCTGGCACAATTTACATGGAAGGGAAAAAGAGCAACAACAAAAGAAAATTAAAAAAGGAGCGATTTTGATGCAGAAACGGATTGAAACTGCGTTGAGGGTGTTCTTCCTGTGGTATCAATGTATTTTTCTGTACTGTCAAGTAAAGCATAGTTAGAGAATAACTTTGCATTTGTTATTCAGGGAGAGAACATAAGGAGGAATTCTGCAACAGCTCTACACTTGGGGAGTTTTGATACCATGCCTACCTTAGCCAAAAGTAAAGAAAAACCCAGTTTCTGGCTATCATAACTAAGCTCAGAAAAAAACGTTAACACTGTTGCAGTTAAACTGGAAGAAGACAACAATAATTGTGCTGGATACATAATATGAGTGACACATCCATTCCAAGTCAGCAAACTCACTGACTTAGATAAGACCCAAGAAGAGGACGTGTGCCTACCAGGATTAAGCCTTTCATAACAAGAGTAACAGGATAGAAAGCTTTGCCTGAGAGCATCTCAGTTGTGTCAATAGCCACAGTATCCCTGCAAGCATGCACATAAACAGTATGGTACTCAGAAGAGGAAAAAAAAGAACACTTCCCAAGATCCAAGTTCATAGCAATCAATATCAACTTAATATACTGTTACCTGAAATATTGCTAGATCCAACCATCAGTATAGGAGTTAAACAACACAAAAAATCAGTTTTTAATGTCTTACCTGAAAGTATTTACAAATATACTTACAAACACAGAAACACATATAAATATTCAAAATTTATTTCTTGAAAAAATCCAAAGTTTATTTCTGGGATTTGTTTTGGAAGATACATTCAAAGTGATTTCAGGTACTGAGTAACATACCAGTAACACACCACAATGAATATTTCTAAAGATTACTTTTGTTCAATGAATTTATTGTAGCATCAGTATCAGCTGCTGTAGCTTATTGCATCCCGCAAGGGAATTTTTCTCCTAATTTCAATACAGTCAGTGCCACGGTACTGCTCTTCAAAACGAAGAACACGAGTCAGCCTCTGAGCTCAGGTAACCACTAACTTGTATGTCAATAGCTGCTAACAGGCACCATAGGAAAACAATCAGTTAAACAAAGCTATTAGAGGATGCATCCTGTTCTGGAAAGAAGGAAAGCAAGCAAAGGAGAGCACAACCATGGGTTGTAAACTATCTGTCAGCCTATAGGAAGGGAGAGCAATGATGAAAGAGAACTTGAGAATCATTTCTGAAAGAACAAGAGTTTATGACTCAGTTGGGAGTTTATGATAGGTCAGCGAGGCTGCAACTAAGCAAGAACAGAAATCAGTATATTATCTATGGGGGCATCACAGGAAGCTAAGTTCTCAAGTATCTGTGGCAGAACAAGCATTCCCAGCAGTGGTGACCTACCTGGATTTCATCACTGGTCACTAAAGGGACGGCAATACTTCCAGTGAAGGAGGATTTAAAAGTAAAGGAGCTAGGCTGTGCACTGAGCAGAGGCATCTGTGAGAAGAGCAGCCTCCAGCAGAGGTTGTGCAGAGAGCTGGCGAGTGGCAGTCTCTCAGGCTGCAGCGAGACATGCGGGACCTCGCCTTTCAGCTCCTTAACACAGTACATTTGAAACTGAAGTTTCAGTCAACTACTGAACGTAGTATGTTACAAAAAAAGAATCAACAATCTGAACGCTGAGAAGGTTCAGAACTTCCTCATGTTAACAAAAAGATAGCACAATGCCAGATCTGCCAAGATCACATGGAAAACAGTTAACTCTTATGTATTTTATCTTCTGCATATTTTATAAAGTTGTGGAAGGTTTGCACTTTTTGTTTCCTTATTGTCTCCTGGAAACATCTTGAAAAAAAGCAAAAAATGCTGGCAAGGGAATTGGCACAGTCTCTAAGGCTCCTCCCAACTTGAAAAATGAGGTGCATGTTTCAGGTTGACAGCATCCCTTTAATTTAAGCATTTATTACCACACTTACTCAAAGCACACAAGACAAAGTTCCAGCAACTAAAAAAGTTTACCCAAACTTCCTTGGTATTGCATAATTGTGGCTCTTAAAATATATAGTCAGTAAGACCAAAAATACATGGTTTGTGCAAATTATGATTCCTCATGACTTGCACCGACCTCTGACCCGTAAAAGCCAAGCTGATTATACCAGCGCAGTTCTTATGAAATGAGCTAGATATTCTTTGTTTTATTCCATTCACAGTTTTCATCTCCATCAAGACCCATCACTGTCTGTTAAAGAATAATTTATTTCTGTGTCAAGTCCTTTAATTATTCTTTAGGAGATAAATCATCAAGAGACAGTAGCTCTTAAATCTTTGCTTTATCAAGATAGTGAACTTGCTGTAGTAGCATGATGTAACCATGAGGTATGGATAAAACTCAGGCCAAATGCAATGCCAAATACATTCCTCATCAATTTGAGACTGAACAGGCATTAATATAACAAACTTTTCAAGAGAACCAAGTGCCAAGGAGAAACATTGTATGCCCTGAAGACTCAAAGATACAGAAGTACACAATTATCAAACAACATAATTTACATAGCATAGAAATATGGAAACACTGAGTTTATGAAAGAACTAATTCTTTAAAAAGAATATCTAAAATCTGCTAGAATCTACTGTGACAGTGAAAACTCTCCTGTATTGCCACCTGCTTTAAAGACACACCGTGTAAATAGGCATGTTAATATCAGTACATTTACTTCCCACATCCTTTACTGTTAGCTACGTAATTAGGGCAGAGATAAGGATTGGGTCTAACTACTGCCATTTCTCTTGCTTCGTTGATAGCTATGCCCTGTTCAGAAGATGCCAGACAGAATATTACTTTGGAACACTGGGCAGTCTGGATTTTCAATAACAGCCAAGCCTGTTCCATGATTCATAGCAGATAAGGTTTTCAAAATACCAGAGCCCTTCAGACAGCTGCCCAAGTAATTGCTTTTAGATTATTATTACTACCACAGTAAAACAGCATATTCATTTAATAGGTCAAATGATCAGTCTTCAAAAAAGGACCAAAAACTAATCAGGATGGGAACTGGCAAAGAGGAGTCTCTTTTAGAAAATTAATCCTCCCTACTTTCACGGTGGATGTAAAGCTTGGGACATGCCTCTCACTCTGAAACATGTTCTCTGGTGCGCTCAGTCTAACAAAGACCATTATTTTCACATAAAGAAACAGACCTTCAGATCATCAGGTTTTAAATTATATATATGATCCAAGTAATCCTTTGGGGAAACAACATCCTTTGCTCTGGAACACTGCCAGAGAAAGCACGGCTCAAGGGAACAGCAAAACATGAAGAAAAACACAGGGAAAAAAATCCTGTATCCAATATCACACTGTTAACAACGGAAAACTTTTCAGTACAACAGCAACAGAAAAAGTGCATGACATTCCTCAAAAAAATCTGGATTTCTTCTACTTCCAAAAGTGGAGGCAAGTGAAAGAGTGAGAAACATTTTAGAAAGGACGACAAAGCCCTAAAATAAAATATTCCAAGAACCAAAAAAGATAGTACAGCAGTCCCTTTACACTACAACAAGGCAAGCACACATTTAGAATATTACTGATCAACAGTTTATGAGAAACAAATGGCCAGATTATAGAGGTTCAAATCAATTGTGCAAAGAAGGGAAAAATAAAATCCAGATACTTACAGAGCAGAAAGTGTCAGTCTCCTTTCCCAAAACACGATTCTGTAAATAATTTAGCTTAAAAAAAATAATAGTAATAAAAAAAATCCAAACAATGACTGGGTCTTTCCATCAGTGAATACTTTTACTACAGAGGACCTTCTTTTAACTTAAATGAAAACCAGCTGTCTTTTTCCAACACAAGTAATGTTTCAAAGGGTAAAGAATAATATATAGTAGATACACAGCATTTTGTGTTTCCAAAACAAGTACAAACACTAAGTAATGCTCAGAATAATCCTGTAAAAGTAGATAAATAGACACAAATAAGAACAATTTATTTTCTGATCAAATTAAGCATGGGAATGGAGGGATAACTAAGTTTCCTCTTGCCCTGGAACAAATACACTACATGTACTTGCTGCTCTTCCTTTTAAAACAATTGGCTACTTGGAATCTCTGTAGCCTTTCTGTAGGCTTTCTGCTCCACCTTGATTGGAATTCATGCCAAGAATCTTGAGCAGTTACAAAGGTCCATATAATCCTCCTGTACTTCTTGAAAGCTATATACCATGAACAACAGTTGACTGGATTGCAACTTTAGAAGGCTCAAAGACATTAAATTCCTGTGTGTTTTTGCTCATGTCCTGCAGCTATCCCAGCATAAATCTCTGTAATAGATCACACACATTGTCATTTGGGACCCAAAAGGAAAGCACTTATCTTTCACTTGTGTTCAGCTTCAATATACTGATCTACCTTTTTCTAAAGGAATTAAAAGTAATTTTTTCTCTGTCTATGGAGTCCACCCATTGCCAATCATCTCACAAGCTTCAGTGAAGTGGGAAATGGAAACACTTTTATTTTTTTTTTTTCCAAATTAGAAACAACATCGATTTTCTCCAACAGTTACAAAAAAAAGTACAATGTTTCCCAACAGTTATAAAAACTTATCAACAGAAACACATGACACTAGTCCAGTTCTCATTCAACCACAGAACAGCTGGAAAATGCTGTACTACAAAATGCACTGAGCTTTTTAATGAAAACAGGAATTAATTTCATACTGCTATCCTCAGCTTTCATATAAAAATTCACTAAAAACATGTAGGCCTACTTCAGTAAACACGGATCATTTGTAAGATCAGTTATATCCCCAAATGGCAGTTTAATGCTTTATTGTGTTAACATGTGAGCTCAAATACGTAAAAAGAGAAAAAAATTACAGTCATTATTATTTCTCTTTGAAGATTGCCTTATGCATTTAGCTCTATACTCCAGTCTTCTGTAAAAAAATAGCAAAAATTTTTCAGATTATCTGTAGGAGGAGCTCCTTCTGCTCTGATATTCATCTCTTTCTATACTTTGCCCTTATAACAGCACAACACTGAAAGTGGAGTACTGAGCTTAAACATCTCTGTGCCCCTTCCCATCCCTGTACTTTATAGATGTCTGAAAGCTACTACTTAGACTGCGGCACCACAATTATTAAAACTGTATCTCAACACCACCAGACCCCTAGTAGAACCAATTCCATCCCAACTGGGCAAGGTCATATGCTTGCATTTCCAATGAATAAACCAGAATGAATGATAACAACTTTTCTACCAGCTTGTACCTTTACACTGATCACTGGAGCACAGACAACAGATAATGAGGCGTAACAGTAAGGTAGTTCAGGCATTACCTGAACTGGTATGAAGCATGTTGATAAAAAATGAACATGTCAAAATATTTTGAACAATGAGTAAATTTTTTTCCTTCTGTTTCATTCCTCTCCCTTTCTTCCCCTTTCTCTCCCCTCTACAGGCTTCTGAAGTTAAACACACCGTAGCACACTGAATGTGCGCTGCAATACTAAGATTCAGCCATTGCCAATTAGGGCTCCTAATTGCAACACCACCATTGTAAGTGCATGTTATTTATCAGCAAACCAGAAGACACAGTGAGTCCTATTGTTCTGGTGGCTCTGATAACTTACTTAATGTTATATTACTATGACAGTGAGCTCAAAAAGCTTCGGCACTGCCTTGTTTGGTTAAAAAAAACCCAAATGTGTTCAAAAGTAAGGTTCTGATATATAAGAAATAATTTCCTTTTCAAACATAGCAACATGAATCCAAGAAAAGGTTAAGAATTCAACTGTAAGAGAGAATTAAAGGAAGTAAGATAAAACTGTTCCAAGGAAAAATGTTGTAAATCCTCATTTGGTCAACTAACATAAAGTCATGTGATCTTTATGAGTCTACTACTAAGTCAATCAATATTTTTTGCCAGCAGTTATTGATCAAGCGACAACATCCATTAATTACTTTTTCCATGTCATCCAGACCTAGACAGAAGTATTCCGTCTACTAAAACCAAACAGAATCCTCTAAGCACTATAGAAACTGATGTTTTCAGATACTTTAGGATGATATTTAGCTTTTTTAAAAGTCCTTCGAAAAAACAGTCACCAAAACTTGAACAAAAATAAGATTATTACTTTTATATTTGCCAAATTATAAACTAATACATTTCAATTAAAATTTGAACAGATTGCCAGGCTTGCGAAAACATATTTATTGGAACATGACCTACCAAAGCAGTGTACTCTCTGTCCTTTGCATTCTCTTTTTTCTTCAGCATTCATTTTATTTCAGCTCAATAAGAAGCAATGTTTTTGTGTGGCTTGTAAAAATTTTCACTAAATGAGAGTTTGATTTATATTGTCAGATTACATTATTATATTGCGATTACTTCACAATCATAATCAATGTACTTGGCGCATAACCATAAATTGTGTACCACTGATTAGATTTGCTAATTATGAGGTTGCAAGGTCTTTATGCTTCTGCTTGTAACATTTTACACATGGAATGCAGCACCACTGAAAGCAAAACACTTGGGTTAGTACCACTAATGAGTGCAGCAATATCAATATGTTAATGACTTCACTCTGGTCACAAAGGTCTCAGTCTACCTAGACCAACTGTTTTTCATAATATCTAATAAAACACTGAACAAAAGTAAGGAGATCACCAGACTGAATAGAACTAAGTTAAACTTCAAAGTAATTTATTTTCTGATAAGGAAACAAGAGTATTTGGTATAATAACATCAAAACATTTGATTATGTTTTCTTCTCTGGTTAAAATATTTTGTTTTCCTTTCTAAGCTGCCATAAGACTCTGCTTGTAGGCAAGCAGAAGAAACAGTAGTAGCACTGGGCCTAGGAACTCTTAGATATACATAGGAAAATTATATTTGAAAATCCAGCTGGGAATGACCAGAACTAGCTATATTCAGACAGCTCCCAATTGCTACAGCAGGAAAATGGTATTGAAAAGGAGAATATTTCAGGAGATTGCAGGAGGTTCAAAAGGTAAAGGCATCCTCATACAATTTCTCATCACTTACAGTCAGAGTACTAATCCAATATAAAATCAAAACAAACAGCTATTTGCAAAACCTGACACCCTGGAATTTTGGCAACACTCAACCTGGCCATCAGCACTTTTGAGTTCTTCAGGAAAACTACACTTCACAAAGTCAAAATCAAGGAAGCCTGGCATTTCAGAGTACTTTGCAGCAAAAAAACCCCAAGTCCCAGGGCAAAATGCTTAACCTTAAGCTCTCCACAAATCTCACTTTTATCATTAGGATTTTAAGTACTGTCTAGTGTTCAGGAACTCTAAATCTCTGGGCACACAGGAGTGACTTCGATTCAAAGCCATGTTCTGGCTGGACTAACACCACCTGGGATCACCCCACCTGTGTCTTGCGTGAGTCTTAGTACCAGCGTCCATTATATTTAATTATTCAAATCTTTTAATTGTGTCTATGAATTTGCTACAACACCATGCTAATTAATCACAGGACAGACACATGCCATTATGCCAAGAGAACTGGCCCCTTCTCCAACTACTTGGAGCCTCACACAGCCCACTCCTTTTCTGATGACTACCAGTGGGAGCTCTGGAGAATCATGTGCAGTCTTATAGTGCAACATAAATAAAAAGAGAGACGGACAAGAGGAAGGTGGGCATATGTAAAATGCAAAGGGATCAAGGGTAGCAACAGTAAATTAGAAACTGCAAGCAGGGTGAAAGAGAGGGCTAATGAAAGCTGAGAACACACATGGCATTTAGCAAAGCTTTAAGAAAGAGAGAATGAGCTATGTGCACAGAAAATTGAGAAGGAGAAAGGCCTACCCAGAGCAAAACCATAAAAACAAATAAACATCTGCTGATTGAGCCTCCAGGCTCTAAATACAACTATTATAAAGTAGGTGAAAAAGGACTGCCAACAGTTTTGCTAACAATTTATCTTTAAATATATAATAGGAAATCATGGTCTAAAGATCCTGTGTGTCACGGTCACCTTTTTTTCTAGTCTATTCTCTCAAAATTACTAAATCACAACATCTCTTCCAGCAATGCCACCAAATACACTTAAAAGCTGCAACACTGTCATTCTTAAAAACTGTCCGAACTCAGCCTACCATTAAAATCTTCTAAAACCCTTTTCTATAGAACGTTCTTTTAAGTGTAATTTCATAACCATGCCCCAATAATACACACTCCTCTCTGCAAGACTAAACTAGGCAACTGGAATTGAGTTACCAGTTTGACTAACAAGATTTCTGATAAAGCATATAACATAATGTAATTAACAAATTGAAATGTAAGTTCTTATATACTACAATGACAGAATTGCATCAATAATGGTGTACAGTTTATTTCAGCTCCTCAAATAAAATGTACTATAAAGTACAAAGCACCACTGCCATTGTAATGATACTGTATATTACTCACATTTCAATTTTAACACAAAGCTTACTCCATCAGTTGTTCTATTCATCTTTTCTGCACAAAAGACAGGTATTACACTTTGGCCTAAATAACACTCATTAAATCTTGGCAACTTCATTTTTACCCATTCCAGGATAAGTCAGATAGATAACTGAAGGTTACCAAATGGTCACAATTCCGATGCGGTAAAACGAAAAGAGTAGCTTTAGACATAGCTCAGTTGGATGGAAAACAATAATCTAGAAAATCCTGAAAAAAACGGAATAACTGGACTGTGAAGTACTTCATTGATTCCAAAAGACCACAAAAAATCCCTTATTTTAATGTCTCAGTAACCCAATGGAAAACCTGGTTTTGATCATATATTTTCAGTTGGAGAAGAAAGGAGGGGAAATCCATAGGTGGTACAAAATAGGTAAGAAACCCCTTTCAAAAATATTGACAGAATTACTGAGCGTCTTCTTAAGTTTTTATCTACATTGCTTTTAAGTAGAGAATATTTATTTTTTAATTATTTAAATATTTTGTTATCATAACTTCCATATACGTAACATGTTTACCACAGATATTGTGTTATTCTGCAGCAATATAATACTCTTTGCTTGTGCATTTGCAATTTTTTTCACTCTAAAAAACATTAAGCTCTGGTGATGGCACGTGAAAAAGAGGCAACACGAACATAAGAGCATGGACTGAGTATAAAGAATGAAAAAGTACGGAAAAAAAATCGCTACTACTAGATTCACAAAATAATCTCTAACTCAGTTGTCAGAACGATGTCCTGAAAACTCCCATCATGAATTAGCAATAAAGGCAAATATTCACAAAGGAGAAAATCATTTAACTGCTTATGATAAGTTTGGGGTTCATTTCCTCTGGTCACCTTCCCATTTCTTGCTCCCCCTCTCCCAGTGGATGCTAACTCCTGTACTCTACTTTTTCCACACTGTGGAGTACTTCCATCACAACTGTGCCCAGTATAAAAATGACTATTCATATAGTCATGATAGTTATGATAGAACAGTAGTATTAACAGGAGAAGGAGAATACTGATTTTTAACTTTGTTTTAATCCTTTAGGAGCTCTGCTTACAAACTGTGAACTATGAACCAACTGGAGTATGTGTGGATATTGATGACCATAGAATTTCCTGCTTCCCAGATATGGTGTCTCTCCCATTAGTAACAGACAGTAACACATGGATATGCCAGACAGCTCTGTCACCTCCAGGGAACTTGGTACCATGCAGTGCTAAACAACCAGGACAACTATAGCCACATTAGGCATTATTCAGAATATTCTTAAGATAGAATTTACTCTGAATATGTCTTCCAAATGGAAGTTTAATTTCAAAGTTGATTTAGGTGAACAAACTGAGATGGATTCTGTATTAAAAGCAAACTCATTATCACTAGACACTCACATTGCCGCATTTCAAAAACAAAATCTAAATTTAAATTTTCCTACTATGATTTCTGTAGCACTGCTTTTTCAGATCCTTAAGAAAGCAGCAATATATGTGATAACACATACAGGACGTCAATATCTGGTAAGAACTAAAACTGCAAAATTCTTCTTTTGATTTCTTTCAAGGAAAACTTCCTCTTAAAGCCACTACAACTCACTCTAAAAATTAGGAGCAAGGGCATAAGAGGAACAGAGGAAAGGTTTTCCTCTTTTTCTTTCTCTTTGTTTTTAAGCAGTATAGGTTGTCCTTTGTAGTAGTTTTCCATTTCTTTTTTTGTTTTTTTTTTTTAAAAATAGAATGATGTAAAATCTACTAGATCCTAATTATACCATACTGCAGAATGAAATGAGACATTTAAACAACTGACAATTTCCGATGGATATTTCTTGTAAGGAATTAATCATGGTAGGATAATACACTCTTTTGTCACTTCAAGATAGACGAGTTTGTGACAGAATTCCTTACTAAATGTTCTTGCAAGTGAATATTTTGTTTATTCACACAAAGTTCTCCAGTGCTTTTTTTTTCCCTTTGATTCTGACAAATACTATATTCCTATTATATTCAAAGACACAATAGTTCATGAAATTACAGAAATATAATATTTGATCACTCTCAAGATCACAAGATGGTGGAGTTCAGGATCTTGAGAGGAGGAACAAAAGGCAAAAATCAGGATCACAACCCTAGACTGCAAGAGAGCATACTTTGCCTTCCTCCTTGGAACAGGTCCATGGGACAAGGTCAGGGTGGGAAAGAGACCCAAGAAAGCTGGTTAATATTCAATGATTACCTCCTGCAAGATCAACAGAAGTCCACCTCAGCAAGTACAAAGTCAAGCAAAAATGCCAGGAGGCCTGCATGAATAAGGAGATCCTAGCAAAACTCAAACACACAAAAAATACAATGCTGAAGGTGCAAGCCAGAGCAAGTAATGTGGAAGGAATATAGAGAGTTGGCCAAGCACATAGGGATGTGGCTAAGAAAACCAAAGTCCAAATGGAACTCAATCTGGCCAGTGATGTCAAAGGCAAAAGGTAAGGATTCTGTAAGTAGACAGGTGACAAAAGGAAGGACAGGGAAAACACAGGTCTGCTGCTGAATGAGGCAGGGCACCTGCTGACACAGACATGGAAAAGGCGGAGGTACTGAATGCCTTCTTCACCTCAGTCTTTACTAGCAAGACTGGCCTTCAGGAATCCCAGGGGAAAACGCCAGAGTGAGGAAGATATTCTCTTGGTGGAAGAGGATAAGGTCTGAGAAGATTTAAGCAAATTAGACACACATAAGTGCTTACCGTGATGGGATACACCCACAAGTGCTGAGGGAGTTGGCAGATGTCATTGCAAGGTCATTCTTGATAATCTTTGATTGGCTACAGTGACTGGGAGAAGCACCCAAAGATTGAAGGAAAACAAATGTCATTCCTTTCTTCAAGAAGGGCAAACAGAAGCACCTAGGGAACTACAGCTTGGTTAGTATCTTCTCTATCCTCGGATAATTTTCAGGTGCACTGAGGACAAGAAAATCCAGAGCTTCACCAAGAGCAAGCCATATTTGACCAACATGATCAGCTTCCACAATGGCATGGTAGATCAGAGGACAGCAGCGAATATTGTCTACCTGGACTTCAGGAATGCCTCTGACAGGAACTCTCATGAGATCTGCCTAGGGATGCTGCTGATGTGTGGTCTGGATTGTGAAGTGGACTAAAAACCAGCTAACAGTCAGGGCCAGAGAGTGCTTAACAGTGGAACAAAGTCTGATTGGAGGTCAGTAAGAAGCAGTTACCCCAGGGGTCATTACTGTATGCAATATTGTTTCGTATCTTCAGTAATGATCTGATGATGGGGCACAGTGCACCCTCAGTAAGTTTGCTGATGACGTCAAACTGGGAAGAGGGGCTGACACACCAGAGGGACATGCTGCCATCCAGAAGGACCTGGACAGACTGAAGAAATGGGCCAACAGAAACCTCTTGGAAGTTCAACAAGGACAAGCCCAAAGCCCTGTACCTGGGGAGGAACAACCCCTAGCACCAGCACATACTGGGGGCTGCACAGCTGGAAAGCAGCTTGGCAGAACAGTGGTCCTGTTGGACACAAAGTTGAATATAAATCAGCAATGTGTCACAAAACCACAGAATTGTTCAGGTTAGAAAAGACCTTTAAGATCACAGTCCAATCACAACCCAATGGTATTCTGGGCTGCTTTAGACAAAGTATTGCCAGCAGGTTAAGAGAGGTGATGCTTCTGCTCTGCTCAGCACTAGTGAGGCTACACCTGGAATGCCAGCTCCAGTGCTGGGCTTGCCAGTATAAAAGACGTGGATGTTCTAGAGGAAGTCCAGCCAAGCACCACCAAGGTGATGAAGGGACTGGAGCATCTCTTCTAGGTGGAAATGTTGAGAGAGCTGGGACTGTTCAGCCCAGAAAAGAGAAAGATCTGGGGGGATCTCATCAATGTATAGAACTATCTGAAGGTAATATACAAAGAGGATGGAGCCAGGCCAATGGCATCCTGGCCTGTATCAAGACTAGTGTGGCCAGCAGGACGAGGGAATTGATCCTTCCCCTGTACTCAGCACTGGTGAGGCCACACCTTGAGTATTGTGTTCAGTTCTGGGCCTTTCAGTTCAAGAAAGATATTGAGGTGCTGGAGCGGGTCCAGAGAAAAGCAACAAAACTGGTGAAGGGACTTGAGCACAAGTCCTATGAAGAGAGGCTGAGGGAGCTGGGGTTGTTTAGCCTGGAGAAGAGGAGGCTCAGGGGTGACCTCATCGCTCTCTACAACTATCTGAAAGGAGGCTGTAGACAGGTAGGGGTCGGTCTCTTCTCCCAGGCAACCAGCAACAGAACAAGAGGGCATGAGCTTAGACTCTGCCGGGGAATGTTTAGGCTGGATATCAGAAAAACGTTCTTCACAGAGCAAGTAATCAGGCATTTGAATGGCCTGGCCAGAGAGGTGGTGAATTCACCATCCTTGGAGGTTTTTAAAATGACTGGATGTGGCACTTAGTGCCATGATCTAGTAATCATGATAGTGTTGGATTAAGGGTTGGACTTGATGATCTTGGAGGTCTCTTCCAACCCAGATAATTCTATGATTCTATGATTCTTCTAGTGATGCTCAGTGCTAGGATCAGACAGAATGGGCAGAGTCTGAAACACAGGAGGTTACTTCTGAAGATCAGGAAACACTCTCTTTCACTGTGTGACCAAGCACTGGGACAGGTTGTCCAGAGAGATCTCTACCTGTGGAGACATCAAAAGACATGTGGACATGGTTCTGTGCAACTGGCTGTAGGTGATCCCACTTAAGCAAGGGGTTGGACCAGATGACCTCAACAGGTCCTCACCAGCCTCAACCACTCTATGATTCTGTAATGGAAACTGAAATCTCATTACTAAAGAATATCAACGTTCTGAAGTGGAAATGACACTTACCTACTCCTCACTGACATCAATAACTAAGTTTAAAACTGTTTAAATAAGACATAAAAAGAGATTCAGCATAACACATAATACAGAAATATACGAAGTTACAGAAATTCTCACAGTAAAGGAGAAAAATCTATTTCCAATTAGTGTATTTATTTCCGTTGCAGAAAGGGTATGAGTTTCCAAAGAAAAATAATTACCGGTATTCACAGGTATTCTGCCCTGCAAAATGTGAGACAGAATCTGTACGTTTTAAAAAGTGCAGAGAAAAAAAATTTCGTGGTTTTCAGAGATCTCTCACAGACTAACTAAATTAATGGAGATCTCCACGCTATCCTGGTCTGGCTGTTATCAACCAATACACTTTTTTCTACTTCACACCACAGGGAAGGTATCTGTCAGCAGTGAAGGAGAAATAAAGAGAGTCCACCCATTCTTAAAACCTGCATCTCATAAGACAGAAGAAAAGCATCATAGGAAATATTTTAACAATTTTTTTTCCTCACGTGACCTCAGTATTGCTATCATACTGATATTCTTCACAACAGTTAACTGACATATCATACTACTGGTGGAGATAAATTTTTCACTCAAAAAGTTATTTTTATTTATTTCATTGAAAGAAACTGCACGCTTATTTAGCATGGGCAAGACCTTCCACTGGGTTAGTTATATGCGGCAGAATACTGACTTCTGGTACACTCTTCATGAAAGAGTTATTTATTTCCAGAGGGATCAGGTTAGCATACACAAAGAACCAGTTGATGAACAAGCAGACCACCATGAGTTTAAATAAAAAGAAAATACATCTGCAAATCAATTTAAATAAAAAGAACCATCTAAGTCAGTAAATCAGACAACAGCAGCATCAATAACTTGCAAAAATTATGTCGTACTATGCCATGCAAGCAAAAGGGAAAAAGACTTGAAGGGGCAGAAAAATGAATTTATCTCATGCAGATTTAGCAACAGCAAAGGACACTCCGCAGCACATCATTCTTACACAGGTACTGGGTCTTCTCTGCAGACAACAATAACCACTTTGGTTTCTGTACATGGCTGCAAAACCCATCTCAAGTGCACTAGGTTGGGCAGTCCAAGAAGGACAACACAGCCGATGTGCCACTTGAATGGTAGTATCAACCCCAACTACAGCTAACAACAAGCTAGATTCTACTACTTAACTTTTGGCAACAGTTTAACAGTAAGCAACCTGTGCAATTTAGATAGGATACAAACTGCAAAAGATTATCAAACCAGATCATTCAGCCATCTGAAGGATAACTCTTTATAGCAAATAAGAACACTTTATGGTAGGATTATCTCATCCTCTTGCAGATGAAGGTCAGGTAACAATGATTTTGCAAGTAAATGCATTTGGGTTTACCGTCAGCAAAGGATAGACCTGGCAAGACAGGCATCTGTGTTGCTTTGTGGGAATACCAGTTTCATTCAAACTTTTCTAAATGTGGTTCAGAAGGGTACTGAGTCATCAATGAAATAATTTTGGACACCACCTAGCATATTAATGATCTTATTTCTCTGTCATCACAACCATATATTATAGTTCTGTGTTGACAACTATAATAGCTTAATAGCAACTAAATCAATTAGTCTTTTGGAAATGTTTCAAAATGTTGCTCTAGCAGGTCAGAAAACAGAGGTGCTGTTATGATTCTAGCAAACACTGAAATATCCTCACATTTGAAAATGTATAAACGGTCTATTTTTAAAACAGTATCTCAGTTCAGTTATCAACAGATGGCCATTTTCCATAAGCCTGATGCAAATTCCTATTTTGTGTACTACATTGTAGTGATATCCTAGCAATCTGCAATAAAATCCAGCAACTACCTGCTGAAGCATTTCCAAAATTCTACAAAGGTTAGTATGGAAATTTACAAAATATAGCACGTAACCACTTCTCAGAAAAAAAGAAGCAGCATATGATGGTTCAAAGCCCAACAGCTGAAACTTGGAAATGGCAATTTACAATGTTAATACAAACATAATTGAAAGCCTTTGCACTTAAGGTATTAAAATGCATAATACAACTGCATGATATTTTCCCTCTGCACAGATAGGAAGGTTGCATATATTTCCTATACCCATATATATTCAGGTCTAGCCTCCCCTTTCTGTGCTCCTTCTCAACTTTTCCACTATCCCCAACTCTTTGTTCCATGGTCTACGGACAGGTCTCACCCATACCCTTCTCAGTCACCCTCTCTCCCCAAATCCACAGGTCCCCATTATCACCTCCCAGCACAGACACCCTGTAACATACCCAGCTTCCTGCCTAAGGAATACTCGTGGTTACCTCTGCTGCCCTGTCCTTCTATGCCATCTCCTCAATTCAAGTCCCGGTTTCTCCTTCCAGCCTACCTTCCACCCTCCTTTGCAACTGCCAGCCAGAGTCTACTCTCCCTTGTACCTTTTCCTGATTTCCAGGACTGGATGGGCAAGAGTGAGAACTGCCTGGAGCCAGGAAAGTTCAGACGTCTTCACATCTTGCCACTGTGACTGTAGCCTAACCCAAAACCCCAGGGAAACAACTGTGGGAGACTTCCACTAATCTCTAAGACAAAGCACACCGTGAAATGTTCACTGTGGAAAATTTAGCTGCAGAGATCTAGACAAATCTTGTAACTGAGCCCTGGCAAACACTTTTACTTCCTTCCCTGAATACCTTCACATGATCAGTTGAAACAAAATCACATAAACGCTAATACTGTGGCAAGCTCCAAGTCCTATCGCAAACATGGTGTGGTAGCAGAAAGAGCATTGTTTTTTAACATGAGGAAGATTCGTCTGTTTCACTAGCTTCATCTGTGGAAACAAACAAACATGTATCCGATAATTTTCCTAAGAAATTCAGTGTATGAAAGACTGCAATTTCAAAGGTCAAAGTCTTGCAAAGCTAGAATTCGTCAGGACTCTACATTAGGAAGCAACCTTAAAAAATGTCAGTATCAGTTCCACCTAAAAGTACTAACTCTATACTACATTACAATACACATTTTTAAAAGCTTTAAAGCCGCCTGACCAGCAGGAGGATTTGGATCTTCTGTTGTTTAAGCAGCTGGAGGCTGCCTCTGGATCGGCTGCCCTTGTTCTTTTAGAAGACTTTAACCTTCCGGATATCTGCTGGGAACTTAACACTGCTGAGAGGAGGCAGTCCAGGAGGTTCTTAAGAGTGTACTGAGGACTGCTTTCTGTCACAGCTGGTGAGTGAGCCCACCAGGGGTGAGGCTCTTCTTGACCTGCTGTTTACAAACAAAGAAGGGCTGGTGGGTGATGTTGTTGTCGGAGGCTGTCTGGGGTGTAGTGATCATGAGATAATTGAGTTGTCTCTAAACAATGTAACAAGAAAAGCCAGGAGCAGAACATCGATGCTGGACTTTCCGCGGGCAGATTTTGGATTATTTAAGGAACTGGTCAGGAAAGTACCCTGGGAAATAGCTCTTAGTGGCAAGGGGGTCCAGGAAGGCTGGATACACTTCAAGAATGAAATCTTGAAGGTGCAGGAGCGGGCTGTCCCCATGTGTTGTAAGAAGAGTCGTAGGGGCAGACGGCCGGCCTGGATGAGTAAGGAACTTCTGAAGGAACTAAGTAAGAAAAAGAGGATGTATCGCTGTTGGAAAGAAGGGGACATAAGCCAGGTCATGTTCAAAGATGTTGTTAAGTCGTGTAGGAGGAAAATCAGGGAAGCAAAAGCCCAGCTGGAGCTCAAATTGGCCACTTCTGTTAAGGATAATAAGAAGAGGTTTTATAAATATATCAATGGTAGAAAGAAGGGCGATTGGGCATTGGAATGCGCTGCCCAGGGAGGTGGTGGAGTCGCCGACCCTGGAGGTGTTTAAGGGGAGATTGGATGAGGCACTGCGTGCCATGGTTTAGATGATGGTTGGTGTTAGTGTTGGTGTTAGTGTTGGGTTATAGGTTGGACTTGATGATCTCAGAGGTCCTTTCCAACGTTGTGATACTGTGATACTGTGATACTGTGATTATAAAGGTAAATTTTGGACCCAAATTTTGGAATTTCCTTAATGTCTATACACATTTAACACTCAATGACAAACCAGTTTTTTAACAGGGTAATGTGCTCCCACCTTATTTTGTCTGAGGTTCTATATTTTAATAACAGGAATTATGGTTTCGCTTATGGTAGTGGCCATTATTAATTAAATGTCCTTTACAACACCTTTTAATTAAGTCGAAAAGAGAGGAATACAAGCATAAACAAGCAATGACATAGTTAAAGTAAAAAGTTGTTAAGATAGGAAGTAATGCCAGTAATTCTTCAGTCACTGCACACCAACCACATTTTTATCTACATTTAGACACAAAACAGAGACATCTGGATATTGCAGAAATAAACACCTGAACAAAGTTAAGCCATGTTTAAAAATAAACACAAATTTAAACACCACAAGCATTTCTTCTTCAATTTCAGGTTCACCTCCTAAAGCTAAATACTTACATACATATTGTTTTAAAATATTTTGTATAATAGAGTCTTGAACAGAAGGAAGCCTTTTTTTCCATGTGCATATCAAGACAGCAGTTCAATAGCATAAAGCAGCACTCTTAACAGAATTTTAGACCACAAAATGAAGATGTGGACTGTGGATGACTTAATGCCACTGCGGAAACTGTTATCTGTCACCAGGATTGCTTCCAGTTCACATATGTATCTGTAATGCCAGATTCTGAATTCTACCACAACTCTTTGCCAACATCTGACTTTTGATTCTAAGTATCTTGGGATCTTCAAGTGACTCAAATCATTATTAATTACACAAATTCAAAAACCAGCAGTCCTATCACAGCTTTACCATGCTAACTATAAGAAACAATCCTTAGTTTAGGAGAGTTCATAGCCAAGGCAGACAAAATAAAGAAAAGATATGCCCAAAGAAAAAAGGAAATTTACTGAGAGTCAACACAAGGTGACACAGTTCAAGTCCCACACAGCTCTGGTACCATCTATATTCTACCACCAAGGACTCTCTTCAACCAACATGATGATTTAAAATGCCTCACCTGAAAAAAATTAAATGTCATCACAAATAACGATACTGAGAAACCGAGGGAAAATAAAACTATTTTATGTATTTCTCTAGAATTCTCTAGAATTTTATATACTAACTACATGTTTGCAGAAGCTTTAGCTAGCAAAAGAAAGACAACACTCCCTAGTCAACTGATCTAGGACAAAAAATTAGACGTGGAGGGGTATATCTAAGCTTATTAAAAAAAGTACTTCTTTCTCTACTTTCAGTTTAGCAGAACTGAAAAGATTTCTGTCAATTGATATTTCATTAATAATTTCAATGATAAACGTACGATTACAACAACAGAGTTAGAATATGTAACCTCATTTCCAGAGCCTTAATGAATATTGCTATTCATTACAGATTGTAAAAATCTAAATCTTCAGAAAATCTAAATCGCACAAAAGGTTCATTTATATGGCAAATCCTGACATGGAACTGACTAACGCAGACTGCCACCAGTGTCCAAACATTATGTTTGTTTACCAGCATCAGATCCCCACACCAAACCTCTGTCCTTCTATCACAGTGAATCTCTGAATTCAGAGATCATCACATCTCCCTGCAGAGTACGTAAGTTGGTATATTATTACTACACGTAACAGAAGAGCTCAAATAGGCTTTTCCGTGCTATTTGGGAAGCAGAAATTCCCAGCACAAGTAAAATCTGCAACTAGAAATATTACACAATGTCATAAAGACAATAAAACTTAAAACATGTGGGGAAAAATATTCAGAGCTCCAAAATGACACCCCACCACCACTGTCCAATCCCATTACAAAGCCTCTCTTCATATCCCCTCTTCACATATACACAGAGTATGGACACTTCTGCCTTTGCAGACATTAACTCTGCAATCTTCTTACAGAAGCCTTTGTTTATATATTCCTTTACAGACTACAAATCCACAGACTGCAGAGGAACACACAAAACCACCTCCTGAGAGTCCTGCAGTTGGTCCCAAAGAAAGCCACATCCTGGAATGTCCAAGACTGATTAAGGACAAAAATACATCTCTCTTTTCCAACATAGGTCAGGAGGGAAAAGAGGGAAAGGATGATGAAGTTAACCTCCAAAAACCTCCCAGGAATGAACTCTGGCTTTTGTATCTAAGAACAAAACCATCATGTCTCTAAAAGCATTGAGAAGTTCCAACACATTGTTAAAGTTATTTCCACAGCATACATTTGTCCTGTTTTTTCAGCCATAAAGCATTTCTCAAACATGATTTTTTAGGAGCAAGGAATATTAAAATATCAGGAAGATAAGTTACATAATTTTTGTCTTTTTTTCATTAGGAGACTGCAGAAGAGCATTATCAGTGCTGACAGTGTCTGGGCATTTTGACTAATCTTTTTATAGTGCTTCAATTTAATAACATCCAGGCCTGGAACACACTCTGCCTGATAAGCAGCTCACACAAATCCAGAAAAAAAAAAGTTTTTGAAGTCACTAGGTTTTCATACTGGAAATACCATGCATGAGTCACACTATAAATTACATACATTGACCACGCAGGAGCCCCATCAGCTCAAGTACGGATTCACGTTCATGTTCTAAGCCATGTTCCTAAAATCAGCAGTACTGTTCACTGATAACATACCAGCAAACCTGCATATTAAAAAACTGTGGATGTCTAAAAACTGACCTTCCCCTTTCAAAGGATGCTTTCATCTATATAATATGATTCAAAAAATGCTATTATAATAAACTAGATTTTTCAAAGACATAAATACCCTGCAGTAGATCTATGAAATAAAGCAGAAGTGTATACAATCTAGAACTTGCATTCAGAGTTGATGGTCACTATCCAGGACATTCATTAAAGTTTCCAATTAAAATATTTTCTTTAAATTAGGATAGATACATCAGTGTAACTCCGATACAGAGTTACTCTACATTCTGCAATTATATTTCACATTTACTGTCTGACTGGCCCTCAAGGCAGGGAAATATCAGGGAATATCAGGTTTGCAAGGTCAACTAGTACTTCAAAAAGCCGATTTGAACCAGGAAAGAGGAGTTGAGTTCACCCAAACACAATCTGCAAAACTGCCTCAGCACCTCTGAAGCAATACAACTGCAAACATTCTTTTAAGGCTACAGGTGTTGTTGCTACCACCAAACGAAAGTTTTATCCAACTCTCCACTAGAATCTGCTCAAGTCTCTCCTTAAGATGCTTCGATCAAAGCACGCTGCGTTATTGTGATCACTTTTCTAAGACTATAGCAGTTCACAAACATGGTTCACCATTTTAGTTTGTCTACTGTTACCACAGATATTGTAGAATCACAGAATGGTTTGGATTGGAAGGGACCACTCCACCCCCTCTGCAGTGAGCAGGAACATCTTCAATCAGATCAGGTTGCTCAGAGCCCCATGCAACCTGACCTTGAATGCTTCCAAGGATGGGGCACCTACTTCCTCTCTGGGCAACCCAAGCCAGTGTTTTAACACCCTCAGAGAAAAAAGTTTCTTCCTAATATCCTACATTTCTCCTCTTTTAGTTTAAAGCCATCATCTCTTGTACTATTGATACAGGCCCTGATAAAAGTTTTTCCCCATCTTTCTTATAAGCCCCCATTAAGTATTGGAAAATCAATTATGCAACTTTTCAAGATTAAAATAATTTTAAAATACGCTATGTGTAGTATTTGTTAACCCCATTCCACTCTACTCTATTACAAGGCTGCAATATTTTAAAGTATTAACAATAAGGATTTATGACACTTCCAGGAACGTCTTCTGACTAGGGAAAACACCTATGTTCTCTGGCGGCATGAGACAGTACACTCTTCTATGTTATCACCTTTGATACTGACAGTGAAGACCTTGTCCAGCAGCAAAGATGGAATTGCAGTAGGAAACTGTGTTTACCTGCTCACAAAAAGTACTGGAAGTACACTGGCATGCTTGTTGCATGGCCAGAGACTGTTCAGGAAGCAGATGCAGTATTAGGGAGACACGCGCTGACTGTATTAATGAGAACGCTACCGAACCCAGGAAGATAAAGCAGAGAGATTGTAATCCTGGCCCTGACTGCATACAAAACCTGTTCCCCATTCTATCATGCTATAGATATGTGTGAGGAAATAGCTCTGAGCACAAGCTGACGCTTGTTCTAAAACAACTGACACACACATGGGAAATTACCTTAGGGTGGGGATTGCCAACTGTAGAACTTCTATCTTACCAGTGAGGCTTGGTCCAACATCCTGCTCTTCTGCTGGTTACCTACCTCAACCTGCAGCTCACTTTAGACTTACTCACCAGTTTGAACTTCAAGGCATTCAACTTTTTTTCTTTCTGTAACTTTTCTTCTGAGTAATTTTTTTCCTCCAAGTGTAATTTCTAAGTATAGCAGCAGTGGAACATAAATCTTAAAATAAAGTGCAATATTGTCCTACCATAAAATTACTTAAAAAGTTACAATTCAAGCCTTTTAAACTTGGCTCTCTATTTCTTAACGTCTTGTATTATACATAAAAATTTAGTGAAACTCTCTTTATGAACTCACTCTTCTGCTTCCTATATAAACACAAACTTTGAAGCGTATCTTTCCTTCCCCTTCTCAAAATTTTAAATACCCCAATGTTAAAATAAATAAAGAAATATCTAAATTACTCATGTTTCCCAGAGAAATAGCCCATCTGTTTATTCCAGTCAAACTAAAGGGTTAAAGAATATGTAGCTCTATCTAGTGCTGCAAGCCGCAACATTCACATCCTAAGCACTTGCCTTCCTAGCTCAAAAAGGAGCAGAATGTACAAAGTATGCACCTAAACCAGCAGTGTTATTTTCTAATTTTGCTGTGCAAAAAAGAATGCATCCTTTTTAGAGGGTTATATACCATCAACTTGTACAGTAAATGCTACAAGAATACAATAAACAATCACATTATTCAAGTCACCTGCATTTAAAGTAATGAACACATTGCCATATGCAGTCCTGACCCCATAACAAATTTACCATCAGCAAATTCATAAGGCTCACTTTAATGAAATTATATCTGAGAACATAATTTGGCTTTTAATCCCAGGATACAATTTAGCCCTTAAGCGTACTACTGACGAAAATATCATTAAGGTCAGTACCTACATTTCCTTCATGTTCCAACACTACTACTTTAAACTGTCCCAGAATTAGGCATGGGCATTGGTGCACTAGGTCAGACCAACAGGTGCACTAGTTCAGACCACAGATCTCCCTGCCTCAGCACACCATTTCAACAGCACATGGCCAGGGCATCACGTACGAACAAAGCTAGTAGGTAGTGACATCTCCCCAGAGTGGTGGGGCTTAAAGCCATCCAGGGTTCAGGGACTTGCTGAATGGAAGGTGGTGTCTTTGAAATAGGAAGAAGAAGAAAACATAAATTAGACAATCCAGGTCCTTCTAGATGAACGTCGCTGTTGAGACAAACACGACACATGAAGTTCAAGCAGCATTCATGCATGTATGATACACGAAGCACTTTATTTTTTCACACAGCTGGCTTTTATATATTTTCAGCATGTATGTGCTCTAATATCATTGGTGCTTATTGCATACACAGAAGCAATTATTGGCTACAGTTACATGTCAATTTTCACTCAAGCTCATCTAAGTCCCTTATCTTGTTGTTTCATGAGTTCTCACAGCTCTTGCAACTTATTTACTTTTTTCCATTAGGGGGTTTCCACATTCTCATGGGTACATGGCCATCTGCTTGGGGGATTCACACCTTCTCACGGGTACATGACTACCTGGTCAAGGTCAAACATCTCATACCCTGCCATGGGATCTGCAAACTCACTGCAGTCTCCCACAGACGAATACCTCCCTCTGCAGAAAAACTGAATGAATGTGTGCAAAGTATATAAATTCTGATATAAACTTTCATTTTTAACTATATAAAAAGTTTGTAATGGTAGTTTCTGTGCATCTAACTGCTTATCTGTACATGCTTTCAGTAACGTTCACTACGTTGGCTTTAAAAATATGCCTTGTGATCGATTATATTAAAGGCTTACAGTATTGTATGACTAAAAAATTGAAGGGATCTAAAGGGTACTTACTTAATCTGGGTGCCATGTATTGCATACAAACCTGCAAATCATGTTCAGCTATAATATTGACAAGTGAAGGCCAATTTCGTAATAGCAGAACTGAGCTTGGTTGGACACTGTTACTTATTTACAAGGGTACCAAAGGCTGACGCGCATTCTTGTGGAATACAGCAAATTCTACTAATGATAGATTTTCTTAGATTTGCCTCTCAATGCATCACATCTTTAAAAAATCCTCCAAATCTAACACCAACAACAAGCAAACCTTGCTATGTAAGAACAATGCTTCTTCCACCTTTTTGTGCAGCTATCACACGCTGAATCTCCCCCCAGCCTATTGGCTGATCTTCCTTTCTTTAGACAGAAGAAAGAGAAGGCTGAAGAAAGAGCAAAGCAGAAGGAATCGGTTAACATGTACTGATACAAGTATCAATAAACAACAGCTTTCACTCTGGAGCTAGGGAACCACAGAGCATGAGGTTTCTGTAAGTCTGACTGACCTAGGACAGGAATCAGATTTTTCTTCCTGCTTTCTGTATGACCTTTGGATGGGGGCAGAGGTAGTAAATAAAGACTGTCAAGCTCTCTGTTTACCTGGACAAGAGTTTAGGAATAGCAAACATCAACCACAAACAAGTTTCTACAGTCACAACTGTGTCTTGAAAAAAAGACATGCCTTAATTTTTGCTCATTTCCCTAAGTGGGATGTAAAATACAAGCAAAAAGTTCCAATATGAATTGAATGAGTTGCAATAATATAATTTTCTGTTTGTCTAATGCATCCATTCAAGAACGTACTTACTATAGCTTCAGGGTTTTGTAGCTTTCCTGTTTATTTTAATAACAGTAGTTTCATGCCTAGAGTTCCAGGTATTAAGATAAAGTGAGCAAGCCACCTACACCAAAACCTACCCCGCATCATGTGAATCATAGTCTTTCTTGGTCTGTTATCATATTTGTCATTCAGACATATACACTGGTAGCAGCCCACTGTAACGTGAAAATCTGAGCTGACTGTAGAGGTAGAAGTGCAAGTAAAAACACAGTAAGACAGCAGTCATTTAATGAAAATCCTATTGTAGCTAGTCCCAAATTTTTCAATAGCTTAAATGAACCCAGTGCTGTTGTCTTCCACTGATCAAAAGTAAACACAGCATACAGAAGATACAGCCAAAAAGGAAGGTAAAGGGGGAGAGCATGAGGAAGACGTGAGAATCATACATATACAAATAGATGTACAGGCTTAACCCATGGCTTTTTATCTTCAATTACAACAAGCAAAACAGTACCAGTAACCAACAGGAAAAGGCCTAATATGAGCATACAAATTACAGGGAGTTTCTTGAGTAATTGAAGGTTAGAGGTGAGCAACTAACTGCACTTCAGAGTACTTATGCATGTTCTCCCCTATGGGAGGTGGAATAGGAAGCTTCCTTAAGGCCTCCAGGTCCCATTCAAAATACAGTTTTATCCAAGATGAATGCTGAAGCTGACCCAGCCCTTTGAAAGGCACAGTTTAAAGCACACTCATGCAAGTAGCTCAAATTGCAAAGATGTAGACTCTCAGCAGAGAAATTATGATTAGCAGCTCAGGAAAGTTAGGAGTGCACTATCTTCCTTGGTATGTCTGCAGTCAGAAAACGGCCTATTTGTAACTCACCAATAATGCTAAATGTAAATTAAGTATTAAAGTAAGCGTATTTGGAAAAAAACCCAAAATTTCCAACAAAAATGTATGGCCACAGACTAATTTCAGTATTTCCCATGTTAAAACACCATAAAATTAAAGTATTTCTTACAATGAAGTCTTAATTTGTTGATGTGTGAAGTAAGTTTGAATAGGTAATATTTCAAGGCAGCAGTGGTAACAGCAAATACTGTCTGCTGCAGATAATGACTCAAGTATCAGACCTTTGTGACACCCCATGTTTTATATGATCCCACACAGCCTTGAAAATTAAAGGTTGAGGGGTTCGAGAGCAATGATCAGCAGGTCATCAATACAAACATAGACAGAAACACCATGGCAGACTCCTACCAAAAGTAACCTGAGCTTTTATGCTGAGTTTAACAACTGCATTTTTGCTGCATTGCCAATATGCCATTTCTAAACAATTATTTGAAAAAGTAACACAGAGTTAATGAAATTGAGATCTTCTCTACTTAAAGGAGGAACACATATGAAATTTCTTTCACAAGAACTGCCCAGTGACAAAACTACTGTTTCCTCTTGCACAGTGGCGTGCTGCATTTGCTTAGGTCTCACACTTCTACTCTGTTTCCCCCTATGCTGTTGTCCCCCTCCTTAGCCTACTGATTTGTTTTCCATTCTATACCTCAGTGTTTCCTTTCTCTGTACAATTAACTCCAGAAATTGTTAACTTAATATCCTAACAGATATTCCTAAAACCCCAAATGCATAAAGTAAACAAAGGCTATGTTATCATAAAAGGTGTATCAAAGAAACAGGCAAAAGGGAAAGAAACAGTTAAATTGGGACAATAGAGGCTGCAGATTCAATTTTCTGCCAAATTACCTTAACCAAATGCTTGGGATTTCATAGCATAACTAAATTAACAGTTCTCAGTAAAGTCTATAAGTACGACATATCTAAGACATTTCATTAACTGCCAAAATATGCCATTTCTAAAATATTTATTAAGTATTTGCATAACATCTTACATGGATTTAATTTCAAATTTATTAAAAACATACACACAATCGTGTTACCCAAAAAACAGACATACTCACAACTAAAAAAAAATAACAGCTTAGTACATTTTTTATGGAAAAGCAGAAAGTTTCCCATGACTTTTTGTCTTTTAGACAAGGAAGGAAAGTAACTTAATTCATCTAACCTAAAGAAACACCACCACCTTGCCTAAACACAAGCAAACACAACTTCTGCCAATGTTGTTGTCTTACTAAAAAATATTTATCACCTTCCACTCACCCCACTTCCCTCCTAAACTAGTCACCAGCTGCTTAATCTCAATAGAGATCTCCATATTTCACCTACTGCAAAAATAAATGTTGGGTATAAACACAGCTCTTGGGAGGCAAGGGAATCTCTGCTGCAGGATAACAGGAAAAATATCTCTACATAGTTACAATCATTTGCTTTTTACCACTTATTCTGAGTAAAGCAGCAAAAAAGTTCAGGTCATTTCCTGACTGGCACAGCAAGTTACAGCAAGATACATATTCTATTAATTTTTAATTGCATTGCTTGCAGACTGAAAAGCCCAAAAGGGGAGTGTTGCTTTTTAAAGCATAAAGAAGGGCACTGAAACTGCTTACCTCACTCAGCTCTGCAGGGGAGTCATTTCCATATTTCATAGCAACTCCAGAATTCATGATTAGACTTCTCAGGGCTTGATGATTTCTGCAGATTTTAATGCTTCACAGCTTTGTTCAACTGATTCAATACTTCCTTCTCCAAAATTTTTCTGTCTTACACATTTTGCTCTAGACAGCCATTTTTATTCCACACTGATAGCTTAAATTAATGATGCAAGATCTTCTAAAATCCAAACTGGTTCTAACTTCAGAGACAATTCATTCCTGTGAGAGATTTGTTAATACTGTGAAGTGCCCAGAGAATACAGGGAAGGAACTGCCTGCCAGGATCCCTGGGCTCTCTTAGTCCATCTGCAAGTCATGCTTCATCTCTGCTGTCTGCTTTACACTGTGCTTTTCCACAACTCTATTTAAGGGCATCTTCCAATGTTGCTTAATGCACACAAAAAAATTTGGTAAGCTTCATGCAAGTTCACAGAGAAATAAAACGGAGAGCGCTGCTATAGTCTTCAGTGTTCAGAGAGCGAGAAAAGGAAAAGAAAAAAGGCTCCCCTCCCCGAGACAAACCAATGCTGCACTTCACGCTAAAGTTTCCCCTGCCAGTGAGCCTGGAGTTTAAGTGGTTTATGATCAAAGACAGCTGTCTTGCTGCTGGCTAAAGGATGCATGGAAGGGGCGGTGCTAAACGGGGAGTGCAAGTGGGAGGGAGAGATCTAGAGAGAGTTCATTTTGGAATTACAGGCATTTTTCCAGCTTTCTGCATGCTAATTACTATATACAAAACTATGAAGCTAAGTAACAGGAAATGCCACCTGGATAACAATAAACTGGATTCCTATTTCACTACTCCCATGTGCAATTAAGTAAGGAAAGCTGGGGGGGCCTTAGGGGGTGGAGGTTGTAATGATTTAAAAAGTTCACAGTAAGCCCAAAAGCACCATTAGAAAGCTGCAGATTTTATGTAACACTGACATTTTACAAAGACTTCAGGGAAATGCTACTGGAGAAAGGGGAGAAAAAAGCATTTGCTTTCAACATTCAACTAATAATCTAGAGGAATCCTTAACAAGCTAGATTTGTGAACAACCTGCACCCATTCCAAGAACCAACAACCTCCTCTCCCCTTTCCTCCATCCCTTAAACCATACTGATAATCCTACACACTTTCTGATGCTGGTTTATAATGTACTTTTGGACTAAGAAGTAGGAAATACTATATTCTGCATCTGAAATATATTATACCTGATCATCCTAATACAACATATTATAAAAGTGTCAAAAGAGTTCAGAAAAAAAAAAACAAAACATAAGAAACAGGAATAAATGCTATACGAGCTGTGGCACAATTCTCACACCCTGGCAAAAACACTTACATGGAAAACAATGCTCTCTAAGAGAAACACTTTGAAAATCATGTTGTGATTTTTTTTTTCTCCTCTGTTAATTACAGATTAATATCAGTATGCAGGCATAAGAATAACTCATCCAAATGGCAATACAGAAAGTGTATTAGGAACAGGAGCCAAGATAAACACATAAATATCGCTCTATTGATACTAAAAAGCAGTAGCACTTTCTGGGTCCCTGTCCTTCCTCCACGGCCAGTATCAGGAACTGCAACTCTCCTCTGGCTCAGAGGCTAAGGAGAATGCCACAATCTCTTTACAAGACTTTTTACTTTCATCCTCCAGGTTAGTTTTCCAGCCTTCCTTTCTCTTTTCTGTATTTTTCATGTTCTCCAGTTTGCTTTCTGATAGTCTGTATTTTTTAATTTCCCTTTTTTTCATGCCCACCTTGCATTGCCTCCTTTCTTCATTATTTTCCACCTTAACAGCATCCTCCCTGTCTCATCTTCACATGTGTTTCTGTCTCCACGTTTACAGATTCTCTGTGTATTTCTCCTTACCCATCTTTGCTCCCGACATGTTTCCATTTCTCACGCCTCAAACACCGACAACGGGCTGCACTGCTCTCTGCTGGCAGATGGCTGTTGTCTCAGCCACCGGAAATGCAGTTTGCCCTTCCAGTGAGTAAGAACCAAGAAGATAGAACCCAAGAAGATGTAGGGTCCTCCAGACTACAGACTGTGGTATGGAACAGTATACGCACAGCGGTTTTGCACACTGATTTCCTGTGTATTAAAATGTGATTAACAGTGGTTTATACCCAGGAACAAAGGTACAGTATAATGACTTTCCTAATTTTTCACACATGAGAAAAAAAACTTCTGTGCAAAAATTCCTGCAGCTGACACCATACATTTAAAAAAGCTTTATCTTTTCCAAGTTACGCCTTCACAAATGGGAGGGTGATGAAGTTTTTATATTTTGCATCAGTACCCCTATCAACTTTTTTATTCCCTCTTATAGACTGTTCTGATCTGATCTTTGTCCAATTCTATCATGTGTATCACATGTTCACCAACACAAGGATGGGTCTCAGAATTACTTAAGAATGAAGTTCTACAGTTTTTCTTTTCTAAAGAAAAGGCTGTATTAATTATTGCTTAAATTTACTGCATTTCCCATACTATATCCTTGTACTGCCAAATACTTTCCAGCTAAAAATAAACAGACATACAGATATTAAAAAGTTTTGATTTGCTTTCCTCAGTCACCACTGTTGTCCGTTCCTGGCAGTCTACCCATCACACAGACCAGAGCACATGGCAGTACAGATGAATCCCAAACTGAACAGTGTAGGACACTTGAGGATCTGAACTAGATCCATTCTATACTGTATCCATATGCTGCACAGGATTTTTTTTGCCTCTTTTGTACTTTATAAAATAACATGGAAAAAGACAAAGATAATAACTGAAAAACAACAGCAGAATTCAGTTTCAGATGTGCTCAAGAACATGGGAGATATGAAGTCCAACACAAAAAAATGAGACTGTGCTTGTAACACTTTTTATTTAACAAATTGAGAAAATCAATTACAAACACCTTCAAAATAGTTCCCTTTTGAGTTGATAGACAGCTGCATACAATGCTGCCAAGGTTCAAAGCAATCCCACAAATCATTTTATGAAAGGCTGTTTAGGATCTCTGTCATTTTTGCTTTCACATCTTCTACTAACAAAAAATGGGTTCTTTTGAGCACCAACTTGAACTTCGAGAAGAGTGAGCATGTCTGGCAAATAGAGTGGGTGCTCAAGCACAATGATGTTGTTATTAGCTAAAAATCGCTTCACAGACAGTGTTCTGGGGCTGGGACATTGTCTTGATGTTAACTCATTGTTCACTCTTGCACACTGACATTTTCTGACTGAGGACAAGAAAACATCTGTATTTGAACACTTGTCATACTGAGTGAAGTAATCGAGTTGAGCCTTGTCTCACTGTGACAGGTTAGAACATGTTCTATAACCACCTCTGTCTCCCTCCTTCCACTCTTGGTTCCCACACTACATGGTTAGCCTCGGGATTTTTTGTGTTGGACCTCATACATGCAGATCCTTTCAGAACAATGTTTATTTAAAATCTAAAAATTAATTGTAATTCTCATACAAATTGATGAGACAGTTAAACAAAACTGATGAAAAATTATTTCACTTTAACTGCAGCTGACTCCCACTGGAATTTCTGCATGCCTGCACTGAGTGGTAGGGATTAAAGATTTCTCAATTGAAAAGCATCTATTGTCACTTTTAACTATCTGGTAAGTACTGGCACTGTCCATTTCAATGTGGCTTGAAGTTCTTATAAATTTTGCAAGCATTTCCTTATTGTGAAGGGATAGGCAAGACTAAATGTAATCATTCTTCTAAAATAGTTACTATTATATCACATTTTTAAATACTTGAGAATAAATACTTGAGCATTGAGAATGTATTTTGAATATCTGCAGACACGGAACTTCTTCCTCTGTGAATCATGATACTATCTAGTATTTCTCCAAGTCCATTTATTAACTGAAAACATTACTTCACAAAATTAAATCTCAAATAGAGCTGACCAGTTGTCTCCCAGTAGTTTCACTGTTTTCAAATACATGCAAGTGATCTAATACAGTAGCACAGTACTAAGAACTTTGTTGAAGGCCAAGTATATTTTCCCATAGGCTTCTGTCAAAGGCAGGCTTCAAAGAAAACAAAGGAAAATCTCAAGTACGCCAATTTTGTGTTGCCAGGAAGAGAGCAGAGTACTCTGTGATCCAGCAAGAGAAAACTGCCTGTTGGATTCAGTTCCTCTTTCTTTTTTGTTTGACAGCCAACTGTTCATTCTCTTGTTCTCTCAGTTCCTCCCCCAAGATAATGAAGCTCCCTTATTCTCAAGCTTCTGCCTGTCTTCTTTATCAGCCTCTACAACCAGGGAGGGGTTGGGATGGGAAAGGGAAAAGGTATCTCTTAACCTACAGATGTAGATTTCCTAGCCCGACAGGACAGTTCAATGTCTCAGAGTGTACTATGATAAAATTAAGAAGTGTGAAACAAGAAGCCTGATGAACTTGAGTGTCATCGAGGCTTTCAGAAACAATACCCACCAAATATGTTCTGTAAAGACAGAGATACTGGCCTGGTCTTCCACTCAACCTCAGTGCATTCTGATCAATTACTGCTTTCTGTACCTCTAAAGCACTCACCATACATACTGCTTGTAGGTAAGTGCACTTGCAGTGAAAGATGCTTCCCAAGATAATTTAAAAATTATCCAGTAGCAACCATTAGTGTGGTTAGTTTGCTGACTGTTGATCTAATAATCCCACAGCACTCTACTCCATTTGTTTATTCTATTAAACTGTAGCAGAAGAATCACTGGCATGTATCTGAGACTTACTGAGGAATCCACCTTTTGATTGTATCTGAACAACCATTTAATAAAATTTGCTGTATCACCTGGCATAAAAGGATTCTTTTGGGACAAGATGCCTTCTCCTGCCCTTCTCACTTTTACTTTTGAAACAGCCACAGAGTATTGAAAAACAGCACTGCAGTTATGTTACAAGGTTTGTCCCTCATAATATGTCCCAGTAATTACAATAAACCATTTCTTAACAGTTATTGGAGTAAGTGTGAAAAGTACCACGCATGAATATTTCTTCCTTATTTTGACTGCTGAAGACTGAAAACTACAGCATAGAAGCAATTATCTATTAAATATGCATATAACATATTCTTCAGCATAGCCTGTACCACTTTCGGAGAAGCAGCTTCTCTCTGCATGCAACATGCGTGATTAGCTGATCATAACTCCAGCATACATAAAATAAGGCCTTCTTGGTTTATTCTGTTTAATTAACTTTGTAACTGAAATGCCACTAATTGAAGTCTACTGAGTATTTAGTTTCTGTTTGTTTGTACTACAGTTAGAGCAGCATTCTGCACAATTGCACATGGAAATAAATTACATCTTCAAATACTGCAAATTTGCTACATATAATTTGTGTACAACATGGTTTTGTTCTCACTGTAGCAAAAAATAAACAGGTGTAGTGCCAAAGTCTCAATTTCCAAGCACAAAATAGTAACACTCAGGAGGTTATCATGAAGGCTAAATTTGGAAGCGGAAATTCAATACAGTAGTTGGATAATGTTTCCAGAAATTTCTTTATTCAATAGCACTAATGCACTATGATTTAAAAGGGAGAGGCTGAAAGCAATGGTTCGTTTTTCTTGATGCAAATTGTTCTTATTAATGCTGGTGAAGGTTATGCACCTAGGTTAAGAGGGAAAAAAACCCCCAACTCATCTGAAACAATTGCAAGTAACCTTACACTGAAAAATAAAAGCACTCTCTCTAAAAAAAAGAAGCAAACTTCTCCTTCCTTCAATCACACCATCTTGATTAGTCTAAAGCAGATAACATGTCTAGAACAATGTAATTTCCAAATAGCACTTAAATCAGCTACTCTCACCTGTTCACTCTTCCTCAAATGCTTAATCCACTTAAAAAGTCATGTCCTTGACCTGACCAGTCTCCTTGGGAGTTCACATTTGAACTCTTTTTCCATCCTCCAGTATTTCACGCCATGAAGTCACTCACCAACCTGTCAAACAATCACTTTCACTTTCTATCATTTCATCCAAAGCCATCACATTCATTGTGATTCCTTCTGACCCCACAGAGCCTTAGCATCAGGTCAGCACAGGGAAATGACCAAGGAGTCAATATACCTGTTATTCATATTAGATACTTGTCTGTGAGGATAACGGGGAGAAACAGTAGCAATTTCTATGCTCTTTTCATGTTGCATCCACCTAATTATCATCACCGTTCATTTGCTCCTTGCTTAAAAACATGAACAAGGCCATTCTGTAAACTACAATTAATGTCATATTTTTGCTTAGCTTCCCTTCATGGGCAAGCATTCTGTCAGTTCAGCCATGCATTTCTCCAGTTAATAACCACAAGATAAATTCACTCATTTCACTTCTTGGTAGCTATTCTGATTTAACCCCCCTAGATAGAGCCTGTGGTTTTGCATACTTACAGTATTAAAATATGACCAGTCTTAGTCAAACACTTGTATATTCATCCTACCTTTATGAACCCTACTCTTCTGTTGTGTCTGAACTTGCACTCCCCCATGCTTATCAGCTGTGAACTGAATTTCTTTCAAAAACTCTCACTAAGAAAAATTTGCCAGGTACTCCCCTGCTAAGTCACTCCTATTTTCACCAATTCTTCATTTATATTCTTTCCTTACTCCTAACCTCTCTTGGGATTGTATCTTGTCCATCATACATTCTCATTTCCAGTTCCACTCCCCACCTCACAGTCATGATCTCACGACAGCAAACATTCAGCAACCCACCTCACCAGCCACCCTCTTCTCCTTTAGTCTTGAACTCCTCCAAGACAGCTATGTGTAGTTAGTCTGTAACTATTTTTTCTACTTATAAGATTTTTCTCCCTTCTGACCTCCATTACCACTGGCATATTGAGCAACAACTCTCTGACTAGTGACTATGTAAGTGCCCCACAGTGACACAAACAAGCAGGAGGGATTCTGGCTCCTGATTTACATCAGACCTGTTCTTGGATGCTTCATCTCTCACTTAACCATGCATCCCATTTCACCATCTGTGGTCAAGATGTCTTCTGAATGTTTAACAGATGAACTGACAGATATTTTGTAACTATATGTATACATACACACTCATATGTACACACACACACATAATTATGTATTTGTAGTGTGTGTGACATTTGTATATCTACTAAACATACACAAACAAGAATACATATGTATATACTCATATACATGTGTATTCATACACCTATCTATAAGTTTACACATATATATATACAAGTATTTGAAAGTCTGGATTTACTGAAATGTACCATTTGAAACATTTTCAATCATATTAATTCTGCCAAACGCAAGGCAAGTGTCTGACAGATCCTTACATGAAGCTCTACAAGAATTTTGGCTGGCATAAGCATTTAAACAACAAGAGGATCAACTTCAGTGAGCACTTAAGGGGTTTGGAGAGTTTTCATTTTGGCAGAAATTATAACAAAAATTACTTCAACAACGATGTGAGCTGAAATGATATATATAAAATCTCTGGTGATTCAAATCCCCTAGTTTTCAGCCAGATCTCTTTTACTATCAACAAATTTAAGATTCTTGTTATTGAATTCCCACAGCCCTCATCTGAAGTTTATTTTATTTGCTATGTTCCTCGACTGTACTGTTTAGTGGCTGCTCATGAAGATCAGCAAGTTAGTCTACAGAACACGTCTCAACTCTCTAACTATTTAATGTCCAGTAAAAAGTCTGTGGTTTGGGGTTTTTTTGGTTTTGTTCTGTTTGTTTTTCTCATAAAATACAAGCTCTCTGTTCTAACCCGCATATGGTCTGTAAAATTCTGCCCTTCTAACTGCTTTACCATGAACCTTTTTAAATTCTTCAATGCCTATTTTTGCTGTAGATCTTCCTACAGTTAGACTTCTCACCATAATCTTCAAGACTGCCTTACCTCTACCTTACTCATTTCTACTTTAACCTTCTTATCTGACAGTCTCCTTTTACTTTCAGAGGGACAGCAAACAACCCTCTTTCATTATCTATGATATCTCAGACTTTTTGGTGTGGTTTGTTTGGTTTTACAACCCAAGACCTCTTTACACATTTCACAAGCCACTTACACTTACTTCTGGTTCATGAAACATGATTACAAAGCTAAAGTCTTCTTTACTTTCAGGCCTCATCTGCATAGACCTTTACTTCATAAAGTTTAGAAATTACTTGCTAAATATATCTAGTGTTTACTCTCAGATAAGGGTCTATCAACCACCTAAAGCAATGCAAACAAACAAACAAAACTCTAAAATAATAATAAAAAAAATCTCATTTGTTCTGTCTTCACGATTTAGAATCCTGGCACAAGACATCATTATGGAGAAACACCTGGCATCCCCGTGGATGCTTACAGAAACAGACTTTTCCCTCCTTTTCTATAATGCATACTAGACAATCAATATTCATGCAAAAAATAGATTCAACCAATCATATGCACTCATAATGTCTTTAAAAATTCATAGGGTACAAAGATGCAGTGTATTTTTCTCCATTTACTTCCCTAAAATTATAGCTTCAAGTAAGTTGAGTAACACAAAACTCAGTGCAGGAAATTAGAGATGGCAATTTTGTTTAAAGGCACAAATCTCACTTGGTTACATCAGTAAGGTTCTTCTTTCATTATGAACTCTTCACAGAAGAGACACTGCCTCTCCTGAAACTCAAAGTTTGCTCTAACTGCTTTCTACCGTGATGAAATGTGGAGTTAACCCATACAGTACAACATAACTATTATCATAACCTGTCTTCCAGCTAAGAAGTCATAATATGGTTTTCTAGCCCAAAATGAAGTAATCATGCTAAAATAGTTCTTCACAAAAAAGGAAAAGTACTAAGTATAAGGGAATGCCTCAGCAAAGGTACTCACCTCCCATTTTCTGTGCACTGGCACCAAAATAGCTCCCCGAAACAGCCGTGTTAACAGCCATCTATTTATTTAAAAAGAAACCCAGAATGTGATGAAGGGAGTTTGAACAGTGACAGCATCCTGCACTGCCTCAGGTCAGTGTCACAGCCCCAACAGTGACACAGAAACAATTCCAGAGAGCAGGAGCATCTTAATGAATGTAAGTATGGCACTGACAGGCTTCTATGGAAACCCTGCTTTGCTTCCCTTGGATGGCAGGACAATGGTTAATTATTCTATTCCAACTGAACTGCAAAACCACTTAAAATATGCAAAAGCACATTTTAAAATCTGCACTGAGGTTAAGATTTTCACTTTATTACAAAAATTCCTATATAGCATGTAATCCAAACATAAGGGTTTAGTATGTGTGTAGAAGAGGAGCGGGAATAAGTCTTGTTATCTTTTTAATAAATGAGGATTCAGAGCAGCTCAGCATTGCCAATGGAAACTACGCAAAGTCAACAGTTCATACTCAGGGAACAGGCAGAAAAGCTGATAAGACAGAAGACCCCATGACAAGAATGACATGGCAATCTTTCTGGCACATCAGAATCCAGAAGGTTAATGTTGCTTCAACAGACTAACCCTGGGTCTCAAACTAAGCTTATCATTACCAATGGAGGTAATAATATTAATATTATATTCTGTATAGCTATGTGCTAGTGCTGGCCCAGTACGCCATGTCACTTGTAGTGTCATTTCAGACAACTGGAAAAACAAAGTTTGAAAAAGTAAAAAAATCTGAACAACTGCCTTGGAACCAGAGCTCTCTTAACTACAGCAAACAAATATTAACAAGGCAAAAGTCTGGTATGCATAAAGACAGTTTCTAAGCAGTGAGGGTGGAGAAAGATATAATGCGACTAATTTTGATGGTTTGGGCTGAGACAGAGTTAATTTTCTTCACAGTAAGAAAATTAAGGTAAGGTAAGGGGCTGTGGTTCGGATTTGTGCTGGAAATAGTGTTGATAATACAGGGCTGGTTTAGGTGTTGCTGATCCCTGCTTACACAGCCAAGGCCTTTCCTGCTTCTCACACCGCCCCAACAGTGACCACGCTGGGGTTGCACAAGAAGATGGAAAGGGGCACAACAGGGACAGCTGACCAAAGGGATATTCCATACCACAGGACGTCATGCTCAGTATTTAATGCTGGGGAAGAAGAAGGAAGGGGGGACTTGTGGAGTGATGGCATTTGACTTCCCAAGTAACCGTTAAGCACGACAGAGCCCTGCTTTCCTGGCAATGGCTGAGCACCTGCCTGCTGATGGGAAGGAGTGAATGAATTCCTTGTTTTGCTTTGCTTGAGTGCACAGCTTTTGCTTTACCTATTAAACCGTCTTTATCTCAAACCATGAGTTTTCTCACTTTTACCCTTCTCTCCCTTATCCCACTGGGGAGGAGTAAGCGAGCAGCTCTGTGGGGCGTACTTACAGCTGCGCTTAAACTATGACACTAAGCAAAATCTGATGTTTTCAAACTTGATCTGTAGACCTTTAAAACATCTATTTACACACACTCATTAACAGCCTTCTTTTCTATAGCACCCAATTGCCACACGCCAGTTCCCATCATCCATTCACAACCGCAGAGCTGGGTCAAAATGCGTCATTCTCTGCACTTTACCTTCGCGATATTCTTGTAAGAGATATTGTTCCACTGTCACATAAAAGATCCAATTAAAAGCCTCAGCCAAAAAGAGCTATTAAAAGGCTCCCTGAACAAATGTGCCCTAAGCTGACACCCATCACATTGTGCTATGATCGACTGCAGACAGAAATAGTAACAGAATTTTTTTTAAAAAAAAGAACCACCTAGGCAGAGAGTTGTTAGAAAGGGACTGTAATGTAATATCTATCATTGAGAAAGAAATTATGTAAACACGCTTCTAAAGGAAATTTTCAATACAGTTCATAATTTGCCTTTTACTTACCTCTGTATCTGCTAGGATCCAATAAGTTCAAAAGACAGAAAAACTACATTTCATATAAAATAGATAAGTCCTGGCAGATCTAATCCATAACGCCCTTTTTAACTTAAAACAGAAAAATGAATAAGTGAGCACTATTAGAGGGCTATGGAAGCCAGGACTATATGCTAATGCTAATGCAACTACATATTGCTTTGCTATGAATATTTCCAGTATGCCTTCATACTTAATAAATTTTTGGGTTGTGTACCCAATAGAGATGATGGCAGAGTCCAGAGTCGGAACTAAATTCAGGTTATTCACCTTAATTCTGTTGTTCAGAAAGCATATCCTGTTACACAGATGCACAATCCAAATGGCCGGCCCCTAAACTCAACAAAGTTTTTGGTACCTCCAAATGAGGTATACACACATGTAAATCAGGCAGCACAAGCTGAGGAAGAGCATATACTAGTTAGAAGAAGATGCATTAAGAATCTTGTTGCATTAACTTTCTGTTTTGTTCTTGATGTAGACATTACAAAACCAGCTCCCCTTAAAATGAGAAGTGCGGATTTAATAGCTGGAGCAATATGCACCAATGTCCTCCTACCTAGACACATCCATCTCGCATTGACAGCCCTGCACAAAATAAAGCAGGGTTATACCTGTTCAGCTGTTGACCAGAACAATGAGATTCTGCAGGAAGCAATGCTGGAAACTCTGCAAATATGTCCTAGTAATAAAAACTACACCTGTGGGGCTTGCATGTCTGCTTTGAGGAGGCTTCCCCTCCGCAAGTCTACCATACCCTTGTAATCTTTCTAAATGCTTTCAACCAAAAGATCTCTGGCAAGAAAGGTGTAATCAAAGAGCTTCCAATATAGCTAGAGTGTCTTTGGAAGGAAAAATCAGGGATTAAAGGATTCTGGATCACACCAGTCCAAGGACTAGATAGTTAACCCCCCCCCCCCCCCCCCCATATATCAACATAATTGAGGTCACATTTTAAAAATGTAAGATCTTTGTGCAGAGTCTTTCTCAGCGAACCAGAGTTATTTACAGCTAAAAGAGTAGAGGTACGAGGTCATATTATCCTGGCAAATGAAACACTTCCAATTGCTTTTACTTATGTACATGTATCTGCTTGTGACAACATTCAACATAAACCAAAACTGAATTAAGACAACAGAAACTAACAGTAAGCACACAGACATGCATTCTGCTTAAAAAAAAAAAAAAGAAGTTAATCTAGTCTATTTTAACCATGTGCAAATAGACATATCCAAATTTTATTACTGCAGCTTATTAAACTTCTCTGGAATTCTAATGTGAAATATGCCTATCACATCAAGATGCTAAGATGCTGCCCCACGTGATGTTTTCAGGGAACAGCAGTTCTTGAGGTTCTATTTAGAGTGCTATCCTTCCTGATAGCACCACAGGGAACACAACAAGATTGTATGGCTGCCTGGGAAGTGAACAGATGTGACACTACACCAGTCAGCTATTTCACCACAGTTACATGACTATCCGCATTAGCAATCCTTGTCCAGCTTTGAAGATTCAAGTACAAATAAAAAACAAGTCCCAAACATGTACACACACAAAGAAATCCTTTGAAATGCTTGAATTCTTTTCTATGCATGAAGAATATTTAAATTATTTACATCTCAATGCAATACAAACCAAGCTTATAAATTATTACATTTTGAACACATACAAGGTTTCCTATAAGAAATATTTGCTGTATTTAACCTACTGGCATGAACATGATGTACATCATCAGTAAATGGTGACAGATACGTTAAAGGTTAATATGTTAGTCATAAATATTGGTACCAAGGTGAAGAGCTATAAACGCGAATGTGTTCTTAATACTCAGGTGTAAAAACTTGAATCTGAAAAACACTGACAAAGTTGCACACCCTGTACAGACCACAGAATACATTTACCCAGCAAAAGCCAAATCTGAACATGTGTTAATAAACCAAAACACAGCAAAATGTGGTGAAATGAACAGATAAAACTGTGTACAGTGAGCATGAATGTTTAAATTTCAAACAGCATTTTTTTACTCCTGTGAAGGAATAGGAATTATGCTTCAGAACAGGTATTATGTTTTTATAAAGCTCTGCGTGTTCACAGGACTTCAAAAATGCATGACGAAAATTCACTTTATAAAAACTTAGGTAAATTGATAGAGGATTTATGTTCATTTAGCTTTTGCAAATGGAAAATTTAAAAGTTTAGGGCAGCATGGAGACTCTCATTATGGACTGAGGAGCAGTGTAGAAGTTCATAATCACCACAAGGACGTCTTTAGCCTGATTACACAGTTTAGAATCAAAAGAAGGCCATCAGGAAAAAAAAAAGGGAAATTAAGTAATACGAATTGACACTCCAGTAGGGAAAAAGCACTTCAAGGTGCTGAGATAAATACAGATCACATGACTTCTCACCAGAAAGCACCTAACTGACTTACTTTCACCCACACCACAGTTACTTTGTTAAGACTCTGAGTCTGAAGTCTAAACGTCTACAAAGAAATGTGAAAACCACTGCTTTCAAGTCTGTGTCCTTATGGCCTGTGTAGATGCATTTGGGAGAAGCTGCCAGGAACTGTTCATCCTGGAGCAGGATGACACAGGACAGCTCTGCCCTGCTTTTCTGAAGAAGGTAAAAACCTCTCTGGTAAACTTCAGGAGCAGAGTTCCAGAGAGAAATGTCCACACAGACTCTGTTTTTAAATCTTTGTCCTTCTATTATACAGCTTTACAACAAGGAATATCATCAGCTCCTGAAGGGGAGAAATGCATTTATTAAACCTCTATCACCTTTTCTGAAGTAATCTTGGTTTTAAAGTACAAAGTAATCTGCCCACCCCCTCGGGTACAAATGGAAAAGATCCCTGGATTCAGCTCATACAAATGTGAAAGCTGGGATCTGTAATTTCTGACAACGAATGCAAGGGAGCAGCTTGGCTTTCATTGTGGCAAATGCAGTTAGATAAAACAACGTTGGGAAAGAGATGGGGAAGGAAGGAAGCATCCATATTAAATCACAGCTGTAAGAAGGTTATGTTTATCTCATTTTAAAAAAGAGTCTAAATTTAGGCTGCAGTAAGCATGCTCCTCAGTATTAAAAACTGATGTAAAGAGAATAAACGTAAACATTGAAAAGCAAAGTAAACCAGTCTCTCCATTTTCTCGCATTCCTTTCTCTCTCCATTTTAATAAAGCGAAAGCAAAAATTTACATATGACCCATGACACCAGTGTTCAGCAGGAGTCAAATGGAGATGTTACTGTATTCATCTGCATATAGATGAGAAAAGGCTAATTCTACTATGGTTTGAAAGAACATTGGAAGAATATTTAAAAGCACAAGTGTAATCAAGGTTTGTTGAAACAAAGACCAGACATCTTTCATGGAAGTAAGCACAGAAGGAATTTAGCAGATGGGAATAAACCAAAAGCGATAATACCTGCGGATCTTTATTTCTTACAAGCCTCCAGCATTTTTATTTTTAAGATTTCTACATGTAGAAAGAGGAGCTATTACTACTTACCCACCTCAAAACCTGGATGAACCCCAGATCCAAAAGGGACACACAACTCACACTTCCTAATCCAGAAACAAAAGTGTGCAAGCCACTCTTTTGGCAGAGCTATATTGATCTTAAGTACCTCTATTTAAACTTCTGTTAAAGAGCATTCTACATCCTTTAAAATAATCAAATGTGAAACAGCCCACGTCTTTCCAAACTGATAATTTTGAAGCAAATCAATCAAGGCTATGGAACATGTATAACTAAAGAGGAAATTGTATATTGATTCACTCACTATATTCCTTAGAGCTACGGGTGCACTTTTTAAATGGATTATTGTGAGAGCAGTTTTCAGTGTGGGGAAGTACTTGTTTTACCTGTACGGTTTCATTTGAATTTGGCGGTGTTTTCATACAAGCCAGAGAACACAGGACAGAAAGGAGCTCAGGAAACATTGAAAAAATGTGTCTCACGGTTCTCAATCCAGTTCAGTATCCTCCTATTAGTAGTTACATTTAGATGATGTTTCTTGCCTTGATGACAACATTGCGTAAGGCAGGGCCAGATGTCTTACTGGAGAAACACCACATCTACTTGTTTCTCTTCCATCTCCAAAGTCTACTGTTCTATTAAGGGATTACATTGGATGGACGTGATTGTTCTTTTACAAATCTACGCATTTTCTCTTGCTCACTTGAAATTGCTCACATTTCCAGAAAACAACTGGACCTTGTAAATAAAACTAAGTGGCCTATAATTTCCCAGGTTCCATCTTACTTTCTTTACAATACAAGCTCATTGTTTGCTCTTTCCAGTTTCTGTATACTCCTGTCCAGTTTTGATGAACAAGAGGTTGATCTATCACATCTGATCTCTTACTTCCTTCCCAGGGGAAATGAGGACACAATGCCTTTAAAGAACTGTCAACTTCCTCAAACTCTTTTCTCCCTTAGACAAGTTTAATATCTACATATTTTTACTCTGCATATGAAAAGTTTAGGTACTACATCAGCTCATGCTCAGGAACTTAAACTTAGAAGACTTTGAAAATACTTTCAGAATATTATTCATCATTTTCTCTTCTAAAAAAATGCAGCTCAAAGAAGCTGGTTTTCCTCTGTTCCAGCAATCACTTCCATTAGACATCAAGTCTTGAGCAGGATATTGGACTAGATGACCTCCTGAGGTTCTTGTACAATTTGCGTTATCCTAGGATACTAAGAACCAGGAGTCTATCTCATCAAAGTCAAGAGTGCTAACAAACAGTCATTTTACAAATGAGAAACTTTTCACTTTCCTTTTAGCACAATTTACTTCTCTACTTAAACTCCTGTACAACACAAAATGAGTGGTCTTTTATAACATGCCTGCCTTACAAATAAACATAAACTCGATCCAAATACGCTGGAGAATCATCCCAATACATCCCAAAATCTACTGCCCTATGCCTTTGGCAGTTATGTTTTTCCACAACAGAGGATAGTTCTTGCCTGTAGAAATAAAAAAGCACAGTGCTAGCACACCAAGCCTTTAAAATAATATTGAATTATTTAGTGGGCAGTAATGAAATAACATTGGAAGAATTTTTCTGCATGATTCTGAATAATCTGACATCATACTTAAAAAAATTCATAGGTTTTCAGGCACAACTCTTCTTCTGTTAAATTATATAAGTTAAGAACTTCAGTTTGGCTCCTCACAGACTCCTACTTTCTTCGATGAAACTCAGTCATGCAAGCTTTGGAAATATTATAGACTTACCAATTGCTAAAATCACAATAATTTTCCAGTAAATGAAACGCAACAGCAATGTGGCATTGTTTCCACAAAATCTCAAAAGCTGTAAGGCTGGAATTAGCATGCTTCTTTGGAGAAAACCAAGAAAAAAATTCTGTAAAACCTAAAAACGAAGGCAAAATGTACTTACAGTGTTGGCGAGTTCTAAATAGCTTCCTCCAACAGAGTTGCTAAAATTTGAGGCCTGAGCTAGAATTCTCTGCAGAGCAGCCTGTTGAGTCACACTGTTTCCACCATATTCCAACACCTTTTGCAGTTTAAAATGGCTCTGGAGGTCTGGACTCTGAAGGTCTCTTGCTCCTGAATCATACTCCCAGCTTTCTCTGGCTCCTGATAAGGCACCTAAAATACAGAAATGGGAAAACATTCTAGTATGAACTTTGTATAAGCATACATAGAATCATAGAATATCTCAACCTTTAAGGGACTCATAAAGACCATCAAGTCCAACTCCCTGCTCCTCACAGGACAGCCTAAAACTAAGCCATATGACGAAGAGCGTTGTCCACACACTCCTTGAACTCTGACAGCCTTGGTACCGTGACCGCTGCCCAGTGAGTGACCATGTTCTCAGTGAAGAACCTTCTCCTTATGTCCAGTCTGAACTTCCCCAATGCAGCTTCATTCCATTTCCTTGTGTCCTACCAATGGTCATGAGAGAGAGGAGATCAGCACCTCCCCCTCCACTGCCCCCCTTGAGGAAGCTGTAGACTGCGATGAGGTCACCCCTCAGCCTTCTCAGGTCCAAGGTGAACAGAGCAAGGGACCTCTGCCACCCTGCATAAGTCTTGCCCTTGAGACCCTTCACCATCTTGGTCACCCTCCTCTGGACACTCTTTGATAGTCTGATGTCCTTCTTCTATCAAGGTGCCCAAACTGCACGCAGTACTCAAGGTGGGGCCACCAGTGCAGTATAGAATGGGACAATCGCCTCCCTTTAGCAGTTTCTGTGCTGTGCTTGATGCACCCCAGGCCACGGATGGTCCTTTTGGCTTCCAGAACACACTGATGACACACAAATAAATCTGTTTGTCTTTTCAGAAAGAAAAGAGTACACAACTTCACCACCATTACCCCCCATCTTGTACATGCTCACAATGCCATGAAAAAAAAGTAATAACATTTTTAACAAACAGATCATTTACTAAATTACAAGATCCAGAAGAAAACATAAAAGCATTTGCATACAATATTTTGTATAGAGTAAAACCAGTGTAATTTACAATAGCTAAGGACCTTTAATGAAAAGGTGCCAGTTACTATGTCAGATTGAAATTAGCACTGATCAAAGAAGAGGAAAACCATAATTCACGTCTTTTTGTTTACTGAGTACCAACCTAATACGCAAATCTTTTAGTTGTACAGTTCATCCCTTTTTCAGTTAGCATTGCCTTTCTTATTATCTCAGGATTGCTTCTTTCGGTTCAAGTTTCAGAGGTACATCGATCACAAGGTGTTTCATTACAAATCAATGCAAGAGTATTATCATCTAGCTAGTGACAAACAATAAATGCTTCAGAGAAAGTTTCTGTACCCTGAAGCTGCAGGATTTCTGTTTCTCCATATACAATCCTTTCAATTCCCTACAGTGACAGATGAGCTTAAACCCTAAACAATTTTAACAAAATGTTCTTGTTTTATAAGTAGCTATTTCATCCCTGAATGCTTCTGTTTCCCATACAACTGTCTCACTCCTTTTAAAATCTTGTTACATTTTAGGCTCAACAGCTTCTGACGACAAAACATTCCATGGTAGACACTAGATTATTTAATAACTTTAGGCAGTACTGTAAAATTTCATATGTAGCATAATGAAGATTAAAAACAATTAAGTGACTTGTCCCAGCACACATTCTAAGTTAATAGAAAAGTCAGAACAGAACAGAATCCAGAGCCACGGGCTAAAGCACAACTATACATCCACCATGCAATCATCAAACCATAAGTAATTGTATGTAATGCCATTCTATTACTTCGAAAGCTTTTCCTTTTTATGAGCTAGTTCTCTCTCTCCAATATTCATTAGCATTCCAAGTGAGCGTTTACTAATCAGTGGTTTTTACTTACTCAGTACAATGCCAGGGAGAAACAATAAGCTATATAATAAACTATTAGGAGAATGCTTCCACCTTGCCAAGAAAGTTGAAGCTGCAAAAGCACAAATAGAAAGCCAGCTGCCAGAAAGGAAACAAGACTGCAGCTAACTGCAGTGTAGTTTTAGGTTAACATCCTAAACCGTGTAAAGCAGTCATGCATGCCAAACTGACTCAAGAAACCCAGAGCTAGTTTCCCTGCTTTACTGTAACAAGAATATGCTAGAATTTGAACATGTAAGTAGAAAATAACACAAAACAAAAAAGAATTACATTTTGTACTAATATAATTAATGATTCATTACCATGGTTTCAGGAAACAATTAAATATTAATTCAATTACTTTTTTACACCAAGAGCATGCATTACCATACCTAATCCATGCTGTAAGGATCAAACGGCACTGAACTAAAGAAACTGTGAGTACCAGTATTTCCCATTGCGTGCAATGTACCGTGACTACTGACTATGCACAATGTTAGGTACCTCTGCCCTCTTCCGGCTACAGCACACCATACAGCGAAAAAAATTCAGCAGCCCACAGATCTGAAGCAATAGAAAAATTTCAGGAGCCCAAGGGAGTCAGGGGATGAGTTCTGCCAGCTCCCCGGCTTGGCAGAAACCTGGGAAACAACTCTATCTGCACAACAGTAGCCACAGAACTACTAGAGCTGATTATACCATACAGATACTCCTGATTTTACAGAGCTAAACATGGCACAGAGTACGTGTATTAAATTTCTATTACTCAAACGACATTGCTCTGCAAAAGCGTTTTCAAATTCATTCAATTAACAACTAGAGCTTTGTTGAAGACCCAAGCGGCCTTCACAGATTGTGCCATCTATTATCAGACTGGAAGCACTTAAAAGACTCGGCTGGCTGAGAAGTCACCTGTCAGTCACAGATAGATCCAGAAGAGACTGGAGTTTTATGACTGAATTGTGACTATATTTTTAACTCCAAGTTTTCTTGGAAGTTCACCTCTGTACTCCTAATCTAAAATAAACATACTAAAAACACAAGTAGTGATGATTGTTATAAAGGAAGGCATTGCCAGTATTTTCCTTGGATTTAACTCGAATCACTAAATTTGCCCACTATTTTTCCAACAGATTCCAAAACTCCAGCTATTAAGATGCTGTCCTCCTGGGACATGCATCTTTCAAGTCTCAGCTCTGCGGGGAAACTCTGGAGCTGTCAAAACTGAGATTTCAGTTGTAAATGATAATTCAGTCAGGAATTAACATCCACCTCTTGTATGTCGCTGTAATGACTCTTGATCTCACAGTAGTAATCAGAAAGAAGGGATCTTTATGTTTGATGGCACATTAAAAGCTGACAGCCGACCTGATAACCAGGAACCTATTGTTTCTAAATTTTTAATAACTATTATTTACAGAACTACACACATCTCATATTAGTCTTCCCCTTATAACCATATGAAACTGGACATTTCTATTTTAAATGAAACAAAATTATTATAATGAACATTCCCAGGTAATAAGCATGCCGGAAAATTGACCACTAGGCAGAAAAGGAAAAAAAAATTAGTTGCACAATATCTGCATCACCCAAGTAATATAAGAGCATATAACTGTTTTCGAATTACACAAACAACATTTCAGTTTCAGAGTAAGACAGTTAAATCAATACTTTATGGACTGAATGGATATATCAGTCTTCTCTAAAAGTGCAGTATAAAAGCTTCTGATTCTACACGATCTTCTACTGAAGTATTCGTTTGATTGCCTTCCTAGTACTACTAGCACTTGCCTGCCTTGACCAGTAATTAAGTGTGGCTGAAATTCATGTTACAGCTAACATTCAGTACCTAACAGGAACTTTTTTCTTCCAGCTTTCTGTAGAGTAGCAGAGCATCTGTGTATATACAGATCCATTATTAGCACTCAGGTCAATCACAGCATAGCAACATAGATCTTATCTGAAACATTTATTTAAAGATTTTTTGCTTTTGCAGATTTTCCTGTTCCTTTAGTTAGCCTCAGCTCTTATTTATTTCCCTACAATTTACAGTTATTTAAACTTTGACATAACACATTTATGAAAAACAAAGGACAGTTTAGTTTGATGACACATAAAAGTTTCCATAATCACAAACAAAATTTCAGTTGGTGAATCGTTCCAAAGCTGTTCGAAGTAACTTTAATCAATTCCCTTGACAAATAGCACACGACAGCATATCTTCAGCGTCTATATTGTGACCTTGCTAGCTTAGTCATGCTTTATCACCTGTAAAGCTCTCAGTAACGGCACACGGTCTACCCATGCAGCCAGGCTTTTTGGTTTGGTAAAGATTAACTCTGAGGGGCTATGTTGATGGACCAAGCATTATGTGAGTTCATCTTTGCTGACTGAGCTGGTAAGGATGCTGAGGATGTTTTAATTGCTGAAAGGATCTGTGATAATCGGAAAAGTGAGATACTGTAATATCAGCCCTGCATCAACTTCTTAAACAAGTCTGGCTTATGAATGCAAACATGAAGACAGTTGACAACGTAAGATGTCAGGAGCACAACCAGCCTCCAGGTCACGCAGCTAAACCTCACTCAATGAGGAGTATTAACATCAGAGATCTGAAGTCTGATTACTGTTTTCCATGGGGTATCAGTGACATTTAACTACTTAAACTTATTTGAGGAACTCTTACATTTAACATAGAACATAATTTACACATGCACTGGGCGGTCTGCACCTTCTAGGGGAAACTTCATTCTAGAATATGATGATTTCGCTGCTGAGTGGGCAGAAAGTGAAGTCCTCTCAGTTAAGTGTTAGCCTCTTCCATCAGCCGTGTTTTCACAACAGGAAGTTGCATAATTATTTTAAAACATTTTCTTTGTGCCTAACTAAACGTACACAACAGTTCCTGGAGATATGGTCCATTTGGTTCTACTACCTGATTTCACCTATCAGATCACTCAAGAGGCAAAAGCACATTACAGATTTAGGCTATTGGTGACTTTGCAGTTTTCTAAGGGAAGTCAGGCACTTTCTCTCTTTCCCACTTCCATTTTGTTCAATATTCAGAATTCTGACTCCGACTGACCAAAGAAGAATCATTCTGGATTCCAAAAGCATTATCTTACCAGTAGAATGCTAATCTTCTTTTTTTTTTTCCCTAATCTTTCATTCAACATTTAAAACGTGACAACCTACCAAAAAAGAGTGTAAATTTTGAGTGCTTATTCTATTATTCAATGAAGGCAGCAGGGAGATTTGCAAAAACCACTAGCCATTTCAAAGCTCCCTACTGACTTCAGTAATAATCAGTTTGGAGGGAAGAGCAGCACTGAATGAAGGGAAAACCAGACAAAATTAACAAAAAAATCATCATTTTGCACTTAGTAGCCATCTGCATAAGAACTCACGGAGTAGGCCTAGCTTGAAAAAAATGAGGGGTAGGGCATGAACTCAAGAGGAATATAGAGTAAGTCTTTGGACATTCAGACATTCAACTCCAATACACTGATTTAAAAGTTATATAGGTCTTGTGCACTTTAAAGAAAATTTAAAAGTTGAAGAGAGCTCTGATTGTTCAAGCAACATATAAAGTACAGCAAGTGAAAAGATCACTAAAGAAGCTATGCTCCAAAGAGCGATCAAATTTCTACCAACTGACTAGAGAAATGAAAATCATAAAGTCATATTAGGAGTTTACTGAAACCATTTCCATAGTCTTTTACACATCACGAGTCTCTATAACACCAATGTTCTCCACAACACATTAGAAACCAAGTTTTTCCTCTCACATCCCTCACATCTGTGATAGTTTTCCCAGAATAGTTAGAGAAAACTAATAAGGAAGTGGGGATAGCTTTTTCGTTCACAAAAACCTCCGGATGGAACTGTTTATGTCTGGAATGGAACCTACTTAAAATCACAAGATAAGCACAAGAGGCTCTACCCAAGTCAGCAAACTACTCCCATAAAAGTATGAAAGGCCAAAGGCTCCAGCTTCACTGTACGAGGTTACCACCTGGTACAGGTCTGCTAAAGCCTGCCAGCTAGACTAACTCATCTCTATTTAAGAGGAAACACACTTTAAACCCTATTTATTATTTTACATTAGATCACAAAACAATACAAATGATAGCACAGCAACGGAGTGACTGATGACAATGACTGAACCTCAAGTGCACAGGTGGGCAAGAATGTTTATTTAAAAATACAGAAAGCTGTCTGCTAAACATTCATTACAAGCTCTAGGAGAATTCACAATAAAACAGCTTCTCTTTTTGGGGGAAAAAAAAACTTCTGCAAAGGTATAGGTTTTAAACGCTTTCTCAATTTAGTGTTCAGTCCTAGAGAAAATGCTCATCAGAACTTTTTGCAACTCTTTTCCAGTGACCTAGACAGAAATCATTTGCTATTGGAGAAGCAATTACAGGAAATAAAGAAACTCTAACACAAGGGTCTGTGGGATCGTTATCTAGGTCTTGTTCCTCCCACCATATGTTTTGACGAACACTGCATAGAAGATACTGTGTTAGACTCAGTTCTTCTCAGTGTTATTTCAGTTCTTTTCACCTTAGGATTGGAAGCGAAGATAACAAGCTCTAAGGGAAGGAGGCACAGCTATGCAGCACCCTAATTCACTAAAGCAAATTACACCATGGGAGAAATCCATTTCATGACATCAGATCTAAGAGGGAAAAGGAACCAAATAACAATTTCGGCTCTAAAAAAGAACAGTCTTAGACTTCTCTAAAAATATGCACCCTGGATAATTTTTGTTTAGATTTAATGTTTTCTAAGACCCTTAGAGAACAAAAAGTTCCAGATCACTTTGATACTAAGCCAAGACAAGAAAGTATAGTTTGAAAGAGTATAAGCAGCATTTTATACACCCTTAGTAGCACTAGAAATAAACAACACGATGCACATGCTTGATAGCATTACAGAGATCACAAAGATACTCATTAGTATCAAACAAATGACCCAAAAGAGCACAATGTTTTTGGCATGAAATTATGACAAAGAATAAAAGGAAAGAGAAGTCCAGATTTGACTGAAAGACTAAAATTATTTAGGTTTGAGTATAAACAAAACTAATAAACCAGACAGGAATTCTCTTGTAGATAAAACTCAGCAAAATAAATCTTCTCCAGTTATATTTCTTAATGCCCACTGAAGGCTCATGCATAGTTTTAAGTGCCTATCATTAAGTGCAGTATGTACACCAAGTGCAGTCAGCTCAACCTTCATCTCCCTGGTGTCCCTGAATTGCAGTTATAACATTTTCACTTTTTACTGGTATGTTTCTTCAAATCATCACAAAACCTCAATTGTATTTCAGATTCCCTGAAGTATCCTCAATACTAGTACATTAGGAATTCAGGAATTCTGTGCTGCCAGAAGAGTTATAGGAAATAACTACAGATTAAATCTGATAAATACTTAAATGTGCATGTAAAGAAATTAAAACAGTCTGAAACTTCACCATTACTCTCATTTACTAAAGTAACACCAGCATCTTTGCTTTATAGGCTTTCAGGTTCTGATTGCTTACACTCCATGACATATTTTTACCAAGATTTTACTCAAGCATGAAAAATACCCCAAATTTTAAGAAAGAAATAAACTGAATGCCCACATGAAAATTAGGACCGATAAAAGAACGAGTTTGCCAAAAATAAAGATATCAAGTAGAGAACCAAAGTTCGTCTCAAATAACTGATACCTGATAAAGTCTTGAGAAATTGAAACACGTAATCGTGTGTCTAGTAAAAGACAGTTTCTCTCATTGCAACTTCCTAGCCATGAAGGCTAGAGAGTAGGATATATCACAGTGCTCATCTCCAAGCCAAACATAGTATGGCCCCTAGGAGAATCCCAGCTGCACCTTTTTGGTTTCTCAAACTTATCATAGTTTGTATAGAAAACATAAACTGGGATCAAAAGTGATGAAGTGATTATGTAATCCAGTTTTACATTCCACGTGGCAAGCTACAGCTCCATGTCTTGCCACTGGAGTTGGTCAAGAAGCATGGACAGCAGCAATGATACTCTGAAATAAGCCAAATCTCTGATGCCCTGTAGAGCTGTGTGGTGCAAAGAAGGCCAAGGACCAGGCTCCAGCTCCAGCTCCAGCTTGTGCCTGGGCAATTGTTCTATTGACTCTTGGTATCACCAGTTATCAAGAAGGGTGGTTTCTTTTATTACCCATCGCAGGCACACTCTGCCCACTGATGTGTCTGCCCACTCCTCCAATTTTTAACTGTTTGGTAATTTCAAAGACATTTGATAGTGGTGCCAAAGCCTCAAGTATACCCAATTCCTGTAAATTCTATGGAAGGCATAGAGATGACAGCCCCCGTTAATACTCCTGCTGAGAAAAATGCAATGTTCAACCTTGACTGAACACACTAGGGAAAAAAAAAAGAGAACACCCCCCCCCCAATGGAATAAGGAGGTGGGGAAACTGAAGAAAAGCAAAAAGAGTTTGTACCTCACAGAGCAAAAAGGTAAGCTGTGCTACACCTGGCTGCAGGACTTTGCAAATACTAGAGACCAGCATGGGTTCAGAGTCTTAGTTCTGTGAGAAAATATTACAAAGGGAGGGAGGCAGTGCACATGTGAACAAGGGCAACTATCTGAAGTTCAAAGTCCTTGAACAGAAACTTAGTAGGGAAGCATCATTATATGCTCAACCAGTTTCTATTATCTTCTACAACCGTTTGATTTTCATCACTCTAAGAGACAGGATACCATTTCAGAATAACCTCTGATCTAATGCAGATGAGCTGTTCTTATATTTCGCAAATACTTAAACCATAACGAAGTTTCAACCAAGCTTTTTGCCCTACCAGACACCAGAGAACCCATTTTGCGGGGATGACTTCCATCCTTTGTAGACTCACCAGTGTTTTACATATACTATTCAGTGCAGTTTTAATAAGATTTGTCAATGGACAATTGCAAATCCTTTGGAAAAACAAGTTACTAATTGTTTAGGTTGGAAAAGACCTTAAAGATCATCGAGTCCAACTCTTAACCTAGACACTGCCAAGCCACTAAACCATGTCCCTACATGCCACATCTACATATCTCCTAAACCTCTTCAGGGATGGTGACTCTATCACCTTCCTGGGCAGCCCATTCAAGGGCCTGATAACCCTTTTGATGAAGAAATACTTCCTAACATCCAATCTAAAACTCCCCTCACACAGTTTAAGGCCATTTCTGCTCATTCTATCACTTGTTACTCTGGAGAAGAGACTGTCATCCACCTTTTCTCCTCCAGGCAGCTTTCCAGCCACTCTTCCCCAAGTCTGTAACATTGCATGGGGTTTTTGTGACTATATTCTACTGCTTTACACTAAGACAGTGGTATTAAAAGAATATTTAAAAGTAATAAACTGAACCACTTGTAGTTAATGGAAGTTTGTACGCAACTCAGTTTGGGCTAGGAGATATTCACAGCTCTTCAGTCAAACAAATCTAAGGTGAAACTTCACTCAGAAATCTCAAGAAAATCTGCAGCACGCCTTTGAATTCATAGGAGCTCTGTAAAGTATAGCATAAATAAAAGTAACCACTGCATTAGTTTCTTGAAAGCGATTTATTTGCAGTAAGATCAAACGCAGAATTAATGAAAAGCAAAAGCAATTATTTTTCAGTCCCAACTGGCCTGACTCCCGTGTTTACCCACAAGCTTAACTTGAAGCTCAATTTCTACCATTCCTTTGATTAATTCTCATGCTTGATCCAGAAGGTAAATAAATTATCATGTCAAATTTCCAAGGGAAAAGAGAACTGGGGAGCTGGCTGTGAATTGGTTACTAACTACTAAACTATAGCCAAAAATTTTTTATGGACTCTGGTACTCTTACCTATTTATCTAGAACACGAAATCAGATCAGCAAGTACACGCAGCTTTCAGTGAGACAGAAAACCATTCCCCTGTCTGAAAAAAAAAATACCAATAAACAGTACCATTTCTTGTTCATCCTCAAAACCAATGAGTACTAGAAATAAACTATTCTTTATCATGGGGAAAAATGATCAGCAGCTAATTACCCGTAAAGAGTCAGACAAATCTTTGCAACATATAACAAATAATTCTAATTCTAGTTTTTATATAAGAGAAATAAAACTATCTAACACTGAAAAACCTGACAGAAGCCACAACCGTTCAGGCAACTTCCTGCCTTAAACCATTAGAGCTGTAGTTCTGCTGTATTATAGGCTGTCCTTCGCAAAGCAGTTCACTTCCAGCACTCACTAGATGATTCGTACAGATTTGCTGTACTCATCATGGCTTTCAGCCTCCATAGCTGGAAACATGACCCAAAGATCTGATCAGTAACTGATATTCTTCCTGTATTTCATACTGAAATGATATATTAAAGAGTCAGGTAGCGTACAGTCACTGCAAGACTCCAGTAACACTTTCAGAAATTATTTTATTTATTCTTATTGCATTTTAGACAATGTCAGAATAACACTAAAAGAGTTCTCATTCAATTTCACTTACAGAAAAATTACTGGTTATTACTTGCAAATTATTGTTAAAGGTCTCATTGACGTTAATAGTGTAGGCTAAGAACTACAAAACATTATAAGAGCCTTGAGCTGCTGATATACAAGCAGTAAAAAACATCATTCTAATAACCTGAATAATGCTCTTTCTCTTGCATTTGAATAAAAGAGTAAACGTCTAAATCTATACACTCATTTGATTGTCAAGATGGTAGATATGGATGCAGGTTTGGCACATATATGACTGGGCATTAATAAATGTAAAAGTTCTGTACCTTGACTAAAACAGTCAACCAGTTTCCTTACTTCTGCATGCCACCTGGAAGTGCATGAGAAGAAACACTTGTTGGGCAAAGTTGGGCCAAATTAGTAGAATAGCCTTATCAGTTTTACAAAATCATGTGTGAGACAAATTTCAGTAATAATTTAGATGTAGTTATTTCTTAGGACATTTTTCCCCAGTTTCTTTCCAATTAAATGTATAACTTGTACGTAGCAAAGGTATTTTATTTAGCTATATGCACATGGTTTTGCACTCTTTGTAAAGAAACTGTGAACTGCTATGAGAAAAGCCCGGATAAAATGCTGTCTGGTAATCTCTGTGCAATTACACAAGATCTGACACAAAAAAATCTGAGACTAACCCTATAGCTCGGGAACGAAGAGTGGGAGGGGAGAGACAAGGAGATGGTTATAGAACGTGTTCTAACCTGTTATACGGAGACAAGGCTTAAGTAGATCGTTTCACTCAGTACGAGTGGATGCATGTTCAAATAGAGATGCTTTCTTACTCCTGGTCAGAAAATGTTGGTGTCCAAGAGTGAACAGTGAGTTAACATCAAGTTTCTTGTGCAACTGAGAAAATCTGTGATGGAAACTTTTCAGTTATTGACTGAGGCTTACAGTAAAGAGATCCCAAAGATCAAGTCTGTGCTCAAAGGAACCCATTTTTTAGCAGTAGAAGATGTGAAAGCAAAAACGACAGAGATCCTCAACAGCCTTTCAGGAAATGATCTGTGAAATTGCTCTGAATGTTAGCAGCATCGTATGCAGCTGTGTGTCAGCTCAGAAGGCAACTGCTTTGAAGATGGTTGTAGCTGATTTTCTTAACTTGTTAAATAAAAAGAGTCACAAGTGCAGTCTTGTGGTTTTTGTGTTGGATCTTGCATACAAATTCATAGTATAAGAATGTCCATGACAGAGGCTGGATTCCTTTGCTTCAGATCACTTGGACTACTGCTACTCAATGGCAGCCAAATGAATTGTGAAATTTTGTGATTTATATATCCCACCCCATACAGTTACATGATAACACCTTTCACGGATTATCAGCAGCTGACACATTATGTAGAAATTAGTCTTGGAAAAAGCCCTGTAAACTATCCTTGAAAATAAAGTTTATTTTAAAAAGTGTTCCTTGCCAAAAAAAAGATATACAGAAAAAAAATCCACTAAGTTCATATGTTTGAATTTGGACATGATGATGTCTCCCATCTTAAACAATGTTCAGAAAGCAAGAGCAAACAGCCAGTATTACACAGTTGACTCTTCGATCACTAACGAGTAGATATATGAGCTCTCAAAGACATGAAAGGCATGGAAGCACATGCAAATCATAATTCAAGCTTGACTGCAAGAGTAATTCCTCAGCTCTCATCATGTTCATACCCTGTGCAGTGTTTAGATCACAGAAATATATGATAGAGGCGTTTCCTTGTCTCTTTAGAAAAAGATCTGTAGAACATCTTGAACTGGGCTGCACAATGGTTTTCTGTTACAGTCAAATTAAAACCAGTTGCATTCTAAACGCTCGTTATTATTACTTCCTCTCATTTTTCTTTTGTTTACATGGGGGAGCATCTCCATGTGTTCTTTAATGATTAAAGGGTCAAGGCAGGACAAGTGAAAAACCCATAAATTCCCTATAGATTTAAAAACGAAGTATAGTAAAATAGTCTGGCTTCATCAGCACAGAGTAAAATACACCAAGGCAGGAAATTCAAAGGTCTTCTGGACTTAACTTTTGAGAAAAAAAATTATGAAAAGAAACATCAATTCACTCACCAACTTCAAAAATGCATTAAATTACTCTTCTACAAGTAACAGAAACAGGAAAACGGAAAAAAGAGTAGGGATTTAATTGTATAAATTAACTAATCTAAGCGGTCATCTATGACTATTTTTCAGCAGCAATTAATAAGGTTTCTTGGAGGGATAAATTTTAAGACTGTAATGCAGACCTTCCTCCAGGAAAGTTTAGGACCTATTTTTTATGCCAGATTATTACAAACCACAATCATTAGGCTGGTTTGTCTAAGAAAGAAGATCCCAAATTGCCAGAAATCTGGTCAGCAAACAGGGGAAACTTTGTATAGCAGTCTGAGGGCAGAACACATTTTCTGTTTTGCAGGAAAACACAACAGTGGCAGCACTTAAAAAACAGCCAACAGAGGCAGAAAAGAATGAGATAAGCTAGAGAACACACACCAACCTTGAACTAATTAAAAAAGATACTAGACATGATCTTGGATTTCAAGTGTTGTTTGATATTGCTCCTGGAAGAGATGCCTGGGCTGGAAATGCAGTTGAACCAAAAGATCGTGAAGATTCAGTACAGACCGTGAAGAAGAAATGGGTGTAGAAACTACAGAGTTAAACGTATTGCAGTTAGAGAATATATATGGAAGAATGATGAACAGAGAAAATGTTGACAACAAAATATGTCTGTGACAAAATATGTCTATGAATACAGTAGAAGAGATGAGATAGAGAACAAATAGCGCTATTGTCATGGTTTAGCCCCAAGATGGCAAAAAAGAACCACATGGCTACTTGGTTCAGTCTGAGGTGAAACTTGTGGGTTGGGATAAGATCAGTTTAACAGGGCAGCAAAGGAAAAGAAAATACAAATAACGATAACAATAAAACCATACAAAATGGGTGATACACAAAGCAAATAGCTCACTACACAGGAATCAGCACCCAGTGTCCTCCCAATCTGGCATCCCCAGACATGCTCCACAGCTGCGTACCCAAATGGTGTCGCAAAAGCCAGTTGTGAGAACCAGCCACGAACCACAGCTCTGAACTGATCCACCACGCACAGCCAACCCTTCATATTCTGGACACAATGCATACTAGAAGACAGAACAACATGATAAACTAAGTCCCCCAAACCAACCAAATAAATAAAAAAAAACAAGCACAAAACAAACCCCCTAAAACAACACGTGCCTAGTTTAAAATTCGAGGAGGCTGAGTACTGAAAAAATAAAGACAGGTATGACTGACCACTCAAACCTGACCATGGAAGAAGGCTCAGAGGAGGTGGACCACAGAGATGTACCCATGAAGCTGAGGGAAGAATGCAGTCTCGGACTGACCACAGCTGTTGCAAAGAAGCTGACTTGATTTAACACCAAAGAAGGGACCTGAGGGTGGCCTTTGTTTTGAATAAACAGCTATCAACAGCAGACTGGTGATGAGCTAGTGGTAGAAACGTTCATTAAAAGCATTTGAATGTCTCCCTGAGTTAGCCAGGCCAAGAAGGAGGAGGTGTACATGCAGCTCAGCACAATACAGCACATACAACCATAAAACTAGCGAAAGACTTTCAAAGAGAGCAATGGGCTTGAGCTGGCTTCAACCCATGGATGCCTTCCTAGTGAGGTGGGGGATGCCCAGCATTGTGACAGTCAGCATATTATAGAGACCGGTAATGGGAGTCACATTGGTATCATCATTAACTGTGTACTGCAATCGCTATATTCTGCTGTGTATAACACGCATTAGTATTGTGTTTCCAATATGTTTTGTATCACTCTACCAGATCAAAAAGCCTATGTAACATCAACTACCTTCCAATACGTAAATCTGATGTTAAACAGGAAACTCTCTACATATGGCATATCTAAAAGAACCTGGTCAGATAGAACTGGACTCTGACACAGATCAGTGACATGAGGAGCCAGAACACAGACAAGTAAACTCTCCAGGAAGTTGTACGAAGTATATATGACTGTAAAAAGTATCCCTAACCTAATTTGGGATGCATGCAAAGACACACTATTGCAATGACTAATGGAGGATATCTCATTAATGAAGTATTTTTTTAAAAAAATCTAGCCTTGCATAGTCTAAGTAAAAGGTTGAGGAGACACAACTCTAACTAAATACAAACACCCATCTATGGCCTTCTTCCAAAACATGGGTGTGGGCCAGTTTCAGATCATGGGCCAGCAGTCATGTTTGGCTAGCACAGTGCTGCTGTAGGGAGCTAGAACACAGCTTTTTCCACAGTACTTTTGGGGATTTTTGACCACAAAAGCTGTGTCCTCTAGTCTCTTGCATCTGTTACAGGGAGAAGGGAAGAATTTTGTTGCTCTAATTCTCATTCTAATTCAGAATTTTGTTGCTCTAATTCTGATTTTTAATTCAGAAATTCTCATTTCTGCTCTAATGTAGATCGACCACAGTGCTATCGGGGACCGGACTCAAGGACAGAGACAATCTCTCCTGGATCCCATGTTCCTGCAGACAGCATGTCAAGGCTTTTTATCTTTTTCTTTTTCTTCCCCCTCCCACCCTGCCCCGAGTGGAGCGAGGGCAAAAGAAAAGGAGAATTTTTGTATTCTCTAAATCACAAAGCACTTCCAGCACTCAGATCCCCAACTAACTGGAATGATTTTTAAAGCAGCCAAGAAACGTCCCCAAGACATCTGCATTCCTACATTACATGACAGCTGAAAGTCAAAAAAACCCTAAGAGTATTTCTGTCATCATTTTTCACATTTCTACCTACCTGTCTGGGCTTTACAGACAGCTGGATCTTCAGTTAGTGGCTGACCTCTGCAGCTCTCGTCCTTTCAAGAAAGGTTGTTGTCTTGCACAACTGCTTTTTAGAAGAGGACATTCTGACACATTCTAGTCTACATGCAGATGACCAGACTGCATCAGCTAAAATGGCACTCTAATATACAACAAAATTGTACCACAGCATATTCACAAAGCCCTTTAGGAGAAATCCTGATGTCAGTGAAATTGGTAACAAAACCCCTAGACTTTTTTTAAAGTATATCAACATAACATTTAAATGTTATACCTACCTAAACTGTTATTGCTGCTAGTTGGCCAGGAAGCTATCCTATCCCTTAACTTTTTCTTTTTACAAGAGTCATCCGATATCACTGAAAGTTCCATTTCCTCCTTCCTGATTTCTCGTACCAGTTCCATGCGGCACTGACTAAAATCCTGGAAGGAAATTTTTCCATTTTCATCCGCTCCCAGCTGGTGCATGATCTCCGTGACAGACTCCTCCATATTCAGCTGGCGGCACACCATCAGCAAGTCATTCCTAAGGATATTTTTAGAGGGAAAATGGGGGCAGGAGAGGGATGAAAGTGGAAGAAAGATTGCAGAAGTGGGAATGGAGAAGAAAAAAAAAACAGTTTAGTTCAGAAGAAAAGGAATACTAACTCTCTCTAATCTGGAAATGCATTCACGCACACACATTTAAAACAAATAAGCCAACTATTGTTTTTGTCAATCTAACAAAGGAACCATGGGGTTGGCAAGAATTTACAACACGGAAAGTCTACGGAAAAGAAGGGCATTTTTCTTTAACTGCTAACTTTTATTTTCAGGCTGTTAACACTTACTAGCAGAGATGGGCACAGAGGAGAACTGAATCCTGCTGTTAATCTTCACAGTATCTTCCGAAAAGGTCATGTAACAAGAATTTAAATAATTATCTTCTGACTAGATCTATGACTACTTAAATTACCTTTTTTACTGAAGACAGGCCAAGGAAATCTCCTTTGCCACTAAAGAGCAGTAAACAAATGAGGAAATAACATATGAAGGACAAAGAAAACAGCAGAAAAGAAAAGACAGTTTCAAGCCTGTCTCCAAACATTCTGTCTACAAAACCCTTCTAAGAAACTTGTTTGGTCCAATCGCTTCATTAAAGTCATAAAATGGGGAGGAGGGCAGTACTAAGAAATACACTCTGGTACCAACTGCGAGTGGCAAAAAGACAGCTGCAACCAAATCAACACAGAACATATTTACAGCATATGAGACATTTAAAAATCTATAAAGTACACTCATAGGAGAGATGCATACGAATAACCCTAAACATACTCTCCAAGTAAAATGGGAGAAACACTCCCATTTTCTATTTTGTGTGTGAAGACAAGAATGGCAAGAACATACCTTAGGCTTAATTTGGGGTATAAAAGCAGTTTCAGCAGAATATATTCTGAGGGGTTTGTTCCCCACCACTCCATTTTTCTTTTTCATAACTGAGGTATGAGTAAGTATTTTCAAAGAATTGAGAACAGTAGCAGTTGTGGGAAATAAAATCATTAATCAGCAGGTGATAACTAAGTAAAGAAAGGTGAATAACCCTTAACAAGCCTATTCAGGGAACAAGAGGAAAGAAGGTATCGGGTGTGAATGTAAGTCGTTTATTCTCCAACAGAGGTAGATGTGCAGCTCAGTGAAATTCCTCAGTTATTTGCTGCATCAGAGACTAAATCAACCCCTTAGAAAAGGGATGGCATTCTTGAAGATATTGTCATACTGTCTTTTATAAAAATATGAACAACTAAAAAATCCAGTGTTGTTCTTTTAGGGAGACACAACTCTGCAACCGTAAACCCACACCAAATAGTCTTCCTGAGCAGACAGAGAAAGCACCTCTGCTCCTTTCCAGATGCTCATAGTTTCATAAACAGCAAGAGACAAAGTTGTTGGACTCATGTCTGCTCATTCTGCTCAGAGACTCAGCCACCAAAAAAAGGGAGAGCTGAAGACCCTCCTTCATCCTCTTTTCTTCCTGTTCCTCTCCTACCTAGCCCTATCTAACTTCAGAGAGGAAGAGGCTTGTAGAGAGAGAAGGAAACAAACTCTTGAATCAACTTCTCCGGTAACTGAAGGATGACAGATACAGATTTCTCAAATGACAACTAATCACATTCTAAATAATATATGAGTAATTCAGTCAGATCTGAAGCAACAGCTACTCTACACTATGAAAAGCTTCTTGGTGCTCGTTCTTTCTGATTTCAAAGGTTAAAAAAAAAGTTGCCATGACTTTTCCACACTCACAGCTCACTATTTCTTTCCTGCCATTCTTTTCTCAAATACTTTTTGAGTTGCATTGCATAATACTACCACACTCATTCATACCACAAATAGTTTGAATATGCCATGGCTTCTTTCAAGTGCTGCTTATTTTTATGTTGTACAAACCCATTCTACTGGGAGAAGATAAATGAAATGTGTAATACTATTAGTATTATGTGAATTATTAGCCTATTTAGTGGTATTATTATTTAATTACTACTATCTGAACATCATTCAGTACCTTTCCATGAAAACACGGTACAGTGAAATACCCAAAGTTCTTGCATGAACAGTTTCCCTAAAGTAATTTATTGTCACAGTCAAGGTTCATTTATCCGACAGAAAGAAGCTGTACATTGGGTGGAGTCTATTGTAAAAAGGAATTCCAGAGCTGACCCAACAGACAACTTGGCAGAGATGTGTCCAGTAAAACTGGGAGTGTAATAATTACATTATAACCATATATACATGTAAGTATTTTTTTTAAATAACCCCTTATAACAAGAAGTAACTTTCTAATAAGAGAATTAAATTACATTACATAGGCCAAATACAATCAAATCTAAGATTGATACCTGCATTTAAATTTTTGGTCAGTTTTGCTCTTAGCTTTGAATCTGGTCAACAGATAAATAAAAAATAATCTCAGGTGGCACGGTTCCCCATTTTTTAAAATTAAGACAACAATACAAACCAATCTCACAGTGGTGTTGCAAAGAAAAACAAGGATGACAAAGCATCCAAATTTTCACAAGGGGAATGACAGATACCATTAAGCTATGTGTACATTACCAATATAAAGTGGAGCCAGCACAATTTCAGATGTCAATGCTAAATCTGAATTAACTTTAATGGCAGTAGTGATGTGGTAAGACTGACAGCAACTGCTTTAGGCATCACTTCAACGACAGCAGCAAACAGCTATTTACGAAGAAACGATGGGGCACTTGGTGTTAGGTATTCTCTTACAACGGAGCAGACACAGCACCACAGATGGAGGGATTTCCCAGAGCACTGCTAATTTTGAAACAAAATGTCAGGAAAAGCAGTGCAAAACGATGTTCAAAGCAACACCTAGTTCCTGAGAATCAAAAGGTTTCCCTCCTATTATAAAAGAGGAGCAGAGTATCATTAGTAGCACCTGCAGCCTGAGGACAATGCCTGAAGCAACCCATGGAAGCACAAGTAAAGATATAATTAATTACAAAAAGCAATAATTTGGAGACTGCTTAACTAACTCAGGACTACAAGCACTACTGAAGGCAGATTTCATTTCCTTGGAGTTCATCATGCAATCTGAAATGTCAAGAGCTTTCCTACTCTCCATCTACAAACATTATCAAAAGGATTTTTATTTTTAAGTAAAGAACAACAGTTTTGTTTTAAATTCTACAAACATTCCTGCATAGACTTGTAGCGGTTTCTCCATGTAAATAGCTACATGTTGAGAAGAACAACTAATTGAAACTTCTAGATGCTTTAAAAGAAAATTGTCTCAAAAGCATTCTTAAATGCAATAAAAATAAGACGCTTGGGTACATATAATTCCACAACCAGTGATTATGACACTACAGAGTATTTGCAGGTATGACACAACTGCTTAATAACAAAACCAAAGAATCCTCTTTCTTAAATGAAAATAACTTTCTTTCTTTATAAGAATAACTTCCTTGATTCAACTTTAAAGAGAAAGATGACTATAAAGAGAAAGATGACTATAAAAGTCTGTCCTCAGATGCCAGTTCAATACAGATGAAAGTGCAATACATCTGCGCTTAAACCTATATGTTCTGTGTTCTGTGGGAGTTATCTGACACCTTTTTACTAATTACTACAAAACTCGGATCCATTTTTACAGCTAGAGAACTTGCTCAACCCATCTAAATATATTTCCAATGTATTCTCACCTGCATTCAAATGTAGAAATTTTCAGAGTCCAAAGGGTGAGGCATTTAAAGCTGCTTGGATGTTCTGAAAGGACCAGCTAACTCATACCATAGGAACAACTGACATCCTGTCACGGAACTCTGTTATTAAACAGCTTCAGGACAATTCAGTCTCAAGCTGATTAGCACTGGAAAAAAAACAAACTAGAATTCACAGAACAGACAGTTTTCAGAAAAAAACTCGAAGAATTAGAGTAGATGAAAGTTAAAGGACTAGTTGGGTTTTTAATATTTGTAACTCGCAATATTTTAAAATATTTAGAATATTTTAGGTCTTGGTGAAACTAAATTTCACTTTTTGCTCTTCAGAAACTCTCCTGGCTTTTGCCCAAGGAACACAACTGGAAATCAGAATCTAAACAGTCAGATTTATTACTTCAATTGTGGTTAAAGTTTAGCCCTTCAGTCAAAACAGAAACCAAAACATAAACCACAACAAAATGGAAACTGCAATAATTCACTTAAAAAAAAAAGGTAAACTAACCTGGACCTTCTGTAGTATCACTGTCTATATCCCAAACAAGTGAAAAACTCCACTTAAAACTACACATTAACTGACATCAGTGCAAGAACACAGGCCCTAAACAAGTTTTCATTCCACACATCAGAAAGATACTTCGTATTCAGCAAGCCTGCTACATAATGTTAAAACCTGTCTCCAAAATACATAATCTGGAATATTTTTAATATTTTTAGTTTAAGGAGACCAACAGTGGGAGAAAAAAAAATCATTTGCTTAAATAGAATCTATTAATTTAACTTTCATTGGAAAAACATACTCAAAAAATGAAAGCACTACGTAACAGCTTTTACGGACTTATTAGCCATCACATCAATGATACCTACATTCTGAAAACAGCCAGAAAGAAAGCTCAACTCCTTCCACCACAAGGAACTGTTCTTCTAACAGGAACACATCAGATTATTTTGTCACAGTCTGTTCTAGTTATCCATCTAGCTACTACACAAATCCTTCAAGAATTGTTACGCATTCCATCTTCTCAATTCCTATTAATAGAGCTTTAAAGCACAGGATTTCACTAACAATTAAAAATGCTTGACCTATAATTGACACAAATTTGAAACATTGATTTTCTCCTCCAAGAGAAATTAAATATAAAAATACTGTCATACATGCTGCAGACTATAATAATATTGGGCAGACAAACATGTAAGTGAAGCACACAAGTGCGTACTCTAAAAAATCACGCCATAAAATTCTTCAGGGGTTGTTATTTTTCATTTGTTTTTTGGGGGTTGTTTGATTTTTTGTTTGGTTTGTTTTGTTTAATAAATGGGAGATCAAACTTAAAAAGAGTGAACATTCCATGAGACACCAAAACAGGATCAGTAACAGAGCAGCCATACGCCCTGCTGTACTCAATTTTACCTTGTTCTGATCATCGCTTTGGTAAGCACACATGCATGCTGCACAAACATGCATGGGGTTGGCTCTCAGGCTGAACAGAACCAGCAGAGTAATTTTCCTACTCTTTTCTCATCTTACGTTCTACCAAATTTATAAAGGAAGTCTGGTAAGGATGGTTCTACAGCCAGTATATAACTCCAAGAGCACCTTTGTATTTACTTACAACTATTTAAATTTTCAGTTGCTGAAAAGGTATGGTCATTTTGGTGGGAAGCATTTAGTCTTTGCTTATGCAACTTATAGTCTAGGTGTACAAATACCTTTGAAGTGAAGTCAAATTGAAGATGCACTCAAGTTCCTTAAAGGCAAGTAGAGTAAATAAACAACATAAGAAAACCTGTTCCACGCTGTTGTGTTGTGTTGTGTTGTGTTGTGTTGTGTTGTGTTGTGTTGTGTTGTGTTGTGTTGTGTTGTGTTGTGTTGTGTTGTGTTGTGTTGTGTTGTGTTGTGTTGTGTTGTGTTGTGTTGTGTTGTGTTGTGTTGTGTTGTGTTGTGTTGTGTTGTGTTGTGTTGTGTTGTGTTGTGTTGTGTTGTGTTGTGTTGTGTTGTGTTGTGTTGTGTTGTGTTGTGTTGTGTTGTGTTGTGTTGTGTTGTGTTGTGTTGTGTTGTGTGTCACTTTTAGACCAATACTGTAGATAGTGATCTATTTGAAACATTAATCTAAGAAGGACTAACCTGGAAATGCCTGTCTAAAGGAGCACTCTACAGCATCTTTAGGAAATGAAGCAGTAAGAAGTTGCCAACATGAAATATATACTGGAATCACTGGAGTTATATCACTTTTATCCTTGGTAGAAGCATGTTTAATTCAGTTCCCTGGTATAGCCACCGATCTCCAGAGCATCCACTGCTGGGCACTCCCCCAACTGCTGTGTTTCTCAGCCTCACTGTGTGCCCTATCTGCCCTGGCTTTCACAGCAAGTCAAGGCCCTGGCTGCTTAAATCGTGGAATTACACCAGTCCCCTAGCTTTGACCTTTCTATGTGCAATCGCAGGAAAACAATCCTGGCAACAATCTCAAAATTGTTTTTCTATCAAACAACTTACATTTATGACTCATACTAAAAGAGAACTTTCCTAAAACACATGATTTTCCTTTCTTGTTAAGAAGCTATGGGCCCTTCCAAAAGACAAATCTGTTCTGAAGAAAGGCTGCCGTGTCACAGAAAATGCTAACAGAAATCTCTTCCTCAGGCTGAGGATTCTCCAGACTTCTGTCTCCGAGCTTCGACTACGTGGCCTCTGCAGGTTTCTGCTGTTGTCACTGCCTTCATGAAGCTTGAAGACAAGCAAGGAAGACCAAGACTTCCAATTTCTCTTCCACTAACCAATTTAAACTCACAAACAAGAGATTTCATGACTTTTATCACAATCTCCACATTTACCAGTTTCCACAGAATGTTCCATGCACAAATACTTCTCCAATTCCCTCAATTATTACTAATTTTGATGTTTTGACAACATAGAAGCTATTGTTACTTCAGGGGCAGATGATCCCAATAGACTCATTCACCATTTCCATGTTACCTTTCAAAGGAGGAGGTAAAGGAAGACTGAAGCTACAGATTCTGAAGTAATAAACAGGACTGCTGGAATTTTCCACCTTCTACTACTTGGATGCCCCAAAGGAACGGCAGACAATGAAGACCTACAAACATACTGCAACAATACATCTGCCTGGCAGCTGCTGTTAGAGAGGGCCTCAGTTCTAATCTCAGTTTAACTAAGTGCATTCATTCTCATCACTAATATTCAGACATAGAAAGGTTAATAAATTGATGTGTAAGCAATTAATTTCTTTCATGTCTATTTGGAACAGTCTGTACATTGCTGAACGACAGTAATTTTGTCTCAAGATTATTCTTTTGGTTTTACCCCTTGGAACTAGATTACTTAGTAGGATTCATCTATATTTACAAACCAATTTTTAAACAAAAGTAAAAGATAGGTAAAACCAGTTCTATTGCTCATTTTTATGTAAAGTACCATTTTCTTGTTATTGTCCCAATACTCTCTCTTTTCTTTGTATCAAATACCATGTCAGCACAAGGTAAAAGTTGAGACACCTGCAACTAAGCTGATCCTTTTGGCAAATCATGAATAAAGCAGGATTGGGAGCAGAATAGGCACATTAGCTGGACGTACTTGTTAAAATGCTGAGGGGCAATACCGTAGATATTGGGGTTTCAAAAGTCACACTGAGGTTTCAGCTTCAACATTTCATTGTGATCAGGAAGGGAAGTCACACGGATTTTTTTTAATGCTACACGAACACTTCGGAAGACATAAGAGCACTGGTTGACATTTGCTAGTAAGAGGACTTTTTCTCCTGTTTTTTTCCCCAAGTATGAAGGAATGAAAACAAAATGCAGACATAAAGTTGAACGCGAATGGACAAAAAAAAGAACCCAACCAAAAAAAGAAAGATTGCACAACCACTGGGTTCTGCATATGTGATACCATATGGGGTCTTGCACATTTCCTTGCACATTCTCCTACAAGCACAAGAGACAAACTGCAAAACTCAGCAAATCACCTCTTAAATAGAGGAAAACAAGCAATGATTTTGTAACAGCAGAGAAAACATCTGACTCAAACAAACAAGATCAGAAAAGCGCTGCAGAAGACTTGCAGGCAAAAATTAACTCACCTAAAGGAGGAGAGAGAACAAGGAGCATAGTACTGACCACACTGTGCCAGTGTTCTTAAAATACAGAAATTAACCTCTGCACTAGGAGAACAATACTGCTTCGAACTCTTATAAAGAAAAAACACTCTTACATTCTCAAACATGATCTATTCTTGCAGTACTGCGTAGTTAAGAGAACCAGGATACACAGCTGCTGTCATGGGATCAAGGGAAATCAAGAGTCAAAGAAACTTTAGGAGAAGAAAAAGGAGACTTAATAGCTTGGAGGGAAAGAAGCTGGTAGGAGTCTGTCTGGGCAACTAAATGAAAAGGTGAAGGAAAAGAAAGATTTCACTTGTATTTAAAATCTAAAGAGGAATAGTGCAGAAAAAATACAGCTGTGTCATCACTGATGGATGGCTGTCTGAACTATTTTTAAGGCTGCCACAATCTCTGTTGGCGGTCTGTCCTAGTGCTTCACTGTTCTCTCCTACAAGTTTCCTATTTTAAACCTTCCCAGTTGCAATTCAGAATATTACTTCAGAAAAGAAGTTAATAGTCTGCTTTCTGCTATCACAGTGGATCAGAAAAATAGTTCATTACATATTTAAAACCCGTCATCAGATGTCCCACCTTCTTTTGAGTAGAGGACTCCAGTTTCTGCATCTCTGATCATGTTCAGTCAGCTTTCCCTGCCTCTCTCCAATTGATCCACCAACCTGATGGACGCTGGCATGCAAAACTAGACACCACATTAAAGCATACACTGGAAAAAGCAGCAAAGTCAAAAGCACAAGTCTTGTCTTACAATAGCTTGATATTGTTAATTCAAGTTTAACTTGTGATCATAGATCCAAGTCATGATAGATCTCAAGAGGATTTTCCTCAATTGCACAACATTTTTACCACCAAATGAGCTATCATGTATTTATCCCTTTCTTCTCTCACTTAATTTTTTCAAGCCGTATCTTCAATTTGTCAACACCAATTTTCACTCCAGTTTTATCTGCCAGCGATGTCTCCAGTCTTCCTTAGCCTGCTGTCATCTTGAATTTGAGAAAGGTTATTCATTATCATGTCATCCAGATCATTAACCCTTAATAGCAGTGACCTGGACCAGGGCAACCTTCCAATTTCAAGTCAGTACGGTTTTCCATTTGTAAAGTAAACTATTGGTATCTAATGATCTCTAAATATAACTTGAAAAAAAAAAAAGCCAAATCAAACCTTCTCCCTTACTCCATTTATCTGGCTTGCCTACAAGAACCATGAACCAACATCAAAAGCCTTAATAAAGACAAAAGAGAAGGCATCTATTGTTTCACTTCCGTTACTAACTGCTCTTCCTAGATTTGAGAAAGGTCAAATGAGGTTGACAGCTTTTTCTCAAATCCATATTCAGCCAGTTACAGGCTGTATGCAGGCTGATCTCCATGTCACCACAATTTTAAAGAAAATAAGCATATTTTATCTTTCTCTATTTTCTGTTATTTTTATCAGAAGATCTCAGGGAAAAAACCCTGCAAAATAGTTCCGAGGCTGCCTTTGAGAATCTTACATCGAGATTTTCAAGTACAACTAATTGAAACAAACCCAAGTACTCAGCAACTTCGTTCTTCGTTCTTCCAAGCTATTTGCTACTAATCCTATTTGCCTCAACTATCTCACTGTTATTTGGTATTTTCAGTGTTGGAAACAAAAAAAGAGAAAACATCTCATGCTTCTGAGTATCAGCCATCAACAGCTCCCTCTCCTGGGTACCCTTTCCCTGGTTTTCCTGTTACTGTTTCCATACTCCTGGATATTTTTTGGTTATACTTCAAAGTCCTTCCTAGTTTCATTTTCTGTCTTCTGTGTTCCAATGCTGTTGACAGTTCAGAATTAATTTGCAACCTGACCCAGTTCCACTACACCGAGCAGCAGCAGGAAACATACAGGGTTAACAGCCACCCAGCCCCAAAATCCTGCATACTGTATTCATAATTCACCCAGCTAAGTTTTTACTTCACAGCTCTGTTTCTGGCTTGGCTACCTCTCGCAGCAGCCTACACCACCACTTCTTCTTCTGGGAAAGCATGGGGAAGGTTCCTCCAAAAGGAAGTACCTCGCATCACAGCGTGTGAGTGTCTCTCCCCAGTTTCACACCAGCTATGGGCAAGACTGCCAGTCTGTTGCAGGAACTTCCAGAACGGAAAAGTGTGTTGTATAGATGCCACTACAAATGCACATTCTTCTCATTAAAAATAACTTAAATGTTGTATTCTGAACTTCTACATCAAACCGTTTAACATGAACTGCATCTTGCAACCTGTGAGGACAGCGTGACCATTTTTGGCCAAGGTTCTCGTCTCTGGAGACAGAACTGTTGCAGGCAAACAAAGGTCCGTTTATCAACAGCGAAGCAGAGCTTGTCGGTAGAATCTCTGCCATTCTATGGTTTCCTTTGTGCTGCTTACTAGTTTCAATTTGCTAAGATACAGTATCAATTCAACCTACAGACCCTACCACATGGTAGGAACTACCAAGAGCATAGTTCTGCATTTGGATGCAGTCCAGTCTTTGTTACCTAACTTGCCCTTAAAAATGACATACCAGATTTCATTGAGTAACTGCTAATATTACATTAATACTGTTTTGTTCTATTAAATAGAAGAAAGCACTGCTGCAGAAAAATTCTCAGTAGAAAAGAGATATTAAATACGTTGATTACAATTAATCACTACAGCTCATTACAGCTATCTTAATTTACAAGGTCACACATGCAAACAGTCCCTATGCTAGAATGAATTCCACATATGCACTATTTAGTATAAAAGGTGCGTGTGAACATTCATAGTAAAAATAAAGTGGATTTGAAAAGCCATGTATCCACAGTGTAAATATTTTTCTCCAAATGCCATTTGAAGCCCATCCTTTGGGTAACACAATTAGGCACAACAGTAGCCTTGTTAACCTCTTTTCATTTACCAGTTGAGATACCAAAAGGCTAAATAAAATCTCTGCTGTAGTTTTACAGCTCTTAAAACAATGCCATTTTATGGCCATTAATTAACTTTTAGAGTTTTTTCTTAATTCAGAGCATTTGGAGTGAACAGTGTTTAAAAATCATGCAGACTTAATCAGAAGGACCACAACTAAACATCAAACTCGAGTTTCATACCCGTCTTCTGTAAAAAAAAAATGCAATAATCTGTGCAAACCACATCACCTAACTTTACTAACTTTAAAATATTAATGGGTCCAGTTAAAATATTTTTAGATCCTTCTATATGTCTGACGCTTACTTAAGAATTGGACAGTTAACTAATTAAAAAATATGAAAGAATCAGGAAACTCAACTTTAAATATATTCCTCTGACAGTGTATTAGTTGTAACAAACACAGACTTTGAAATATTTAAGCCTTTAATGATTGTTGATTCTTGGTATGTTCTCTAGACACAATATTTAACAAAGGGATACCTTTTTCTTCATTCTCAACTAAACACACAGGGTGTCTCTCTGGCTTCTCATCTATATCTGTCCATCTGTTTTCCCCAATAACTTATTCCTTTTTTGGTTATGATGCTCTGAGAGGACCTACGGAGGACCAAGTTAGACTAAAACCCCACAAAATTATACGCAACTGTAAACCATTGACTATGGCAAGTCCTCAGAGAAACAGAGAAAATAGACCACAATCGCGTAAAAAACAGCACCATTCTTCCACTCACCATCTTATTTGGCATACAGTGAATATTGTGCTGTAGCCATATAAAAGCACTCATTCAGTTACATGGATCACAGACCCTGTGACAGCTTCCTAATGGAGACAGATGGATAAAATTAAGTCTACGAACAGAATCTAGGAGCTGAAACTGTTTTCAAGACACACTCAAAAAACAATGCAAGGACAAAGTCAGATTTGCTAAGGTTCAGGAGGTTCTTTTTTTGCTGGAATTCTTAAAACTGAGTTGTGTGCAGCTTTCAAGTGGTTAAATGAAGTACAGAGCAAACAGTCCAGACCCCAAGCAACAATGAAATCTTGTACTGCAGTCTAATAACTTTCCCAACTCTGTAGTAAGAACAGCCCAGAAGTAGAAAGAAGCAGACTGAGCAGAAGGACTGAGCAAAAGCCTTGTCCCAATCTGACATACTGCAGACTGCTTCTGCACGATGCTACCTTGTTACACGGTGAGATTTAGGCTTAGGACTGTACAGTACTGGTACCAAACTGCTTTTGAACTCTGAAACCCCAGTACCTGCAAAACTAGCAGAATAATATTACTTCTCTCAAAAGCCTTCAAAGGCATTTTTTTATTTTGACCTGTTCTGTTACAGAACTGATTTTTTTAAAACCTCTTGCTTTTAGAATATATGGCTTTATCATTCCCTAGTCTGCAAACATCTGAGGTCTCTATTCTGCCTTCATATTTTGTTCCTGATGCTGCTTCCAATCAACACAGAATAGCCTGCGGGGACTAGAAAGTAGCTACATGCAGAATATTAACTCATGCCTAGGGTTCAGTCAGGGATCCTGACTGAACATATTTGCATAGGCTCATAAATTTTCATCTTATGGGTAAAACCCATGTTTTCCCACCACGGGGCTGCAGAACTCCATGTATAGTATGTAAAACTTCATGCCCTCAACAGCTAAAGAGGCTGATAAAATCTTTGACAAACCTGGCTATGTATGTTTGTACATTTACAGAGTTTGGTATCATTTTAGAGGTAATTACCAAGTTACAACAGTCTCCGGGAGTTTACTAGTGTATATATGAACAAAATGATAGAAAAACTTGTTCAGATCTTTTTGAAAACTCTAAATAGGTGGCTTATTTCAGAAGAGGCATCATTTTAACATTACAGTCTAAGTACCCATCACTACCACCGATACAAGAGGCTCTGTTCACCTTTTCCCCAGTTGTCCTGAGGCTACCTATGAAAGGAAAAAAATCCTAATAACAGCAGAGAATAAACCAAAAGTTAAAGAAAGAAAATACAGTGATAGGAAGGGCCTGCTCATGCCTTTTTCCTATACGTTTTCTTGTAACTGGATGTTAGCGAGGATCATTAACCTGCCATAATGCAGCTTATACATTTTGAGTCTTACATACCCCAAATCATAACAGTATGACAGCCAAGGTAGTAACTTTGTTGCTTACAGACAAACCAAACTAATTCTGTTCTTTTCATTTAATTGTTCCTTTTGCGCTTCAACAGGTATCTCTTGAAGTGTTAAAACACACAAGTTCAAGCACATTAGAAAAAACAGGGCTTTGAGCAACCTGATCTAGTGGAAGGTGTCCCTTGGGGTTTGGAACTGGATAATTTTTAAGGTCCCTTCCAATCTAAATCACTCTGTGCTTCTGTAGAAAAATAACAGAGTAGAAATGTATCAATCTCTTCCCTTAAAAACAGTGAATAGATACATACTTTGTCTCCTTGAAAAGACTTATTTTTCTTTTCTAATAGCATGTGGCCACTAGACATAGAAACACTGAGCGGGTGACAAAATATACTCAGTGAGAAAGCTGGGAATGCCTTGATACTGCAGCCCATTAAAAAGGGAAGTATTAGCTTATCCTTGCAAAGGTTTTGAGTTCTGAAAGCTATGTATCATTGAAACCACTCAGATAACAGATTAAATCTAACAAGTTCCTTTTAACAGCTTCTGTGAAGGGCTAGTGGAGGAGGCACTCTTTCAGCATGTCCTTTTAACAGGCTGTATAAGCTCAACAAAAAATCAGTAGGTTTATGGGGGGTTTTAAACATCTTACTCTACTTTTAGCAGACATCTTCTGTAAGATACTGACCCCAGTGTAAAACAATCTGTGTACACAAAGTATTTTCAAACTCTACAAATAGAATATCATTTCATTACTGTTACTACGATGACCTTTCTCCATCTGAATTGAACACCAGCTGTACCTTTCTACTACATAACGCTAGAAACATCATCTACACCCTTAAAAGTTAAAATCGGGAAAACAGCAAATTTGTAACTTAATAATGAAATTAATTTTTTTCTTCACTCATTATCTCTATAGATCATAGCTTCATTTATTAAGCAAAAATATTTCCTGCAGGTTCAAAGTTACCTTATTCAGACCTTGTGGTGCTTGAATAGAATAATCTGGAAACCTATTTAGAGACTTCTGCAGTAAAGATGAAATTAATTATGTGCTAAATGGAACTTCAGTACAATCCACATAAAATACAGCTACAAGGCAATCAAGTTTCTAAAGAAGACATTAATCTAGCCTGCCACCTGTAAAAACCCAGCACACTCTCACTTTCCTCACTGACATCAGCCAAGACCACATAAACTAACCTTAAAAAAAAATATAGAAAAAAAAGAAGCAGGTGTCTTCCCCAATGCACTACTTCTCTAAAGCTGAATATATTTTTAACTGTAAGATTCTGAAGATTTTCAAAGCAAACAAAACAGAAAAAAATAATGCAAGTAGAGGTTTTTCAGTTAACAACGTTTTGCTAATAACAACACAATCCAGCCACAGTTGCAAAACCAAAGTTATGCTGCAAACAGAGTTTAAGGCTGCCTTGCTCCCAGCAAGGCTCATCCAGCTGATCTCAAGTGTTCAGAAACCAGCCTTAAACATGGACTAGTTGTTTTTGGGGGGGTTTCTTGTGTTGGTTTGTTATTGTTGTCGTAAAGTTACATCTCATTGTTTAAGTATCAGAAGACTATCAAACACTTGCAAGGTGTTAAACCAATTAAGTACTAACATTAATCTCCAAAAAAGCAAAAGCCATTTCAGTACAAATCGACAAGTTAAAACTCCTGTGTTTTCTTATTACTTTTGTCTAGCCAGATGTTGCAAAATTTCAATACACACACGTCAAATGTGACACTCAGAGACATAGACCTAGAATTTCATACCCAATCATTCAGCCTCTTCTGGATTATATACACCTATGGTACACACTTAATTATGCTTTCTCATTTTGGTATCATCCTAACTACTGGGAGCCTGAAAATTAATTGGTATGTCAGGTGGGAGCCTGAAAATTAATTGGTATGTCAGGTGGGAGCCTGAAAATTAATCAGTATCTCAGGACATGCTCCTCCTCTCCATCTGTGCCTCTACTTCCCTGCTATTATTTGAAAAGGTTTACAGTTTGATGCACAACAAAGCATTTCTACAGCTAAGACACCATGTTATTTCTTTAGGAATGCAAATAGCTCTTTCAGCCCATGCAATATAAACTAAATAAACATGCATACAAAATGCCTGCCTTTTCTGCAAGAATAAAGGTCCTCTCTCCCGTAACAGCTCTCAAGTTGCAAAGAAATCTTATAAACACACTGCTGCATGAGTTATGCAAACAAACGACTGACCAAGCTCCAGCCCAGCAAGCAGAAGAGAAGGGACACTCATTTTGAAAGATGCGATAGCTTATGCTGAGTAACAGCTGCAAAGCTGCAAATTTCAACGCCACTGCATTGAAAATCAGCACATTCTGAAGAAGAGGCTCAAACTAATAAGAGTCTGTAGATGACTGCAGTCCACAAGGAAGCAGCCAATTCTACTGTGCTGGTTTCTCTATATTTAGCTGTTTATACAGATACCCAGGCATTTATTGCAATGTTTAACCTGCTGTAAAAGGTGCAGTAATGTGCAGAAGACAGCCTATCAACCACCAGGACAACAAAGAAACTGTTGTTCTCAAGGATAAGTCTAAGGAAAAAGGGCAAGAGGGAACAGAAAATCAAGCAACTGTCCTGTATGAAAAAAGAAAACGCAGAAGAAAAACTATGCACAGAATACTGTGAGATTAAGTTTAGCACAACAGTAGGTGTTAACTTTTTTGTATTTATTTGTATTAATAATATAATTATTAAAAAAGATGTAATTACCTAAACAGTAAGGCTGTAAACAACAACTAAACCCCAGTTGCTATAGTTTTAATAGGGAGACTGTGCTGCCATGAACCAGAAAGAGTTGTCTGTAAGCCTATGGTGATGCATACTACATATATATCCAAAAACCACTGGGTAAGTCTGTTCCTGCAGAAGCTGTTGCCGTAAAATAGACCACAAAGGAAAGTGAGACATCACACAAGCCAAGGAACACATTCCATTTCCAAGACTGATTATCCAGGCTAGCTAATGAAGTCAAGAAAAGTAAATGACTCTCTCTCACATCAAAGATCATTTGTTAAATAATCATTTGGTACTTTCTCACAAATATGGAAATCTAAGGGAAGGCAGTAATTCATAGCACTATGTTGTCTGATGAAGGCTATACCTGCTCTGCCTTGAAGGCACAACTCTCTTCTGGACCAAGGTTTAAGAAACCTTCAACAATGGACCCACCATCTCCTGAAGGACTTTCAACCACTATCCTCTGGGATTTATTTCCATTTTCTGATGAAATCTAATGTCCCTCCTCAGACACATCCCTGAGTTTTCCAAGCTTTCAACAGTTTAGTTCAAGCAACATTCGGAAACACCAATTTTAAAATACAAAGAATACAATTTTGGAATAAAACTTAGGCAATGTAGAAAAAGTCAATCAGAAATGAGTGTCTTGGGTCATGGGAGCATCTCTCAGATGTCCATAAGAAGCACTAAAACACTAACATTCCCTCAGTAGGTCTTTAAATTGTAAGTATATAGAAGTCTGCTGAGTTCACATTGCAGGAAAGCATCACAGTACAGAACAGCGAGTATGATCTGAGGAGGCAGTATATGCTTCAAGTGAATGTCCTCGGTTTTCAGACGGAATAACCTCCACGAAGAAAGTAAACAAATGGAAAGAGATGCAATCTTAACAAGGTGGTTAGAAAGCACATATTTTCGAAGTTTATATTTCAGAACCACAACCATCAAAATAATCATTGGGGGAGGAGAAAGGGTGTTTGGGGAGCTGTTTACATTAGTAGCATGATCCTTAAATTTTATTTTTGAAGTGACTGCTAGCTGTTACAGGTTTTCAACAACTTTCTGCCTCCAAAGAGCTGACAGTGGGGGCCAAAGGTTACTTAGCTTTTTTGTAGGGTCATATTCTTAGGTTTCAGGTTAGATGGCAGAAATTACCTCACTACTCAGCTCTCTAGAGGTACTTACTAATTGCAACTAGCATAGGTTTCATTTTGAAATCCAGTGTTTTTTAAATTAAGTGGTGAGAGGAGAAAAGTGGCTCCAGACATCCTTCCAACAAAACCTTGTCCTCACCAAAACACACTGCTAGTGCTTCCAGGTATGTGAACGTGTCATTATGGCTTATTTCCAGCTGCCCCTTGCAAAGTATAAGTTCATCACCTGCCCCTCAAAATCAGCCTGGATCAAGATCCAAAAACTAACTGGGGACCAGGAGAGAAATTTAAGTTTAAAGTTGTGTAGATTGATAAAAACATATTTAAGAAATAAAACCAGACGATCAGGTAGGTAAGTACTGATGTTCTCTTAGACTACCTGTGACCAGCTTTGTTTATTTGCAAACATCACCTGTCCAGTGCTGCAGGTGACAAAACCACCCAGCTCAGAAGGAAGTGGAGTTTCATAAAATCATAGAATGGTGTGGGTTGGAAGGGACCTTAAAGATTATCCAGTTCTGACCCTGCTGCCATGAGCAGGGACACCTTCCACTGGAGCAGGTTGCTCAAAGCCCCACCCAACCTGGTCTAAATCTTCCCTCTTCCAATTTAAATCCATTCACCCTCATCCTATCACTACATGTCCTTGTAAAAAAAAGTACATTATTGCATCTCCTGAGCAAGAAGGGGGAGGTGTGGGGCAATTCCAAGTTTCTGCTTCCTCAACTCGTAGAATCACAGATTTGGGTTCAAAGGGACCTCAGAGCCCATTCAGTTCCAACCCCTGCCGTGGGCAGAGACATCTTCAACTGCATCAGGATGCTCAAAGCCCCATGCAACCTGGCCTTGAACACCTCCAGGGAGGGGGCAACCACAGCTGCCCTGGGCCACCTGTGCCAGTGCTTCATCACTCTCCCAGTCAAAAATTTCTTCTTAAGATCTCCTCTCAATCCCTCCTCTTTCAGCTTAAAACCGTTCCCTCTCATCCTGTCACTGCACTCTCTGATAAAGAGCCTCTCCCCAGATTTTCTTCAGCCCCTTCAGATCCTGGAAGGCTGCTCTAATGTCTTCCCGGAGACTTCTCTCCTGTCAGGCTGAACACCCCCAACTCTCTCAGCCTGGCCGCCGGGCGGTACCTGTACCGGTACTGGGGCTGACGGCGCTGCCGACGGTACCAGGCGGTACCGGTACCGGCGGGCAGGGCACAGGGCGATGCGCAGCTCCCGCAGCTCCAGAGGCTGGACTCTGCAAAGTGCTACAACTCGCCCAGAAGTTGGGACGCCGCTTCCCGGGCAGCCGGGAAGCGAGGGAGGGAGGGAAGGACGGGACTGCTCCGTACCAGCGGCGCACAGACCCTCCTCCCACTGTCGCTACCTGCTGATGAAGCCATCCCCATCGCCGTCGCAGGTCTGGAAGAGGCGCCTCATCCTCTCCTCCTCGCCCGTACTGGAGCTATCGCTGCTGCTGCTGCCGGCGCCGCTCGCCCCGGCTGCCGCCATCGTGAGCCAGCAGCAGCAGGAGGGGCAGGAGCCGAGGCTGCCCCAGGCGCCCGGGATTCCCAGTCCCGGGAATGTGGGGCGGGCAGGGGGCTGGGGCACTGCGGCCCCGCCTCCAGTTTGGATCTGGACCCGCTGGGAGCAGCGCTGGCGCCCGCGAGCTCCTGGAGCGGAGGGAAGGAGGTAAAGGCTCCCGGGTTCCCTCCAGGACTCTCCATCATACTGCCTCGCCCTGGCGGGTATTCACGGGTCTCCCCCGGCCTCTTCACGGTGTCAGAAAGCAGTGGCCGAGCTAAAGCAGGGCTGCCCATGCAAGCACGATTACATACCCCACTGCGCTCATAGAATCATAGAACTGTAGAGTCCCTGAGGTTGGAAAAGATCTCTAAGATCATCCAGTCAGGCCAACACCACCATCCCTACTGAACCGTGTCACAAAGTGCCATGGCCACACGCTTTTTGACCCCTCCAGGGTTAGAGACCCCACCACTTCCCTTGGCAGACTGTTCCAGTGCTTCACTGCTCTTTCAGCAAAGACGTTTTTCCTAATATCCAAGCTGAACCTCCCCTGGCACAACCTGAGGCCATTTCTTCTCGTCCTGTCACTTGTTACTTGGGAGAAGAGACCAGCACCCACCCTGCTACAACCTTGCACTTGTAGAAAGTGACAAGATCTCCCCTCAGCCTTCTCTTCTTCCAGCAAAACAACCCCAGTTTCCTCAGCTGTTCCTTATAACACTTGCACTCCAAATCCTTCTTCAGCTTTGTTGCCCACCTGTGGACACGCTTCAGCACCTCAATGTCTTTCCTGTTCTGAGGTGCCCAAAACTGAACACAGACTTTGAGGTGCGGCCTCATCAGTGCCAAATATTCAGGCACAATCACTTCCCTACTCTGCTGGTCACACTATTTTTGACACAAGCCAGCCAGCAAGCACTGGGCAACCCTCACTCAATCTGGTGGTCTGAGAGTTGCTTGTTTTCCTCTCACTGGGTAGGTCCAGCTCTCTGCTTCAGGAATGCTGCAGACTTTCTTGACTTTGTCTGGCCTGTGGAAGCCAAGCCCAGACAAACAACAAAACCTGACATTTTCAATAACCCTGTATTTGCACTTCAGGCTACTTGATGGGATATGGAACAGGTGGGAGCATTCCAGGTGCAGAGCACCAGCCCTGCTTGATGCATCCAGTTTCTTTCCACTGATTAAATTTTACTTGAAAAGTACATCATTTGTTTCTCTGCTCCAGCAATTCATCAGCAGCTAGTGCTCTGAACTTGTTCATGGCACATACCTCTCCCAGCCTTTCTCTCTCCTTTGCAGAGACAAGTCATTTTCTTTGCAGTCTTCACATTGCCAAATTAAAAATACTTTAATCTCACATGTATATGATACTGTCTTCATTTCCTTTAGTATGCTTGGCACCCTTTTCAACACCTAATTGAGTTTTAATCAATCCTCTTAATTCATGTGAAAAGAACTGGTACACTAACAGTATCGAGGGCAATATTATCTTTCATCCCTACTGGAAATGCCTATTTTGAAAGAGTCTAGAGTAGCATTTGCCTGTTACACAGTAGCATTATATTTCTTACTCTACCATCTTGTGATTAATTAAATCAGTTTTTCCCTAACCTATTCATGTACATGGAAAAAAAAATTCTGTCATTAAGGACATGCATTTCTCTCATACTATCAGATATTATCCTTCTCCTATTACCTCAGTCTTTGAAGACATTCAGTTCTGCCCACAAAGCAACTTGATCTTCCTTGATGTTGACAACGGCTTGTGAATATGTAAAGTCAGCAAAGTTATCACGCTTCTTTTGTTGCACAATTCTTTTCAAGTTAACAAGTGATGGCAAAAGTTGTAACCGTTAATATTTATTGTAACTTGATTAAGTCATCACAAGGCCTGGTGTTGTATTAGCTAAAACTAGTTGCAAATGCAAACATCCATAGACTCGCTCTGATATTCTCTCAGTCTCCCCAAATTCGGTTGCTCACACTGGTTCTTGCTGGATGACCAGAGCACAGGAGTATGGAGCCAACACACTTTCATACTTATTCAAGAGAGTGAAAGCAGGGAATATATCAGGTATCCTTCTTCTTTCGAGTTGTAGTGTGTAATCTTTGAAGATTTACATAATTTTCCATCTTTTGACCTACAATCCTCTTTTTCTCAATCTGTGTAGGATGTTGCTCATGTGTGAGACCAACTGTTTAATGTATCTCTTTGTTTTATATTGGGAATTGGATGAGCTGGGCAGTCAGAAGATTTTTTTCTTCAGCTAGATCCCATAGATAAGCTGTTCAACACCACACACAAGAATTCTTGCACACATTCTGCAAATACACTACATGCTTCCTAAGAAATAAAGTCCTTAACCATACAAAGTCCTAAAACAGTGTTTCCTGATGAAGCCACTAGTATCAATGTAGCAAGATCAGGTACAAAACACAGCAATAAGAAATCTCCAAGATCAACCTTCCTCCATCCTGGTGCTATCTGTCAAGCCTTACTGTTAGCCAGTTCTTATCTTTTTTTCTATTTAACTGAACCCCCCCCATCTTCTCTAAACTAGTTAAATTTCCCAGTTGGCAGTTCTTTTTTTTTCTCATTTTATCCACATGCTTCATGCTTCTTTGCAGACGAGGAAGTGATCCATTCCTTATATTCTCTCTGCTCCTTGCTAATGACTTTTCTGAGCTAGTTATTTATACACTGAGTCTTTCCTGCCAATGCTTCCCCTTCTGGGGGAGTAGTTGCAGTTAATTTTTGCACCATCAAGTCCCAAGATAACCTAGTGCACTATATTCTGACTTTTCCCAATTAAAAAAATCACTCACACCAGTTCCTCCTAGCTGATAGGAACAGCTGATATCCTAACTGTTGTATGACACACAAGACAGTAAAACCAGCTGAGCTTGCTGGCTTGTATTGTGACCCACATCTAAGTATTAAAATGAAGATGTACCTCATTGTTTGGGAAGCAGTCATCTAAGGAGTAGTTCCCCGCATTTTTGGTGCCTGCTATGAGTTATGTGGCAGTTGAGTCCTGCAGCCAAAAAAAATGAGCTTCATATGGGAAAAAAAACATGTTTAAAACCGTGCTGTGCAGTAGAAGTTACAGTCCTTCCTGAAGTGCATTCTCACTGTTCCTGGTGGGAAGGGTGTGTGGTATCCAGAATGTTATCAAGAGAGAACAACGAAGGAGAGTAAGGAATAAGACCTCCATATTGCTGCTATCCCCTCTTGCAAAATAGTTCTCAAAAGGAGAATATTTGTAGGTTTTCTTTTTGTACGTTTTCTTTTTGAAACTGACGCTCTTAACTATCAATCTGGTTTTTTGTTTATATTTTCATCTAAATTAAATGAATCCATAAATCTTCAAGAGTAGATTATTTTCTTCAATCAACTTTGCAAAAGGCCCCAATTTCCAAATGCAAATTCAAAAACAGAAAGCCATTGCAAAAATTAATAACAATGCTGTACTATTACTAGCTGCATTTCCTCTCCAATATTTGTATACACAAAATCTGAGACCTCTGAAAGATAAGTCACTTGATTTCCAGAGATGCTGGACTCCTAAGTCTTCCCACTAAATCAAAAAGAGTTTGTTCATGTGATCTCTAAAGCTCAAGATCGTCTCAAGTTAGGTGTTGAACAGGAGAGAAAGAAACCCTCTGTGTACTTCTTGAGTTTCAACTACAAATTATTTTCCAGCAGAAAACAGCTGAAGTGACTCTATGCAGAAAGCTGCCAAATAACAAAAATCAATTGACAAAAATAAAGAGAAGGAAATCCTGCTACATAGCTTTTCACCTATAGCACTCCAAGATTAACCTCCTTCAAAGCCAACAGACAAAGCAACCAATCACTCAAGATTTCGAGCAGTAAGTTTTAACTAAGTAATATTCCTTTAAGCAAGACAGCCAGGCTGTGCAATGCACAACTTTCTCAGAATCAGGGGTCCGATTCCACAGAATACCGTCCCTTGCACTTCCTAAATACTGCATTGAACCCTTTTCAGTTGCATCAAGCACACCTTCTATAGTTCCCTCTTTCTCCATGAGGCTTTTGGGTAACAAGCATTTCTGTGTAAACTGGCTAACACACTGTCACCTGACACTGAGGGGACAGACAGTTAGGTATCCTTGGCATTTTAGGTATCTTTGGCAGAATGATGACAGCACTAAACTGTAGGATATTATGATCAGTAGAATGGCACAGGCTTTCTACAAACAGAATCAGTATAGTATTTGTAAGTGGTGTAATATAGAATTTTTTATACAACTTAACTTATAACGTCTAATCATTTGGACTCTCTGCAGATCAGGTCAGATTTTAGTACATGGTTTGCTGTATCAGTAAAACAATCATAATCTAGACTCAAAAATAGTATTAAAAATAGGAATCGCTCAGTCCACGGAGGAAGCAGATGATGGTAGTGGTGTCCCTGGCCACCGGAGGGTCCCAGGTCTTATTCCCCAGCAGCAGCTCTGGTCCAAGTTCCCCACTTAGAATGTGTAACTGTGTGATTTAGTGAACAGTGCTCTGGGTGCCCTGACACTTCCCTGTTCTGTGATGGGGCGATTGCCACCACTGGGTTGGCCCAGTGCCTGGGACCTTCGAGGCCGGCAAGGAAGGAGTTATTGACTTGGCCCCCAGAAACCTTGAGGCAAGCGTGGAGGGGCAGAAGAAATCTGTTCAGTTTGTCTGCTCTGTGCACAGGATCTTCAGGGCCTGGTAATGAGAGAAAGAGAATAAATATGTGAACGACTAAGTCACAGGGAGTGGCTGCTTGCCTGATAAAATGGCTTTAGCTATGCTAACCACATTAACGAGGGTCTGGAGCAGAGGGTACTGGTCACATGCCCCTGCAAATCTGGGAGGGTATTTAGCTAATTTAAGTCAATTTGCTACCCAGTTTTTAACCTGTACTTAGTAGTTAGGCCCTGGAATACACTTCAGTGATGTGGCAGCAATATCTGCCCTTGCCCAAGGCAATAGATAGAAATGGGGCAAGAGAAACAAGTAGCTTTATCATTCCCATTTGTTTTAATACATGCCAGCATCTCAGGCCACATTTATAAATGCATTTTAAGCATTATCAATTACCTAATCATTCAGCAAAGGATAAAGTGATGACAGAAAAATGAGAATAGCAGGAATAGCTAAGAGGTAGTGCCAAGTCTGGCATACTCAGAACAAATCTCTCAATATCCTCAAAATCTCTGAATTCTTTGTGTTTCATGCACCATTGCTTCCACTAAATGAACAAAAGACTTAGTATTCCAAGAGAACAGCAAATGTCAGGCATTAGGAACACATTACGAATCTTACATAAAGCAGTATGGTTTTAAAGCAGTTAACAAAGGGCAACCATTAAATGTCCCAAAAATAATTTTTATTTTAGTTTTGTGGGAACATCTACTTTCTGTGGAAGTTTTGCATTCTTGTTTTGTAAGTACGTGATTTTTTTTGGCCAGAAAGAAACAAAGGAATGCACTGCCATCAGCCATGACAATCACTATTTGAGAACTGCGGCCCTAGCTGAGCCTGTGCCTCATGCTGATTTTGCCCTGACGTTGTCCTTAATGCCTTTGAAGCCCAACATGTATTTGCACACCAGTCCCATACAGCTGAGACTCCTATGGAGAATGGCTTATCCCTGCAGGGTGCAGCAAGGGTGGATGCTCCCTGAGGGTTGTGGAATCTGCCCGTGGAGGCATGGATTTGTCCCACCAGCCTACCCAGAGAGCAGGGAATCAACCCAGGCATGTGGCACCTCCTGAAGGCTGGGCCAAGGCCAAGCTGGGATGTGGGCCCAGGGATGGGCCCAGCTTTGCCACCAGACACTTTTATATTATATGACTTTGCTCATGTGCACTACACTAATAAGTTGTGTATGGTATGCCCACATCTATACATTAGATTTACCTTAGGTAAATCTGTGCCTAACCTACATAGCTAAGTAAAAAATATTTCCTACGTAAACATTTTTTAATTAGGGAAGTGAAATTAATACAAATGCTTTATTTTCTATCACATAAGTTACAAAATGAATACTTTTGATGTTACTGTAATGCAGACCATGGGGTTAGTTATTTAAATTGCTGCAGCTGCTTAAGTATTCAGACTGAAGGTCTTGACATACACAAGGACTGAAAGCAATGCCTGGTTGTGTCAAAAGAGACATTATCCTTTACTTCAGCAGGCTTCAAATAAAGACTACCTTTGTTTATTTGTCTTCACTGTAACAAAATTTAAAATAACAGATGTGTAATGTGAGTTAAATATTACTTTAAAATTTTTAAATACAGCAAAGTGCATTTGCTACCAACAGAACTGTGGTTTAGCTGGGAAACTGCTAATTAAATTCTCAACAAAATCTTGATATCTAGAGTCACTGTATTATCCTTCTCACATTGCTTTGCTTAGATCCACTTCACTTCACAGACCCAGGATATCAAGCTCCAGCTACAAATGCAAGTCTTGTGCAGCCTTTACTGTTGAGGTCTAATCAAGCAGCGCTGGTTGAAAATCCTTAGTGCAGTATTTTCAAAATAAAATAACTTCTTTGGTGAGAAAATTTTTTGTGTATTTTTTTTTCTTTCTCCAAAATGTGATATGCAAAACTGAGATATTCTGTCTAAGGCTGAAAATCGTTTCATTTATGTAGAATATTAATGCCATTTTTTGAGAAGCCTCCTAGACATTCACCTTTATAATGCTCAACCATTTTATAAAACTGTTCTGTTTTAAACAGTATATTTTTGTTTGAAGATAATGAATATAAATGCAAACAGGCTTCCCCCCTTTTTCCAAAAATGTCCTAGAGCACTCTCCTACTGAATACAATTTGCTAGTCCCGGGTCTTGCATATGGATCCACAATTTGGGTCTTCATACATGACAGAACATTTATTTCCTGCATTTCTTTTCTTTACATGTCAACGAAGATATTGAATATTTCCAATTTTTTATCAAAGTTTGTTCTCAAACCTATGTCTCTATTAACAAAATATTACTGCGATTGAAACAAATGGGCATACCTGTAAGGATAAATGACAGTGACTATGAGTTAATGTTGATAAATTCTTATTTCTGCAGACTACTGATGGCTGCAACAGTTAAACACGTTCTTTGCTCCAGAAAATTTCTGCTACACAGGTCAAAATGTTTCAGTGAAACGGTGTTCTGTCAGGAGATGACAATTCAGTGTAACTAAATCTCTCTAGGGAATATTCAGTTCCACTGAACTCCAGTTTCAGCAGAGACAGAAGCACATGAATGACAGGTATGAAATCTTTCTGCCTTCAGTCTAACCCTCAACCTGGTAAGACATGGGATCCATGCAGTTTTCATTCTGCCTTTATGATGTGTTCCAGATGTAGTAAGATCTGTTATTGGAGGATCATTCCACTCTCCCTACTGCCCACTGTCACTTGCTTGCCCTTGATACAGCAGTTTCTCATTTTAGGAGGGAGGAGTAGTGGAGACAGTTACTGGAAGAACTGGGGCATATTTGACCCTGTTAGGAACCATACCCTTCCTAGTCCTCATTCCAGATACATTGCTGAACTCTGTGGGATGCCTTGGGCTCCACAGGATGTTGCTGTTTTCCCTTGAAGGTTCAACAGCCCTAGCCCTGGACTGCTCAAAGTAGGGGCCTGAGAGAGATAGTTCTACCCTGACAGAATAAATCACAGAAATGTGTAACCTTCAACATCAGTATGTATGGATTTTTCAACTTCCACAGAATATTAAAGGAGAAAATTGCAAAGAACAAACAGATACTGAAGTATAAAATTGCTCACCATTTGCTCCTGCTATGATAGAATTCTGCCTTAATTTACTGAGTATGCAGGTTTTGTGCAGAATTGAAAGTGATTTTGGGTCACAGGTTTTGTAGGATATTCAAGGAAAAGTAAAAATCCCCAATGAATTCAGTGAGGTGTCTATACAGACAATATGTACCTCGAATCAGCTACAGTGAGACAGATTATGCCACAACTAAACTTCAAATAGATAATACACTTTACATAGCTTAAACCTAAATCCTGAATATTGTAGACAATTGTGCTATGTACCAGTTAGACATACTTAAAAGAGTGATCATAATATTGATAGCCAAACCAAAGACAAACACATGATTATTACTAGATACTGATTTTTTGTAACTAAAGATGATAGTTTCTTGCTGGATTTACAACTCAGTTTGTAAGCACTAATCTGGAAGAAATGACCCATTAGATAGCCCATCCATAACAGAACAGTCACAAATTCTATTTTGTACCAAAAGGTACAATGTAGGATTTTTATCTTCTGCTGCTTATTTTCATTAAACTTTGAGGAGTTTGGCATCTGAGACATTTGCCCCTTCCTTCATTTTTGGTTTAAACTGTTCAAAAGGTTCAAACATTATATAAGGAATGACTGAGAACAGAAAGATAGAAGCACACGTGTAAATAACTACACACACACGGCTACACCATTGGTTAACAGACTTTTTCCCTTATGTCTCATAAATAAATAAAAATTAAACTGAGTGAGTGCAGTAGAAGAGACAGATGAACAAGAAATTATGTGTTGTTCTATGATACAAGAGGTAACATTAATTGGGAGGGAGGCAATCATCGACAGAAGCAAAAATTCTGGGGAAGTATCAGTGTAAATACAGTTGTGTGCAGTAAACCAACAGATATCCATTTTCACCATAGGTAATTTATTAAACAAATATCTCTGATTATAATTTTGTGTTAGCTATACTTCCCTAAATAAAATTAATTACGTAACTCATTTTATGGGATCACTAATAAAGATAACAGCCAATACCTATCTGGTTACCAATTTGCCATGATCCCTAAGATAAAAACATATCACAGTGTCTTCCTTCGTATTCAAGGAACTAAAAAAACCCCATGAATCTTTTGCTGTTTCACTACCTTGATCTTTCAGAACAATATTAGCTCATCCATGATTCTAACATTGTATTTCAAGAGATAACAAGCATTACAATAATAAAATCTTAAAAAAAAGATCACAAAAAGACTAACTATTTTGCAGTCAAATCTGACACAATCAAAATACACAGGTAGTACATAATGGATAATTTTGTTTCAAGAACTTACTTTACAATTCTTTTCCTCTCAGTCGTGTCATTTTAGGTGGTATTTTATAGTATTCATGACAGAAAAAATATTCTGCAAACTAAAAAGAAGCCAGTGAAAACTGCTACATAATAAAAGTGTCTCTGAGGAGGGTAAAGTAAGAATGCATAACTGTATTTGAACAGGCAAATGTAATTAATGGTTCTCATAAAACATATATGAGCATCTGGACATATGGTGATAGAAGGAAGTAATTATTACTGTAGGAGTTGTTTTGTGTAAGCCTTAGCCACAAAGTATTTCTGAGGCCAACCATGAAAAAGGGTTTAAAAAAATCTTAAAAGTTGTTAATTCTAATAAGAAAATCTACGTCTAGCATTTTTTATTCACAGAATATGTATAAAGAATATATATATCTATAAAATGCTATGTCTAAAAACTTGAATAGAAACAAAGACAAAAATTGTTTCATATATATGTTTTTACAGAATGATCTGTTGTATGTTCCTGTTGTCCTTCTACATCTAATATGGACCTGCGATGGAGCTAGAATGTGAGGCAGGGTGAAGATCTGTCTCCATGCCTCCTCGGCTCACAGACACAGACCTGTCTGTAAAGGTCTTTTCTCAAGGGCCTGAAAGAAGACATAGCTATCGGGAAGCTGGACTTGTGTCACTCCACCATGAGGCATGTGCTGTGCCACGCTAGTATGGGCATGTTTGGATCCCATCTGCTTCGCAGAGTGTGTTGCTGCTGCCCCTTCCCAGTGCTGCTGCCTGCAGACAGGCCAGCTGGAGCTGGAGGGCAAATTTAAAGGTGGTCCATAACCACCCTTAATGTCTTTGGAAGTAAATTCAGCGAAACAGGCAACCAGTTTGCACAGCTGCCTGAAGATGTGGGCTTAAGGGAAAATTCTGTCTTCACTGGTTTTTTTCATACATGCAGTTTGCAATCAACTGGTTAGTGGGGCACAGCACTCGTTGCAGCACGCAGTGTGTGGGTGACAGCTCCTTGTCAAGAAAGTCTTTATCCTGCTTCTCTGTAGCATGGAACAACTCTGTGTTCAGAAGATCCTTTTACCTAAATGCTGACTCCTCTAATTTGTATTAACATTTTGGGAAGATTTATTGGCTGTTTGAGGGTTTTCTTAGGTATAGTTACTGCGAAAATCTAGAGCAAACAGAGAGTTTAAATCATACTTAGTGTGCCTGCACTCCATTCATGTTTAAAATGTATTAGTTTACTCAGTCAGGCCTCCCTTTATTTCGCTAATATTTTATGAGTTCCTGTCTTAAACTCCTGGAGACAGATTAAGCCCTAGTGTAGTGCTACCAACAGAGTTAACGCTAGCTGTGAATTCAGCCTGCAGCTTTATTTTCCAGCAGGCATAAGTCAAAATGATTCTTTCTTTTTTCATGTGTACCCTTGGTGTGTGCTTTGAGTCATGTCTTTTTATTTGAATGACTACACTTCCCTATTTTTTCACACTTAAAAGCATTGGAGAGGCAACACATCAATGAAAGAAGTAGGCTGTGTATTAAGAAATGTGTTATGTAGGAAGTGCTCAGACTTCATTGTGCTCTTAACTGTATAAATGAGACCTAGCATAACAGCTGGTTATGGTCTCTGTGAGCTGTTGTATACGTAAAATTGCAAATCAAGCTCAGAATAGGGCCTGAGGAATTATTTTGTAGAATCACATGGAGATTTTTGTAGGAAGGGAAGATGCTGTTAAGACACAGAAATCGGTAACAGATCTAACAGTTCATGATTAAAGGTTTCTGATATGACTCATATGAGTTATGATCTCTCATTTATTACTGTTGATACTAAAGAAGATAAGACGAATCCTTATAATGTTAAGGTAAAGACTTAATTTTTCATAATAAAGGCAGTGTGCTGCAACATGACAATACTGAATGTCACAGAAACAGCTATAAGGAAACAGCATTATGTGCTTTGGTTGAAGACGTATAGGAAGGTTCCTGGATTAAAAAAATGAGAAATTTTAAAAGCAACCTTACAATTGAGAAAACCTTCAGCTCCAGTGCCAGTTCCCAGTGCAGAATCATGCTGAAGCAAGCTTTGTGTACAACTTTGGTGTACAGCTTCAGTAGAGGCCTCTTACAAGACATTTTCTGGGCAGCTCCATCAGACAGTGGTCATTCAGTATTTATTTAGTTGTCCAATTAAGTTCACACCTGAGGAAAAGTTTGCTGTTCTCCAGAGCATTCTCCTTCAGACTGAATAATGCTTCCAAATTAGCCACCTTCATAATCCTGTCACATCCAAGAGGTTTTTATTCATATCATCAGCATGGAGTCAAAGGACAGCAGGAAGAGTCGATTGTTTCAGCTGAAGGGTTGTTTACTGATCTAAAGAATGTACAAGACACCAGCAAATACCCCATAACGCTAAATGGGTGAACAACTTCCCCTTGGAGTGTCATCTTGAAAAAATACTTGAATTTTACAGAATTGAGAGCAAGTAATACTTTACAGTGAAAAGAGAATACTTTACATTGCCAAGGGCTGCGACAATCTTACCCACCTCAATTTACTGGCATTCAGTGAAATTCCATTGTTTATGACCAGACAGATATGAGTGGTACTTTTCTAGTTGTTGTCCAAAATATGGATCCGTTACCCAGAACGCAATAAGTCAATAACTGCATCACCGAGAGAGATAGAGAGATTGTTTTATTCAGGTTTGTGCAAAGTCTCGGTGCTTGGAGGTTTTCCTCAAATCAAGCACACACCAAGGGGTTTGTCATCTTCATTTATACACAGTCATACAATGTTATTCATCATGTAATTCAGCATGTAATCACATATTTACATGCAATTATAATAAAAGCCAAGTCATTCCTTGCACCTTCTTTCATGCTCCAAGTCTTTAGGGTGCCTGGTGGTTGTCACCCCCAAAACTACCTGCCAGTTCACCCATTGGTCAACTCCTCCCAGTCTCTTCCCAATTATTGGCAGCATCTCTAAACTGCTGGCTTGGAACTTCTTAGTTTAATGATGTTCCCAGCTCCCCGTTTTAAAGTCACGCTTATAAATTGCACTATTATTTAACAAGACAGCTGAACAAACTCTAATCCCATACCACAAAAATTACAAAAGCTAATCATTAACTGGGACCCGTCTTGTGTAAATCTCCTGCCTGTCTGATGATCTTGAGCTATTTTTTAAGATATTAAAAATACTATGGGCTTTTACCGATGGAATCAGTGCCATTTGTATGCTGTTTCAATGATGCAGACCTTAAAAGCCTAATGGAAGGCTGTTGTCCCTGAAATGTTCAGGACAAGGAAGCCAGTGAAGGGTCTGGGATTGTTTAGCCTGAAGGAGGCTGAGGGGAGACTTTCTCACTCGCCACAACTCCCTGAAAGGAGGTGGTAGTGAGGTGGGTGCTGGTCTCTGCTCTCTGGTAACATGAGACAGAATGAGAAGAAAAGGCTTCAGGTTGCGCCAGGGCAGGCCGAGATTAGATATTAGGAAGGATTTTGCCACTGAGAGGGTTCTCAGGCACTAGCAGAGCGTGCCTAGGGAGGTGGTGGAGTTACAATCCCTGGAGGTGTTTAAAAGAAGGGTAAAGGAGTTTCTCAGGGATATGGTTAAGTAGCAGACAGGTACGATTGGACTCAATGGTCCCAAACCCCTTTAGCAACCAAACGTGCAGGGGGCAGGGCCAGCGCGGCAGAAGGCGGGGCCAGCGGGGCGGTCCGGCTGGCAGGGCCAGCGCGGGGAGGAGGCGGGGCCAGGGCGCGGAGGAGGCGGGGCCAGAGGGGCGGTCCTGTCGGCGGGGCCAGGGCAGGGAGGAGGCGGGGCCAAAGGGGAGGTCCTGTCGGCGGGGCCAGGGCGGAGAGGAGGCGGGGCCAGCGAGGCGGACCTGCCGGCGGAGCCAACGCGGGGAGGAGCCGGGGCATCTCTGGGGGCAAGGCCTCCCTTGTTGTCCCCGCCCATCGTGCTGACGTTTCGCCGTCCGCCCGCGCCGCCGTCGCTCCGCACAGGCCGTACCGGTAGCGGTTGGCTTCCCGCTCTCCCCTTTCCCCGCTGCCCTCTCCGCCTCAGCCCTGGCTGTCGCCCCTGTTCATGTCGCAGCCCCGCAGCGCCTCCCTGCGGCAGCCCGGCAGGGGCTCAGGGGCCTCCGCCGCCGGTGGCCCCGCGCCGGGCCGCGGCCGAGGGAAGTGGCTGCAGGAGATCCGCGTGGACGAGGAGGTGGAGATCGAGGTAGACCTCCCCCTGGAGCGGTTCCTCTACGGGGAGGGGAAAGGTGCGTGGGACGGCGGGAGTCCCGTGAGCACCGGAGGTGCGAGGCCGAGCGCCCTTCCCTCAGGAAGGCTCCTTTCTGCCCGGTCCGATGGCTGCGTCCCTCCTGGGTGCGACGGCCCAGCCCCGGCCCGGCGCACGGGAGGAGGCGGGGGGGTTAGGTGTGAGGGTTGAGGACCTCATAAATACCGAGGTAAGAGGTTTAGATTGGATATTAGGAAAAAAAAGTCTTTACTGACAGAGTGGTGAAGCACTGGAATGAGCTGCTCAGGGTAGTGGTGGGGTTTCCATCCCTGGAGGGGTTCGAATAACGTGTAGCCATGGCAATAAAAATGCTGGCAAATGCACTCGTTAAGACTTGTTTTGGAGTTCTAGGAAGCAGCAACCTTTAATTCAGAGCAGAAGGAATGATTTCCATCAATCGTGTGTGATGAGACAAGAGCTGGAACAGAAGATATTTCCCACTTCTATGCATATGTATAAATGTTCTCAGAAATCTTATGCACGTTCTCTTACTGTTCAAGGACTAATTTTAGTGTTATTATGAACTTCACAACAGCCAGATGTCTGCTAATTGAAGCCCACAAGCCAGTTCTCTGTCTGACCTTGCATTTTTTATAAGGAAAAAACCCCTTGGGATGGTATTGTCTGGGAAAGGCACTTTTTGACCAAAAACATGCTATCAAGAAAACATGTTATCGGGGGACAGTCTGTGTCTGTCTGACTTTCAAAAAAATACAGTTACTTAGATGGAACTTTACTTTAGCCTAAATCAAAATAGTGGACTTTTTTTTAGTAACTACTTCCTGTATCAAAGGAAGTTATTTCCCACTTACATGCATACGTATAAATTTTCCCAGAAACGTTATACCTATTCTATTACTTTCCAAGGATTAATTTTAATCACAGAATTATAGAATGGTTAGAGTTGGATGGGACCTTAAAGATCATCCAATTCCAGCCCCCTTGCTGTGGACAGGGACACCTCCCACCAGACCAGGCTTTTCAAAGCCCCATTGGACTTGACCTTGAACACTTACAGGGAAGGCAGTATATTATTATGAACGTCACAACAGCCAAATCTCTTGCTAATTGGAGCTTTGGAGTGAGTTCTTGGTCTAACTTTGCATTTCAGGTAGGGAAAGACTGCAGACAGACGTGATTATAGAAGAGGACGTGTTCAGCACATACCATAATTAACACAAGAAGTTATTTCTTTCTGAACAGTGTCTGGAAAAACACGTATTTGAAAAAGAAAATATGCTATAAAGAAAGCATGCTGTCAGAGGGCCATTCTGTCCAACTTTCAAAAAATACAGTTACTTAAATGAATCTTAACTCTACTTTAGCTTACATCAAAGTATTCTATTTTTTTGTAATAGTAACTATATCTGGTATCAGCTGTGGCACTAGATGACATGGATTAGTAGGCATTTTGGTGTTCAGCTGGACCTGATGATCGTAGAGATCTTTTCCAACCTTAATGCTTCTGTGTTTCTAAGAATACTGTGTCTTCCATTGTTATGTGTGCTACTTTTTTAATCTTTCTAGAAATGGCATTTCCTTCTTCTTTCACTAGTACCGAAAGAGCGTTTGTTCACCGGCTCTGTCAGTCTCTTGGGCTGATATCTAAAAGTAAAGGGTAAGTTGGAGTGTGATTTTTTATTTTGTTTTTTTTCTTTTGTTTGTGGAAATATGTGGAATTGCGTGACTAGTGTTAAAATGATCCATGTTTCTAGCATACCGTGCACCATTGCAGGCAATAGTACTAGCGAAAAAAGTTTAAAAAGTAGGATAAAATTAAGTGTTTTGTGCTTAGCTTCATGTCTACCTAAAAAAACCGCTTAGTTTGAAGTACTTTGCCCTCATAATGTTTTGTGGATTTCATGGGTCCATGAAAAAAAGGTTTCTCACCAAGATCTGTTTTTCGTGCACTATTGTGTGCCCAACGATTTTGCATAGAGTCTCGTACCAGATAGATGAAATGTTATGTGTAGTGCATGTGGACTGTTGTAAAACTGTGGCAGCATTTGCTGTTTCTCATCTTTAGTGATACTTCATGATACTTGCAAAAGCAGTATAAAATACTGATTCTCTGATCTATCCTTACTTATGAGCACTGATTGTGTTGAACATGTGGCTTTGTTTCGGAAGTTCTTTTTAAAACATAGTGCTGTTTGAGTGGAGTTGTGCATCCACTGTGGTTACAATCTTGGGAGTGTTATAGCTGGTTTTTTGCCACAGATACCTGAGACAATAAAGTTGGCTGAACTGCCATATCTTTGCATGATATTTTGCGAACAGAGTCCTAAGAGAACGGGGTCAGAGGTGCGCAGATGGTTAGCGGGAGCACACTTGGGTTGTACAGTTCCTGTGCTTATCTGTAACTGGTCAACCCTGCTTGAATACGTGTTGATTCTTGATAGAGCTTTGTGTCTCTGAGCAGCTCTTTGGTAGATTCCGTGGTATTTTTGGTGATTGTTTTTACAGAATCATAGAATATCTCAAGTTGAAAGATTATGTATTATAGTGCATATATATACTATATACTATACTATAGTATAGTATAAAAAGATATGTAGCCTTATATGCTCTAAGGATCATGGAGTCCAACTCCCTGCTCCTCATAGGTCTACCTGAAGTGAAACCATATGACTAAGAGCATCATCCGAATGCTCTTTGAACTCTAACAGGCTTAGTGTCATGACCCCTGTCTTGGGAAGTCTTTTCCATTGACCAACCACCCTCTAGGTGAAGAACCTTCTCCTAATGTCCAATCCGAACTTCCCTGATGCAACTTCATTTCATTTCCTTGTGTCCTGTCGCTGTGCACCAGAGAGAGGAGATAAGCACCTCCCCCTCCACTGCCCCCCTTGAGGAAGCTGTAGACTGTGATGAGGTCACCCCTCAGCCTTCTCTGCTCCAAGGTGAACAGACCAAAGGACCTCAGTGACTTCTTATAAGTCTTGCCCTCAAGACATTTCAGCATCCTCGTCATCCTCCTCTGGACAGTCTTTGATGGTTTGATGTCCTTCTGTTGAGGTGCCCAGAACTGCACACAGTACTCCAGGTGGGGCCACCAGTGTAGTGGGGCATTCACCCCATTTTTGGTTTGTGTTCAGCAGCCTTGTTGTGGTGAGTTGACCTTGGCTAACTGCGAGGTGCACAGGCAGTTTGATCTGTCACTCCCCCTCGTCACCAGGATGTCGGGAGAGAATAGTGTGGGCTGTCTTCAACAGGCTGAAGTTCTTTTAGGATGAACATGCTTCGCAGAAGTCTGTTCCATGGGCTTCAGGGGAATCTCTCCTCCAGCAGCTAGAGCACGTCCTCCCCCTCCTAGTGTCTGCAGGGCTGTTTCTCCCAGATTTTCCTCACTCCTTTCTCTTGCAGCTCTGTGCAGTGTGTTTTCCCTTTCTCAAGTGTGTTGTTACAGGGTCCCTACTATCGCAGCTGAGGGGCTTAGCTGTGCTCTGTGGTGGGTCTGTTGGAGCTGGCCGTGTCCGTGGTGGGGCAGCCCCAGGCTCTCCTCACAGAGGCTGCCCCTGCCAGCCTGTGGGTACCTGCACCCTGTACACACACCGCATTGCACCACCCCTGGGAGGAATGGTGCGCTGGGCTCCTAGCGTGACCTGTTCTCATTCTGAGAAATCACTTTCAAAGTGTGAGTGTGTCATTGTAGCCCAGCCACAAGACAGTTCGCTTTCAAACGTGTTTAGAACAGTTCTTTGCATTTCAGCATGAGTTCAGTCTGAGAACAAATGCAGAGTTATGATTGAGAGTTTTGTCTCTAATTCTACATTGTAAATCTTTAATAGTGAGCATCTTGGGAATTTTGTTAAGATTTGAATATTACTAGAAGGCTGCTTATGTCTTTGTTATGTCTGCTTGTTGATTTTTAACCTGTAAATCTCTTAAAGTACTGTAGAAATCAGGTTTGTGTAATATTTCTTAGTATATATTGAGTGATTGTTGGAGCTGGCTGTCTTTTGGGAAGCAGGTGCAGCAATAACAGAAAGGTAACAGGACAGTGTTATGTTATGGAGGCCTAATTGTAAGGTTGCACTGGGCATAGACATCCAAAGTCTGCAGTGTCTGTGCTGCAGTACCGTGTGTGTAGTAGGTGGTTTTGATGCTAGGTATTGTGGGTGTTTCTGTTATTTTGGTGTCTGTTATGCTACACAGGACATTATCTGGAAATTTCTAGTTATGACATTATATTTGAAAATTATCTCACAGCCATCTTGAAAGAATTGTAGTGAAAGGTCATTATATAGAGATAAGTAGGTTATTTGTTCCTCAAATACATGTTTCTTTCCTCACAGAAAAGGAAAAAATCGGTACCTGACTGTAAGAAAGAAGGATGGATCAGAATTGACACATGCAGTAAGGACTTATTTCTTGGCTCCCTGTACGACAGATATCATTCGAGTTTTAATTCAGAGATTTCCTGTCACAAATAAAGAACGAACAGAACTTCTGCCAAAGACAGAGCGAGAAGGTGCATGTGCTGTTGAATCTGGTATGTTCAGTGTGTCTTCTAGTTTGGTTTTGTTCAAAATATCTATGAAAGTAAGAACCCTTTTGAATAATACTTATTTCAAGCATTGTTACAGGATGAGTTATTATGAATATGGCTTGTAAATGTGCGATGGGTTTGTGACTTTATAGGGGTGCATAGAAAGTTGGGAATGTTCAGTTTTATGTATGTTTTTTAAGCAATATTTTAGTAACGTTTTGCATCTGTCCAAGTAAAGCGTGAACTTCTCTTCACAGAAAGCAGAGAAGCGAACAAGACAAGTGCATGACTCAACAATGGTATCCCCCAGGTTCCAGTGAAAAGAAGGGAATCAGAATTTGATTCTTTCAGACAATCACTACCGGTTTTTGAAAAACGGGATGAAATTGTTAAGCTAATAAAGGACAATAAAGTTGTTCTGATTGTAGGAGAGACTGGATCAGGAAAAACTACTTAAGTGTGTTTCTTTAATGGAATAAACATGTAACAATATTTATACAAAACTAATGCAATTTTTTCAATATTTATGTAGTAAGGGACTTCTTTATGCTTGTTTTAAGGCTTTTGTTTTCCTATACAGTTGAACGTCTTGTGTTCTAGTGCACTTTCCTGCTTCTGAAGTTCTAAGGCATCAGATGCTTACTGAAAGCATAAATGTTTCTGCAGTGTTCTGATAGATACTAATTTTTCATTAAAGTAATGTAAAATTTTGAAGGGAAGGTACCTATGATTTTGTGTAGCCCTTCTCTTTCTGGAACTAGTTCTATAGTAGAATATTTTTGTGTTAAAATGAAAGATTACCTACAAGTATTTTTTATGGATTTCTCTGAAGCAGAAGAGAGATTATTTTTTTTCTTTTTGGAAACAGATTAAACTTAAAATCAGAAATTTATTTTTGCTGCCTTTCTATCCATTCAAGTACATTTGCAAAGATACTCCTACTGTGAATTGTCTTGCAGCCTGAGTAATACTGAGATGCAGTTGGATTGTTTCATGGTAAAAAACCTATGACTTTATCAAAGTGAGAAGTAAATTTAAACCACTTCTTTACAGATCCCTCAGTTCCTTCTTTGATGACTGTTACAAAAATGGGGTTCCCTGTCGTATATTTTGTACTCAGCCAAGATGTTTGGCAGCTGTTTCTGTGGCTGAAAGAGTGGCAGAAGAAAGGAGAGAAAAGATTGGCCAGACAATTGGTTATCAAATCCGATTAGAAAGCAGGTACTTACAACATATCTTAAAGTCAGTTGATCTTGTGTTGATCTTTGGTCTTGTGTACATATAAACTACAGTATGTTTGGGATACAGCCCAGTAAAAGCTTAATATGTAAAGTATAGGTAGATATGCTATGTCTTGGGTAATGGAATATTTAAGACTGAAAAAAGACAGGTTTCTTCCTTTATTTTTTAGTTTCATGTGGTAAGCTGTCTTACATAAGTGAATTGCAGGTGCTTTCTCTTCAATTCTGCTTGGGAGTGTGTGTGTGAAATTCCTTGTTTTACTTTCAAATCAAGTCTATACTTTCCTCTTTCTTTTATTTTCTCCCCACTTTTAATCTGTATAGATCTAAAAGTTCTGCAAGCTTTGAAGGCAGACCAGCACACTGTAACAAATGCTGTAGAGTGAAAGTTGATAGGGGACACAAAAAGAAAAAAAAGCTCAGAATTTGAAAGGCAGTGATGAGGTTGAGCATTATTCAGCAACCTAGTTTAATTTACTGTTTAAACCATCAAGTGACACAAAAGTAGAGATTTCTAGGTCACCTGGGAAATTTGTTCGTAAAGCAGAGCAGAAATAGATGGAAGTCTGAACCTTGTGTGTGATTTCTAAATTCTTTGAACTCTGTAGATAGTGGGATTTCCAGAAATGGGCAGTTGTTGGCATATGAATGAGAAGATGGAAAAAGGTGTAGCTAATTATGTTGTTACATGGATGAAGGTGTTGCATAGCTAATGAAAATGAATGCATTTGAGACACAAACTCAAGTTAAAGAAGAATTTGAATATGTGTACAAAAGTTCACAAGGCTATTAAGGAATTAAAAGAGCTAGTAAAGATGAATTTGAAATAAGGTGCGTGATTAATGTGTGGGAGTGCTGTGCTGGCTGAAGAAGAGCAAAGTTTAGATCTCATTGTAGTGGAGAAATTATTGCAAACAATGCAGAAAATCCTGCTTAATAAAATCAGTAGATTCTCTCAGGAGAAGGAGCAGAAGAGAGATGGCAGTAATTCCAACTCTGGGTAAAGAGGATTGTGAAATGGAAGTATTTACAGTAACACAGGAATATAATGTTTTAAGTTTTATTAACTGTTAGACAGCATTGATGATTCTAGAAGGCTATTGAAGAAGAGGGAGGAGTAGAGATAGGTAAATTACACAAGTCAGATGTATTCCTTGAATCTAATATGTAGGAGGATTTTTGAAAGGAGGAATGAATTCCAAACTTGGAAAGAAATACAACTAGTGAGGTTATGAATTCCAGAAGAGAGCGGTGCAGTATGATACAGAGGAACTTCTCCATACTTAAAGTGACAATGCTGCAGAATTGTTTTTACTTCCACAGCTAACCCTGCCACAGGTACTAGAACAGTGACTTTTAAAGATTTTGAAGTTCTTGAAGAGAAAAAAATAAAGTATTTGAAAATGATCAGCTGATTTCTTTGTGATTCAGTCAACTATAGACAAATACAAAGACTATAATCTAGTGTAAGGCGAAGAATTGGAACCTGTTTTTCCAAAGCAGTCCACACTGAATTTTCCAGTAATATAAACAACATGGAGCAATTCTCCAGGTTCTGTTTCACTTGATTATTTATTTATTTATGTAAATTTGAATCTCATTTTGTTAGTTAATCCATTGTCTGAAGTTTTGTAGCATAAGCACTAAGATTCCTTAGGAAATCTCTGGGAATAGGCATTGTTCAAAAATAAATAGGATGCATGAATTCTTTGGGAGAACTATAATCTAATTCCACTTCTAGTGAGGAGCAGTTCAATATTTTAATTTTTACCAAGAAGTGGAAAGCTAGCGTGCATTTAAATGGTGCGAAAGACTGAAGTATCTTCATGAACTGTTCCTAGCTATAGGTTTTCTCCAAAGACACTTGACGTTTTGCACTAATGGCATGCTGCTTCGCACACTAATGGCAGGAGACAGCGCTCTGTCAACAGTGACACATGTTATTGTGGTAAGTGTCCTACTGTATTTCACATGAGGCAGAGCAATATGCATTACTTCTTATTGGAAGATAAGATCCTAGTTGCCTTTTGTTAATTTGCTGAGCATTTAGAGTGTTTTTATTTGGTTAGAATCTGAATTAATCTTAAAGACTTGCTGAGTCTTTGTTAGAGCACCTACTTTGGGGTGGGGGTTTTTTTGATTTTTTTTTTTTTGGTAACAGTATCTTATTTCAGGTTCATGCCAATAATTAGTTTTGGAATCATAATGCAGTTGTGGAGGACAGAGCTCTGAATTTCTCTGAACTCCCTCTGTCAGAAAGCAGAAGAGCCTTAGGGAGGCTTATGTAGATATGGTTCAACATAAGTACATCAGAATTTCTTGTATCATGTATTGTTTGAGCAACATGAGGTCTGTAGTTCATTTGTTTGCCTGAATGTTTTCAAGATAATGATTAGTCTTTCAGCAAATCATTTAAGCATTCACTGACGATGATGATGTGAATAGTTCTGTTGTAGAATTTGATGTCAGTGGAACCAGCATGTTTATTGCAAGATTGAACTTTCCACTGCTGAAGACAGAGAAACACATGATAATTTTAGGTGCCTGCCTATCGGAGAGCCCCTCAAGTCAGAGACGTATCCTCACAGAGGTAGAGTCCGTGCTCACTTTATTGTGCTTCCACACGTTACTTTATACTCACAATCTGTGTTCACACACTACAGGTGTACATATAACTGGCTACTACATGCTGTCCATTTGGTATATTCTCTATCTTAATTGGTTATAAGTTTTTGTCCATGCGCTGTCACCTGATACCCTGCAGCCCCCTTTCTTGCAGTTAAAACCTCCTGTTCCACATTCTCTTTCTTATCTATCAGCTAACATTCCATTTTCTCATAACGTGCCAAGGTCACTGTATCCCTGTCGTTTGGCAAGTAGGCAGGGTTGAGCATACAGGCCTCAAGGATGACAAAATGCCCTGATTCTTCTAAAATATTTTCTACACCTGCCTGTTTATCAAAATGACAAAAAGTGTGGCAGTAATGTATACATTCCTGACTTCAGCCTAAAAATGTATTTGGGTCCCTGCTTCATCAGTTCATAATAAAAAACAAAACATACCAACAAAGATGATTAGTGTTAAACTCACAGCTCTTGCTGTTCTTGCTGCTGCTGTGTAAGGTGTGTCACATGCTGCACGTGTGACAGGCGCTGGCAGGAGCATAGGGGCAAGGCTAGAAACAAGGTGTCAGGCTGGATAAAACAGGGTGGAGGGCTGGATTAGGCCCACAGACGGTGAGTTTGACACCCCTGCTCTAGTCAGTCATGTGCCTTAATTGAGGATAAGCTTCTTCTTGTGTGACTTAAGGGTTTAAGAAGTCTAACTTTTTTTGATTATGTTATACATTTCTTTAAAAGTTCATCAGTTGTGAAGTGAGAATTTATTAAAATATTTGTAGGATTGGCAGTTTTTGTCATATCTTTAAAATGAGATTCAAATATAAGAATTGAAGTTTAACCTCTGAAATCAAGGTGTATATGGCTAGTGTTTTAACAGAGTGCACATTATAAATATTTTTGCTGTATGTTTTTTTGAGGTCTTTGTAAAACTTTTTGAAATATTTTTGATTTTTAGATGGTTTTAAAAAAATACTTAAGCTAGAATAACATGTTTTTGTGTCTTAAGTGTACCAGCAAATTGTCTTTCAGTTTTTAAAAAAATTATTATTTGTGAAGAGTTATAATCTCAAATCTGTGATGTTTATCTGTTGTTTGTTTGTTTGTTTTTTTCCCATTTGTTATAGGATGAAGTACATGAGAGGGATAGGTTCAGTGACTTCATGTTAATAAAACTGAGAGATGTGTTGCAAAACCAGACTAACTTAAAACTAATTATATCTAGTGCTGCTCCGGATGCAAATCTCTTTGTTAGATATTTTGGAAGTTGCCCAGTAATGCACAGTAAGTATTTATTTAAAATCTAAAATCTAGGTATACCTGCCCTAGGTTTTATACATCTTATTAAACTATAGGAAACTATTCTGAGAAAGAAAACACGATAAATATACTTTGAGTTACAGCAGTGCTTGTTTTTAGTTTGTTAATTTTTGGGTTTTTTTAACTATTTGCATGTACTTCAGAGTGTTTTTAACACAGGGAGTTCTGTAAATGCAGGGATGTCCTGGCCCCCGCCATGTTCAGTTCAGGAAATGGGAAAAGGTTCTTACAGTGCTGATGAATGCTGGTGTAGACCCTAGGATCCACAACAGCGTGATCTATTTCAATTCATTCTGGTAGATTCTAGTGCTTCAGGCCTCTCAGAGATTGCTACTGTTTACTGGATAAAATACAGTTAACTGCACCTGGTCACTTCAGAAATACAGTCTTAGGCAAATTGAATTTTCTATTTTTAATGATTCTTTGTTTTAAAGGAAGTTATTGGCTATTAACCCAGGTAAACAGTGAGAAAAGACGTAGCAATTTATGTTCATTTCTGTTCAGACTTGGTTATCTACAGTTAGATTACATTCAAATGCAAAGAAAACTTATCGTTATTGCTGCTTTAATTTCATCTGACTCATCTTCAGTAGAGGTAAAACCTAAGTGTGTAAGTGTGAGGGAGATGCCTTTTTTTTTTTAATTCTTCACCCTCCTGACTTGCAAGTTTTCTACATGGGTAATCTTCTCTGGCACCTTGCAGTCCTCTTCCTTTTTCAACAATGATGTCTAAGTGTAACATGTTTCCAAAAGAAGCTTTTAAGAGAAATCCTTTATTTTCTAAACAACCAAGTAACTGTCTGCATGTCAGCCTTTTTTTTAGGAAGCTTGACAGTCCCAGGACATGGGTAGGATCAATTTCCTGAGAATCTTTTCTGCAAATAACTGGTTTATTTTAGTGAATGTTCCTGAAGAAGAAAACAAATTTTTTTTACAGATAGAGGTGTTTATTTCTAGTTCTCAGTTCTAAATTTCTGCCTAGTAAAATAAGGCTTGCAACTTGTTGAAGGCAGGAATATGGAAATATGCTGTTTCAGTGTTTCTCGTATTTTTTTTTGAGAGGAGAAACCTTGCTATTTCTGAAGAAGAGAAAAGCCCTAGGTGATTTTAACTCAGGTATAGCAAATGTCTGCTAAGGTACCAGAAATTAAAATCTAGAGGTTTTAATTCTTCCTGTGAAGAAGAGTCCTTCCATGTCTATAAATAAGGTCAAGAAAACAGTGATATTGAAACAGAAATCAGGGTAGGTTTTCAGGAAGTAAAAGACCATTGGATTTTCTCAATTATCGAGCTGTATTTGGTAAAGGAAGTCAAATTTGTCTGAAGCAATTGAGGAAATTGAGAGAAGTCTAGCTCCTCGTGTACTTCTCATGAAATAAAATAGTTTAATACAAAGGTGGCAATCTGCTTCTGGGATCTTGCACTAAAGCTGTAATAGTTGCTGTTATAAGTTTTAATCCAGGTGGCAGTCTTACACAGTTAATTATTTTTTTGTAAGCCTAAACCAAAAATGGCTATTTTCTTTTTCTCATTTTGATAAAATTGCAATTAATAACTGTCAATTTTACTAGCCTCTCTTGCTATAACACTGAATATAATTGATGAGATTAATAGGAAAAAAAGGTACTCAGCTGGCATTTCCCTTTGAAATGTTGTTTTGTTTTGTGGCCCAGTAATATGAATAAAATGAACTCACTGAAGATACTCTTACAAGACTTTTCAAGGAATGTCATAATTCCTTAAATCAAGCCCTAGTAATGTTTGATCCTTTTTTTGTGTCTACAGAAATGCTTTTTTCAAATTCAGATTATAAATGAAGTTAGGGAATGTCTAATACTTTATGGATTATTTCTACTTTCAGTACAAGGAAGACCTTTTGAGGTTAAAGGGATGTTTCTGGAAGACATTTTATGAAGCACTTGGTATAAAAAAAAGAGATGGTAAAGTACCAAAAAGAGAAGCAGCAAGGTTGGTGGACTTCTTGTTAGGGTTGGCAATGAGTCTCGTTGATTGGTTGAACAATTAAACAGGGTGATTCTCTGTTAAAATTCAAAGGTCAGAATATTAAATGAGGCATGATTAGACGACAGCAAGTATCTTTAACTCAGTGTTTACGTTATTGAAGTAGATCATGTCACTTGAAAAATAGTACTTTAATTTTCATTTTATGATTGTATTTTTGCTTTCAGCTGATAAATGACGTATTTTTCCTAGTTATAATTGAGTAGAATTGCATAATATTCGAGGTTTTGCCCACATGAAAACTATAGAAGCGGAAGATACTGTGTGCTGACTTTTGCGTGAAAAATTGAAGTGCAGCCCTTAAAGAGGGCAGGATTTTGTACATCTTGTACAGAAATGGTTCCTGTTAGTACCATTCTTCAGGCATAGATGTATTCAATATGTAGTCCAGAAATCTTAACAATCTTGAACTTAACATAGTTGTTTTTCAATTGATGATGTAGATTTATTATTTGGGAAGTTTTCCTGGCAACGGAAAGTAATGATCGTAGAGTGTATTTCAAAAACCCCAAACCTATATTAACCAATAACCAAAGCTGTGATATACAATCCTAACTGTACATTTATTGTATTGCTCAGCTCTGATCGCTGTCGATAGAAAAGTTCAGTTAAGGCACTGGTGTACTAACTGTTTCTTCTACTTGTGTACAAAAATTAGTTGTTACGTGCAAGAGCTATATCACTTCTTTTTGGTTTCTTCTGGAGAATGTTTTGGACTGAGAATTGCTTGGGAAATATTTGCTTAGGAAGCTTGTTTGAATGCAGTAAGTTGGAATACTGGAGACTAGGGGGTTAAGCACCCAAATGGTATTTTTTTTTACCATGTTCCTGTAGCAGATATTTACAGTGGTGCACTTTGGATGCCCTTAATCTTGGGATTTATGTTGGACTGGTAACAGCATTCTCAATTAAGTAAAAAAGCTTGAATAGGTAAAACTTTGTGACTTGATATAACAGTTTTTTGTAACTGGAAACAATGTATAACTAAGACAACTGTAAAATTCTTTTGGAAATACTTTTTGCATCCTAGAAGGAAAACAACAAAGCGTTTTTACTGAGTGGTGTTCTACTCAAGAAAATAATAGCCAACTGGAATCTCAGAGACAAAGATCTGTCCCAAATGCAAGTGAAGAGTTTAATCTGTTGGATGATGCTGGTGACAAGGTATTTAATCAGCTAGTAAATTTTTCCTTTTGTTGAAAACTATGTTTAAATCTGGATTCTGTGTTATGTTATTACTACACATTTAAAACTGTTTTCTAAAGATATTATTCCTGTAGAATTCCTGGAAGGATATTAAAGTATTTTAAAACATGATTTTTAATTTTTTTTTTTTTACTAGCAATAACTACTCCAGCTGAAGTGTGCTTTTCAATTATGATGGTTGTACATAATTTGTGTTTATATCGAATGGTAATAGTGGCATTGTTTCAAGTACTTGCATATGATACCATAAATGCTTTAACTAATATGTGAATGCTGTATTTCTGGTTGTTACTTGGAAAACTGTTCAAATTCTTCTTATCTAATATATGAGAACAAAGACAACGCTTTGAAGAGATTCATCTTCCAATACTTCTTTTTTCTTTTCAGACTGAAAAGGAAGTGAATTGCCTAGAACCATGACTAATAAAAGAAATGGAGTCTTGTCTGTCTGACATCTGGTTGCATAAAGATGTTGATTCCTTTGCTCAGTGGTAAGTTTCTCATCTTATTACATAAGAGAAAAACGACCACAAAATGACTTGAATTTCTGTGGCTACTTTGTCTTCAATTTCAAATGTTGTTACTTTTGAGTTCTGATGCCTATTGAAAAAATGAATAGGCTTAGCAGAATTAATAAGTTTTGGAGTTATTTTTTGTTGTACTTGTGTTAAAGGACTGACAGGTGTTATAAGACATCTCTAAAATAGTGTTAAATTCACATGAACTGACTAGTGGGATGAAGTGAGAAAACAAATTCTCTTTGGGCTTTGTTTTGAAAGTTATATACTACATTTAGATGAAAAAAGTAGCATCTGTATTGGTTTTGCTGATTCTTTTTTTTGTACTTCTCAGTTGTAACATCTAAACTGATTTGCTAACTTATCAAACTACTGTAAGCTCTAATAGATTTTTACAGTTCTAAACCATTTTTAACTTCTGTTTATCACATTTTTTTCTGTAAAATCTGAATTGAATTCTTAATGAAACAGTCTCTAATATGGAATATACACTCTTGATTTCAGAGAGTCTGATTTAACACATGGGTTAGAAAAAAAACAGGAATCTTTCTCACTGGGTTGATTGAATTAGACCTAAAATGTTTTGCTGTTCCTGTTTTAAGAGAGTAACCTATGATGAATTAAAAAATAGGGCGTAACAGGCACAAAGATCTTTGCAGTATTATATCGGTAAATATGCTGTATCATGTTGAAATATTTGTGAATCTGTAAAAATCAGATTTTTTTGGCTGTGAATTTTGTCTTCATATAAACAGGGAAATATAGGAAATAATTGTAAAATAGGAAGATAAAAATTAGTATTCCAGGAGTCACTTGAAATACTTGGGAAAGAATACAGTTTAAAAGGTAACTGGAATGAACTGTGTTGTGAGGAGGGCAATTTCCATAACACATCAAAAAGCCAAATATTTTCACACATTTTGGAGAAAAGTGTTTGGAGTGTGTCTTCTCAGGGTGATTTGAAGGAGCTGGTAAAGGGTACTACAAAAAGACATGGCTTATCTCTGCGCATTGGTGTGTGTTTTTTTGAAGAAATGGCGCCTTCTTCCTTCTCATTTCCTTCTGTAGATTTGCATGTACTACTGTGTAAAACTGGATTCTTTCTTGGCAAAGAATTGCAGTAACCTAAAAATCGTAGTTTATACACTTTAAAATGGGAAGCTGCAGATCCAGCAATAATAGCACTGATTAAACAATCATGCAGAAATTGTGTGCAGTTTTGGGTGCCACAGTATCAAAAGTACATCATACTATTGGAGAGTGTCCAGGGGAGGCCACAAAGCTGGCGAAGGTTCTAGTCATGTGAGGAGCGGCTGAGGTTGCTTGCTTGGTCTTTCAGCCTGGAGGAGAGGAGACTGAGAGGGGATCTCATCACTGTACACTGCCTTCTCACAAGGGAAGGAGGTGAAATGGGTGCTGATCTCTTCTCTTGCAACCTATGATGGGACTAGAGGTAACGGCGGGAGGATATGCCAGAGGAGGTTTAGATTGGATATTAGGGAAATGTTCTTCATCCGCAGATGGTCGAGCACTGGAACAGCTTCCCAGGGAAGCAGTCACGGCACCGAGTCAGCCAGCATTCAAGAGGCATTTTGGACAGTGTCCTCAGTCACAGGGTGCAAATGTTGGGAATGTCCTATGTAGGGATAGAAGTTAGATTCAGTGACCCTTTTGGGTCCCTTCCAACTCGGGTAATTCTGTGATTCTATGAAATTAATAGAACAGTATGGTGTCAGTAGTCTCCTCGTGTAGCATGCTATTCATATTTATCTTCTGAAGTGAAATTAAAGATTTTTATGCAACTCTTTCAGGATGGCTTTGGAGTGGGCTAAGCACTTTAGACAAACAGAGGTTGTTGACCTGTTGGAGTCCTACAGGTAAGCTATTATTACTTTGTAGAAGCAGTTGTGTAACACGGTGAAGGGAAATGTATATTTTGTTATCTTTTATCCAGAACAGGTTTTAGCTTTTTATACTTTAATATCTGCAAGATATAGCAAGAATTATTTGGGAACAGGAATGTTTTGAAACATAGTTATTTGAAAAAAAAATTATTTGTATGCAGTATCAGAGGATAAATATGGTTCTAGTGGTGTAGGATTTTTTATATATTATTAGTGTTTATCCTTGATTTGGACATTCCTATCATGATTATATATCTATGCAGGCTGTGATTATAGTAAATTAAATATGCAAATTCTTTACCATATATTTCAGATACTTATTTTGGAAGCAAGTCTGTTGTGTGTTTTTATCTCTATATTGTTGATGTGGGATAGTCATATTAAAGCAACTTTCTAAGAGTAACATGTCAGTAGGCCATCCAAGAATTTGTTTTTTATAACTTGGGTATCATAGTTACAGTTTGCTAAAGACCTGTATTATTTTAATTCCTCTCAGTGTAGTTTCTGTTAATGTAGTACCTGCTTAAATGTTACAGGATGGAAGTTTTTGGAAAATACATTTCTTTCCAATTTTTGTCCTTTAACAGATAAATAAATGGTGTCTTTAGAGTTCTGTCGCATTTGCTTATGGTTGTATTTCAATGGAGTATAATAAAAGCAGAGTTAATGCTAAAAAGTGAAGTTGCATGCTTTACTGGGTTAATACTTAAATCAGTGAACAGTAATAGTGTTGTGAAGATGCTGTTCCACTACACTTCAAAATTAAAATTAGAGATAAGTAGTCTGGTTGGTCTTGATGTGAAGTTGAGTTGATGGTTGAATACATACCCAAAGCAAACAGTCTTGACTCTGGCTTGTGTATTTTTATATTGTAGTGCTTCAGTGGAATCTGGAACTGTAGATGAGTGTTCCCTGGTCCAAAGAAGTGGTAGTGAGCTCAGTGCAGAGGAGAGAGAACTGCTGAAAGCTTACCATCACAGCTTTGATGATGAAAAAGTGGATCTGGACCTTATTATGCACTTACTTTATAACATCTGTCACAGTTGTGAAGCTGGTAGGTATATACACATGCTCCAAATAAATCACTGAGGCTTCAGCTTCTGATAGATTTTGTCCTTTTTTCAGTAGTATCTAGTAGGTAGAACCTTCCGAGTGCTAGTGTACCTGGTACTGTCATATATTTGAAACAAATTTTCTGTTTAACTGTGAACCAATTTATTTTTTAGGAGCTATTTTAATATTTCTTCCTGGATATGATGAGATAATGAGCCTGAGGGACTGTATTCTTTTTGATGATAAGATATTTGCTGATAAAACTCACAGGTAAAACCTCTAGTTTCTGTGGTTGTCTTGAGTCTTTATTTGTTTCTTTTAAAGATCCTTAAAATGTGCTCTTTGTCTTGCATTAGATACCAAGTTTTCATGCTTCATTCAAATATGCAGACTTTAGATCAGAAGAAGGTGCTTAGAAGTCCACCTGCTGGCGTCCGCAAAACAGCAAGTATCAGAGGGCTTCATCAGATGTTATATTGACCTACTTTGTCTTTGCTTTTACAGTTACTAGAGTGGTGTTTTTTTAATTGCAGATTCTTTCTACTAATATTGCTGAAACCAGCATAATAGTAAATAATGATGTATTTGTTAATGACTCGGGCAAGATGAAAGAGGTATGATTGTCTTAAACTGCCTTTGGGAAGTAAAATTCCTAGTATTATTTTTAAATACAAAATAAATTTACTTTGGAGATCTATTTTTTTTTAAGTAGGCGGAGAGCTAGTATGTGTCAAGCAACAAAACTCAATGAGAGGTTTGACATCCATTTGTTTGATAACAAATACTGTGAATAACTAGCTGTTTAAAGACCACGTAAAAGCTATTGCAGGTTGATATGAACAATTTTTTAAAATTTAGTATTTTTAATGTTTTTTTTCAAACAAATACATGAGTTTAGACTGCCATCTTTCTGAGACATGGAGAACAATTGGGTATTCCCTTTTTGCAGCTGTTGTGTCTAGCCCAAGTCTAGTCTGTTAGGTTTAAGAGGAAATAGCCATAAGTTGCACCAGGGCAGGTTCAGACTGGATATTAGGAAGAATTTCTTTACCGAAAGGGTGCTCAGGCTCTGGAACAGCTGGCCAGGGAGGTGGTTGAGTCACCATCACTGGAGGTGTTTAAAGGTGAGTTTTTGAAGGACATGGTTTAGCAGAGGGTGGGTACGGTTGGACTCGATCTCAAAGGTCTTTTTCAGCCGGAGGATTCTATGATTCTAAGTTTTTAAGTGTTTTTTTTTGATGTGTTGAATGCCCATTCCTGTATTACTTGTTCAAGAAAAGTGAGATAGCATAATGTGGAAGTTTAAGACCTAGAATATGACTTAGAAAGTAAAATTGAATTTCAAAGGAAATATGCATACCAAATTCCTGAAATTCTCACAAAGATATATTTTTTTTTTGTAATTTGGATCAAATGTGGGGAAATAAGGTCATAATTTTGAAGTGAGACAAAGAAGAAAACTTTAGTCAATAGAATAACATTTTTGCTTGGTTTGTGATACCACATAACACAATCCTTGTGTTTTATGGACTTCCAGTTGCCTACTGACTAGAAAACTGTTAATTTAGGAAAATATATAGCATGATGGAGGTAGTATAAATTCACTTGAAACTAAGTACTTCACAACATACCTGTGTACCAGAAGCTGCTAATGTTTATTCTTATCTTTTAGAGAAATTCTGTTGATTAATCATTAGTAACTTTCATTTCCTGTACACTGTTCAGAGTGGTTTTTCCTTGCTTTGCTTTTATAGAAGTCTTTTTGATGTATTGAACTGTGTTACGATGCTAAAATTGGTGTGGATTTCAAAAGCCAGTGCTATCCAGAGAAAAGGCAGGTAATAAATGCTTCCTACTGAATTTCGTTTTGCAGATATCCACTGTCCTGTATATTAAGGATAAAGTACTCAATGGAGGAGCAACCCTAGTGGGTGATATTACTAGCCCAGTCCAGTACTGTGTTGGACTATGTCCAATACTAATTCTCTGCAGAAGAGAAGGGTCAGCATATGTTTCCTTGTAGTCATTTCCCAAGCTGTAGAAAAGTGACACTCAGGAATTTCCCAAACCTTACTTGAGGTTGTTTTCTCCTGATGAACTTGTTATCCTTCGTCTTTCTCCCGTGTAGCACCATGAGCCACAGTCCAATAAGGTGTTTCACAACTTACCTATGAGCAATTTACCTGTGAGCAAAGGGCTGCCAATTGGTGGCTTTCAGTTAGTGGGCCCTCATCCCTATATTAGAAGAGACATTGTGCAGTGATTCTTTTTTCACCTTCTCCAAACTATTCATGACATAACAAGCAGAATCTTATTCTTCCCAACACTGGCTGAAGGCTAGGAGGTTATACAGCAACAGATGTCTATGTTTGGTGATATGATATTGGCACTAACTTGCAGGAATTTGAGCGTGAATGGGAGCATTTGGTGTCTCTGTCCCCTCACTCACTCACAAGTTGTTTGGTCTTCATTCTACCTGTTACTCCCAGGTAGATTATATATCTATGCAGGCTGTGATTATAGTAAATTAAATAGTGACTTCCAACTGTTTGGGGAATGTGAAGAGCTAAAAAACGGAGTTTATGACTTATATTCCTTACAGCAATGACAGCTGAGATATGGATTGATCTTAGGATAGCAAACACCCCACAGCACTTTATGTTTAGATAGGCCTTATTGATGTTCTTCCAGATCTTTCATAATCTATATGTACTGTAAAAGTCTCACCTCTTGTGTGAGACTTGCACTGAACAACAGAACTAGCCATTTCTTAGACCTGCTTCTGCATTTCTCTTCTGAGTTTGTGTGTATGTCTGTTGTGGTGTTTTGTTTTTTTTTTAAAGAAATGCTGATTTTCAGTGACTTCTCATATTTTGTTTTCAAGGGCTGGACGCTGTCAGCCTGGAGTCTGTTTTCGTCTCTTCAGCAGGGTCCGATTTCAGAACATGTTGGAATTTCAGACTCCAGAACTCCTAAGAATGCCACTGGAGGTGTACATTCATTTAGAGATTATAACTTTAAAAAAGGTATTCTCATCAAACTGTACTGTGTTTTTTTTCCCCCCCAATCTTAACGATTTTTTTTTTTCATTTAACTTGCAGGAGCTTTGTTTGCACACAAAACTTCTGGCTTCAGTTAATTGTCCAGTTGTTGACTTTCTTATGAAAGCTCTTGATCCTCCACCAGCTTTAATTGTGAGAAACGCTGTGCAAATGCTTAAGGTCAGCAGAGGAACAGATTTAAATAGGAATTGTATTTGATTCTGTATTTGTGATGTAGCAATATATCTTACTGAGTTTTCTTTGCATTGAGACTGTTGTTTAGTTATGTAAGCATGCTCTGAGTTTTTGTGAGTTGTCTGTTTGCATTTTGTGTGTGAATGTGATTTTCTTGTAAAGGGAAGAGACTGCTTAAAAATCTCATCTCAAACTGTTAAGAGTTTGACTTGATTCCTTAGTGTTTGGGAACTTCGTTTATTTTTTCAAACCTGCTTAAATTCTCCCCCCTCCTTTTTTTTTCTTTTTTTTTAATAGACAATAGATGCCATGTCCCCATGGGAAGATCTCACTGAACTTTGTTATCATCTCACTGATTTGCCAGTAGAGCCACACCTTGGTAAAATGGTGTTGTGTGCTGTTGTTTTGAAGTACCTGGATCCCATTCTTACTATTGCTTGCGCTCTTGCCTATCGAGACCCTTTTGTCCTTCCTACGCTGATCTCTCAAAAGCATGCGGCCATGTAGAAAAGGTTTTGCTGCAGGAACATTTAGTGATCATATGATGCTTCTCAGGGCTTTCCAGGTACTATTTGGTATTCAGAAAGATTCTTTATTTTTGTGTAGTGACTTTTGTGTATATTGGACTCATGCATTTGTGAATGAATACTTTTTGTCAGATTCTTTGTTTATTTTTTCTAATCTGGTTAAATTCTGAACGTTCTAACAAAGTGCCACTTGATATCCTGCTACAATGATAACCTAAGATATTGATCCTAATGTAATGATCTTATAATAACTTAACATAATGGTACTTGTATTAATTTAGGGAATGGGTAATGAGAATCTAGTATTTAACCAGAAAAGAAAAGTCTGGTCTGAGACATTTATTTTCTTTCAGAATGTTTTTTGCCTTCATTTTACTGATGTAATAAAGAAGTGCATTTTTTAATTTTAGCTAAACAAATTAATAGGCATATGTAAAAAAAAAAATCTTTACAGGCATGGCAGAGGGCCAGAAGGCACGCAGGGATGGCTGGGAGAGAGCTTTTTGTGAAAAGAACTTCTTTTCTCAAGCCACAATGGAAATCATCATAGGAATGAGAACACGGTTGCTTGGCCAGCTTAGAACCTCAGGTAGATAGCTTAGAAAAAAATTTGACATAGTTGTGGAGTCAAGTATATACCTAGTACAAGTGCATACGAATAGTCTTCATTGGTGTCACTTTGCTTCCTTGATTTGAAACGGACCAGTACGCATTCATGCTGGGCACAGTGCAGATGTTGGAGTGAGGAAGTGGGGCTGGGAAGCAGCTAATCCAACTGAAAGTGCCCTCATTGTTCCACGTGCCACTGGCTTTCAGTGTAAGATACATTTACTTGTATTTGTATGTTTTAATAAATTATTTCCATAGGAAACACCTTTGTATTGTAAAAAATAGTTCTATTCTACATTAGTGTAAAACCGCTTATCGGGAAGGATTTCAATATAACGTTTCTTCTTGATCCTGTTACGAGTGGCCGTGGTGAAAAACTGTGACAAACTTGTGATTTATTTCGCTTTTCTTTTCAAATTCCTTTTGCGAAGCCTAGAAGTAGATTTTAAATACAAGCAAATACAACACATTTCTTGTCCTCTTCTTTCTTCAGGTTATGTTAGAGCCAGAGGAGGAGTTGTTATTAGAGAAGTTAATACTAACTCTGAAAACTGGGCTGTAGTTAAAGCTGTCTTAGTGGCTGGGATGTTTCCCAATCTAGTGCATGTAGACAGAGAAAGCATGGTTTTGACTGGACCACTGGAGAAGAAAGTGCAATTCCATCCTGTCTCTGTCCTGATTCAACCTCAGTGTAAAAAGGTAAAATCACCTTGAACTTACAGTTCACAAAAAGAACACTATAATCTATCAAATGTTTTAGAAATGCCTCTTCATAGTTGTCAGTATTTTAAAAGCAACATATGCATTAAACACTTAGAAAATATTTTTCCTGGCACTTGATAAAACAGTTTTATTTGTTTTATTTTTCCAATATTATTTCATTAAAACTTACTTCAGTTTAGTTCTTCTACTAGATGGAATGAGACAAAACTGTAAAAAACCCCACCCTAATTATGATAAAGATATTTGGTTTTAAAGATATTTGGCTCAAAAGCTGCCTGTCAGAAAGTGACCTGGGTGTGCTGGTCAACAGTGGCTGAACATGAGCCAGCAGTGTTTGAGGTGACTGATAAGGCCAACGGCATCCTGGCTTGTATTGGAAATGGTGTGGCCAGCAGGAGCAGGGAATGTCTCTTCCCCCTGTATTCAGTCCTTGTGAGGCTGCACCTCGAATTCTGTGTTCTGTTTTGGGCCCCTCACTACAGGAAAGGCATTGAGGTGCTGGGATGTGTCCAGAGAAGGGCAACGGAGCTGGGAAGGGGCTGGAGCACAAGTGTTATGAGGAGCGGATGGGGTTGTTTAGCCTGGAGAAGAGGAGGCTGAGGGGAGACCTTATCACTCTCTACAACTGCCTGAAAGGAGGTTGTAGCAAGTTGGGTGTAGGTCTCTTCTTCCAAGTAAACAAGTGATAGGATGAGAGCAAATGGCTTCAAGCTGTGCCAGGAGAGGTTGAGATTTGGTATTAGGAAAAATGTCTTTACTGAAAGAGTGGTGAAGCATTGCAACAGTCTGCCTGGGGAAGTGGTGGGGTCACCTTCCCAGAAGGCATTAAAAAACATGGCACTTTGTGTCATGGTTCAGTAGGCAGTGGTATTGGGCTGAAGAGTGGACTGGGTGATCTTAGAGATCTTTTTCCAACCTTAATGCTTCCGTGATGCTATGATGCTATGTAACAATCCCTCCTCATAATAGTTCTGCTCTAAAATTGGGGTTTTTTTAAAGTTTTTTTTTAAAGCAAACTATTTTGTTTCAAGGTAGTAGGATAATTTGTGAGTCTGGTTGAGTTCTGTTTCACTTTTTTTAATTTGTGTGTATGAGTTTATGTGTATATAAATATTTATGTATTTATTTCTACTTATATAAAATAAAAAAAAATGTTAAAATTCAATTTAAATAGAAATAGAGGGTAAGATAGCGTAGTCTTGCTTGCTTTTGCACAGATTCCCCCAGCAAATGGGCAAGCTGCAGCCATTCAGGCTCTTCCTACGGACTGGCTTATATATGATGAAATGTCGAGAGCTCACAGGATAGCAAATATCAGGTGCTGTTCTGTTGTGACACCTGTCACTGTATCACTCTTTTGTGGACCAGCTAGACTAGCAAGTAATGCTTTGCAGGAGCCTTCATCCTTTCGAGGTACAGTGGGGTTTGGATTTGAATGTTTCCATGGGTATATACTAGTATGTGATACTGAAGGCTTGTTTTTCAACAATATTTAATATATTCTTTAAAATATATATTGGCTAATTCTTAAAATGATAGAGCTGTAGTTTCTGTAGCAGTTCAAGAATAGTTTATAGGCTCTGTAATGAATGCCTCAGTTCTTTGAATCCTTACAGATTCATGTCTGTAAATGACACTTACGTTGTCAGAGAAATTACACTCTAGTTTGTCATGAAATAAACAATGCAAACAAGATGTATAATGACAATACTAATGCTGATAAGTGTAGTATCTATGATTTTTCAAGACTCGTTCACTTGATGCTGTGAACCAGATTATTCAGACAGAATAATAATTTAGAAACTATCAATATGGCAAATATTGCTCCCAGCTGAAAAAAGCATTTTAAAGATTGTTTCCTACCGATGGCTTTAAATGACAATTAGCTATACAATTAACTAGAAGTAATCGTGACTACATAGACATTTCATTTTTTTAATTTAAAAGGTTTGCTGTAGGAATAGAAGGAAAAATAATCTGTGCTGCTGCCAATTCCCTAGAAATATTAGTTTGAGTCTAAGAGTCCAAGTTATTTTTGAAGCTTTCCTGTGTTCCTTTTAAACTCTTACCATTAAAATAGTGCTTATGGTGTTTGAATTGCACTTGTTAAATAAAAATAGTCCTACTTAATAGCCATATATATAAAAAAACTTTTTTGTTTAATTGGTCTTTAAATAGGTTGTTTTACTGGAAAATAAAGCGTAGTGCAATGTGTGGTTTTGCAAACATCTTTAGGCAAAAGTTTGAGAATGGCATGTTGATGTTGGTGAAGGATTGTGAGTGAGTCAGGTTGTGTCAGTACAGGTGCTTACATAGCAGGGGCATCAGCCGGTCTGAATACTTGAGTTCTGCTAACTGAAGCAAGGGCTTTTCACTGAGATATACTTGCAGAAAATAAAAAGTGGTTTTACAAGCCTTTACCTTTTAAAATAAAATTTAGAAGGAAAATGTGTTTTATTGCTAGAAGAATAATAGTGTTCAGGTTTTTGTATATAAGTGAAAATATTACAGAAATGTTTACACACCTTTTATATTTAATTCAGGGAATGTGTTATCTAATGATAGCAGTGATAGTGAAATGGAGGACAAAACAACTGGTGATTGGGTAGTACTGAAGCTAGATGAATGGCTCCATCTCAGACTGGACCCTGAAGTAAGTAATGGATCACTTCAGTGCTTGGTTTTTGTAGTGGGATATTTATGTTGTGTCTTCCCTGAAAGTTTTCTGAAATATTTGGATGACCAAGAATTTTGTGTAAGGCTGGCTGTTACGGTCTGTTTGTGTCTCTCAGAGTTATAGGACCACGTACTCTATGATTTAACCTTTATTTCTTGAGTGCATGAAGAAAGACAAACAGGGGCCCAGAGTAAACTACTGTGAGACTTCATTTGTTCACTATTCAGGTTGTAAGGTTTTGCAACTTATAACCCGTAACTCTCAATTCATGTGCCTATGAGCAAAAAGAGAAGTAGAATCAGTTACCCAGCTGACAGTGAGAGTGCTCATTCTTCTCTGTCTTTCCCGGTGTGGATGTCCCCTTTATCACACAAGGAAGCAGGAGGGTCTTAACAGTTCAGCTGCTGTTGAATCTGCTTCAAAATCTTTCTGCGTGACCTGGTGTCTTATAACCTCTAGCTTGGAGCTTTGGTCCCTTTCCATAAGTAAGTAGATTCTGACAAAACTGCCAAACAAAAGATAATGGCTGCAGTAGGCAGCAAGGTGCAGGTGATAGTGGCTGCATAATGGCCCTTCAGCTCCAAGGCTACCTGTCCTGCCTGTCTGGTACTGTTGTTTTGACTTCGATGGCACTGCTTGAGCACACATCAGGCCTTTGCATGAGCTGGATTAGCCAAAAATCGGAGCAGGAGGCAGCAAAAATATGAGCAGGCATATTGGCTGTTTGCATCTCTGAGAGGATGACTGAAGTTGGATCAAAATAGAGCTCTTGAAATTGGAATTGCTGGAAGAAAGTTACTGTCAGATTTTAGAAAAAATAAAAAAAAAAACATTTTGAAGATAGTCTTGAGTTCATTGAGAAGCTGTGGTAGGAGGTAGAGGAGTTTATGGGTTATGAAACACTCAAATTTATTTGCTCTAGTAACATCTTGTAGAGGTATTCAAAAGTGAGATTTTTTTAAAAATGGAAGCATGAAGCACTTCTGATAACATGGTAATTAAATTATAGCCATCTACATTCATTCGTTTGAGCAGAAGTCTGCATAAGAAGGTTACTTAGAACTCTTTTTCCCTCAGGTGTGAAGGAGGAGTGCATGAATGCAGACTGAATTTAGAGGAAGGGAATAAAGCATTAATTTTTTTTAAAAAATAAAATTTTAATGTGAAAAATGAAAAATCTTGTGGATTTACAATACAGTTTTAAGTTTACTGCAGAGCTAAATAAAATAAAATGTTCTAAAAATGATCTTGCACTTAGTAGCTTAGTTTAAATGTGGGATTTTCACCCCCTCCCTGGCACTTTAGTCCTGCCTTTCAGCCTGGGCCCGCCAGCTGCTGCCTGATAGGGAATACACAGGGTACACTTACCTGTCTGGTCTAATTTCATTAGCCGTTAACAGATTGAAATTCATTACAGGCTGCTCCTTTACTGTTGCAACTCAGACAGAAGTGGCAGAGCTTATTTCTGCGTCGGATGCGAGCTCCTTCTAAACTGTGGTCTCAAGTTGATGAAATAATTTTAACAACAATTGTAGCTGCTTTAAGTACTGAAGAACAGGCTGCAGGTTTGCAGCAGCCTTCAGGAGTTGGTCAGAGACCAAGACCTGTGTCTTCCGAAGAACTTCCTTTAGCATCTACGTGGAGGCCAACCAACAGCAGAAGAAGCTCAGCAGAAACTGAGTTCTCTGATGACTCTTGCAATGCTGAAAAGTAAGCTTTTGAGATTTCTAGAGTCTGTGGGTTGTAGTTTATTTATCTATTAAAGCATCACTTCAATTTTTGCTAGTAATAAAAAGAAAGATACACTAGAAATACAATTGAAAGGATTGGTACTGTCCTATGCTGTACTGTAGTTCTGATTTTCAGTGAGAAGCATTTCATATGGCCATAACGGCCGTAAGTTGCGCCAGGGGAGGTTTAGACTGTATATTAGGAAGAATTTCTTTAACGAAAGGGTGCTCAGGCACTGGAACAGCTGGCCAGGGAGGTGCTTGAGTCACCATCCCTGGAGGTATTTAAAAAACAGGTAGATGAGTTTTTGAGGGACATGGTTTAGCGGATGATGGGTTCGATTGAACTCGGTGATTCAAAGGTCTTTTCCAACCGGAAGATTCTATGATTCTATGATATATGTGCCTACTGTTTAAGCCCGCAGTCAGGAATATTGTCCATGAATTGTGATAGCTGGTAAGAAGTAGCAGTAGAAGTTTTAACTCTAGCATTCAAAAATAAATGCCTGGTCATATTTTTTTTAGTTAATGTTTAATGTATTTTTGGGATTAGTGTAATTTATATATAGTCATGCAATAAGCTGATATGTAGAAATAAATTGTTCTGTGACCATTTATGAAACTCCTGGTATGTTGTGTATCTACCTTACTTTTTAGAAATATATGATGAAATGTATACCTCCTGCATTTCACCACCCAAAGAAGTACAAAGAAAAAAACTCTCCTGCACTCCAAATGAACTTCAGATGACAGGTCAGATCAATCAACAGTGAAGTCTACATACAGCAGTAGCTATCCTAGCCCCTGTGCTAGTCCTTCTCCAACATCTGGAAAGGTAGAGTTCCTGTAAATTACTCCAGTCTTCAAAATTAGTAGAATTTCAGAAAGAAATTTGCTATTCTCTTTCAGCAGTTATCAGGTAGTATATTGATAGATTAAGAATTTAATTTAAATTTTAGTTTTGAATGGCTGTATAATAGTTATTTCTTTCTTGAACTTAAAATCTAGCTAAATATCATTGTTGTGCTAGTTTAATACAATAAAAATACTATTCTTTGCAGGCTGCTGAGGTAAAACTAGCTAAAATAGAAAAAAATCTATTTTTTTAAAACTTGATAATAACCAGTGAAGGTGTATTACTTTTTTTTCCTAAATTAGCATGCAGTACATGCACTTTGGAGTTCTTAATATTCTGTCCTCCTCTCTTTCTGTAATAGCATACATTGATACCGATTCTCTTTAAGTATTATGTTATGTGCCTTATTATGACTGCTTGCAGGTTTGTGATGGTTATTTTAAAAAAGGACATTTTAATGTGGCTATTGGCATGATTCTCCCTATGTACTTGGATAACTGCAGTGATAACAAAGGGATCACTGAAAGGAAAACCTCTGTTCCTCTAGGCACAGACTCATTGGAGGATTTAATAATTCCTCTTAAATCTTTCAGTTTTTAAATTCAGCCAATGTAAAAGGGAGAAAACTTACTTTTCCTGGAGGTGGAAATGTGAGTAGTGTGCTTCAGGCTACAGTCTAGAATGATTTAATTTTGTATCATTGTAAGGCATGTCAGATTTCTAAGAATTGTTGTTAATTGCTAGATTATTTAGGCCTGTTCTGCTATACTTGTTGGCTCTCCCTTGCAAATGATTTTTTTTTTAAGAAAGTGATTACAAATGTAAAATAGATGTGAAATACATTCAAAACCAATTCAGACAGGACCCGCTTCTGTGTTTCTTGTAGAACCTGGGGGAGGTGTGTAGGAGTGCAATCAAAGGATTTTTAGTTTTATGTGTGTAAAACTTCAGAACTAAAGCCTGGTTTATTTTATTGTAGTTTTATTTAACTTTTCCAGGGTTCCAAATCTCCTTCATCAAGACCAAATATGCCGATTCGGTACTTAATAATGAAAAGTAGCAACTTGCAAAACATTGATATTTCTCAACAGAAGGGTATATGGTCTACTACACCAAATAATGAACAAGAACTAAATAGAGTCTTTTCGGAGAGCAGTGTGATTTACGTAATATTTTCTGTTCAAGGGTCTGGACACTTCCAGATGAGTCCTTAGTTAATACTAACTATTGGTTGGTGGTTTAGGAGAGTAAAACAAATGACTCTGTAGTATAGAGGTTTTTGCTTACAACTTCTGACCTTCTAATAAGTACAGTAGCAAGAAAATGTACCTGATTGCTGAGGAAAGAGGGCTTAATTCTCTGAAATATGCCCTTTTAGCTAGCTCAGTTTGTCAATTTAAAACAACATCAACAACAAAACAGAAAAATCCAAACAAAATAGTGGATTTCAACTCTTTTCTCTGCATGCCAAAATAAATTTTGTAAATGAACAAGAAGTTATAATCAAGTCACAGCTTTCTAAAGGCAGGAAACTCAGAGATGGCTTTGTTACAAATTCTAGTAAAATCTATTTTGCCTGAACTGTAGTTTCTAAAATTAGGAAGCTAGAAAGTTAAGACCGTGATTCTTACACAGCTATGTTTTGACTTCAAGTTTAGCAAGGTATTTGTTAACAATTTGATGACAAATTTGTAGCCAATCTGAAGCTAGACTTGACCTGGCAGTGCAGTTGCTGGTTTGCTGTGCTGTAGAGAGGGCTAAACTCAGTTGTTCCAGGTAAAGAAAGTTCAGCATACCTCTTTTTATATATAAGCTATTAATAAAAATCAGCTAAACTTAAAATCTAATGAACTGACCAAAGTACAGGTGTTTTGGTGATACCACCAAAGGTTTACAGTAAGATATACATATGATAAGTTGGCAAATGCAGGTGTAATATGTAATATTGGAAAGTTGTTGTATTGGTACTCTTGGACAAGGAAACCATGAGGGAAAGACATGCTGAAGTCAGGAGTGTAGATAGTGGATGTTGCCTTGCCCTTCTGGTTTTGACAATGCACTGGACATTCATGGGAATGTGAGATTAACGCTCCTGTTCTCTTCTAGTGAGTGTCTCTTTACTTTACACCTTATTTTTCCTCTGCTCCATTTGTTATTTTCCTTTTACATCTGGCTCAAGCTATCTAGGACCACAGGTCTTACAACGTGTTACAACAGTAGTGTGTGCTGTGAACTTATGTAGTGCCCTGCATCTTTTGGACTCCAAAGTTATGTCTTAAACTTGCCTGAATAATTCATAATTTGGGTGTATGGTGTTTTGGGTTTTTTTGTTTTGTTTTGATTGATGTGTGCACAAGTAGGAGTGTCCATAAAAAAAAATCAGAAGCAATCTCAGATTCGGGGTTTCTTTCGTTTTCTTTCTGAATGCTTATCTGGTTGGAATTTCTTCCCACGTCACTGAAGAAGGAAACAAAAGCAGCATTACTTGTTTATTTGAAGAACAGCTAGACTCTTAATTCTGTGTGAAAGTTTGTTAACATAGAGGGAACATGGTATGGAAGGAGTGTATTTCTGCAAAAATATATACAACTAATAAGGAATGGACCATTATGTGGTGGAACATTGGTGGAACACCGATCTTGATTCTTTATACTTCAAATATTTTTACAACACCTTTTCAGCCTCTGTTTCAAAGCTTAAAAACCTTTTTAATGGTAATCGTGAGAGATAAACTGAAAAAAGTTCTCTGTGGTCAAACTCTAGAAGGCATATTTGAAGTGGAAAAACACATAATACTTCTTTCTTGATGGATGTATTTTAAAAGCTCTAACTTCATGGGATAGAGTGTGTGCATCACTTTGAGACTAATTTGAAGGTTTCATAGGAAGTCCGGTCATTTATTTAATTCCAACGTAAGTGTATGTGCTCTGATAATGTCTTTCATATTTCAATATTTGCTATTGGGTTTTGCAAGAATGGCTTCAGAGATAGGATGTGAGAAAAGTCAAGACTGGGGTTCTGCTGGTTTCAGAGGTGTATTTAAGAAAGCATTCCTTTTCAGTTTGCACACCATTTACTCAGCCCTTGGAATAACAATTAAGAAAGTACAAATAAGCAGAGATAGCCAGGCAAGGTTGTTACCTTCTAAAGTCTGCGTTATGTGGTTTGTTGCTTGGCCTTGATGTTTCTCGCAGCTGTCCTCGTGTATCTGTTGATCTGAATGATGATTCATTGCTACATGTTGTACATTCTGCTAATGTATTACCGTGAAGTAATGGAGGCTTTTTGATAAAATCAAAGCAATTTCTTGCTTTATATGCCTCTTTAAAAAAAGCCCAAAACACTTAAGGTTGAGTGTTTCCAAAACCAAATCTTTTGGAATTTGAAATTTTGCTTCTGGAGTTTTGTCCTCTCTTTGTTTCAGATTTGTTCCCCAGGACAGTCTGTCACAACAGAATAACTGTTCATAATTACAGAGTTTCCTGTAAAGACTGAAGAGAATCTTGATATTTCAGATAGAATAAGGCTTAGGACAGTTGACAGTTCTCCGGTATATTAAGACTAAATGCAGAGCTGCAAGAGAATTGGCACAGGAGTGTTCTGTGAGAGTTTCTGCATTCTCCCCAGTCCCCTTCCAAAGTATTTTCCTGATACAAGATTCTAGAGCTAAAATTTTTGTATCATCTTTTCACTACTTCCCTAAAATGTTTCCAGTTGTAGGAATCAGGGTAGGAACATACTGTAAGAACAAGAAAAGGAATGTACCACATACTGCAATTAACAGGGCCTCTTTTGTGAGTGGCTCTTAAGACCTAAAGAGTCTTAGCAATCTTCAAAGTGACTCATTTATATTAGTGTCTATGATTCTGGCAAGAGCCACCTCTGACTTGCCTTTCAACATTCTCTACCACACTTGACTGAATTAAATTTAAAGTATATGGAGAACAATTTTTAGTTAATAAGTTAAGTGACCTGTGGAAGGTACAAAGTATATGGTGTGTATGTTCTCATATGTGGTGGTGGCGTGCTTACTCAGAATTCTCTTCTTAAGAACTGACATCTTACCAGGAATGAAAAAAACCCCTTCAAACAACCAGTAGGCCAGGGTTGCTTATGAAATTGTTTATCCCCTCTTCAGCGGTACTAAAAAACCTTCCTGTGCAGGGAGTTCTGTAGTACGTCTTGATAGCAAAAGGAATGGACTCTTTGAGAAAGACTGAAAGCAATCACCAGCAATTTCCTCTCACGATTTTGTTATAAATGGTTTCCATATGATCAATGGTAGCCATGCAAATAATTTCTCTAATTTCCTGCTCATTTTTAGGAGGTGGAACCACAGGTTGGAGAGCAGTTGCTGCAGTTTTGGGACTGTATTCCTTTGGCAGCAAAATACTTAACTGATTGAGTATGCTGAGTAATGTGATAGAGGTAGTTATTTCATGCATTACTTTCTCTTTTTATGATTGAGGAAAAGCTATCTGTATACGATGTATCATTACAGTACTGACTTTCCTTTGTAATTTGTGGAAGAACCGGTGCACTTCGTACTAAATATTCTCTTCCTTTTGGTATTTTTTTTTAGCTGTGGTTGTCGAAACATCAGCTATAATCACTAGAGACAGCAGCGTGCCTACTACATAAAGATGAAGAAGGTGAAGCAACAAGCTCCTGAAGATGTTAGTGAGGCTGTGCAGCTAGGAGTGGAAAAATAAGAGGGAATTAGTTGCTTTCCGTATTTCCTTGTCTTAACAAATCTTATATTCACCAGCCTGGTTTTGACTGAATTATTTTTTTACAATAGTGTGCAGTTGATATTTAAAAAAATTAAGTTCAAAACTAAGTTTGAAACAATATACCACGTGTAAGTTGTTTGTGGGTTTAAAGTGTCATAGCTGACAGATACACAGTTCACATTTAAAGCTTTCTCAACACAGTAAAATACGTAGTGTAATAAGAATTAACCAATTTTGCAGTTTGCTTAAAATAAATACATTGAAAATAGATGTCTCCAAATGTACTGGAGGATGCCATAAATATTTGTTGAACTTCTGTATGCACAGTGCGAGAGAGCAGGATATATTCACACAAAAACCTGGGCAGCTGGAGAATGTAGAATTTTAGTTTAAATACATAAGCAAAAGGAGCATGAGACTTTTGAGAGTGGATTCATCCAATGTGTGTGTCCAGCTTCAGTTGCTTTTCACCTTTGAAAGGGACTTGCAGTCTGGCAAGCTGAAGCAGTCTTTCAGAGGCCTGCTGCCAAAAGGTACTCTAATAGTTCATTAACTTGGGCATTATTACAGGATTTTTATTTCTTTCAAAAAAAAAAATTACTAGTACAACTTTCTTCATCTTTCAATGCAGTCTTCATGCTTTTTTCCTATACCCCTTCTTTCAATTTCTTTCTTCTTCTTCTGTACTGCTACTGTTTTGTTTTATGAGGGTTCTCCTCAGTTGCTAACTTACTGGTATTAAATTCAGTCTGCTCACTGTGAGCACTACCTTTGTGGTCATTCTTAGACTAAACCAAGAGCTTTCTCTGTTTCTGAGCCTATACTTATGGTTTTCACATCTGCTAAAAATATTGGCACGGTTCAAAGTACCCTGTAGTGTTCATTCCTGCATTCTGTGTAGAGACTTCCATACTTAAACAGTTGGGTTTGCCTTTGCAAGCCTAACTACGTCCTTGTAAGGCTAGTATTGCCTAATACAGTATTTCTAGAGATGGTGGATGCAATGGAGCTGTGAGGCTTGTATTGCCTTATACGATATTTCCAGGGGTGTGCCCACAAAGGAATGTGTTGCCTTGTACAGGATTTTTGGGCCCAGCCTGTGTACACCAAGGACAGAGCTGGCACTGAGGGGGAGCAGAGGTGGAATATAATGCTTAGATAACAAGCCCAAATAGTGCTGCTGCAGCTCAGTGGTAAAAGGGACAGTCCAGCCAGGGAATTTGCATTCCGTAAGGTTATTGACTAGTTGGGGTCACTTGTCTGAAGAAGAGGTCATGCCCTGCTGGCTGCCTGCCAGCCATGCAAGGTCCAGCCTCAATGTTAGGTCTAGCCCAGTCTTGGTAAATTACTTGGCTTGCTGTTGTTATGACCCAGATAATTCTGCTGCTGATCTGTATTTTTCCCTGTACTGTTGTGTGGAGATGAGCGGTTTTATCTCTGAAACCTTTGGTCTGGTGTCTGTTACAGTATCCTGAACCGATAACTCTCAGGGCTGCCTTAAGCCCTTCTACTCTAGTGTCACAGGTTGGATGTGGGACACTGCATCATTATCAGCTGTGACCCTGTAGTGGGTGCTTTACGTGATTGTTTTGGGACCTTGCCTTGCCCATGGATGTCAGATTGTGCTTTGATTAGAGGAAGTCAGAAAGGTAGAAACACAAAGGGAGAATTACCCTACTTATATCTCTTAGCCTTAGAGCTAGTGAGCAGTGTTTAAAAGCAGCCACAGCTTAAGCTGACTACCCACGAGAAGAACTGGAGGACAAGCAGCAGAACACTGTGGCTCTCATAGAGCAGAAGATTCTAGGGACTGCCTATAGGAAAAGATGTCAGGCTGCCGTGGATAAACTAGAGCAATGCGTGGTCCTCCAGATATCAGCATTTGTCTGGGAAAAACTTGACCATTGTCTGGGAAAAGCTAACAGTAAATATATCTATATATAACCAAACACAGAACACAACAGAGAGCAAAGCTGTAATCCAACCCTTTAAATGAGTTAAATCCTATCTTTGCTCCTAACGATGCAGTTGTAATTCAAGGATAGCAGGGGGCACTGCCACACCTCGGGGGGGAGAGTACGGGGGCAGTGGTGAGAATTCACTCCCCGTGATGCAGGGCTCAGAAAAAATGGTGTTCAGGGAGAGAGATGGTGATCCCAAGGGAAAACAAAACTCACACGGGGGAAGGGCAGTCGCAAGGGACATGGTGGAAGTCCTTCTCCTGGGCAGCATGGAGACTTTCCTTGTCTTCCTATCTGAGAAGGGCGCCAGGGGAGAGGAGGAGGAGAACTCCCGAAAATCCACAGAAAAATCCAACTGGCACAGACCATACTTCTCCCTCTCCCTCTCCCTCTCCCTCTCCCTCTCCCTCTCCCTCTCCCTCTCCCTCTCCCTCTCCCTCTCCCTCTCCCTCTCCCTCTCCCTCTCCCTCTCCCTCTCCCTCTCCCTCTCCCTCTCCCTCTCCCTCTCCCTCTCCCTCTCCCTCTCGAAAAACGGCACAGCGCACGTGGAGCTGGGGTAACGATCCTGGTTTGAGCTAGCTTCCTGTCAAAATCTCCAATGCTCAGCGAAAGTCCCCTCGCCCCCCCCCCCCCCGCTTTCCCTCAGGCAAAGGAAAAAAAACTATAAAATCTTAGAAAAAACCAAAATCACACTAAATGTATGTGTACTTCTATATTTAACTACACACAGCAAGGATATCATGCAAAACTCCCAAGAAAGGGAAAAGGGGAGAGAAAAATGGAAAAAAAAGGCAAAAAGAACAAAAACTAAACAGGCATGCACAGCTGAAAAAAGGGTAACTAACGAAGCAAAGAACTAGCAAAACCTCACCACTTCCCTTGAGGAAAGCAGAACATCTAGATCTGACCCAGCACTCTCTCCCGACGCGTGGGCAGACTACAGCAGCCACCGCAGGCCTCAGCTCCAGACAAGACCAATGCAAGGCACCTCCTGCTCCCAAGACTCTCCGGAAGAGAATGAACTCTCTTAGCTACGCCTTATTTATATGTTGTGTTGCATTAAAGGAAAATTTGGAATACATCCGTGGATCCTGACCTCCGTGGTTAAGGAAGACCTAAAAAGGCCATTGTTAAGGAATACCTGAAAAATCCAAAAGCCAACCCACTATTGATCCAAAGGGAGCTTTCTTCAGGTGCCCACACAAATGTTTCTTTTCCTCTTTCCTGCCACTGCCCAAGAGGATGTGCCCAGCCGCAGAAGCAACCCTGCTTTTTCCTGTGTGTATTTTGTGCTTTCTGTCCTTTTCCCATGAAGTTGTACATATCTTCATGGATGTGCATTCAGAATTGCTGTTAGCATCTGAACTCAGGAAAGACCATGTCAGAGATGAGCAGTGTCTTGAGAACAGATCTTGGGGATTTTTTCTTGAAGCTACTGAAGCATCAGAAGTTCATCTGCTAGGGGATAATTATGCTGGTTTTAAAATGATGATTAAAAAGGGCTTACCTCTGTTCTCTCTGATTGTGTGCCAAGTGCCGCAGTGTATCAGGACTTCCTAGTGACTGCTGAGACCACCTTTACAAGGCCGAGCCAACCAGTAGTTGCTGTTGCTCATCCTTTGGACTTAAGTCATTCAGCAACAATAAAAGATAGTCTGTAAAACTGAAGGTAAATGCTTTTTCTGTGAGCAGCAATACTGCAACTTGTCTATGGCACAGTCTGCAAGGAGCATCATAGAGTGTATTTTATATCTATAGTAGATGTTAAGTGTTTTAATAATTGAATGGAGTTCCTAGAAGAGGTTATTTTGAATGAAAGAACACAGAACAATTAGATGCATAGGACTCTTGTTTTGCTGTGCAGAGTAATTTGCAGAAATATTTTGTTTCTGAATAAAAATACATGTTCTGCCATCCCTTTTTCAGTGTGCTGGCATTTGTTTTTCATCTGAAATGAATAACTGTTTCTTGGTGATACCATACTGATACACATTTCTGAATTGTAACTCTCAATAAATCAGAATAAATTATTTTTGGGTGAATCTGGCTGAATGCCTACAATAAAATATTCTACTCTTGAAACTTGGAGGAAAGTGACCTTGTTTTCTCAGGTAAGCTCCTTTTATTTTCTGTACTGTCATCCATACAAATTCCATCCAGTGGAAATAATGGTATCTTTGTGGCCAGACATTACTTCAGTTAAATCTGTGAGAAGTATATGTATTGTTATTTCACTGTACAGTGATGAATTTTCCAGTAGTTCTTTTGGAAGAATCCTCTGCTCTGACTTCATGTTATATCTGTAAAGCCACCACTTTGCATGTTTTGGAAAAGTGCTTTTTGAGCCATCAAGGGCATTCCAGTTTACTGACACTGTGGATTCATGTTTTTTTGTTTTCACTCAGGATTTTGTCTCACCCTGGTCTCCAAAGAGAGACTTACCTTGGTAACCATGCTTGTGATGATACCACAGATCATCCATCTGTGTAAGAGCTCTCACACTGCAGCTGTGAGCTGGGATGCTCAGAGATGCCCTGTCTGCCTGATAGTGACATGTGATTATACCTGAAGTGAAAACTAAAGCATCATAAAGGGCAAGGAGGTGGATCTGAAAAGCAGAATCCTTATATCTGATGACAAATGGGATAAGTGAACCATCACCATCTTCTGTACAATGGTAAAAATCCCAGCTTGGAGGCTGTCAGCCAGGAGTTTGGTTCCTCTACTTTAGAGTAAATGAAATTCTTGCAAGCTAAACAGTTGTCTTAAACACTAGAGTGAGGAGGAAATAGAGCTATGCATGATAGAGCCACAGGTTTGAAAAATTTGTTCATACATGAGCAAAGCTGATCCGAGCAGAGCTGATTCAGGACAACTCCAGTTATGTTCCTCAAGACTGTAGGTTAAGAGCTTTGCAAGTGGCCAGTGTGAGAAAATGCTGAGGTGTACTGTCACCTCAGAAATGTATTTCTGAAAATGCGGTAAGGGTGGCAAGCTATTTTGCCACAGACAGAATGTAGATCTCTGTGAACTAAGGTAAGTTTCTTAATTTTTTTTAATATTTTTTAGTCTAAATTTGCTTATTTGTTGCAACTCTTTCAGTATTGCATTTTTTGCATTTTTGTTGAACTGGTATAATTTTTGTTCCATCATTGTATGGTTTAGCAGTGGACGGGTACGGTTGGACTCCATGGTCTCAAAAGTCTTTTCCAACCGAGTGATTCTATGATCACAGCAGTTTCTTCAAGAGCTTCTGGGTTCATTTTCTAGTGTAGAATTTTTTGTAGCTTCCATTTTAAATACCTGATAGTGTTGTCAAAATGAAACAACTCAAAGCAGGCAAGCAAATTTATCTGGGTTGTGGTTGGATCAGTTTGTAGTTACCCCTAGGTATTTTGTGTTTAGAGTGAATTAGAGTAATGTCTGCAGCTACTGTTTTCTTTTTTCCTCATGGAGCTGAAGTGATCCAGAGCCTTCTAGATGTATTCAGTTACGTCTTCTACTGTGAATAATATTAGTAATTTGCTTCCTGTTTCTCTACATATTTCTACTCACACTTGGCTGCATTGCTTCTGTCCCTTTAGGTTATGATGATCTGCTTTCAACCATCATTGTTCTGCCTTATTGCTGTCTTTGTTGCATTTTGAAATGGATACCACAGTGCTGGAAGTAGGTGATGCTTCTCTAGATTAAAAGCTGTAGGCGTTGTTACAATTCTTTTTGCAAATGGTGAAAGGGTATCACCTAAAACCAAAGTATGAGTCTGGGTTTAAATACAAATCAATTCTTAGGAAAGAGGGAATACCTTGCATCATCTTAGAGAATAAATAGTTAAGAGTTTTAAAGATAATTCCATGTCATAAGCATGTGAAACGATCATTTTTAACATTTTGTTGTGTAATGCATGGCTCCAAGATTCCCAGCTGATCTTATAACTTTGTCTGTATGAGTGGACTTATTGCATATGGTATTGTTAATATATTGAGCAAAGGTTGTAGCCCAAGGCTCTTCAATAATGTAGCGCTTTGTTCAGTCTATAGGGAGTACCTGGGGAAGCCTAGTGCAGTCAATTAAGATTAACAAACAAAACACCTTGCCAGAATTACTCCTATACGGGGATGTTCTGGATGCTGGCAGAAACTGAAAGTGAAATTGTGACATACGTAAAATAGATTTGTTAACTTCTGCTCTTGTGAAACATTTTAATAATGCAAGCAGTGCAGAAAAGGGTACTGGAACTTTGTGTGCTGACAAGCTTGCTGTGAATTTTGGCTTATAGTGTGTCCTGTCAAAATAGGAGCACAAGTCTTCCTTTTTTGATTGATTTCATGGCTCTGTTCAGATTAAGGAATCATTTTCATACTGTCTTGGCTTAAAGGAACAAGAAAATCACCACAACCCTTTTGCAATCAATAGACTTTAATCGAGAGGGGGAGTGAATTGTATAGGAAAAGATAGCAGTTCTCAACTACTAATATATATGTAACCAAACACAGAACAGAACAGGCAGCAACGCTGTAACCCAACCCTTCAGACGAGTTAAGTCCAGTCTTTGCTCCTACGGTGCAGTTATAGCTCAAGGACAGCAGGGGGCGCTGCCGCACCGCGGGGGGTTGGGGGAGGAAACCTAAAGTCACCCCGTGGGTCAAATGAGTCTGAGAAAATGGCGTTTAGAGAGAGAGGCCTCAGAGGTCCCTGTCCCCCACCAGTCCCCATGTTGGCAAGGGGAGAACAATTCTCTGAAAACCTGAAACCACAACACATAGTCATGCCTTTTGTATTAGTTTAAATGCAGTTAAACTCTGTCTTGCAGCTTGGCAAGGGTAGCATTTCAGTGGCAGCTCCTTCGAGCAGTTTAGCCACTGTTAAGTTCTCACGTGCCCTAAAATGATACTAAATGACCCCAGGGGCTTGGAAGAAGTGACAGTCTAGTAGGGAGGGAAAAGAAGGGCTGCAGGATGCCTTACAAACAAGCTGTGAAGCTTCTGATAAACTCATGAACTGATGCTCTATCTTGTTTTCCTTGTTACCTACATTGATTGAGTACAACTGATTAATGCATATGTGGCGTAGAGTTCATACATGGATTTCTTTAGGTCTTCTGCATTTAGAGGTATTGTGCAAATGTTGCCCAGCTTCGATATTAGAGGACTGTAGTAGTACTACTTATATTGCTTTTTGGTCTGATGTTGAGGTATAGCTTAGCTACTTTGTTCTGCTTTCATTCCTCTTTCTAGCATTGAAGCAGGATAAGGTCAGAAAGTAAAAAAATGTGCCATGGTACGTTTACCCGAAGAAAGTACAGAGAGTCTACTACTTTGTTTTCTAGTCCTAAAGTTAAAAACTTCAGAAGATGTGCTCTTGTCAGTTTTCATTTAAAATTTGGATTGAAGTCAGAGCTCACAGGTACCCTATTTTAACACTTCTAAAGTGGAAATACTTCAGGAAACGAGAGCAAGGGAGCCTTTCACTTTCCAGGCAGAGATTCAGTAAGTGGTGGAGTGCGGGAGACGGGTTTGCGGAAAGCATCAGAGGACTCACTATGAGCTGGCTGAAGCAGACGTTTATTGCCTTCTTTACAATGAATATATGCTTTTACGGTACCATTTGTCACATCGTCATTGGTCAATGAGGGCTGTTAGTGCGCTGTTACCTGATACCCTGCAGCTAAAACCTCCTGTTCCACATTCTCTTTCTTATCTATCAGCTAACTTTCTCATAACATGCCAAGGTTATGTATGTAGGCAGGGTTGTGTATACAGGCTTCAAGGATCACAAAATGCCCTGATTCTTCTAAAATACTTCCTACAATTCCCCCCTTTTTCTTTTTGCACAACCGGAGCTGCATGAGCAATTCTTTCTAAACCTTTCTTTACACAAGACAGCATACAACTTATTAAAATCACGAATACCAAAATAAGTATCAAAACACGTATTCCTTTGATCAGGAGTGTTTTTAGCCAGCCTGTAATGCCAAGTTAAAAATCAATTTCCAATAACATAATCTGTTTCCTTTAATTTGTGTCAGTTTGGTCCACATTGTAAAGTGATCAATCTTGACTTCTTAACTTGCTGGAATGCAAGATTTAAGGACCAAATTGCTTTAGCTTGGTGAAAAGCACTTCCTGATCCAAAATGATAAAAATGTGGTTGATTATATATGATACCTGCTGCTATATAAAAATCCTCAAAATTCTGGTGATAATGTGCAGCACAAAGACTACCTTCAGTTGCTACTATGTGACTATTTCTTATCAACATATTGCCACAAGCTCCACACTCCAATAAAAGATTCAAAGCACAATTACAATGTACACAATTGCGATCACAATTAACAGCTATAACAGAACTCAATTCTCAAGCGCCCCCCAGTCCTTGTCGGTCAAGTATGTTCGCAACTATATACCATGGGCGAAACCTCTTGCTTGGTTTGTTAATTTCACTTCAAAGTTGTTGAAGCAGAATGTTTATTACTCTTTGCTGTCGCTCTCGTGTGTTCGGTTGACCGACTCGACCACTGGGCGTGTCCATTTACTGGGAATCCCTGGGGGACCTTGATCTGTGGAAACACAACTATAACCACGACCAGTAAATAGTAACAGGCTCGGTCCTTCCCATAATCCTGTCTTAGGGTTCTTATAACGCAATTGTATTTCAGGCGTGGCCTGCATTTTTACACCACTATTATGAATTACTAGAGGTGCTCGTCCTAAGCCTGCTGCCAAGCTAAGAAAATTAGGTGTAAAAAGCACTTCATCTAACCTTATCTGTGGATCTAATTCTGTTACACCTTTCTGCTTTGCAAGGTATTCTTTAATAGTTCTATGTGCTCGTTCCACAATCGCTTGCCCTGTGGACAAGTGCGGAATACCTGTTACATGCTTAATTTCCCATGTTTGCAAAAATTTCTCTACTCTTCCTCCCACATGTGCAGTGACATTATCTGTTTTTATACATTTTGGCACCGCCATTACTGCAAAGCATACAGTCAAATGTCTGATTACATGTATTGCTTTTTCTTGTGCCTGGGCCATGGTCCAAAACATTTTTGAAAATATGTCGTTGTAAATTACAACACCTAAAGGTACGTTCAGTTTTTTTTTTCTGTTGCTTTTTCCTCTCTATTTTTTTTTTTTTTTAGAGTCAGCATCAATTACCCCTGATAGCACAATTAATCCTGCTACACTCCCTAACAAAAGAGCTCCTATTATCTTCTTTTATCAAAAATAGGCCCAGTTAATGTACAGCTGTGGTTGTTAATGTCTACTGCTGTTGCCAAATCGATTCCCAGGCTCCCCTTGTGGCTGGTGGAGGGAGCTGCTGGACGGTACTGAAGGACCTGCCACTTGTGTTGTTGCGCGGGGTCCCTTCATGTTTGATTCATGTTTTTTGCTATCCCACATATTTCAGTAGTATGATTTTTTTGGGGGGTGAGATAGCTGATAAAACGATCAATAAATGCTGTATATGGTTCTGTGAACCCCTGTTTCACATTTGTAAATGAGGGAGTTGGACCATCATCAGGGATTGCATAAAATGCCTGTCGAGCCAATTGTACTGGTAAATGGTGTAATGCTCTAGGGTATTGCAATTGTAAAGTTACATTAGAAAATGCCCCAGACCCTGTCAACATTTCTGGTGTTACACCATTTAACATATCTTGTGGATCCCTTTGCCTCATGGCTTCCAATTCTGCAAGACGAGACCATTCTCTATCTCATATTATTTGCTGTGAAGGAGATAACAATTTAGGTAAATTTCGACAATCACAGGGCAAATTAACATCTGCTGTAAAAATCCAATCTAACGCAGCCCTAGTGGATTCAGATTTTATTCCAATCTCCTGCACAGTCTTTTTAACTTGTAAGATTTTCCAATCATGTTGCTCATAACTATTACCATGTTGATTAAACAATACAGGAAAAGCTAGGTTATCTGCCAGATGCCAATCTCCCTCTAATATGGCATCTCGGATTACACCTGACCACCTACCAGACCTTTGCGGAATCATAGAACTGTCCGCATATGGTGGCGGACACAACCCTTTACCTATACCACCTAAACGTGATGCTGAAGGCTTTGTAATACTTTCGGCCAGTTCCTGGACAGATTTTTCGGTCCTCGCATGTGATGCAAATGTCGACAATGATTGTTCCATTCTGTGATGTAGACCATTCATAGCTTCCTCCCTTGAGATCTTGTAATTCACTACTTTGTGGAATTATTGTTTCATACTGTGGCTGTGCTTCATCTTCAGATGACCCATCTCCTGGTAAACAAACTGCTTCAGGAGGAGGAGAAGGCAAGGGTGGATATAACTTCTTGTGACAGCCGTGTCCTCCCACTCTTACATCGTCACTCGGTGTCACTGCAGTTCCTTCCATATTGTCTGTCAGTTCACTTCCGGCCGCCAAAGCGTGAACATCGCACGCGACTGATGGCATGTCGCTTTTTTTTTCTGCTTCATTTGACATATTAGTAACTCTTAATAGCTCATTAACAGAGTCACACATCTAATTGCTCGATTGACACTTAATAGCACCAAAAAATGCTTCAATGCGACTACGGCTATGAGATGGTGGAGCAGCTGCGGTTCTAGATACAGGGGCTGTTATTGCCTGAAAAGCTGCAGCGACCACTTTCAATCCTATTTTTAACTCTTACAAGGCATTAATCACAGTTCTCCAAGTTGTATTACAAACAGTAAATGGTTCTTTTCCTATTTTAGTGATATTTAAGTCCCAAAGTTCATCCCCAACTTCACACCACTCTTGTAAAGTAAATATGAGAGACAGCTGCTTAAAATATCCTGCTTTATGAGCCCACTCGAGCAATTGTAATAGTTTTTTTGTGGGCACGGCAGCTTCTCGCACAGCGAGGAATTTCAGTAATAATTGCTAAGCTGCTTCCTTCTGCATTCTGGGTTACGCAGTTTATCGGCACCCGGAGCATCGACTTTCTCTTTGGTGCCTCACAACTGCCTTTTCTCCCAGTCCTGTTGTCTTTCAAGGGCTCTCGCTTGCCTGAATAATCCAGATTCAGCGAGTCGGTGTCCTTGCTCGTCCAGCTCGTCCCGGATTCAGCGAGTCGGTGTCCTCACTCGTCCAGTTAGTCCTGGATTCAGAGGGTCTGGTCCCTGTTCGGGTGCCAAATGCGGGAGACGGGTTTGCGGAAAGCATGAGACGACTCACTATGAGCTGGCTGAAGCAGACGTTTATTGCCTTCTTTACAACGAATATATATGTTTTTACGATACCATTTGTCACATCATCATTGGTCAATGAGGGCTGTTAGTGCACTGTTACCTGATACCCTGCAGCCCTCTTTCTCCTGCAGCTAAAACCTCCTGTTCCACATTCTCTTTCTTATCTATCAGCTAACATTCCACTTTCTCATAACATGCGGAGGTCACTGTATGTAGGCAGGGTTGTGCCTACAGGCCTCAAGGATCACAAAATGCCCTGATTTTTCTAAAATACTTCCTACAGTGGAGCTCATGTGTACAGGGTTTTTTTCTAATCAATGGCGCTCCCCTCAGTGATGAATCAAGTGATCATCTGATGCTGTCAGGCTTTGATAAACGTGGATATGAGTTACAGGAAATGCCTGTAGGCTGAAAGTTCACAGCAGTCTGTGAACAAAAGAGTAAATAAAGTAGCTCTGTTTACACTCCTGTAAACACCAATACTATGTTCTGTATTAGGGAAGAAGTTTCTTTAAATCTGGATGTGTCAAAACTGATGAATTGTGTGGTATCAGTGGTGAGACATCAGACAAGTAGGGGTGATACTAGAAGAAGCATTCACCTTGAAGGAAAATAAACACTGATGTCGTGAAAAAAGGACTCTGAAGATCCTTCAGAGCAGAGCTAGGTGAAACAATTGGCTAGCATATAAGTTCTTGTCTGCTGGGGGCTGTTCTAAAACAAAGCCCAGATTTATTAGTAGATGCAAATGAAAACGCTGAGCTTATTTAGGACATACCATTTGGTTGTGAAAAATTAAGGTTCTAGTTTATTCCCTCTGACTGCCACCCTTTCTCTCCATGTAATCAAAGTTGTAATTCCTGTTCATTAACGTGGCATTTGGAGCCTGCTTACAAGCCTTATGCCCCAAGAAATAAATCTATTTCTTTGTAGGAGCAGAAGGTGGAATGTGCCTTTTTCTTCCTAGGTCTGAAACTGGCTGATGTTTTGAAGGGAGAGAGAAAATTTATATTAAGTTTTCAGCCTCTGAGTGTTCCCATTGCACAATGTGCTTGGCATAAACTGTGGATTTTGTGAACTGATGTCTTTCTCTAACCTCCAGCCTTTGGTTTTATTTTTTTTGTTTTGGTTTGTTTCTTTTTTGTTGTTGCGCTGCTGAAGTTGGAGCTGTATGAAGCATTGTGCAATAAAACAATAGATAAAAGCTTTTGTATTCATCTGGCCTGAGATGGCTCTGCAACAAATCGTTCTGCAGTGTCCTGAAACGTTTTCTCAGTCCTCTGTATACTGTGATGTAACTATTCACAATTTAAGGGAACCGGAAAAGTTCGGGTTTGGTTTGCATTTACTGATGGAGAGAAGGTGTTGAGTGGCAGAGATAGAACAAAACAGCGTCTCTGAATTTGGAGGCACCAGCAGAGGGGTCCCTATCACCTGCACTTGCTTTAAGGTCATGTGAAGACAAGTACAGCATGGAGCTAAGCTCCAATTCTATGTTTGACATATAGGGAGTTTCATAGTGATTTCTGCTTTAACATGTTCATTAAAATATATGCCTCTGTCTTCTCTTTATTTACACATATTCTGTGAATCCTCCTGCAGCTGGACTTCCTTTATCCTCTGCAGGGGAAACTGGTTTGGCTGGATTGCAAGTAATTAGTACCAGATACAGGCAGAGGTGAATCTGGCTGATGCACTGCTCCTGGAGGTGCCAAAATCAGCTTTCTAAGCTGGCTTCTTTGGTACTGGTCATAGACCTAATTGAAAATGGAATGTGGGAAGAAGTCTTTTGTGGTAGAAGAAACAAACAGACCTTCCTAGAGAAGTGTGGTGAAAGCTTAGAGAATATCTGGTTGAGGTTTCTCAGGCTTGTGCTAGGGGAAGGAAAGGGTGCATATACCAGTATACAGTAGGGGAGTGATGGCTGGAAGTTAGTCCAAACAGCTAGGTTCTGGTTGTTTCTTGCTGGAGCTGTTTTGTTTTCCACATATTTTATTTGAAAGTTTGGGTGTAAATCTTGTGCATTATTTTATTTTGTTTGCAAAGAAGCAGTTTTTTTCTCATTGTCAGAAGTTTCTAGCTTCTGTTTTGTTTGTGCCAGGTATCATGTGCCAGGTATCATGTGCTCTTACCAAATCTTTGAAAGTCAATTAAATATGCATGTGCACATCTTCAGCAAGGTAAGCTGGAAGAATTTTTAACGCTAGTGAAAAAAATGTTGAAATAGTGAAAGGAGAGGAAGTCATGCATTTCTACCTCTACTTGACCCTCCTCCTTTCTCTGGATTTCAGCAGAGGCTCAAATAACTCATGATTCTTCACAGGGGTGCTTTCTCTCTGCTGTTTCCTGTGGGAGACTGCCAGCTTATTCTGCTCTGGATATTCCCAGACTTTACGCAATCTTAAAAGACAGAACGAGCCCTTAATTGTGTAGTTCGACCTCCTGAACAACGTCAACCACTAAATCTGACCTAGCACACACAAGATGTGCATGAACCTACCAGCTGGCTTACCCTGCTATTAGAGATAGTAGTTTTGTTTAATTCAGACTCCGGTAATAGGCTTTTTTTCCACAAGGAAGCTGGAGTAAATTTGTAGAATTTTTTTTTTTAGTTCCATGCAGAAGATGACAGAAGTTAAAAAAACCCTCCTCCTCACCCCCTCCGGCCCCTGCAGCCTTTGGTATGCAGCAGGCAGCACTGCACACATGGGAGGTCTGCGCTTGTGCAGATGCAGTGACTGCTCAGACAACTCTAATTCAGGCTTGCAGGGGTAAAGGGGGATCTGGTTACTACAAGGTGTTTCTTGTGGCAGAAAATAAATTCCTTGCCTCTGTCACTTCTCTATCTTCCTGATTTACAGTTTATAGATTTTTAAGGTCACTTACAAAGGGATTGCTTCTGAACTTTCTAACTATGTATAAAACTACGGTGTCATTATTTAAAAGAACCATTAACTATTGGAATGGGTCCAGAGGAGGGCTGTGAAGATGAACAGAGTCCTGGGGCACCTCTGTCGTGAGGACAGGCTGAGAGAGTTGGGGTTGTTCAGCCTGAAGAAGGGAAGGCTCTGGGAGACCTTATAGCAGCCTTCCAGTACTTGAAGGGGCTACAGGAAAGCTGGAGAGGGACTTTCTACAAGGGCTGGAGTGACAAGACGAGAGGGAAATGGCTTTAAATTGGAAGGGAGAAGATTTAGATCAGATATTGGGTAGAAATTCCTCACACTGAGGGTGGTGAGGCACTGGCACAGATTGCATTCCCCTTCCCTGGAAGTGTTCAAGCCCAGGTTGGATGAGGTTTTGAGCAGCCTGGTCTGTTGGGAGGTGTCCCTGCCCATGGCAAAGGGGTTGGAACTGGATGGGCTTTGAGATCCTTTCCAATCCAAACCATCCTATTTTTCTGTGATAATAAAATAGCTACATTTAATTTAAGGGTTCATTTTGACTATAGGCAAGAAAAATCGTGATGTCCAAGAGTAAACTTAGTAGCTCTGGAGCAAGAAGCATCAATGCAAAGTAGGTTTTTATTTAGCCAACAGAAATTTGGGTCAGATGGTATTTAAGAACAAAAGTTTTATTGTTTTAATTGAAAATGGTGGGTTTATTTGGAGTTTGATCCCAGAGAACAATCAAGAAATTAAGGAGACCCTAAAGAAAAAATTATATTTTGGGTTGATTCTGAATGAAACTTTTCCTCTTCTTTTCTCTTTCTTTATGAAATCTGATTTCTTTAATCCAAGTCTATTTTCTAGTTTTCCGTAGTTTCCTGTACTCACACTCCAAGCTCATCTGCCAGCAAAGGAGACCCAGTATGCCCAGGCCAGAGCACAATTTAAGACTTTATAGATATAATAGATAATAGGGTTCATTTTGTAATTCACATCGGCTATAGACATTGGACTAAATTTAATTTTGTACAGTGAAAATGATTTGAAGACATAGCAGAGCTGTGCAATATGAACCAGTTTATAAAAATAATGGATAACTCAGGAATTTTTGTTTGTTTTTTTTTTTAAGGCAGGAAAAAATCCGTATTATTGGCAGAATCAACCTTAAATAATTTTCTGTAGAGCTTATAAGAGTAACAGTCTCTGCTTTGGGAGTGTGAGAAGTAGATTTACATTTCTTTTGCAGGAGAAAAACTGAAAAAAATTACAAAGGTAAACAAAAATAACAAACACTGGGTGCTAATTGCAAATTAATAAGGCTGGTGAATAGGCTTTGTTATGGAAAAAACAGTTCAGATTATTTTAAGATTAATTTATTATCATTAACTCCTGAAGTTTGACTTTAAAGCTAGTGCTTAGGGCAGAGGAAGCCAAAAGAAATGATTCACTGTACTGAGTGAATGAGAACATCACTGGGGAATTTAGTTATATTGAATAAGGTCTGTATTTTACCTAACCGCTGAAAAATATGGTATCATTACAGGGTAAGACTGTGACATCTTATCTTAGTGTTAAAATAAAACTGATCCGTAGCGTGTTGCTGGAAAACCTCTTTGCAATTTTCAATTACTACTTTTTGGGAAAAAGAATTTCTACTAGGAGTGTATTTATTTGTAGGCTTAGACCCAAGTGCTACTCAATAGCTTCAGGAATGTTTTTGATGGATACTACCAGTGATGTGTGCTAAGTTGTTTTATCTGCTTTCTTTAAAAAATAGAATGTGTACATTTTACTTTTGTTGAGTATAGATAATATTGGTGGCCAGTGACTTAATTGTTATTAGTAATGCCTCCTAAATATACAAAATTGAGTTACTGGTCTCAGTCAAATTCACAGTGAAAACTTGTAGTCTTGCAGGCAATAAGAAAAAAGAGACTCTTTTGAGTCACCTTTAAGAAGTTCAGAAAGATAAGGATAAAGCTGGGTATTTAAACTTACATTTGACCCTACTTTAATGGACGTTTATAGCAAAACAATGATGTTTCAGTGGGCCTCTGGTTTCTGAATGCAGCTTTCTTCATAGAGCATCCAAATGGCACCTTTATTTCTTACCCTCCTTTGTTTCTTTTTATCTGCTGCTGCCATTATTTTTAATCGCAGTGATATATGTGCAATTCCCCCTGAAAGGATTCCTCCTGAGAGCTGCAAGAAAAATCATTCACGAGACTTTGGAACAGGGCCAGGAACTGAACTTTATTGGCAAGAAAGACATAAATATGATTCTTTCAGTGTACTTCTAAGCAATGAAAGAACTGGGGAGAAAATGCTTTAGCAAGCATTTAAGGAAGCAAAGCACTTTACCAATATGCTGGAGTGAACTTCCCTAGAAACCCCCTTGCTGTTGAGGTAATTTTTCCCAGGTTAAACTGACTGTGAGGTAATTAGTCTGGCTACTCCCTTAGCTTTGGCAGAGACTGGTGAGGCTGCTCAGCGTTAGTTATAGCTGTGTTCAGTGTCTGATCAAGCTGAAAACTCCAGGTATGTCTACCTTTGAGAAATGATGTTGGGAAATGGCTTTTAAATGTGTGTTATCTTCAGTTTATGTTCAGCACAAGATAATACAATTAATTTTTCGGGTCTATGGACACGTCTTCAAAAATCTGTTTTGATTCTTTTTTTTATTTAAATATTTGGAAAAGGTAAAATACAAAATACAGACTACCTCAATAAGTTATTTTTTCTTGTGAAATTATCCTGAAGGTGAACAGAGCATAACTGTAGTCGTTATGGCCTCACAGAGAGAAACTCTTTAATAATGTGTGCGATAATATGTGATTGACTTGGGACAACTTTGCCTACAAATGATATCTCTATCTTGATTCTTTGATATCTCTGAGCCAAAAAATAATATGAGAAAGAAAATATCCATCGAAGTATATGCAGTGATGGTAAATAATGGACTTGAATTCTGTAGTATGTACAACTGGTTTGAAAATATGTGACATGCAATCAAGACATTGTCTCCAGTGACCAGATCTCACTGCTCGGAAGGTTTTCCTAGCATGATCTGACTTTCCACCTTCTTAATATTTTACATTTTAAATTTATTCTGATTTTATCTAATATAGCTGAACTAAACTGATCTGAGACAGCATGAGATAAAAACCTAAGTTTTCTTATCTAAGACTATAAATATTACTACTTATCATTTAATTGACATCTAAAAATCTTCTTGCATTTCATTAGGAAAAGCATTTCATTTCTGCTTGCATTTCATTTCACCTTACTTAGGAATTTCTTCCAATGTAAATAACAAAAAGGATTGTTCTCCATTCTTATTATTTTTCTTCCTACCAGCCTTCTTTTTTCGAGTTCCACTAAGTATGATTTCTGGAAGCTCCCATAATCACTTGCTTATCAACACTAGGTGGTGATGTTCTGCCAAGAAAAACTTACAATGTGTGACGTACAGACTCACAAATAAAGGACAAAAAAGACTGTAGAACATAAAGATTAATATTCTTTAACTGTTGTAGCTTTTTCTTTGTATTGTCATAAGAAACTGCAAGTCTGGAGAAAAGCTCTTGCTGCTCTTTTTCATTCAATCTGATGAATGTTTTGTTACAGATTTTATTTAACAGGGTGTGGGGGAGGAGAGATTATATGTGAATAATTACATCCTCTGTCATCAGTCAGTTAGCACTATTGCTGCTAAGACCTTGTGAAGGTTGGTGACATATGATATTGCATTTTCAAAGCTAGTGTTTAAAAATATACTTGGAGCCAGTTTACGAAAGAGAGTAAAGAAAGTTCTGAGCTTGACATACGATTATGCTAAGTTTCTGTTTTGATAAAAGTATTTGCTCTGTCTTATGCTTCCCTTATCTATAAGGAGGTAGAGAAGATGGTTGTCTCCCTTAAATAACAGGATAGTTGTTGTTCATAACACAGGGAATAGCGTGAAGGGGACTTGAACTTTCAGAAGAACCATCTCTTTACAATTTCCAAATAGTGTTAAAACCCCTTCAGTTTTGCCACAATTACATTTCCAGTTGTTCCCCCAGATTTTGATCAGATAAGTAGAATTTGCATTTCCAAAGCATAACATAAACCTTGGTCTTTGCCTATGTATTAAAAAGAACCAGAAAAGACACGTTCATTTCTATTTTCTCTGGCAGTTTCTGCTTGCAGCTTATGTTACAAAACTTGCAAAAGAGTAAAATATGAGTTTGGTCCTACGTGCCCTTTGATATACGCTTCTCTGTAGCCTGCTTCTCCTTTTCTGACAAGTACAGGTTTCTTTAGGCTGGTTATCATTCCTGCACCTGCAAAAGTATTTGTCTTTGCAGTTTCCTTAATATAGATTAAGAAGGAACAGAAAAACACTAGAAGCAATGAAATAATATAAGAATATTCTGATTAGTCATCCTTGATCTTGTGGGTTATCAGACATTTTATTCTATGAGCATCGTGACTAGACAGGCAGGGGAGGAAAGAAATATTCTCCTGAGTCCACAGCAACGTGTCTAGAAGTTTGTACGTCTTTTCGGAATGAGGCATGTGCCAAATGGTACTACCAAAATTTTCCACCCAGAGCCTGTTCTTGAGAGTTGCACTCCAAAACTAATTTCTGGAATCTTATTAAATAAAAACTGTCTTCTCTTATCTCTGTCCTTAAGAAATGCCTCCCAAGAAAGCATTGTTAAAGACAGTAAACAACAAATGCTTAAGGACTTATACAGAAATATGGCTACTCACCAGCATTATGAAGAGTAGAGTCAGTTTTTGAAATGTCAGCCATAGAGAAGGGAGAGGGAAAGGCACTGGGACAGGTCAGTGGAAAAAACTTTTTAAAGTCCAGTGATGTCTGTGAGAGTTGTGGGGTAAAAAATAAAGCAATCAGCATTTCGTACCAGCAGAGCAAATACCTAGTGTAAATGCAACACATTTTGACAAACAAGTCGATATAGGTTATTTCGTTTGTGCCACTACTAATAAGCTGTGTCAGCACAAGCAGTCTTGCTGTGTAAGCTCTATCTCTCCTGTGAGGGTTTGTTAACCTTCTCTGTTATAGACCAGGCCTTTTACAGGAGCTTCTTTCTTGCTTACCACCAGCACTCAAGAAATTAAGGGAGACATTAGTGACTTAAAAATTTTCATCTGATGAGCTTGTAGACAAATTCTCCATTTGTCCCTCTTCAATGTCGTGACTGCTCCAGCATCATTGTGCCAAGATTGATGTGAATACTGATGATGCCCCCTGATGTGGAGGTAGATTCTAGGTCAAAATTAAACCATACAGTGTTCGTTTGCTTTTCTGACACTAGGAAATGTACACTGCGATCAGCTCCGCAGTTCTAACTGCCCCAGGTGAAGGTTGTTGTCCCCTACTTATGCCATGTCAAATCAGGCTGCAAAGGGAACATTATTCCTGAGTGGAAAATACAAAGATGCTATTACCAACCATAACTGGAAGACAAGAGGGCTGTAAGAGAGGTTAAAATTATTCCATCAGTGTTAATACTTAAATCTTAAGAAAATACTGGAGAACTGGCAGGGCACTGTGGATCTCCTATAGAGATCTCTGTGTTTATTACAATTTTTCTAATTCCATGCTCTCATTTTACAGCCAGAGTCATACAGGAGAGGCTGAAGCTTGTCTCTCAGTTTACCTGGGTTTATCATGGCCAGCAGGTGAGGGCCCAGTATTGCAGGTAAGAGGAGCATTTAGCAGGAGTCTGTGGCTATCCAGCTCAATTTTTACTTAACTAGAAATTATATTTAATAATAAAGTGAAACAGCACTTGATAGCACATTTGCTTTGCCAGTAAACATTTTAAAACCACAGACCAGCTACGTCCTTTTGAAAATTCTAATAACCTTCAAAATGCCTTCATTTATAAGAAAAATCCGTCACATTTTCTGAAAAAAAAGGCTTTCAGCTGTGCTTTATGAGTTAAGAAGCATGCTTTGGTTGAGAGAACGATTCATATTTATATATGAAAATTGTACTGCCTCTACGTGACTGAATTCTGTAATAAGTTTTTAGTTTCACAGCTCTTTAATGATGCCATTTAGTAACCCTGCAGATTCCACATCTAAAATGAATGCAAATCGAATGTAATTATGATAATCTTTTAGGTTAATTTTATTTACCCTTAATACAAAGCTCATTTTTAATGTATTTAATCATGCCACAATTTTTCCTTTATTGTGGAGCATTAGGAAAAAAAACATTTGTGACTCCTGCTTGTACTCTCAGTAAAGCAGCTCTGCTTCTTTTGTACGCTAGCAGGGTAGATCTCAATAATATTGATATTGCTTGGGTTTTATTGCAAAGTAATAAAATGCTGAAGCCTGTTAACTATGGTGGTGGTGTATTCAGAATGGCATCCAAGCTCTCAAAATTCAGCAGATCCTATTTTAGAAGGAAAGGAGGATTTGGTCATTCAGTAAACTCAAGAACTAGAAATGACCATCAACAGCACTGTAATGCCAGGGTTGTGCGCAGGTAACTCATTTTGGTTTGGTCTTTTCAGGTAATACTGTGTAAAACTGCTTCTGAAAAATCAATCACAAAGCTCATTTTCTGCTGCTGCTGGAGCAATGGAATTATCATTCTGCCTCCCTCAAGCCCAAGTATGGGATATTGCTAAGAGACTCCCAGATTTAATTAAATCCTCAGATTATTATTCCCTGTTGGTTGTACAAACTGGCAGTCATGAACTTGAAAAAGAGGTGATCCAGAGTGATTAAAAAGGAGTTTAAGGAGCGAGGCCGATTAATCAATGGGGCAGGAGTGCAGGTGGTGTTCTGCTCTGTTCCTCCAGTGTCAGAGGTGTATACTGCAAGGAACAAGAAAGTCCATGTTGTCAACAAATGGCTTAAAGGCTCGTGCCGAAAGAAAAATTTTGGTTTCTATGATCATGGGGAAACTTATACTGCACCTCGCCTGCTAGACCCAGATGGGTCCCACCTAAGCAAAAGGGGCAAAAGGATTCTAACTTGGGAGTTGGCAGGGCTCATTAAACTAGGCCTGAAGGGGGAGGGGGATGTAACCAGGCTCACCAGTGATGTGATTGTAGGGAGTGAGTCATCATCAAGGGTGAAGTCAGTAACCCAACTTAAGTGCATGTACACTAATGCACACAGTGTGGGTAACAAACAAGAGGAGCTGGAAGTCCTGGTCCAGCAGGAGAGCTATGATATAGTTGCTGTCACGGAAATGTGGTGGAACAACTCTCATTACTGGAGTGCTGTCATGGAAGGCTACAAACTCTTCAGGAGAGACAGGCATGAGAGAAGGAATGGAGGGGTGGTCCTGTATATAAAGGAAACTTTTGACACCATAGAAGTTGAGATTAGTGATGACCAGATTGAGTGCCTATGGGTAAGAGCCAGAGGGGCAATCGAGACTGACATCCTGGTTGGAGTATGTTACAGACCGCCCCATCGGGAGGAAGAGGTGGATCTATTGTTGTTTAAGCAGCTGGAAGTTGCCTCAAGATTGGCTGGCCTTGTTTTTTAGGAGACTTTAATCTCCCAGATGTCTGCTGGGAATGTAACACAGCTGAGGGGAGGCAGTCCAGAAGGTTCTTGGAGTGTATTGAGGACTATTTTCTGTCACAGCTGGTGAGTGAGCCTACCAGGCTCTCCTTGACGTGCTGTTTACAAATAGAGAAGGGCTGGTGGGTGATGTTGTGGTCGGAGGCTGTCTGGGATACAGTGACCATGAGATAATTGAGTTCTCCATAAACAATGAAACGAGGAAGGGCATGAACAGGACGTCCACACTGGACTTTCAATGGGCAGATTTCGGATTATTTAAGGAACTAGTCAGGGGAGTACTCTGGGAAATAGCCCTTAAAAACAAGGGGGTCCAGGAGGGCTGGAGTTACTTCAAGAACGAAATCTTGAAGGCACAGGAGCAGGCTGTCCCGATGTGCTGTAAGATGGGCCATAGGGGCAGACAGCTGGCTTGGATGAGTAAGGAGCTTCTGAAGGAGATAAGTGAGAAAAAGAGGGTGTATCGCCTTTGGAAAGAAGGGCTGGTAAATCAGGTTATGTTCAAAGATATCGTTAAGTTGTGTAGGAAGAAAATTAGGGAGGCAAAAGCGCAGCTGGAGCTCAAATTGGCCACTTCTGTTAAGGACAACAAGAAGTGTTTTTACAAATATGTTAAAGTCAGAAAGAAGGGCAGCAACGACCTCCACTCCTTATTGGATGTCGAGGGAAATGTAGTAACTAAAGATGACGAAAAGGCTGAAGTTCTTAATGCCTTCTTTATCTCCATTTTCAACACTAAGACAGATTGTCCACTGGACAACTGGCCTTCTGAAGTGGTGGATGGGGTCAGAATGGAATATAGCTCCCCTGTAATCCAGGAAGAGGAAGTTAGAGACCCGCTGAGCCACTTGGATCCTCATAAGTCTATGAGACCAGATGGGATCCTTCCTAGGGTGATGAGAGAGCTGGCAGACAAGCTTGCTAAGCCACTTTCCATCATTTATCAACAGTCCTGGCTCACTGAAGAGATCCCGGATGACTGGAAGTTGGCCAATGTGACGCCCATCCACAAGAAGGGTCGTAGGGACGATCCAGGTAATTACAGACCTGTCAGTCTGACCTTGGTTCCAGGTAAAATTATGGAGCGGATAATCCTGGGTGCAATCATGAGGCACCTGCAGAATGACCAAGAGATCAGGCCCAGCCAGCATGGATTTAGGAGGGGCAGATCCTGCCTGAGCAACCTGATCTTCTTTTATGACCTTGTGACTTGGCTGGTGGACAAGAGGAAGGCTGTGGATGTGGTATACCTGGACTTCAGCAAGGCCTTTGATACTGTTCCTCATAGTAGACTCCTGGAGAAGCTGACAGCCCGTGACTTGGACAGGAGTGCTCTGTGCTGGGTTAGGAATTGGTAGGTTGGCTGAGCCCAGAGAGTGATAGTGAACGGTGTCTCATCCAGTTGGCAGCCGGTCACCAGTGGTGTCCCCCAGGGGTTGGTGTTGGACCCAGTCCTGTTTAAGATCTTTGTGGATGATCTGGATGAGGGGATTGAGGCCATCATTAGCAAGTTTGCAGATGATACCAAGCTGGGAGGAAGTGTCGATCTGCTGGAGAGTAGGAGGGCCCTACAGAGGGATCTTGACAGGTTGGAGAGGTGGGCTGATTCCAACGGGATGAAGTTTAACAAGTCCAAGTGCCAGGTTCTACACTTCGAACACAACAACCCCATGCAGAACTATAGGCTGGGGACAAGAATGGCTGGAGAGTAGTCAAGTGGAAAGAGGCTTGGGAGTGATGTGGGACAGGAAACTCAACATGAGACAGCAGTGTGCTCAAGTGGCCAAGAGGGCCAATGGTATCCTGGCCTGCATCAGAAATGGTGTGGTCAGCAGGACGAGAGAAGTTATCCCCTTATACTCGGCACTGGTCAGGCCACACCTTGAGTACTGTGTCCAGTTCTGGGCCCCTCAGTTTAAGAGAGATATAGAGATGCTGGAGAGTGTCCAGAGGAGAGCAACGAAGATGGTGAAGGGGCTGGAGCACAAGCCCTGTGAAGAGCGACTGAGGAGCTGGGGTTGTTTAGCCTGGAGAAGAGGAGGCTCAGGGGAGACCTTATTGCTCTCTCTAACTACCTAAAGGGAGTAGGCAGGCAGGGGTTGGTCTCTTCTCTCAGGCGATCGGTGACAGAACAAGAGGACATGGTCCCAAACTTCGTCAGGGGAAGTTTAGTCTTGATATTAGGAAAAAAAATTTCACTGAAAGGGTGATTGGCCATTGGAATGAACTTCCCATGGAGATGGTGGAGTCATTGTTCCTGGAGGTGTTTAAAAACAGATTGGATGAGGCACTTAGTGCCATGGTTTAAATGACGCGTGGGTGCTAGTGTTGGGTCATAGGTTGGACTAGATGATCTCAGAGGTCTTTTCCAACCTTATGATACTGTGATACTTTAATACAGTGATTAGTTTTTCTAATTTGTAAGTTTTTAATTCCCCCTGGACACGTCTGCACTGTAAGCCATTTCGGAGTGCTGATCCCAGCCGCAACCTTTGTGGGAGCTTGTAGATGTGGTGGTCCTGGGTTGTCTGGTTGCAGGGGACAGACCTGTGCCTACAGCAGAGCTTACTGCCTACAGCCGGATGGTGAAACCAGCAGCAAGACCTTTCTCTTGGTACAAATCACAAATACAATGAGAGTGTCGCACAGGCTCTTTGCTCACTGGGAACAGAATTCTATACTAAGCTTTATAGCTGTGGGATTTCAGATTTGATGAGGGCGCTCTCTTGGAGTCTGGTATGGAAACACCCACTAATTTAGTTCCACTTCATATAATTGCTGTTGGGTGGTGGTGGTTCTCCATCCTTTGATACAGGCCAGCTTTGAACTGGTGATACGAAGCTAAAGGGTTCTGCACATGAAAAAGGTCTGTTGCTGTGCTCCTTACTCATACTTTTCAGTCATTTATCATGTTTTACACATCCAGTCAAGTTAATTATAGAGGGCTTTTATGGATTTTCATTGAATCATAGAATCACAGAATGGTTTGGGTTGGAAGGGACCTTAAAGCTCATATAGTTCCAACCCCCCTGCCATGGGCAGGGACACCTCCCAACAGACCAGGCTGCTCAAGGCCCCATCTAGCCTGGCCTTGAACGCTTCCAAGGAGGGGGCATCCACAGCTTCCCAGGGCAACCTGTGCCAGTGCCTCACCACCCTCAGCATGACGAATTTCTTCCCAATATCTAATCTAAGTCTTGCCCTTTCCAATTTAAAGCCATTTCATCTTGTTCTGTCACTCCGGGCCCTTGTAGAAAGTCCCTCCCCAGCTTTTCTGCAGCCCCTTCAGATACTGGAAGGATGCTATGAGGTCTCTGCGGAGCCTTCTCTTCTGCAGGCTGAAAAATCCCAACTCTCCCAGCCTGTCCTCATAGCAGGGATGCTCCAGCCCTCTGATTGTTGTTGTAGCCCTCCTCTGGAACCATTCTAGCGATTCCCTGTCTTTCTTATGTTGGGGATTCCAGGACTGGACATAGGAGTCCAGGTGGGTTCTCACGAGAGCAGAGTAGAAGGGCAGAATCACCTCCTTTGACCGGCTGGCAATGATTCTGATGCAGCCCAGCACACGGTTGGCCTTCTGGGCTGTGAGTGCACATTGCTGGCTCCTGTTGGCTCATGTGGCCATCTGTATATACAGAAAAACAATTTGAGGAAGATTTAAGATCAGTCAGCTGTACCGAGATAATGTTTTGTAAGTTCCTTTTGATAAACTAATAATGTATTTTACAAGGGGAGAGTGATATTGGCAAGATACTGGGCTTCATCTCAGTCTCTTTTTCGTCTTTTTCTTGACTGGTTTGATTTCCTCAGCTGTGAGTCTAATTCAGTATAAGGTCTGTATTACCCAGCAGGTAACACTGAAGGTAGGTGAGGAGAGCTGCAGCGTGACTACACAGTGACAAGTGTTGTGGAGAAAAATGTAGATAAAACTAGAACAAAGAGTTGAAGGTTTTTCCCAAAACTTCCAGAATCTCTTGTTAGTATAGAACAAGTTTTGTTGGAGGTCTGGAATGGAGAGAAGAGCTAACATATTTTCTGGATATTGTTATAAATTGAAAAATGACTGTGTTGTGCTGCCCTCTATAGCCATGTCACCTAAGGGAATCCTGTAGAGCTTCTGCCTCCTGACAGAGGCAGTGTGTTGATGCTGGCAAGGCTTCTTTCTGAATTGAAGTTCTCCTGTCAAAGTGATGTTTTGCGATTAGAAGTGGTGCTTGTGATACTGAAAAGTTTAAACTCATACTGATCATGCACCCTCTCTTTTCCATCTAGCACTTTATCCCCATGAGGTCTGCCAGCCTGTCACAGACCAGGCAGTAGTGAAGCAGTTCTTGCAGGATGATCCCCCATCCAGGGGCACAGCTCTGCAATAACACCTATCTGGGTCTGGATTTGTTAAGTGTCTTGTGAAGCAGATCAAATATTACACAAAAACTTTTTTGAAATAGTAATGCTATGTAATCCCCTCGCTTCAGCTTTTGTAAATGGGATGTAATAGACATTCTTTGTCTTGCACTTCAATTTATTTGTGAATCTCAACAGCTTTATCTCACTGAGCTAACTAAGCTATCACTGGTTCATGTTCTCTTTACTTGTTTATCAGTTATTGCTGCTATCAAAGCTGGGTCATGTTTCCTTTCTGTCTGGTGTTTTAGCCTCATGACTTAATTGTAAAATTTGGAATCAAACTGCAGTAAAAACGTGGAAGTGTAATTGAATGTGTCCAGGTGATTCTTGCCTGTTTAGTATTCAAAGTACAGAGGCAGCTTTTGACCTTTTGATTTTATTGGCACCGATTTTTTCCCTTACTTCCTTACTAATTATTAGTCATCTTCAGGTTCCTGACTGCGTGTTTCCCTATAGCTCCAATTTAAATCACATTAGAGACAAATCCAGAAAGTGGGTTTTGCATGGTGGCAGGCTGAGCAGTTCTGCCCTATGGAGTGATAATAAAGCAGACCCAAGGATTTGTTTCCTTCTGGTGTGTATGCACTGAGATGTGGAGTGTTTTTTCATCGTTATCCCAAGGAAAGATAAAGGGAAAGAAGTCAACATGGTTTTCCTTCTCTTTGTAGCTGAGGAACTGGAGTGGTAAGTGCAGCAGGATGAGAGATGAAGAATGGCTCCTGAAGTATATTCATGATCTCTACATGACTGTATGGATATTATGTTTTTGTCTCATCCCCTTTTGGCACCTTGGCAGGACTGACTGAAATGGCAGTTTTTCATATAGATGAATAGACAGAAAAAGGTAGAGAAGGGAAAAGGGAGGGAAAGAGAGCTGAGCTGGAGGGGAAGATGAAGGGGAGATGTGGCTGCTTCAGGAACTCACAAGAATTTTTATTTCAAGTTGTTTGGCAGTGAGGAGGGAATGCTTATAGCTGCTTGTGTTGTTGTTACCTGAAAAGCCTTTGAGTTTAGTAATTGGAGGCTTTTAATTTGTTTTCTCAATGCAGGTCGGCACCTGTGTGACACATAAATACTGTCCCAAAATGTAAACTTTCAGCTCTGTTGGAGCTTACATCCCACAGTGATAACACCGGGCAAAGCTGGCAGGCAAGAGTACAACCCCCAGCATCTTTCTCGGCCCCTCATCTTGGAGAATTTAGAAACAAAACAACTGGCATGGAGAGAAGAGGCTGATTGTTCATTAGCATTGCTTTCCCCGATGCCTGGCTCTTCAAGGTGGTTTCCAATTCAAGTGATTATTTGTGTACGAGTATGCAGGGTAATTGACATTTCTTCTAGGGAAATCTCAGAAGGTGGAAGTCTTTCTAAATGTGAGTGACGCAACTGAATTATGAAAGAAGACAGAAAGTGATGCCAGGGACCTTTTTTTTTAATATAAGGTATATTTTATGTAGAAGACTGGAAATACTTTTTTTAATTATTATTTTTTAGGATAATAAATTCCTTTCATGCTTAAATATGCTGCTTTACAACCAGCATTTGAAAGCAGATAGCTCAAAAATTATTCTTAGGATTCAAAATTGTCATATAGCATTCATAAATTCCATGAATGAACCTCTTATTGGGGAAATTCCCTCTGCCTTTCCCCCTTTCCCCCCGCTTCTTTCAGTCTGCAACAGAAAAGGCTGTTCAGGGTTTTACAGAGCAGCAAACAGTATCACCAAGAAACAGACAATTGATAAGAGGTGACCTGGGTAACCCTGTGCACACAGATTTTCATTTTACTGCCTTATGCACTTGTAGGTGCAGTTATTTACAATTAAAAAAATAAAATCCTCCTGTGAACTCTGTGAAGTGATGGGGAAATTATGTTCTGTTCTCCAGAGAATCAAATCCTCATTTTTTATTTGATTTATGATCCTTTCTAACAGGGGAGGAGTGGTGGAGTGGTGGGGCTGTTCTTTTCGCAATATAAATTCTGCTTGGGACAGCAATATGGAAATATGCTGATGACTGCTTTAAATGCAGCTCACGTATGACATAATCTGCTTGCCAGTGGAAAAATCCCACCAGCTCTTGAGAAAGCCTTGCTCTGATCAGAGTGAGTAGATTATTCCTTCAGCTTTAATAATTCAAACTTCCTGTCTGCCTTACAGGGAGATTTCCTCTTGCCTGGAAGACACATGATGCTAACTGGGGAGATCCCCAGTCAGTTCCTCGTATTTTTAATGATAGGATTGTTGTTGAGACGATCTCCTCAAGGAAGTAAAAAGAGTATTTTACGCTTTTCTTTTTAATAAGAAAATCCATAGGGGATCTAAAAGATTTATGCTGATTTCCACTCTCCAGTTACTTGGGACTTTTTCAGCAAATAACAGAAATAAATTAGGTTTGACTATTTAAATTGTGATAATAGTGAAAGAGTAATCAAACTAATAAGTAGCCTGTGTCACCTGAATTGGTATCCTGAGTGTTTTCTTGATAGAGGTTTGATGCTAGAGTGTTCAAAAGGAATTAAATGCAGTTTACTGTGTTTGGTGTGTGTTTCTGTGTGGTGGTAACATTTTACTGAGGGTCGTGCTGCAGAATTTCAATTCTTATGACCCAAATATCGATAGTGAAACCTCAGCAAGCCCTGCAGTCTACCAGTTGCCTCTATCTTTCTTATATCAGGATTGGGCTCTCCAGTAGGTGCCTGGTCTCAAATCGGCTTGGCTGAGATGGAGAAGGACAGTCAACATGTTTCTGAGAAGGGAGCATTAGTCTTGGCCATAGCATCCTTCCTCCAGAGAAAAAGGTCTGTGACACAGATATGATAAAAGCAGGGAAAAAAGCGGTGGTGGTGGAGAAGCCCTCCATTCAGTCCAGATGATTTTGGTGTGTCGATGCACTGCTGAGGCAGCCACAAGGGGAAGAAAGCTTCCCGGGGCCTGAGAGCTGTTTTGGTGTGCTGCCTCCTGCGAGCCCTTGCATGCTTTGTGGGGGCTGTTGTCTCATAGCACAGGGTGGGGGCGTGTGCGTTGGAGGTCTGGATCTGTGCACAGTCCCTGTGTGTAAACAGGGGGACTTGAATAAGTGGGGCAGGAGGGAACGATGCACCCTGTGTCACGTACACATATTTCCTTTACGGCAGCGGAGCATCCCAGCCTGCACAGCATCCTCAGGTGATGGGCAGGGAATGAGGGAAGCCTGTATTGAGCAGCGGTTTCTTTCTCTGCATTCTCGTGCTTGTATGCTCTGGCTTGCAACTGCAGTGCTCTCTTGTGCTAGTCAGGGCTGTGATACAGCACCCTCCTGACCACACATCCTTGAAAATTGTCTGTTGAGGTGAGCACAGCGGTCAAGTGAAGTCAGAGCGATGCTTAGTGGCTTTTCACAACACGCCACAGCAGCGGTTCTCTGAGTGCCAGGTGACCATCTGCTGTGGTGGTGGATGAGAGCTGCTGCAGCACAATGTAACAGGGGCGCCACTCAAGAAATGAGGACAGCTATCCTTGTCCTCTTTGCAAAGGCAATCTACCAACAGGGTCAAGGAGTACACCAGAAAGTGCAGTAAGTCAAAAGGAGAACAGGGAGTGTTTCTTTCTCCTCCATTTCTCTTTCTCTGCAAAAAATAATTTCTACCCCTGAGACTGCTGTATGCTCAAGCATCCTCTTTCCTTGCTGTCCAAAGGCAACAAAGATCAAATCCCAAATTTTCTTCTCTAAAAGTTACTTTTCTGCCAAATGACTGATAAAAACAAGGCATTTATGTTATTTATGTTTTAAAAAGCTAATAGCACAGAATGTAAATGCTTACAGATGACAGTCAAATTCAGTTCTGTTGCTATGCACAATTTTAGGTTCAAGGCTATGTAGCTCCATGTGCTTCACAGAAAAGAAGTGACATTTCAATTTGTTTAAAATCCTTGTTTGCATACAGCTATTATTTTAATCTATTAATTTTTGACATGCATTTTCTCCAATAAATGGATATTTTTTTTGTTCTTGGTAATGACATAATGCAAAGATTTGATTTCCTTATATTTATAATAGGTACTCAAGGGGAATTGCAAATTACTAGCAACATTGCTTAAACACAGAAATTAATTTTTAAAGACAGATTTATTGGAGAACTATTGAATTAGTTCACGTAATATATACCCCACAGTTTGATATTGCCTTCTGCCTTCTCAGCTTTACAAATATTAAGCAGATTAACTTGATCATGCAGTGAGCTGTGCCTGCAGTTTTCTCTTTTATAGAGAGGTTAAATGAAACACAACAGAACGGCTGTGCTGACTGTGGTTATAGAGCAAATCTGTGACTGGTTAAGAAAGGAATCTCTTAATTCCTGTGCATGTACTCTACTCTAATGATGACACTCTCTTCTTAAGTGTCATACCTGTCTTTTTTATATGCTGTTTTTCATGAAAGAAACAGAAGCTGCAGGATACTTTTAACAGGGAGTCTCTCCTCATTGTCCTCCTCCAAGGATATTTAAGGGTTTAGCCTGAACCTACCTCTTCCAGTCTCTCAAGGTGTGAAATATGTAATAATTCAAAATCTCTTATATGATCATTTCACATCTGCCTATGATGCTGTTATCCCTGGCCGGCCATGACAATTGATGATTGCGACGCAGAGGCAAATTCAAATGTTCAGTGCTGTGCACCACAAAACGTCATCTTTAAGATCTCTTATATGGCTTAGGCAACATCACTTGAAGAACTGTGGAGAAGGGCATGGCCGCCTCTTGCAACAGCAGAATTCCCTTTTCCTGCATAAAGGCGGCAGTCAAACTATCCTATCACAGAGCAGAAATTGCCATATGCCTTGTGCTGCTTGCAGTCAGTGCCCTGGGGGTACTGCCTTTTCTGCTCATCTTTGGAACTTTGTCTTTTCCCTCCTGCCTTTCCTCATTGCATCTTATGAACTTTTAATGGTGCTGGCTTTCTTAAATTTTGCTCTTATAACAGCTTGACCTTCACAATTCTTAAACCCAGAAACAACATGTATTCCTGCTGCTGCTCCAATTGTTTATCTGAGCAGTTCTTCCTTTTGCTCACTCTTCTCCCAGCATTCACTTGTGTTTTCTGTTTTCAGGATCCTAACTACAGAGGTGGGGCTGCTCCATATGACTCTACAAGGACACTTTGGTTACTGGACTAAAAATAGTCTTCTCGGTGTTTTCTATGTGATATACGGAGAGTACTGTGTAAACCTTGAGGTGATGTTATCTAAGCTAATGAGGTTTAAGGGCAACTTCTAGTAATGCATCATAGCACATAATAATTTTATCTCTGCATTGTAGTTATGAATTCTGCTGCCAAACTGAGACAAAACACCCAGCAACAACATTACATGTTAGAAATGCAAGGGTTAGAGATGAAGCTTAGAATGTACCAGAGAATCAGGTTTGACTCTGAATTTTAAATTTCTGCAGTTTTGTTTTATTATTTTTCATTTTTTCCAAATAATAATAAAAAATTGTTATCTGTTAGCTATAAATCATCTCAGCAGCCAGCACTGATACAACAGCATGCAGCTGAAAGTGTGGAATTGGCATGAAAGCTGAAGTACTGTTCCTTAAAAGTGCTTTTGGGACTGGCAAAAAGTGAAACTTTCTTGAAGCTGTTAAAACTCCCTGAAGTTTTTGAAGATTCAGTAACCTTGAGAAAGGAACTGTAAGTAGTAATGTAGTGTAATCAGCACTGATACTTTTAATTTTGTGTGGATTGGAGAAAAATTGTTTTGGGGGTATATTTTTAATTTGCAGTAAGTTAATCTTCAGACTATTCATTACATACACCAATATAAATACTAATGCAAAATACACTTTTATGTATACATGCACATACATAAGTTTTCAAAACACATTTTAGGTTTAGTATATTACTGCCTAGTATATTACTGGTTAAAAAGTAATTAGGTTCCTAATTAGGTTATGGCAATCTCTTTTTGTTTAAACTTTGGCATTTTCAACTTTCTCTTAACAAAACCTGTGAGTGTGTTTAGGTTTTGTTTGATTCAGTACTTTTGTGCTTTATTCCTCAAGAGCAGAATGTCACTTTCACTTTCCTATCTCTTATCAGAAGTGAGTGACAGTACGCTGCTATGGGTAAAAAATATTAGCCAAGCAGCCAAATGGTAGAGAAAAGTAGGAGAATCCAATGCTAATATATGTGTACCCTAAGCTGGATCATCATAGCACAACTTCAAGCTACTTTTGTGTGCTGGAAATGGAGACGAGAGTCTTCGCTTCTGAAGATAGATCAGAAATTCAAGTCAAGTGGGTAACACTCTGAAAATAAGTGTTTGGGAAACCATCCCCACCAAAAAAATGTTGTATTTAGTAATCCTCTCTGCTTGCAAACTCTCTGCAAATGTATTTTGTGCTAAGATCTGAGGGTTGTAGACTGATGGAAATATTATAAATCTAATAAAAACAGAAGGCAAACAATTTTTCAAGCTGACTATTGCCATTTTCTATTTCTTATGTTCCTCACCCCTACCCACTTATTTTGTCTCCCCTCTGTCTTCAAACCATTGCACCATTAGTGATAATGAGCAAACAACTATACAAAAGTTAATGCAGGTGCCTTTCCTTTAGCATGGGTCCCGTTGTCCTGGGCCATCTCCCATTCTGAGGGAGGCATCAGAGCTTCCTCAAGATACCACTTGCCAAAAGCTTCTCCTGCTACATCTCTGCTTTTGCATGCCTCTACTGTAGTTATTCCCATCAGGGCTTCCATGCTGCTGCTCAGAAGACCCCTGCCTGTCCTTTGTCAGTTCAGTTTTTCTCTGTTGATATTGGCTTCTTCTTTCTGCTCTTCGCATTCTTACAGTCCTCTCATCCATAACCGTCCATGGTGGGATCTGGGATTCATCCCTTCTCCCAGGTAGATAAGTGTCTAAGGTCCTCAAATGACAAGCTGACAAGCAGCAGCTGACTATGAAGCCAGTAAAGCCTCAGTATTCTTTAGCTACTCTCTGTTTTAAAAGAATTATAGCAGTGTGCTAGCTCAGTTGAAACTAGGATTGTAAATTGCTCTCTGTTTAAAAGGTTAACTACTTTAAGGTCTTGAAAATACACATGGTAGTTCAGATTGTCTCAAAATTTGCTGTTTCTCTGGAGACACAGTGTAAGGCAATTACCATGATTTGGGCTGAAGATTGCAGACTGACTGGATTGCGGTCTCTGCAGCCTCCCAGTTCCTCTCTCTTTGTGTGTGTGGTGAAGCCTAAAACTGCTGTTTGGTTTATCCTCAACTGGATCTGAGGTACTGGATCCACAAAATCAGTATAAGGGTTTGTTGGCAGCATCTTACTACAGACCTGAGCATCTCTAGGCTGTAACCACAAATCTTAGCTGCATTTGTGCATTGTGAATTTAAACCTTACATTGTCAACGTTGTGTTTACTTGTGTAGTGAACTGCCCCAACTGAGGTAATGCTTCTGGGTTGAACGCAACACTCCAACATACTGTACGAACCGTGGACTCACCCTGGTTACATTACTGAAGGAAATGTGCACTGTCAGTAACTCTACACATGAGTGGTACAGATATTTGCTATGGCCTGTGCCTTTCTTGTTCCACACAACACAAACATCCCAGGAGTGGTAGCTCAGTATTGCTCGGTGCTTTGTGACTCTGCAGAGAAAGAAATGGCTCCAAGCATACAGCTCTTCCAAATAGTTCCACGCTACTTTCCATTCCTGCTTCTGCGAGATTTTCTTTTAATGTGACAAACGAGTGGAAGGCAGGAGGTATGGCTGGTTGAAATTCTGTTTCATGTCTTTTTCTTGTCTAAGTCAGCCAGCTGACATCATGATTATTTCTTTCATCAGTTGAGGAACCTCCTCTCCTACAACAGAGACAAATAAAAGGAAAATAACTTTTCTCCCTTGTGGTCTTTCTCATACAGATAGATAAAAGGAATAGTGTTTGTCTTAATATATTCCTTTACTGAGCAGGAATTTCAAAGAGTCTTCATATGTTACTGATATAAAAATGAGATGGTAGCATTAATCAGAGACATCTTACCTTGCAACTGCTGATTTAAACATCATATTAAAGGTGGGAGAAGACTGTAAAATAGTATATGTTTGTCCCAAATGCAAAGTACTTGTCTGATTATCACAGTTGTTTCTCTCCTAATTGTGATCAAATTTTTTTTAAATCTTTCCTCTCATGTGAACTGCAATAGTAGCAAAACCAAAGGGACAGCTAAATCCTAGAAAGAAGGCCGCTGATTCCAGTCATCCAGAGGAAGAGACAATATGATTGACAATGTTCTTATGCTGACGGAGGTGAGGCAAACTCTTTTGCAATGAAGAACAGAAACCTGAATGAGAGGTGGTGCATCCCCTTTGTTGTCTGAACAGCTTGTCATGAGACAAATTATGCAAGAATCATTGACCACATAAAGGTAAAACAATGTGGGGCTTGAGGACAGTTGTTACTCTCAGTTTAGCTGGTACAATAAATATAGGTGTATTAGTTCTATTTACACTTAAAAATGGTGAAAAAGAGACTTTCCTGCAGCTCTGCACAAACAAGAGAGTTGTCCTCTGAAACCTCAACTAAGTTACGAGATTGATACCAAAAAAATACAAATTCTTTTTCTGTTCTTTTGAATAGTGCTGTACTTCGGGGTTTGAGTTATGTCACTATTTGGGTAATTTTCAGCTTTTGTATAAAAAGCTCGTATTGGCATGTGATTAGATGTTGCACTGTGTGGAAAAAACTCTGTGCCTTTTTTTTGTTTTGGTGTTCCCCTGTTTTTATGGTTATGACAGTTTATGACCTTAATAGCCTATTCTTTAATTACACTCTTGGGGAAAAGGAATTAATTTTCTTTTCCTACGGCTATTACTTGTAAATTTCACTGGATGTCTCCCAAAACATATGCTTATCAAAACACTTAATTACTTGTTCTTCTGTTCTGTTGTCTTCATGTTTCTTTTTGTCAGATGTTTATTTTCTGGGCTCAACCTATCCTAATCTATTTACCTTTCCCTTCTCCAGGAGCCGTTCTGCAACACCAACCAACCTTGGCAACCTTTACTCTACCTCTTCAAATTCTGCAATAGCCCTCTGAAACAAAGGTCTGTTTTCTTGTATTTTTGAGATTAAGTTAGATTATTTTTTGTAATTATTAGATGAAGCTGCACAAAAGATCTATATGGGGGCAGAAAGGTATTTTCTGCTCTGTTCTTGATTCCTCCCCTAATAATTCTTAATGCCTATTAAGAATAGGCCTGTGCCTCTAATGTTCTATTTGCCTTTATGACTGCTGTTAAGTATGGATCCTATGTTTACACAGAATTGCCTTAAATGCCTCTAAGCTTCTTCTTGAGAGAAAATGCTTAAGATGAAGCCTGTAATTGCATATGTTTATCATTAAAAGTCTCCCCTTTTCTCCTGCGTGATTCTTTGCATTTACTGATGCAGAATTTCACCCATCATTTTATTACTAGTAAGTCTGCTTGAGATAGTGATACCTGTCTTCAACTCTTCTCACTCTCTCCTCTGATTCCTCTGAAGAAATTCTATTATCAGCAGAATATGGTAGTATGCATATGGTTGACCCTGTCCTGGGACAAAAGTGGACTAGATAATTTCTTGGTATCTCCTCTGGGATCTGCTCTTCAGAATTACAGTTTGAATCCTAGAATGCAACCATTAATATTAAGACATTGTGTTCCACTGTTTGTTCCAGTGGAAACTTCTTCCCCTCCCCCCTTCCAAACCCAGCCATTTAGAATGTTTAAACTGTAGACCGTCTGTTGTGGTCTGAGGTTATTCTGTCAGCTTGACCATAATGGAAGTCTCTACTTGTAACTGTGTTTTCTGCTGCTGTAATCTCTCTAATGTTTGAAGGACATTGCCTTAAGGCTGTGCAAAGGGAAGGTGAGCATGAATTCAGCCTTGAGCTGAGTCACACAAGTAACCCATGAGTGGAAGGAGAATGGACCCTTGCCTCTAAGGGCCGAAGGAAGAATGTTCCCATTCCCTAAAGTGCCTCTGCATATCAGCTATTGATACTCTAGGGGTGAAGAATTAAAAGCATGTGAGCAAAGGACAGGATCCAGGAGATACCCACCATGCAAAGTTCATCCAGCCACCAATCCACATTAGAACCAGTGCCACCAGAAAAGCATGGAAAGTAACTGGAGATGTCTTATGGAGAGGAACCAAAGGACCCATTTCCTGTCCAGACAGCTTCTCTTGAGAAGCTGACTTCCTACCAAGAGACCTACCTTTGTGATATCAATGAGAGACTGCTAAGCCTGGTGAACCCTACAGATTACCATTCTCGCCTACTATTCCATGTAGGCTCCAGTGAGTCAGTATTAGGGAACTACTGTGATCTTCCTTCCTCCATTTCAGGAAAATGCCATTTAAAAAGTTATTTGCAAACATCTTCATGAGTTGGAGATCTCGCTGGTGAAAGGAGCAGGGGAAATGTGTGGCTCTTCATGCTTAAACAGTTACTCCGTTGTGGAGTATGCTCAGAAACAGCTAGCACAGGAAGGCAACCACTAAGAGGTGTTCCTAGGATTGTGTTTTATCTGTGAAATGTTGGCGTGTCTAGTAAAAAGTGCCAGAGACACAACGTCACAAGGTGCAAGAGGTTCTCTAAGCCAGCAACCTCCCATGTCTTCCCTCAAGCAGACCTGTTTGCAGTGCTAGCTCACGTAAGATAGTGTGGCAGTGCCAAAACAAGTCAGCATCACTTGTGTTGATTTGGTCTGCAAAGCCAGGGAAGACTGAAGTTTCCAAGATGGGAGAGTACAGTGCTGTTGTGTCCTTCTTCAGCTGGTGAGAGAGGCCTGAATAACACACAGCTTCACTGTAATTCTAGATCTGACATGTAAATTAGGCCAAAGACTGTGTTCCCAAGGCACCTGTCCCTACTAGCCCTTGCTTCTCGTAGCCCTGAGTGATACTTTTGTCAGTTGTACGTGGGATGATGACCTCTCTGCTGAGCTGCTTGCTGCTCTGGCTGCATGCAGGCTTTCCATTCCCTGGTCAAATGGAGAACAGACCAGTCTCTAGAACAGCACTATCTCTCCTCGGTGTGTAAGCATAGTAGACTGTAAATGACCTAAGTCTGCAATTATGTCTTTGCCAGGTGCTCTTCTTCTCCCTGTTCCTGTTGCCTGCTGCACTCTGTGTGGCTGCTGCTTTGTCAGGTCTAACATCCTGCAGCTCAGAGGGAAAGGGTGTGCACACTTTGAGAATGAACATTATGTTTTGCTAATTTTAAATACAACTGACAGGTTGAAGCACATCAGTCATATTAACATAATTAGAATGATGAACTGTCACATTTTATGCGTGCATCCTTCATCAAATCCTTCCCAAATATTTTCTTCTCCTGTCAGTGTTCACTTGTCTACAGAAATCACTGAGTCCCTTGCCACTGCTTTTCAAACTATGCAGTCTAGCTGTGGGCACTTGTTCTTCAAAGCATTTAATAGTGACATTAAAGGAGTGCTAAGTAATAAACAGGCATATGGAGTTGAAAGGGAATTCCTCTTTTTTGAGTATCCACATGCATCAAGACATTCTCCTGTGGAAAATATTTCAATGTTTTTCCTTGGGGCAGATAAATTCATCATCACTGTAACATTGTCATGTGAAGTAAAACTTTTATCAGGAGAACTTCCCTCCTCTCACTTCTATGCTACTCTTCTATAGCATCTTCCTTTCAAGAATCTCAGGGAAGTTCATGTAGCAATAACTTTCCAGCACTGCTGAGAGGTGAAAAAGATTGAGCCTTACGCTACAGGTGATGGATGGAAGGCATTGCTAAAGCTGTCTTGTGAAATATTCATAGCTGGCTATCAGGCAACTGCCTGCCAGCACATCAAAATTTTGACATCTACTATTTCTTTGCATTGGTAGATCTTCAAGGTAAAAATCTATATACCGTATGAGCTTAGTGCACAGCTCTATTTGACAGAACCTTTTCAAACTTTGTATCTCCTGCCTGTGGGAGCAGAATCCATACAATGTTTGCATGACTTTAATTTGAGGACAAGTTTCTTCCATAATTGGTTCTGCTGCTGCTCTTTGCCTTGTGTTGTGCTTCAGTTTTGCTTTAATTATTTTTATACTTGAGGTTGAAAGGTGCATCCTGTGATGGGCACTAATTTGACAATCAGATTTGTTTCTCTCTGTATGTTCTTGTACACCTTTATGACTTTTTAATTCACCTAAATAGAAAATGCAATTCATTTTGTGCAAAAAATATCTCTTTGAAGTATTTTCTGTTGAGAAATTTTCCCCTGAATCCAAAGGGATTTCTAGTAGAATATCTGTAAATACTTGCAATATTTTCCTTTTTTTTTTCCAGCCTGTGAAAATCTATTTTGTAGCTTTTCTCTGGAGCTGAAGAGGTAGGCACCATGGCTTTCAAACTGCCAGCCAAGCCAAACTTTCCTGGCTCTCTGCATCACGTGAGGAACCGAGGGTCCAAGAGCTGAATCCCTACTATTGTTTGGCTGCTGGTATTCCTACTGGGTTTTAGAACTGTTGAAAATCCCTTCTTGCCTGGAACATCAGGGTTTGTTGAAAGATGTGTTTTGCAGCTACAGTTAAGTATGCTTCTAAATGCTCCTGTCTCTTCATAATCCTGATTGACAGTGTTGAAAAAGATACTGAGAGGACTTTTGTCTCTTGTGATATATTGTTCAAGAGGGGAAATGATGTATTGTTCAAAGTCAGAAAATAAATCCTGCCTTTAAATGTCACTTACTTAGATAATCACTCACAGCAACACATTTACAACATCTAATGAAATTAAAAAGGAGTAAGTGCTTTAAATCAGTATTTTATTTTTAGAATAAACCCCCTCCACATAAATTAAGTCTTCTAAAATTATTTAGATACATTTATTTATTATTTCTGCATTTTTATGATCTGTTAAGGGCTTGCATTTGCTTATTTTCAGAAATGCTAATTGAAGAATAGTCAGGAAGATAGAGAGCCTTGCCAGTACTGAGTTCAACACAACAACAGCTGCTGGATCTTGCCTACTATGTTGGAAAATGAGATCTGCATTTCTTATCATACTGTTACCTTGTTCAGTCATCTTCAGACTGTAATACATTCCAGATCCTTTCTTAATTTTGTATGTAATTGTTCCTCTAAGTAGGTACTATTTTCCACTTTGGCACTTTAATCTTACTGATTTAAAGTAATTTCTCCTCGATCACTTTGAATTTTACTTCTTTTCTGCACAATCCTCATAACCCCCCCAAGCTCTGAGTTGTCCATAGATTTGTCCATCAAATGCTTCCCGTGCTGTTTGACTGATGATAGTACAGACTAATTACACTCAGGACAGGTTTGTGCAGAGCTATGTTTGATGCACTGTTTGACAGTGAGCCTCTGCTCTATTGCTCTAAGTTCACTTTTCACCTCCGATTATTGCACTTTTCAGTGTTTTCCTTGACCACATTTCTCACTTTGATGCTGAAAATGCAATATAAGCCTGTTAATGCCTCTCTAAAGTCGAGGTATATCACATCTAGCTCTAGTTGCCGAGATGAAACAGTGATGGAGGGTAAGTTGTTTTGACACAGTGTGTTTTAAATACAATAAGGCTTGAATACAACAGTATTTTTGCTCAAGGAGTATCAGGCTCGCTTGTACTGCTCAGTGTTGGTAGCCTGCAGGAAGGAAAGTTGTGCCTGAGCAGGCAGGAGGTCCTGGCTGCACAGCATGGGTGGAGCAGGCTCCCTGTGTACTTGAGGTGGCATTCCTAAGCCTGCGGTCTGTACCACTGGGTCTGGGTATGCTCTTTGCACACTGATAAGATTATGGCTTTTCAAACCAGGTTGCAGTCAAGCACTCAACAGGTGTGCTGGCTCATGTATAATGAATCTAAGCCTTGTAACACGAAGTTTGCTTTTTACCAGGATAGCCTGTTTTTGGGAGTAGGACCACTGCTTTAGAGAAGCCCATGAGATCTTGTAAGGATGATCTTAGTCCACATTTTACTTGTAATTTTTTCTTTAAAGTTTTTCTTCAGCCATTTAATAATGTTAATTTATTTGATGTGGGTTCTGAAATAATAAAAGATAATTACACTCTTCAAAATTACACTATTTTATTTTAGGTGTCAGAAAAGTTTTCTTACTGCTCAGTAACCCTTAAAATATAAAGCCTTTTGCTGTTAGGGGGAAAAAATGCATCTGTTAGAGATTCTGTTGTGATATTTTTCTTGATTCAGTTACAGAAGATGCGGCTGCCATTGATAAGTAACAATCAATCTGAATTGTCAATAAAGGGGAGCACTGTTTTAGATATCCTAAAATGAAAAGTAGTGACTTGATATGTCAGTCACTTTCAAAATATGAATCAGTGTTTCTCCCTGAAATAAACTAGCTCACATTTACATTTGTATTATTCAGTAATATTGTTATTTTACAATATTGTTGGTAAAGTTGTGAATCGACAGGTTCTCTCTGAGAAATTACAGCAAAGTACCTTAAAGCTGCCTTTTTAGACTCAAACTTTTATGTGCTCGTCTACCTACTGGAAGGAACAAGATGAAAGTTAGAGGCCTAGTGTCCCTATGGGGTAAAAAGAACGAGCTGGATAGCTAAGAATAGGATATGAAAAACCCTGTAACCTTTCAGACAATCCTTAATTTTTGTCCTACTTACAGAAGATCTAAAAATGATTCCTTCCTTCTCTACTGAAATTCTCTGCATCACTGCATACTGTTTTCAGCTCTTTCCGGTCGTTTCTCAATCACAGAAACACAGTGGATTTTATATTTTGATTTTGTCTTTTTTATGTGTTCAAGTCTCTAAACGCTTTTTTTTGGATTCATCTTGCCTCTTCTCAGTTGAGCCACACCGTTCTTGAAATGTTGTGTCCCTGTTGAACACACAATGGGGTGCTCAGCAGAACACTACTGACAACAACCATGTCGATGTGACCCAGTGTGTCTTTGTGGCTTTTCTGTCAAGCTTTGGCTGATGGCAGACACTGCAATATGCAGCCAGATTTGCTCCAGCTGAGCAACTCTCACCCATTGGAGCTGCTCACTCAGACATTTTGGGGAATGACTGTGTAACAGGCTTGACAGATATTATACTTAACGCCTTAAAGCGTTAAATAGCTTCTTCTGCAACATTCAGTAATTTTATCTATCCAGTGAAACAAAACAAGCATCTAATATGAAAACAAGCACTAATTCCATGCAAAAATTCCACTGGATATTTAAAATGTTTATTAGAAAATGTAGTAATAAAAATAAGGGAAAAGTATGAGATCTATTTTTATTTCAATACACAAAGCAGATTGTGTCTCAAGGTGAAAGGAGATTTCAATTGTTTCTCGAGATGAAAAGGTAGACTATGTCATATAGTTATCGACTTTGACTTCCATTCAGATTTTAGTAAACAGAAAACACTGCCCTCCATCCACAGTTCTGTAGCTGCAGGCTGAATATTTGTTCCAATTTTACATTGGAAATTGTGAGTAGACAGGTTTGAACCCAGGTAAATCTTTGAGCTCTGTAGTATTTTAAATTTGGTCTCAATGCAGAATTGAAAAGGTTTCTTTTGACCACCACCACTACTGAAGAACTGACCAGGTGGATGCTCAGTTGGCACTGTGCCTAGCAATGAGGTGATGCAAGGCTGAGCCAACGTTCCTCTAGTGAACGTAAGCCAGAGTCCCCACTTTTCTGAATGACCCCATGGTCCAGAGCAGTACATAGACAGAAACCTGAAAGAACACATGTCCTGACAGTGCCCCCCAAAACTTAGGAAATATAATTTGAAAAAGTTCTAGGACTTTGTAAAGATATAACAGAAATTGTGTTGGCACACTCATTAATATAGTGGAATTAGACATCCCTCCTCTTTATTTGGAACTTTTAAGTTCCAAAGGGAATCAGGAGGCATGTGCTTCAAGAACACGTAGCTGCTATTGAAGAGTCCTCTGGTTCCCTAGTAGAGTTTTGTGAAATTCTTCGTCATTTTCACAGGATAAGATGGAACATACTACAGCAGCAGGCCATCACATTCATGATAATTTTGGGATCTTTCAGTCTATTTTGCAGGAAGTGTCACTCTCTACATGTGAAAAAAACATCCCTACCTTTTACTTTTTAGTGCACTTATCTCCAGTTCACTAGTTCTGGTAGCTGATAAAGGAAGCTTCTTGCAGAAAGTTCCCATATCCCTCATCCTGGGTAGGTGCCAAACTGCTCAGCCAGCAGGCTCAAAAAGGAACAAATATCTCCTGCCTCTCAAGCAGAGCTCACGAGTCGGGCTTGTTGCTATACTGATTGTAGCCATGCAGCTTTAGGATGGTTTGGGCAGGATAGCTGAAAATGGAGAAGGGCTGATTTTCACAGAATATACCATGTAAACATATCTTCAGTGGATCAAATTTGGGAAGAAAAAATCCTTATTATCTCTGGTTTGCTTAAGACTGAATAACAGTTGCTATTCTACTCAGTGTTACACACTCAGCTGAATGCAAAACCTGTGTGTTGTTACAGAAATTAATAGGAAGGCTTGAGTCTCAACATATCCATATGGGATGCTTACTTGCAACTTTTCAATTAAAAATATGCAGGGAAACCAAAAACCTTCTGTTTCACTACTTCTGCAAGACAGATGGGGAAGGCAGTCTTGCTTCAGAGGGACAGAAGTATCAAGTCCACAAATACAGCCATTGACAAATGTGACATGAGGAACCACCGACCCGAAGCACTGGGCTCCGAAAATAGTCACAGCACCTGTGGCTTATGTGTGCACCAGGAGGATTACAGAGTGCGTCCCAACATATGCAATGCAGCTCCAGAGGAGGGGCTTTTCTAGCATCTTCGTCGCCAGGAAGGCCCAGGGTGTGCCACACACCATTGACGCATGTGTGGCTGCTCTTCTACTGCCTCCTGCCTTTGTCTGGATAGGTGCCAGGGAAAGGGGTGTCCTTTTGGCACCAGGCCCTACTTTCTCCCACCTCCTACCCTCGCCTGTCGTATCATATCTGTCATGGAAGTGACCCCCAACAGCTCAGCCACCTTACAGAATCACAGCATCACAGTATCACAAGGTTGGAAAAGACCTTTGAGATCATTGAGTCCAACCTTAGCAGCCATGAAGCCTGCCTGACCATGAAGCAGCCAAGAGAATCCGCTCAGGACAGCCTCGCTGGCCCAGGGCTTTTATTAATTTTGCCCGCCCTGTTGTGTGGAGTTGGTAGGACTCCAGTGAAAGCCTGCAGCTATACTGGAACAGCATGAAATGGGCACTGGGCACATTCCTATGGTGTTACCCAATAAGCATTGGTTGATTCCACTTCTTCAGTCGCACTGGCAAATTTTCCTTGCCCTGACAGCTTCACAGATTGCATATTTCTTCGTTAGAATACTTTCCCTTTTTTTCTATGTAAAATATTGTGCAAAATGATAATGCCATTGGCAATTTCTGAACTTCTGAACTTCTGCTTGTCTGTAAGGAAGGGGATGACTTTGTGGCATTTATTTGTTGGCCCTATAGGACTCATAGATGCATAGATATCTCCTGAGGATGAGATGGCTGGGTGAGGTGTGCTTCCTCTATCTACTTTTAACCCTCCATGCCCCAGCATTTGTCTTCCATGCTGCTTGCAGAAAACCTGGACATCCTCTGATTACAGGACAGGAATTCCTTTGCAGAAACCTATGGTGGAACGATTAATTTATGAGTGCTTTGAAGGTGATAAAACCCTGGTATTAAGATTTTGATTTATAGATGCTCCTTATGGCAAATATACTGAGCTATGTATTCTTTATACCAAACGAAGGAAAAAAAAGTGAGAAAAATGGTTGAGGTGCTGTGAAGTGTTTTCTCCTTCCTTTCAGGGGCAGAGTGTTTTCACTGCTTCAAATTTCAATGTGACTGTGACTTTTTGGAAACATACATTTATGGCTGTTGACTTTCAAAGACTGTATAGAATGTAAGGTTTATTTTCAAGCCACAGTGTTCAAATGTTACCCAGGTGAACTATGGAAAAGGTGAATACTTTAACAAGTTTTTGTGTAATATGCTGATTGTGTTGAACCTAGAGCTGATGGGAAGTCTAATGCTGGCTTTGTCACTGGCCTTATGTAATTTTGGTAAATCATTTAGACAGATCTATGTCTGGTTTGTCTTCCTTTAAATTAGAATAATATCACAGACCTGATGTAAAGCTGAATGAGTTGCATATTAACAGGGTAATATTTCAGTAGCCTGTCAACATATTCCTAGAAACTGAAACGCTGAAGACTCACTCTTTTGTTCTTCTGTAATCTGCTCCAGGCCACTCTGAGTGAATATAATCAGAATACGCACTTTTTAAGTGCTTATTTCTAGCCAGCAGCTGGCATTTGATCAACAGATAATGTGGCATTTTTAAACTTGCTGCCTTCAGGAAATGCACCTACACACTTCTGTTCCCCAACATCCCTGCACCTAGGTTCTTTCACCTGACCTAATGAAACTTTCTCCCTTTTCTTCAAAGTGAAGGTTATTTATCTGGCAATATTCTACTTACACATATTTGTTTTGATTTGAAAAGCGTATTTTCCAGTTACAATCTTACAAAGGAGTCTGAAATATATGTGTAAGACTATAAGCTTGGACCTTTAAGAGCTAAATGCCCTTTTTCCTCCCCCTGTGCTTGCTTGGTATTCTATAATGAAATATCTCTACTTCAGGTCTCCAAGGGCAAAACGAATATTCCTTCCCATACACAGGGCCCCAGCTTCTTAATATGTATTTCACAGGAGCATCTTTCCCCAAAAAGAGTGGTAGCACAAAAAAAGAAGATAAATTAGGTTGTTAAAGCCATAGTAAAATATGAAGGTCTGTAGAGCAGTGTGGTCAGAGATTTTTTTTTGTTGTAGCCATGACTGAAAGATCCTGTTGCTGAACATGATGTTTTGTTCTCTCTAACATATCTTGTGCTTTCTAAAAAAGATTCCACCTAAATAAGTCAGTGTTTTTGAGTTTCGAGACCAGTTGAGGAGACTCTATATTATTGACTGATGAATTTGAAAGGTGATATTTGTCAGAACCTGTAGAAACACTTGCTCTGCCACATGAGGAAAGGATTGTATAGATTTCCTGGATCAGTTATTTTAATTTTCACTCTGTAGGTTTGTAAATTATTTTTCTTAATTCTGATTAATTCTTTATCAGAGCAATGAAAAGCTGATTTTTCAAGTTAGTGGCTTTCTCCTGACTTTCCTTTTTATTATTTTTTTTTTAAATTTGGTTATTTACTGCTAATTGGCAGTGGTAATTCTCCATAACATATTGACCTTCTTCATGGCAGATGCAGCACGACAGAGAGTCCCAGATAGCTTTCCTCTATGCCTCATTATGCTGAGAGTGCCCTTATGGCTTCAGAGTGCATGACCTGGAAGATGCTGCTGGGTGTCTGTTGTACTTGTGTAAAGCTGCAATGAATGGGAAGAGAGGATTTCAGGTCAGAAGAAATATGAGATGTGAAAGCAGTAGTGGGTGGAGCAGTGCCTTTTCAGGTTCCTCAGCACTGTGAGATTAGTACGTCAATGGCAAATCACAGCCCTTGCTCCTCGCAGTTGTTCATGCACATTGCAAGCTGATGAGAGGGCATTGCTGCAATGCAGCTTCTGGGAAACTGCCTGAAGTTTTATAGAAGTGTTAGAATAAAAGCAAGTGACAGTTTGCACTTGCCTCAGTGAAAACATCAGGGGCTGGGTCAATCTAGGAGAGGACACACCAAGAGAGTCCCCTATGCAAAGAGATTCACGCTGTCAGTGCTGTGAGTTGAAATCGGAGGTGCTGCAACAGTGATGGCCACTGTTTTGTTCAATGCACTGGGAAATATTCAGAGCTAAAATGAGCTTCTCTTGCTTGACCAAATGTCATTTTGACAGGGCTGTAACAGATTTTCTGTTCTGCAGGCGTGGAAAACCTGTGAAATACATTCACCTGGCTTATAAACATACTCTTCTCAAGAAAAAAACCAACCACGGTATCCTCAGTTTATCCCCACCTGAATCCCAATCAAACCCATATTTCTACCTTGTTCTGATGGTTCTTGGAGGACATCAGGAACAGCATTTACAGGGTCAATGAGACAGGTGGGCTCAGTGCACTAGCACTGGCTTTCCACCTTACAATGTATTCTTTTTTTTTAGCTCAACTGGATTTTGCTAGCTTTCCCTGTGCTCTTTCCCATACTGAGGGCTATGCTCTGAACTCTATAGAAATCTAAATGATCTTGGCTTCTCTAGACTTTCACTGTGGTCAATAGGGAGAGAAGGTCTCATCCTAGGAACCAGATTACAGTGCATTATGTTTCCAAGTGAAATTTCCTGAAATTTAGGGTTTTCTAAACTGTTCCTTATGAAGAGAAAGATTAAGGATATTCACCTTTCCGTTCTAGTCTAGGATGTGTAAGAGACTGTAAAAGACTCTCTTAGGTGACTGTCTCAACCTTGCTGACACTTGAGACCATAAACCAGGCTGGAGTTTTATGGTCGTGCTGGCATCTGGTACGGAGCTCCCAAAGAGACTGGGGAGGCCATCTTCTGTTTATGCAAGACATAACCTAATCCCTCCCGTTAAGCACCGAGGTGCCAGAGAGCTGGACAGAGGGGCCTGGGGACCCCCGAAGACCTCTCCCACGATGCATGTGTATCATCACCAGGTGGAAGGGACGGTTAAGATGCTATAAAACAGGAGAAACGATCAACATTGAGTTGGAAGCACTCCCCCACCGAACATCGAAGCAGGACCTGCGGGACGCCGCTGGATCCTTGGTGGTAACTATACTTTCTCTCCCTCTTTCTCTCTTTTTCTCTCTCTCTCTTTTTCTCTCCTTCTCTCCTTTCCTGTTCTTTTCGTCTCTTTCACATAGGTTATAATAAACTATAATGTTTGATTGTGACATTTGTCTTAAATTCGCCCTTGGTATCGTTTCAAACCCTCTCAGATCAGTAACAGATCGAGACATTTTAATTGGCGTCATGGACAGGATCCCTCTGGCAAAAGTGTCCCACATACATTATATGTTATTGGGGTCATTAAGTTGTTTGCCTCCTAGAGGGTGTAAACTAAGAGGTGACTGTAACGGAATTAAGTTTATACCCCCCACCCCCCCAGGACGTTAGAGCCTTGTTCTTGCAGCAAAGCCACAATGGAAGAAAAAAATTCTGAGGGGGGTGTTAGAGCCTCAGGGGGCATTAGCGCCTCATTCTTGCAGCAGGTCCGCAATGAAAAATTATGAGGGGGTGTTAGAGCCTCGGGGGGCCTTAGAGCCTCGTTCTTGTGGTCAACCTGCAATGGAATTCATAAGTTGTGAGAGGGATCTCTCTTGTTCCACCTCTGACCCTGAAGTGTTATTTAAATTTTGGAGTTGTTTCGTGCAAGACCTACAGTGTCGGGCCTGGATTGGGCCAAGGAGAACTGGCATAATTTGTAGAGTGTTACGGACCGTGTAGTCGTACTGCAGAAAGATGCAAGGGTAAAAACTGGAAAGGGGAAATCATTAGTCTGTGCTGTACTAGGTGCTAGTTTGGCAGCGACTGTTGCAGATCGCACTGGCCAATACAGTCAAGAGAACTGTGTCATTGAATCTTTGCAGAGCTTAGTGCAAACACTGAAAAGCCAAATTGTTGATCTCACAAGGAAAAATAAGGAGTTAAGGGAATAACTGGAGGAAGAAAGAAATCAGTCATCTCTATTGAAGGATGTTTTAAGGGATGAGTTGGCTCGGAAATGTGATTCAGGGGCCAAGTAAGAGGAACATTTGGTTGAACGGGGGATCCGCCAGGTCGCCCCTATTTATCCACTGGAGGAGCTTAGGGAAACAAAAGCGTGGATTACGGAGAGTCCCTGCCTACATCCCTTGATAAAGACGGAGTATATTTATGAGGATGGTGAAGATCAGAGGCCAAAGTTTTCACAGAAGTTGACTTAAAATTTCAAAGAAAAACAAAGTCTGGATTTGCTTAAAGTTGAAGGATGCACAAGGAGATTTCCAGGCCTGAAGCTTCATTCCTGGTTGTACTTAATTGGAACTTCACTTATGATGAAGAATGAAGGATATGTTTAACTACAAGATGTTCCTACCAATCGGAATATTCCCTGGGAAGAAAACCAAGAAGAAGTCATGTGTTTTATTTCAAAATCTTGTGTTTATTTGTTTTATTAGAATAGACTTCTTCCCAAAAAGAGAATGACAACAACACATTAAGTCAGCACCACAGGTCCTGCATTTGTTTCTGTGGTCTGATGAAATATGAGACTCAGGAAGAAGGAAGAAGAACTGAATAAGGTATGAGCAAGTGATTGTAGGAGGGAAAACTTTTTCCCTCGTTTGTTTTTTTCAAGTTTTTATAGCCATGGCTGCGTGTGTAAAATGGTTCTGGAATATTATTAAATGGTCTTGCATTCTGATTTCATAACATAGACATCGTGTGTTTGGTTTTAACTGTTACCCTAAAGAGCTCTCAGAAAACTGGGCCCTATGTATAATAGAAGATGACTTAAATTAAATGAATTAACCATTTATACAAAATTTATTACTGTGAGAATAATGTAATATGTACAAAAAGCTGTTGTCATGGAACAGTCATGGTGTCTGCAAGGCATTATCTCAAGAGATAGACCAATTTTTCACAGGTCAGAAGAAGATAAGAAAAGGTCTGGAAAATTTAACTTCTGGAAGTCAGAAGGTAACTTTAGGAATCACACATTTTAGTGCATATGGAATTGTGCTGCTGATAAATAGTAAAATCTGTACAACATTCTGTCTTCTGTTCCACATGCCACAGTTATGGAGGTATAATGTGACTTCTTGTAAACACAATAATGAAATACAAATTTTAGAAAACTTGAAATTTGGATGCGATCCTACCCAAATGTCACCATACAGACCTATTTCTGTTAATTAGGAAACTCATATCGAAATGTCTCCAGTATAACAAAAAAATCTGTGTACAGTTCATTTCTGCACAGAATGAGCTCAGGTTTCTCTAAAGGAAGTTTTCAAAACAGTGGCCAGAATTCAGCTATGAATAGAATAGCACCTTAAAAATTAGGAAGTGCCAGCTGGTGTCAGCTTTAACAATTCCCTATCCTTCAGGTTTCAGGTACAGTTAAGTGCAGCAGCAACAGTTTGAGTCTTTGATTTGAGGGTATGCCTTATGTCAGAAGGATATAATTGAATATATATTTTTATCAAAAGCAAGACAGACATTAATTTGTCTAGACTTGGAAGCATGAAATATTCTTCAAGGTTGATTGTTTAGCCTATTAATGCTAACTTGCTTCCTGGTTTATAAAGCAGAAATCCATTAATCTGCTAAACATTCTCATGTAGTCTGTTGTATATCTACTGAGAAAAAAAAATGGGACGATATTTGAAGGTCATCTCAACCCGTTTTTTTCCCAGTTTGTCTTCTAGGTGGGTTTTTATATGTAAACTTGAGGTCCTGTGTCTGTTTTTTTTCACAAATTTATTGTATTTCCTTTTATTTTATGTTAGAAGTGGAGAGGGAACTACTGAATCTGGAGGATGTACAAAGCTGGCTTTAGCTACAGTTAAGACAGTACAGATGTGAAGGAGGGGCCTGCTGAGCATCTACGGACACTTCAAAAGGAGTGGAGGAAAAGTGTTTACCTGCGAATGCCATTTCCCAGCGTGGCAAGTGTAATGGAAAAGGCATGAAATCCCAGTTTTCTCTGAGTCATCCTTCCCATTTTCTCCATTGACTACAGGTATCTTTCTGGCTGGTGAGACTTCTCCACCTGTTACATCCTCAGTCACACTGGTCCTCCATTGGCTTTGTGCAGGCAAGGACTTTTTGATGATGTCTGTTATGCCTTTGGCCTTTCCTAGTTGTTTGCCTATACCTGATTTCTCCTCAGAAAACCCTGAACACCTGAGTGATTACTAAGGAAAATGCAGCATACAGTGACTGGCATTGCTTAGGGGAAAGGTGAAACACTGGAAACTTTCAAATGCCTAAGAAGAGATTGGAGCACATTTGGTGAGCACATCGAGTGGAATTCTGGTTTTGTTTCCTCTGAGAAGGTGTTTTGTAGCCACAAAGACTGCTTTATGGTCTGGCCTGGCATTTGGAGACAGTGTGGGATTTGCTTTGAAACTTCATCGCTACCCCATGCCAAAACACATGTACAGATGCAGCTGTAGTGCTTCAGGCTCTGTGATGCTGGGCCAGAGTTGGGTGTTAAGAGAGGCAGGTGGGATGGCTTATCTGTCAAAATCATGTCATGAATGAGTTGTGTCATATCTTAATCGCTGTCAGGGAAGTTAATTATCAATAGTTTAGATTCAGAATGCGAGTATGTGGACATGTGATGAGAGAGCCCTGAAATATGTATTTGTATGTGGGGAATGGGTAATGTTCACAATCATTAGGTGAACTTTGAAGTAAGTTGTTTTCCAGACTTCATAATGTTTATAATAGTTTGCATATCTATCTAGAAAATCTATGATAGTATAATTTATATAGCATTTAATACTACTTGCGCATGTATGCCTAGTAGCAAAGATTCCATTTTTATAAAAATCTGATGAACCTTTCTACATGGGTTGTTTTGAGGATGTTTTTGGAGGAGAAAAGTGTGAAGCATCTCTATAGCTGCATCCCTGCACTTGTTCAAGAGACAAGATAAACACTAGTGCAAAATCTAGCAGTAATTGTATTCAAACAGCCACAAAATGCACTGAAGAAATTCACCATCTACATAACTGGTTCATGCCTTCATTTTGCACAGAGCAATGGTATCAGTTCACCTGCTGTTGTGCAAAGCCTTCAGCAATCTTAAATTTAAAATGTGTTGCATTAAAAAATATAGAAAATACTATCAATCCATATTTGCCATAAGAGAAGCAGTAACATAAATCTTGATATTCCTTCTGTATTTTGAATATTTTGGGAATTAGCACCAAAAAATAACCTTTTCTGCATCAAACACCATTTTGCTTTTCTGCTTCTTTATTTCTTTCTCCCCCCTTCATTCTGCCACATCCCACCAACCCCAGACTGGCCTTCTCCCTTTATTTGTATAAATTATTGAGGATGCAATTATTTATGGCTGCACATAAGGATTCTAGATGTCTAACTATCTGTGGTCACAGATCAGATAGTTTGTTATCTACATCACTATTTGCACCTGCAAATCATTGTGCTTCAAAATTATCTCCTCATCTAATCGTGTGCACAAAACAGAGATTGGATCAAAGCTGCTTTAAAAATAATGTTTCTGATTTTGTTTGGTATGCCCCAGGTGGAGAAATATTAGCAGGCAAGTCTGTAAAATTCTGTTTTTCAGGGCCTCCTTGATTGTGTAAAACTTCAAAAAGTAAAAAGCAGTGTAAATTTTATAGTCTAGCAATAAATCTGTGGTAAAATTAAGGGGAATCATATAGTCACGTGGTGAAACTAAGAATCTTTCTCTTTTAATTTCATCAGAACTGACACAGGAACATATTAGAGATACATTGGTTTTTTTGTATGACTCTTGTCTCCAATTTGTGGCAACTCTCACATTTATTGCCCAGAAGAGCCTCTGATACTGCTTGTGGTTGCAGGAAATTAAACACTATCACTGAGGTAGACAGGGAAAGCAAACCATTATTATGTGATCCGTGTAGTTGGCCTTGGACCAGCTCAGTTAAGTCTAAAAGAATAGCTTGAGTTACAGTAGATGGCACTCAAGAACATGCATCCAAGCACTTGGATTTTGTTGGATCCGTTGAACATATTCATTGTGAAGACTTCCATATGTGCAGCATTTTGGATAATGGTAAGAGTACTGATTCTCATAGTAGAAAATATAAGGAAAGTTTGCCATATGGAAGATATGTTGGGCTAATTAACTCCTACTCTCATACACAGAAAAATAGTAAGAACACAGGGAGAGGTGACATCATAGCAGGGGTCTGCTACAGGCCCCTGGATCAGGCAGAGCAAGCTGATGAGGCATTCTATAGACAGATAGGTGCAGCCTCGTGTTTGCAAGGCCTTGCCCTCGTGGGGGACTTCAGCCACCCTGATATCAGTTGGAGGCACAACACAGCAGGGCACAAGCAATCCAGAAGGTTCCTGGGATGCATTGATGAGAACTTACTTCTCCAAGGGATAGAAGAGCCAATGACGACATGTGTTATGCTGGGCCTCGTTCTCATCCACAATGAGGGGCTAGTAAGGGAAGCCTTGGCTGCACTGACCATGAAATAGTGGAGTTTAAGATCCTAAGGGCAGCGAGGAAGGCATGCAGCAAACTCACTATCCTGGACTTCAGGAGGACAGATTTGGCCTCTCCAGGGATCTGCTTGGAAGGGATAAAGCCCTGGAGGGTGACTCAACCACCTCCCTGGGTGACTCAACCACCTCTTCTCCAACTTCAGGCCTTCCTACCTATGAGGATTCCAGTTTAAGGAATCATTAGGCTACATTTTTACATTAATAGGCTTTACTGGTATAAAAAAAGAAATTGTAATACTGGTTGCATACAGGACATTTAAAATGAATGGCTGCGAGGAGAGGGAGACATCTGGCTCCTACAGTTTACTGTAAGAGCATAAACTGGTTCTCAAATATCGAACAGACTTTATTATCACCCAGTATCAAGTACTTCAACTAAAAGGAACAGCTTTCTCAAAATAATGGTTCTGTCTGCCATAACTCGCAGCTCAATGCAATTTTGGAGGAAAAACTAGCAATGGAAACATCCACTGAGTCTGCCTAATATCCGCTTTCAAAGAACACAACACTTTCTAAGACAAGGACATTAAGCTCTCATCTGCTAGTGATCATGCTGAGAAGCTAATGCTAATGCAACTACATATTGCTTTGCTATGAATATTTCCAGTATGCCTTCATACTTAATAAATTTTTGGGTTGTGTACCCAATAGAGATGATGGCAGAGTCCAGAGTCGGAACTAAATTCAGGTTATTCACCTTAATTCTGTTGTTCAGAAAGCATATCCTGTTACACAGATGCACAATCCAAATGGCCGGCCCCTAAACTCAACAAAGTTTTTGGTACCTCCAAATGAGGTATACACACATGTAAATCAGGCAGCACAAGCTGAGGAAGAGCATATACTAGTTAGAAGAAGATGCATTAAGAATCTTGTTGCATTAACTTTCTGTTTTGTTCTTGATGTAGACATTACAAAACCAGCTCCCCTTAAAATGAGAAGTGCGGATTTAATAGCTGGAGCAATATGCACCAATGTCCTCCTACCTAGACACATCCATCTCGCATTGACAGCCCTGCACAAAATAAAGCAGGGTTATACCTGTTCAGCTGTTGACCAGAACAATGAGATTCTGCAGGAAGCAATGCTGGAAACTCTGCAAATATGTCCTAGTAATAAAAACTACACCTGTGGGGCTTGCACGTCTGTTTTGAGGAGGCTTCCCCTCCGCAAGTCTACCATACCCTTGTAATCTTTCTAAATGCTTTCAACCAAAAGATCTCTGGCAAGAAAGGTGTAATCAAAGAGCTTCCAATATAGCTAGAGTGTCTTTGGAAGGAAAAATCAGGGATTAAAGGATTCTGGATCACACCAGTCCAAGGACTAGATAGTTAACCCCCCCCCCATATATCAATATAATTGAGGTCACATTTTAAAAATGTAAGATCTTTGTGCAGAGTCTTTCTCAGCGAACCAGAGTTATTTACAGCTAAAAGAGTAGAGGTACGAGGTCATATTATCCTGGCAAATGAAACACTTCCAATTGCTTTTACTTATGTACATGTATCTGCTTGTGACAACATTCAACATAAACCAAAACTGAATTAAGACAACAGAAACTAACAGTAAGCACACAGACATGCATTCTGCTTAAAAAAAAAAAAAAAGTTAATCTAGTCTATTTTAACCATGTGCAAATAGACATATCCAAATTTTATTACTGCAGCTTATTAAACTTCTCTGGAATTCTAATGTGAAATATGCCTATCACATCAAGATGCTAAGATGCTGCCCCACGTGATGTTTTCAGGGAACAGCAGTTCTTGAGGTTCTATTTAGAGTGCTATCCTTCCTGATAGCACCACAGGGAACACAACAAGATTGTATGGCTGCCTGGGAAGTGAACAGATGTGACACTACACCAGTCAGCTATTTCACCACAGTTACATGACTATCCGCATTAGCAATCCTTGTCCAGCTTTGAAGATTCAAGTACAAATAAAAAACAAGTCCCAAACATGTACACACACAAAGAAATCCTTTGAAATGCTTGAATTCTTTTCTATGCATGAAGAATATTTAAATTATTTACATCTCAATGCAATACAAACCAAGCTTATAAATTATTACATTTTGAACACATACAAGGTTTCCTATAAGAAATATTTGCTGTATTTAACCTACTGGCATGAACATGATGTACATCATCAGTAAATGGTGACAGATACGTTAAAGGTTAATATGTTAGTCATAAATATTGGTACCAAGGTGAAGAGCTATAAACGCGAATGTGTTCTTAATACTCAGGTGTAAAAACTTGAATCTGAAAAACACTGACAAAGTTGCACACCCTGTACAGACCACAGAATACATTTACCCAGCAAAAGCCAAATCTGAACATGTGTTAATAAACCAAAACACAGCAAAATGTGGTGAAATGAACAGATAAAACTGTGTACAGTGAGCATGAATGTTTAAATTTCAAACAGCATTTTTTTACTCCTGTGAAGGAATAGGAATTATGCTTCAGAACAGGTATTATGTTTTTATAAAGCTCTGCGTGTTCACAGGACTTCAAAAATGCATGACGAAAATTCACTTTATAAAAACTTAGGTAAATTGATAGAGGATTTATGTTCATTTAGCTTTTGCAAATGGAAAATTTAAAAGTTTAGGGCAGCATGGAGACTCTCATTATGGACTGAGGAGCAGTGTAGAAGTTCATAATCACCACAAGGACGTCTTTAGCCTGATTACACAGTTTAGAATCAAAAGAAGGCCATCAGGAAAAAAAAAAGGGAAATTAAGTAATACGAATTGACACTCCAGTAGGGAAAAAGCACTTCAAGGTGCTGAGATAAATACAGATCACATGACTTCTCACCAGAAAGCACCTAACTGACTTACTTTCACCCACACCACAGTTACTTTGTTAAGACTCTGAGTCTGAAGTCTAAACGTCTACAAAGAAATGTGAAAACCACTGCTTTCAAGTCTGTGTCCTTATGGCCTGTGTAGATGCATTTGGGAGAAGCTGCCAGGAACTGTTCATCCTGGAGCAGGATGACACAGGACAGCTCTGCCCTGCTTTTCTGAAGAAGGTAAAAACCTCTCTGGTAAACTTCAGGAGCAGAGTTCCAGAGAGAAATGTCCACACAGACTCTGTTTTTAAATCTTTGTCCTTCTATTATACAGCTTTACAACAAGGAATATCATCAGCTCCTGAAGGGGAGAAATGCATTTATTAAACCTCTATCACCTTTTCTGAAGTAATCTTGGTTTTAAAGTACAAAGTAATCTGCCCACCCCCTCGGGTACAAATGGAAAAGATCCCTGGATTCAGCTCATACAAATGTGAAAGCTGGGATCTGTAATTTCTGACAACGAATGCAAGGGAGCAGCTTGGCTTTCATTGTGGCAAATGCAGTTAGATAAAACAACGTTGGGAAAGAGATGGGGAAGGAAGGAAGCATCCATATTAAATCACAGCTGTAAGAAGGTTATGTTTATCTCATTTTAAAAAAGAGTCTAAATTTAGGCTGCAGTAAGCATGCTCCTCAGTATTAAAAACTGATGTAAAGAGAATAAACGTAAACATTGAAAAGCAAAGTAAACCAGTCTCTCCATTTTCTCGCATTCCTTTCTCTCTCCATTTTAATAAAGCGAAAGCAAAAATTTACATATGACCCATGACACCAGTGTTCAGCAGGAGTCAAATGGAGATGTTACTGTATTCATCTGCATATAGATGAGAAAAGGCTAATTCTACTATGGTTTGAAAGAACATTGGAAGAATATTTAAAAGCACAAGTGTAATCAAGGTTTGTTGAAACAAAGACCAGACATCTTTCATGGAAGTAAGCACAGAAGGAATTTAGCAGATGGGAATAAACCAAAAGCGATAATACCTGCGGATCTTTATTTCTTACAAGCCTCCAGCATTTTTATTTTTAAGATTTCTACATGTAGAAAGAGGAGCTATTACTACTTACCCACCTCAAAACCTGGATGAACCCCAGATCCAAAAGGGACACACAACTCACACTTCCTAATCCAGAAACAAAAGTGTGCAAGCCACTCTTTTGGCAGAGCTATATTGATCTTAAGTACCTCTATTTAAACTTCTGTTAAAGAGCATTCTACATCCTTTAAAATAATCAAATGTGAAACAGCCCACGTCTTTCCAAACTGATAATTTTGAAGCAAATCAATCAAGGCTATGGAACATGTATAACTAAAGAGGAAATTGTATATTGATTCACTCACTATATTCCTTAGAGCTACGGGTGCACTTTTTAAATGGATTATTGTGAGAGCAGTTTTCAGTGTGGGGAAGTACTTGTTTTACCTGTACGGTTTCATTTGAATTTGGCGGTGTTTTCATACAAGCCAGAGAACACAGGACAGAAAGGAGCTCAGGAAACATTGAAAAAATGTGTCTCACGGTTCTCAATCCAGTTCAGTATCCTCCTATTAGTAGTTACATTTAGATGATGTTTCTTGCCTTGATGACAACATTGCGTAAGGCAGGGCCAGATGTCTTACTGGAGAAACACCACATCTACTTGTTTCTCTTCCATCTCCAAAGTCTACTGTTCTATTAAGGGATTACATTGGATGGACGTGATTGTTCTTTTACAAATCTACGCATTTTCTCTTGCTCACTTGAAATTGCTCACATTTCCAGAAAACAACTGGACCTTGTAAATAAAACTAAGTGGCCTATAATTTCCCAGGTTCCATCTTACTTTCTTTACAATACAAGCTCATTGTTTGCTCTTTCCAGTTTCTGTATACTCCTGTCCAGTTTTGATGAACAAGAGGTTGATCTATCACATCTGATCTCTTACTTCCTTCCCAGGGGAAATGAGGACACAATGCCTTTAAAGAACTGTCAACTTCCTCAAACTCTTTTCTCCCTTAGACAAGTTTAATATCTACATATTTTTACTCTGCATATGAAAAGTTTAGGTACTACATCAGCTCATGCTCAGGAACTTAAACTTAGAAGACTTTGAAAATACTTTCAGAATATTATTCATCATTTTCTCTTCTAAAAAAATGCAGCTCAAAGAAGCTGGTTTTCCTCTGTTCCAGCAATCACTTCCATTAGACATCAAGTCTTGAGCAGGATATTGGACTAGATGACCTCCTGAGGTTCTTGTACAATTTGCGTTATCCTAGGATACTAAGAACCAGGAGTCTATCTCATCAAAGTCAAGAGTGCTAACAAACAGTCATTTTACAAATGAGAAACTTTTCACTTTCCTTTTAGCACAATTTACTTCTCTACTTAAACTCCTGTACAACACAAAATGAGTGGTCTTTTATAACATGCCTGCCTTACAAATAAACATAAACTCGATCCAAATACGCTGGAGAATCATCCCAATACATCCCAAAATCTACTGCCCTATGCCTTTGGCAGTTATGTTTTTCCACAACAGAGGATAGTTCTTGCCTGTAGAAATAAAAAAGCACAGTGCTAGCACACCAAGCCTTTAAAATAATATTGAATTATTTAGTGGGCAGTAATGAAATAACATTGGAAGAATTTTTCTGCATGATTCTGAATAATCTGACATCATACTTAAAAAAATTCATAGGTTTTCAGGCACAACTCTTCTTCTGTTAAATTATATAAGTTAAGAACTTCAGTTTGGCTCCTCACAGACTCCTACTTTCTTCGATGAAACTCAGTCATGCAAGCTTTGGAAATATTATAGACTTACCAATTGCTAAAATCACAATAATTTTCCAGTAAATGAAACGCAACAGCAATGTGGCATTGTTTCCACAAAATCTCAAAAGCTGTAAGGCTGGAATTAGCATGCTTCTTTGGAGAAAACCAAGAAAAAAATTCTGTAAAACCTAAAAACGAAGGCAAAATGTACTTACAGTGTTGGCGAGTTCTAAATAGCTTCCTCCAACAGAGTTGCTAAAATTTGAGGCCTGAGCTAGAATTCTCTGCAGAGCAGCCTGTTGAGTCACACTGTTTCCACCATATTCCAACACCTTTTGCAGTTTAAAATGGCTCTGGAGGTCTGGACTCTGAAGGTCTCTTGCTCCTGAATCATACTCCCAGCTTTCTCTGGCTCCTGATAAGGCACCTAAAATACAGAAATGGGAAAACATTCTAGTATGAACTTTGTATAAGCATACATAGAATCATAGAATATCTCAACCTTTAAGGGACTCATAAAGACCATCAAGTCCAACTCCCTGCTCCTCACAGGACAGCCTAAAACTAAGCCATATGACGAAGAGCGTTGTCCACACACTCCTTGAACTCTGACAGCCTTGGTACCGTGACCGCTGCCCAGTGAGTGACCATGTTCTCAGTGAAGAACCTTCTCCTTATGTCCAGTCTGAACTTCCCCAATGCAGCTTCATTCCATTTCCTTGTGTCCTACCAATGGTCATGAGAGAGAGGAGATCAGCACCTCCCCCTCCACTGCCCCCCTTGAGGAAGCTGTAGACTGCGATGAGGTCACCCCTCAGCCTTCTCAGGTCCAAGGTGAACAGAGCAAGGGACCTCTGCCACCCTGCATAAGTCTTGCCCTTGAGACCCTTCACCATCTTGGTCACCCTCCTCTGGACACTCTTTGATAGTCTGATGTCCTTCTTCTATCAAGGTGCCCAAACTGCACGCAGTACTCAAGGTGGGGCCACCAGTGCAGTATAGAATGGGACAATCGCCTCCCTTTAGCAGTTTCTGTGCTGTGCTTGATGCACCCCAGGCCACGGATGGTCCTTTTGGCTTCCAGAACACACTGATGACACACAAATAAATCTGTTTGTCTTTTCAGAAAGAAAAGAGTACACAACTTCACCACCATTACCCCCCATCTTGTACATGCTCACAATGCCATGAAAAAAAAGTAATAACATTTTTAACAAACAGATCATTTACTAAATTACAAGATCCAGAAGAAAACATAAAAGCATTTGCATACAATATTTTGTATAGAGTAAAACCAGTGTAATTTACAATAGCTAAGGACCTTTAATGAAAAGGTGCCAGTTACTATGTCAGATTGAAATTAGCACTGATCAAAGAAGAGGAAAACCATAATTCACGTCTTTTTGTTTACTGAGTACCAACCTAATACGCAAATCTTTTAGTTGTACAGTTCATCCCTTTTTCAGTTAGCATTGCCTTTCTTATTATCTCAGGATTGCTTCTTTCGGTTCAAGTTTCAGAGGTACATCGATCACAAGGTGTTTCATTACAAATCAATGCAAGAGTATTATCATCTAGCTAGTGACAAACAATAAATGCTTCAGAGAAAGTTTCTGTACCCTGAAGCTGCAGGATTTCTGTTTCTCCATATACAATCCTTTCAATTCCCTACAGTGACAGATGAGCTTAAACCCTAAACAATTTTAACAAAATGTTCTTGTTTTATAAGTAGCTATTTCATCCCTGAATGCTTCTGTTTCCCATACAACTGTCTCACTCCTTTTAAAATCTTGTTACATTTTAGGCTCAACAGCTTCTGACGACAAAACATTCCATGGTAGACACTAGATTATTTAATAACTTTAGGCAGTACTGTAAAATTTCATATGTAGCATAATGAAGATTAAAAACAATTAAGTGACTTGTCCCAGCACACATTCTAAGTTAATAGAAAAGTCAGAACAGAACAGAATCCAGAGCCACGGGCTAAAGCACAACTATACATCCACCATGCAATCATCAAACCATAAGTAATTGTATGTAATGCCATTCTATTACTTCGAAAGCTTTTCCTTTTTATGAGCTAGTTCTCTCTCTCCAATATTCATTAGCATTCCAAGTGAGCGTTTACTAATCAGTGGTTTTTACTTACTCAGTACAATGCCAGGGAGAAACAATAAGCTATATAATAAACTATTAGGAGAATGCTTCCACCTTGCCAAGAAAGTTGAAGCTGCAAAAGCACAAATAGAAAGCCAGCTGCCAGAAAGGAAACAAGACTGCAGCTAACTGCAGTGTAGTTTTAGGTTAACATCCTAAACCGTGTAAAGCAGTCATGCATGCCAAACTGACTCAAGAAACCCAGAGCTAGTTTCCCTGCTTTACTGTAACAAGAATATGCTAGAATTTGAACATGTAAGTAGAAAATAACACAAAACAAAAAAGAATTACATTTTGTACTAATATAATTAATGATTCATTACCATGGTTTCAGGAAACAATTAAATATTAATTCAATTACTTTTTTACACCAAGAGCATGCATTACCATACCTAATCCATGCTGTAAGGATCAAACGGCACTGAACTAAAGAAACTGTGAGTACCAGTATTTCCCATTGCGTGCAATGTACCGTGACTACTGACTATGCACAATGTTAGGTACCTCTGCCCTCTTCCGGCTACAGCACACCATACAGCGAAAAAAATTCAGCAGCCCACAGATCTGAAGCAATAGAAAAATTTCAGGAGCCCAAGGGAGTCAGGGGATGAGTTCTGCCAGCTCCCCGGCTTGGCAGAAACCTGGGAAACAACTCTATCTGCACAACAGTAGCCACAGAACTACTAGAGCTGATTATACCATACAGATACTCCTGATTTTACAGAGCTAAACATGGCACAGAGTACGTGTATTAAATTTCTATTACTCAAACGACATTGCTCTGCAAAAGCGTTTTCAAATTCATTCAATTAACAACTAGAGCTTTGTTGAAGACCCAAGCGGCCTTCACAGATTGTGCCATCTATTATCAGACTGGAAGCACTTAAAAGACTCGGCTGGCTGAGAAGTCACCTGTCAGTCACAGATAGATCCAGAAGAGACTGGAGTTTTATGACTGAATTGTGACTATATTTTTAACTCCAAGTTTTCTTGGAAGTTCACCTCTGTACTCCTAATCTAAAATAAACATACTAAAAACACAAGTAGTGATGATTGTTATAAAGGAAGGCATTGCCAGTATTTTCCTTGGATTTAACTCGAATCACTAAATTTGCCCACTATTTTTCCAACAGATTCCAAAACTCCAGCTATTAAGATGCTGTCCTCCTGGGACATGCATCTTTCAAGTCTCAGCTCTGCGGGGAAACTCTGGAGCTGTCAAAACTGAGATTTCAGTTGTAAATGATAATTCAGTCAGGAATTAACATCCACCTCTTGTATGTCGCTGTAATGACTCTTGATCTCACAGTAGTAATCAGAAAGAAGGGATCTTTATGTTTGATGGCACATTAAAAGCTGACAGCCGACCTGATAACCAGGAACCTATTGTTTCTAAATTTTTAATAACTATTATTTACAGAACTACACACATCTCATATTAGTCTTCCCCTTATAACCATATGAAACTGGACATTTCTATTTTAAATGAAACAAAATTATTATAATGAACATTCCCAGGTAATAAGCATGCCGGAAAATTGACCACTAGGCAGAAAAGGAAAAAAAAATTAGTTGCACAATATCTGCATCACCCAAGTAATATAAGAGCATATAACTGTTTTCGAATTACACAAACAACATTTCAGTTTCAGAGTAAGACAGTTAAATCAATACTTTATGGACTGAATGGATATATCAGTCTTCTCTAAAAGTGCAGTATAAAAGCTTCTGATTCTACACGATCTTCTACTGAAGTATTCGTTTGATTGCCTTCCTAGTACTACTAGCACTTGCCTGCCTTGACCAGTAATTAAGTGTGGCTGAAATTCATGTTACAGCTAACATTCAGTACCTAACAGGAACTTTTTTCTTCCAGCTTTCTGTAGAGTAGCAGAGCATCTGTGTATATACAGATCCATTATTAGCACTCAGGTCAATCACAGCATAGCAACATAGATCTTATCTGAAACATTTATTTAAAGATTTTTTGCTTTTGCAGATTTTCCTGTTCCTTTAGTTAGCCTCAGCTCTTATTTATTTCCCTACAATTTACAGTTATTTAAACTTTGACATAACACATTTATGAAAAACAAAGGACAGTTTAGTTTGATGACACATAAAAGTTTCCATAATCACAAACAAAATTTCAGTTGGTGAATCGTTCCAAAGCTGTTCGAAGTAACTTTAATCAATTCCCTTGACAAATAGCACACGACAGCATATCTTCAGCGTCTATATTGTGACCTTGCTAGCTTAGTCATGCTTTATCACCTGTAAAGCTCTCAGTAACGGCACACGGTCTACCCATGCAGCCAGGCTTTTTGGTTTGGTAAAGATTAACTCTGAGGGGCTATGTTGATGGACCAAGCATTATGTGAGTTCATCTTTGCTGACTGAGCTGGTAAGGATGCTGAGGATGTTTTAATTGCTGAAAGGATCTGTGATAATCGGAAAAGTGAGATACTGTAATATCAGCCCTGCATCAACTTCTTAAACAAGTCTGGCTTATGAATGCAAACATGAAGACAGTTGACAACGTAAGATGTCAGGAGCACAACCAGCCTCCAGGTCACGCAGCTAAACCTCACTCAATGAGGAGTATTAACATCAGAGATCTGAAGTCTGATTACTGTTTTCCATGGGGTATCAGTGACATTTAACTACTTAAACTTATTTGAGGAACTCTTACATTTAACATAGAACATAATTTACACATGCACTGGGCGGTCTGCACCTTCTAGGGGAAACTTCATTCTAGAATACGATGATTTCGCTGCTGAGTGGGCAGAAAGTGAAGTCCTCTCAGTTAAGTGTTAGCCTCTTCCATCAGCCGTGTTTTCACAACAGGAAGTTGCATAATTATTTTAAAACATTTTCTTTGTGCCTAACTAAACGTACACAACAGTTCCTGGAGATATGGTCCATTTGGTTCTACTACCTGATTTCACCTATCAGATCACTCAAGAGGCAAAAGCACATTACAGATTTAGGCTATTGGTGACTTTGCAGTTTTCTAAGGGAAGTCAGGCACTTTCTCTCTTTCCCACTTCCATTTTGTTCAATATTCAGAATTCTGACTCCGACTGACCAAAGAAGAATCATTCTGGATTCCAAAAGCATTATCTTACCAGTAGAATGCTAATCTTCTTTTTTTTTTTTCCCTAATCTTTCATTCAACATTTAAAACGTGACAACCTACCAAAAAAGAGTGTAAATTTTGAGTGCTTATTCTATTATTCAATGAAGGCAGCAGGGAGATTTGCAAAAACCACTAGCCATTTCAAAGCTCCCTACTGACTTCAGTAATAATCAGTTTGGAGGGAAGAGCAGCACTGAATGAAGGGAAAACCAGACAAAATTAACAAAAAAATCATCATTTTGCACTTAGTAGCCATCTGCATAAGAACTCACGGAGTAGGCCTAGCTTGAAAAAAATGAGGGGTAGGGCATGAACTCAAGAGGAATATAGAGTAAGTCTTTGGACATTCAGACATTCAACTCCAATACACTGATTTAAAAGTTATATAGGTCTTGTGCACTTTAAAGAAAATTTAAAAGTTGAAGAGAGCTCTGATTGTTCAAGCAACATATAAAGTACAGCAAGTGAAAAGATCACTAAAGAAGCTATGCTCCAAAGAGCGATCAAATTTCTACCAACTGACTAGAGAAATGAAAATCATAAAGTCATATTAGGAGTTTACTGAAACCATTTCCATAGTCTTTTACACATCACGAGTCTCTATAACACCAATGTTCTCCACAACACATTAGAAACCAAGTTTTTCCTCTCACATCCCTCACATCTGTGATAGTTTTCCCAGAATAGTTAGAGAAAACTAATAAGGAAGTGGGGATAGCTTTTTCGTTCACAAAAACCTCCGGATGGAACTGTTTATGTCTGGAATGGAACCTACTTAAAATCACAAGATAAGCACAAGAGGCTCTACCCAAGTCAGCAAACTACTCCCATAAAAGTATGAAAGGCCAAAGGCTCCAGCTTCACTGTACGAGGTTACCACCTGGTACAGGTCTGCTAAAGCCTGCCAGCTAGACTAACTCATCTCTATTTAAGAGGAAACACACTTTAAACCCTATTTATTATTTTACATTAGATCACAAAACAATACAAATGATAGCACAGCAACGGAGTGACTGATGACAATGACTGAACCTCAAGTGCACAGGTGGGCAAGAATGTTTATTTAAAAATACAGAAAGCTGTCTGCTAAACATTCATTACAAGCTCTAGGAGAATTCACAATAAAACAGCTTCTCTTTTTGGGGGAAAAAAAAACTTCTGCAAAGGTATAGGTTTTAAACGCTTTCTCAATTTAGTGTTCAGTCCTAGAGAAAATGCTCATCAGAACTTTTTGCAACTCTTTTCCAGTGACCTAGACAGAAATCATTTGCTATTGGAGAAGCAATTACAGGAAATAAAGAAACTCTAACACAAGGGTCTGTGGGATCGTTATCTAGGTCTTGTTCCTCCCACCATATGTTTTGACGAACACTGCATAGAAGATACTGTGTTAGACTCAGTTCTTCTCAGTGTTATTTCAGTTCTTTTCACCTTAGGATTGGAAGCGAAGATAACAAGCTCTAAGGGAAGGAGGCACAGCTATGCAGCACCCTAATTCACTAAAGCAAATTACACCATGGGAGAAATCCATTTCATGACATCAGATCTAAGAGGGAAAAGGAACCAAATAACAATTTCGGCTCTAAAAAAGAACAGTCTTAGACTTCTCTAAAAATATGCACCCTGGATAATTTTTGTTTAGATTTAATGTTTTCTAAGACCCTTAGAGAACAAAAAGTTCCAGATCACTTTGATACTAAGCCAAGACAAGAAAGTATAGTTTGAAAGAGTATAAGCAGCATTTTATACACCCTTAGTAGCACTAGAAATAAACAACACGATGCACATGCTTGATAGCATTACAGAGATCACAAAGATACTCATTAGTATCAAACAAATGACCCAAAAGAGCACAATGTTTTTGGCATGAAATTATGACAAAGAATAAAAGGAAAGAGAAGTCCAGATTTGACTGAAAGACTAAAATTATTTAGGTTTGAGTATAAACAAAACTAATAAACCAGACAGGAATTCTCTTGTAGATAAAACTCAGCAAAATAAATCTTCTCCAGTTATATTTCTTAATGCCCACTGAAGGCTCATGCATAGTTTTAAGTGCCTATCATTAAGTGCAGTATGTACACCAAGTGCAGTCAGCTCAACCTTCATCTCCCTGGTGTCCCTGAATTGCAGTTATAACATTTTCACTTTTTACTGGTATGTTTCTTCAAATCATCACAAAACCTCAATTGTATTTCAGATTCCCTGAAGTATCCTCAATACTAGTACATTAGGAATTCAGGAATTCTGTGCTGCCAGAAGAGTTATAGGAAATAACTACAGATTAAATCTGATAAATACTTAAATGTGCATGTAAAGAAATTAAAACAGTCTGAAACTTCACCATTACTCTCATTTACTAAAGTAACACCAGCATCTTTGCTTTATAGGCTTTCAGGTTCTGATTGCTTACACTCCATGACATATTTTTACCAAGATTTTACTCAAGCATGAAAAATACCCCAAATTTTAAGAAAGAAATAAACTGAATGCCCACATGAAAATTAGGACCGATAAAAGAACGAGTTTGCCAAAAATAAAGATATCAAGTAGAGAACCAAAGTTCGTCTCAAATAACTGATACCTGATAAAGTCTTGAGAAATTGAAACACGTAATCGTGTGTCTAGTAAAAGACAGTTTCTCTCATTGCAACTTCCTAGCCATGAAGGCTAGAGAGTAGGATATATCACAGTGCTCATCTCCAAGCCAAACATAGTATGGCCCCTAGGAGAATCCCAGCTGCACCTTTTTGGTTTCTCAAACTTATCATAGTTTGTATAGAAAACATAAACTGGGATCAAAAGTGATGAAGTGATTATGTAATCCAGTTTTACATTCCACGTGGCAAGCTACAGCTCCATGTCTTGCCACTGGAGTTGGTCAAGAAGCATGGACAGCAGCAATGATACTCTGAAATAAGCCAAATCTCTGATGCCCTGTAGAGCTGTGTGGTGCAAAGAAGGCCAAGGACCAGGCTCCAGCTCCAGCTCCAGCTTGTGCCTGGGCAATTGTTCTATTGACTCTTGGTATCACCAGTTATCAAGAAGGGTGGTTTCTTTTATTACCCATCGCAGGCACACTCTGCCCACTGATGTGTCTGCCCACTCCTCCAATTTTTAACTGTTTGGTAATTTCAAAGACATTTGATAGTGGTGCCAAAGCCTCAAGTATACCCAATTCCTGTAAATTCTATGGAAGGCATAGAGATGACAGCCCCCGTTAATACTCCTGCTGAGAAAAATGCAATGTTCAACCTTGACTGAACACACTAGGGAAAAAAAAAAGAGAACACCCCCCCCCCAATGGAATAAGGAGGTGGGGAAACTGAAGAAAAGCAAAAAGAGTTTGTACCTCACAGAGCAAAAAGGTAAGCTGTGCTACACCTGGCTGCAGGACTTTGCAAATACTAGAGACCAGCATGGGTTCAGAGTCTTAGTTCTGTGAGAAAATATTACAAAGGGAGGGAGGCAGTGCACATGTGAACAAGGGCAACTATCTGAAGTTCAAAGTCCTTGAACAGAAACTTAGTAGGGAAGCATCATTATATGCTCAACCAGTTTCTATTATCTTCTACAACCGTTTGATTTTCATCACTCTAAGAGACAGGATACCATTTCAGAATAACCTCTGATCTAATGCAGATGAGCTGTTCTTATATTTCGCAAATACTTAAACCATAACGAAGTTTCAACCAAGCTTTTTGCCCTACCAGACACCAGAGAACCCATTTTGCGGGGATGACTTCCATCCTTTGTAGACTCACCAGTGTTTTACATATACTATTCAGTGCAGTTTTAATAAGATTTGTCAATGGACAATTGCAAATCCTTTGGAAAAACAAGTTACTAATTGTTTAGGTTGGAAAAGACCTTAAAGATCATCGAGTCCAACTCTTAACCTAGACACTGCCAAGCCACTAAACCATGTCCCTACATGCCACATCTACATATCTCCTAAACCTCTTCAGGGATGGTGACTCTATCACCTTCCTGGGCAGCCCATTCAAGGGCCTGATAACCCTTTTGATGAAGAAATACTTCCTAACATCCAATCTAAAACTCCCCTCACACAGTTTAAGGCCATTTCTGCTCATTCTATCACTTGTTACTCTGGAGAAGAGACTGTCATCCACCTTTTCTCCTCCAGGCAGCTTTCCAGCCACTCTTCCCCAAGTCTGTAACATTGCATGGGGTTTTTGTGACTATATTCTACTGCTTTACACTAAGACAGTGGTATTAAAAGAATATTTAAAAGTAATAAACTGAACCACTTGTAGTTAATGGAAGTTTGTACGCAACTCAGTTTGGGCTAGGAGATATTCACAGCTCTTCAGTCAAACAAATCTAAGGTGAAACTTCACTCAGAAATCTCAAGAAAATCTGCAGCACGCCTTTGAATTCATAGGAGCTCTGTAAAGTATAGCATAAATAAAAGTAACCACTGCATTAGTTTCTTGAAAGCGATTTATTTGCAGTAAGATCAAACGCAGAATTAATGAAAAGCAAAAGCAATTATTTTTCAGTCCCAACTGGCCTGACTCCCGTGTTTACCCACAAGCTTAACTTGAAGCTCAATTTCTACCATTCCTTTGATTAATTCTCATGCTTGATCCAGAAGGTAAATAAATTATCATGTCAAATTTCCAAGGGAAAAGAGAACTGGGGAGCTGGCTGTGAATTGGTTACTAACTACTAAACTATAGCCAAAAATTTTTTATGGACTCTGGTACTCTTACCTATTTATCTAGAACACGAAATCAGATCAGCAAGTACACGCAGCTTTCAGTGAGACAGAAAACCATTCCCCTGTCTGAAAAAAAAAATACCAATAAACAGTACCATTTCTTGTTCATCCTCAAAACCAATGAGTACTAGAAATAAACTATTCTTTATCATGGGGAAAAATGATCAGCAGCTAATTACCCGTAAAGAGTCAGACAAATCTTTGCAACATATAACAAATAATTCTAATTCTAGTTTTTATATAAGAGAAATAAAACTATCTAACACTGAAAAACCTGACAGAAGCCACAACCGTTCAGGCAACTTCCTGCCTTAAACCATTAGAGCTGTAGTTCTGCTGTATTATAGGCTGTCCTTCGCAAAGCAGTTCACTTCCAGCACTCACTAGATGATTCGTACAGATTTGCTGTACTCATCATGGCTTTCAGCCTCCATAGCTGGAAACATGACCCAAAGATCTGATCAGTAACTGATATTCTTCCTGTATTTCATACTGAAATGATATATTAAAGAGTCAGGTAGCGTACAGTCACTGCAAGACTCCAGTAACACTTTCAGAAATTATTTTATTTATTCTTATTGCATTTTAGACAATGTCAGAATAACACTAAAAGAGTTCTCATTCAATTTCACTTACAGAAAAATTACTGGTTATTACTTGCAAATTATTGTTAAAGGTCTCATTGACGTTAATAGTGTAGGCTAAGAACTACAAAACATTATAAGAGCCTTGAGCTGCTGATATACAAGCAGTAAAAAACATCATTCTAATAACCTGAATAATGCTCTTTCTCTTGCATTTGAATAAAAGAGTAAACGTCTAAATCTATACACTCATTTGATTGTCAAGATGGTAGATATGGATGCAGGTTTGGCACATATATGACTGGGCATTAATAAATGTAAAAGTTCTGTACCTTGACTAAAACAGTCAACCAGTTTCCTTACTTCTGCATGCCACCTGGAAGTGCATGAGAAGAAACACTTGTTGGGCAAAGTTGGGCCAAATTAGTAGAATAGCCTTATCAGTTTTACAAAATCATGTGTGAGACAAATTTCAGTAATAATTTAGATGTAGTTATTTCTTAGGACATTTTTCCCCAGTTTCTTTCCAATTAAATGTATAACTTGTACGTAGCAAAGGTATTTTATTTAGCTATATGCACATGGTTTTGCACTCTTTGTAAAGAAACTGTGAACTGCTATGAGAAAAGCCCGGATAAAATGCTGTCTGGTAATCTCTGTGCAATTACACAAGATCTGACACAAAAAAATCTGAGACTAACCCTATAGCTCGGGAACGAAGAGTGGGAGGGGAGAGACAAGGAGATGGTTATAGAACGTGTTCTAACCTGTTATACGGAGACAAGGCTTAAGTAGATCGTTTCACTCAGTACGAGTGGATGCATGTTCAAATAGAGATGCTTTCTTACTCCTGGTCAGAAAATGTTGGTGTCCAAGAGTGAACAGTGAGTTAACATCAAGTTTCTTGTGCAACTGAGAAAATCTGTGATGGAAACTTTTCAGTTATTGACTGAGGCTTACAGTAAAGAGATCCCAAAGATCAAGTCTGTGCTCAAAGGAACCCATTTTTTAGCAGTAGAAGATGTGAAAGCAAAAACGACAGAGATCCTCAACAGCCTTTCAGGAAATGATCTGTGAAATTGCTCTGAATGTTAGCAGCATCGTATGCAGCTGTGTGTCAGCTCAGAAGGCAACTGCTTTGAAGATGGTTGTAGCTGATTTTCTTAACTTGTTAAATAAAAAGAGTCACAAGTGCAGTCTTGTGGTTTTTGTGTTGGATCTTGCATACAAATTCATAGTATAAGAATGTCCATGACAGAGGCTGGATTCCTTTGCTTCAGATCACTTGGACTACTGCTACTCAATGGCAGCCAAATGAATTGTGAAATTTTGTGATTTATATATCCCACCCCATACAGTTACATGATAACACCTTTCACGGATTATCAGCAGCTGACACATTATGTAGAAATTAGTCTTGGAAAAAGCCCTGTAAACTATCCTTGAAAATAAAGTTTATTTTAAAAAGTGTTCCTTGCCAAAAAAAAGATATACAGAAAAAAAATCCACTAAGTTCATATGTTTGAATTTGGACATGATGATGTCTCCCATCTTAAACAATGTTCAGAAAGCAAGAGCAAACAGCCAGTATTACACAGTTGACTCTTCGATCACTAACGAGTAGATATATGAGCTCTCAAAGACATGAAAGGCATGGAAGCACATGCAAATCATAATTCAAGCTTGACTGCAAGAGTAATTCCTCAGCTCTCATCATGTTCATACCCTGTGCAGTGTTTAGATCACAGAAATATATGATAGAGGCGTTTCCTTGTCTCTTTAGAAAAAGATCTGTAGAACATCTTGAACTGGGCTGCACAATGGTTTTCTGTTACAGTCAAATTAAAACCAGTTGCATTCTAAACGCTCGTTATTATTACTTCCTCTCATTTTTCTTTTGTTTACATGGGGGAGCATCTCCATGTGTTCTTTAATGATTAAAGGGTCAAGGCAGGACAAGTGAAAAACCCATAAATTCCCTATAGATTTAAAAACGAAGTATAGTAAAATAGTCTGGCTTCATCAGCACAGAGTAAAATACACCAAGGCAGGAAATTCAAAGGTCTTCTGGACTTAACTTTTGAGAAAAAAAATTATGAAAAGAAACATCAATTCACTCACCAACTTCAAAAATGCATTAAATTACTCTTCTACAAGTAACAGAAACAGGAAAACGGAAAAAAGAGTAGGGATTTAATTGTATAAATTAACTAATCTAAGCGGTCATCTATGACTATTTTTCAGCAGCAATTAATAAGGTTTCTTGGAGGGATAAATTTTAAGACTGTAATGCAGACCTTCCTCCAGGAAAGTTTAGGACCTATTTTTTATGCCAGATTATTACAAACCACAATCATTAGGCTGGTTTGTCTAAGAAAGAAGATCCCAAATTGCCAGAAATCTGGTCAGCAAACAGGGGAAACTTTGTATAGCAGTCTGAGGGCAGAACACATTTTCTGTTTTGCAGGAAAACACAACAGTGGCAGCACTTAAAAAACAGCCAACAGAGGCAGAAAAGAATGAGATAAGCTAGAGAACACACACCAACCTTGAACTAATTAAAAAAGATACTAGACATGATCTTGGATTTCAAGTGTTGTTTGATATTGCTCCTGGAAGAGATGCCTGGGCTGGAAATGCAGTTGAACCAAAAGATCGTGAAGATTCAGTACAGACCGTGAAGAAGAAATGGGTGTAGAAACTACAGAGTTAAACGTATTGCAGTTAGAGAATATATATGGAAGAATGATGAACAGAGAAAATGTTGACAACAAAATATGTCTGTGACAAAATATGTCTATGAATACAGTAGAAGAGATGAGATAGAGAACAAATAGCGCTATTGTCATGGTTTAGCCCCAAGATGGCAAAAAAGAACCACATGGCTACTTGGTTCAGTCTGAGGTGAAACTTGTGGGTTGGGATAAGATCAGTTTAACAGGGCAGCAAAGGAAAAGAAAATACAAATAACGATAACAATAAAACCATACAAAATGGGTGATACACAAAGCAAATAGCTCACTACACAGGAATCAGCACCCAGTGTCCTCCCAATCTGGCATCCCCAGACATGCTCCACAGCTGCGTACCCAAATGGTGTCGCAAAAGCCAGTTGTGAGAACCAGCCACGAACCACAGCTCTGAACTGATCCACCACGCACAGCCAACCCTTCATATTCTGGACACAATGCATACTAGAAGACAGAACAACATGATAAACTAAGTCCCCCAAACCAACCAAATAAATAAAAAAAAACAAGCACAAAACAAACCCCCTAAAACAACACGTGCCTAGTTTAAAATTCGAGGAGGCTGAGTACTGAAAAAATAAAGACAGGTATGACTGACCACTCAAACCTGACCATGGAAGAAGGCTCAGAGGAGGTGGACCACAGAGATGTACCCATGAAGCTGAGGGAAGAATGCAGTCTCGGACTGACCACAGCTGTTGCAAAGAAGCTGACTTGATTTAACACCAAAGAAGGGACCTGAGGGTGGCCTTTGTTTTGAATAAACAGCTATCAACAGCAGACTGGTGATGAGCTAGTGGTAGAAACGTTCATTAAAAGCATTTGAATGTCTCCCTGAGTTAGCCAGGCCAAGAAGGAGGAGGTGTACATGCAGCTCAGCACAATACAGCACATACAACCATAAAACTAGCGAAAGACTTTCAAAGAGAGCAATGGGCTTGAGCTGGCTTCAACCCATGGATGCCTTCCTAGTGAGGTGGGGGATGCCCAGCATTGTGACAGTCAGCATATTATAGAGACCGGTAATGGGAGTCACATTGGTATCATCATTAACTGTGTACTGCAATCGCTATATTCTGCTGTGTATAACACGCATTAGTATTGTGTTTCCAATATGTTTTGTATCACTCTACCAGATCAAAAAGCCTATGTAACATCAACTACCTTCCAATACGTAAATCTGATGTTAAACAGGAAACTCTCTACATATGGCATATCTAAAAGAACCTGGTCAGATAGAACTGGACTCTGACACAGATCAGTGACATGAGGAGCCAGAACACAGACAAGTAAACTCTCCAGGAAGTTGTACGAAGTATATATGACTGTAAAAAGTATCCCTAACCTAATTTGGGATGCATGCAAAGACACACTATTGCAATGACTAATGGAGGATATCTCATTAATGAAGTATTTTTTTAAAAAAATCTAGCCTTGCATAGTCTAAGTAAAAGGTTGAGGAGACACAACTCTAACTAAATACAAACACCCATCTATGGCCTTCTTCCAAAACATGGGTGTGGGCCAGTTTCAGATCATGGGCCAGCAGTCATGTTTGGCTAGCACAGTGCTGCTGTAGGGAGCTAGAACACAGCTTTTTCCACAGTACTTTTGGGGATTTTTGACCACAAAAGCTGTGTCCTCTAGTCTCTTGCATCTGTTACAGGGAGAAGGGAAGAATTTTGTTGCTCTAATTCTCATTCTAATTCAGAATTTTGTTGCTCTAATTCTGATTTTTAATTCAGAAATTCTCATTTCTGCTCTAATGTAGATCGACCACAGTGCTATCGGGGACCGGACTCAAGGACAGAGACAATCTCTCCTGGATCCCATGTTCCTGCAGACAGCATGTCAAGGCTTTTTATCTTTTTCTTTTTCTTCCCCCTCCCACCCTGCCCCGAGTGGAGCGAGGGCAAAAGAAAAGGAGAATTTTTGTATTCTCTAAATCACAAAGCACTTCCAGCACTCAGATCCCCAACTAACTGGAATGATTTTTAAAGCAGCCAAGAAACGTCCCCAAGACATCTGCATTCCTACATTACATGACAGCTGAAAGTCAAAAAAACCCTAAGAGTATTTCTGTCATCATTTTTCACATTTCTACCTACCTGTCTGGGCTTTACAGACAGCTGGATCTTCAGTTAGTGGCTGACCTCTGCAGCTCTCGTCCTTTCAAGAAAGGTTGTTGTCTTGCACAACTGCTTTTTAGAAGAGGACATTCTGACACATTCTAGTCTACATGCAGATGACCAGACTGCATCAGCTAAAATGGCACTCTAATATACAACAAAATTGTACCACAGCATATTCACAAAGCCCTTTAGGAGAAATCCTGATGTCAGTGAAATTGGTAACAAAACCCCTAGACTTTTTTTAAAGTATATCAACATAACATTTAAATGTTATACCTACCTAAACTGTTATTGCTGCTAGTTGGCCAGGAAGCTATCCTATCCCTTAACTTTTTCTTTTTACAAGAGTCATCCGATATCACTGAAAGTTCCATTTCCTCCTTCCTGATTTCTCGTACCAGTTCCATGCGGCACTGACTAAAATCCTGGAAGGAAATTTTTCCATTTTCATCCGCTCCCAGCTGGTGCATGATCTCCGTGACAGACTCCTCCATATTCAGCTGGCGGCACACCATCAGCAAGTCATTCCTAAGGATATTTTTAGAGGGAAAATGGGGGCAGGAGAGGGATGAAAGTGGAAGAAAGATTGCAGAAGTGGGAATGGAGAAGAAAAAAAAAACAGTTTAGTTCAGAAGAAAAGGAATACTAACTCTCTCTAATCTGGAAATGCATTCACGCACACACATTTAAAACAAATAAGCCAACTATTGTTTTTGTCAATCTAACAAAGGAACCATGGGGTTGGCAAGAATTTACAACACGGAAAGTCTACGGAAAAGAAGGGCATTTTTCTTTAACTGCTAACTTTTATTTTCAGGCTGTTAACACTTACTAGCAGAGATGGGCACAGAGGAGAACTGAATCCTGCTGTTAATCTTCACAGTATCTTCCGAAAAGGTCATGTAACAAGAATTTAAATAATTATCTTCTGACTAGATCTATGACTACTTAAATTACCTTTTTTACTGAAGACAGGCCAAGGAAATCTCCTTTGCCACTAAAGAGCAGTAAACAAATGAGGAAATAACATATGAAGGACAAAGAAAACAGCAGAAAAGAAAAGACAGTTTCAAGCCTGTCTCCAAACATTCTGTCTACAAAACCCTTCTAAGAAACTTGTTTGGTCCAATCGCTTCATTAAAGTCATAAAATGGGGAGGAGGGCAGTACTAAGAAATACACTCTGGTACCAACTGCGAGTGGCAAAAAGACAGCTGCAACCAAATCAACACAGAACATATTTACAGCATATGAGACATTTAAAAATCTATAAAGTACACTCATAGGAGAGATGCATACGAATAACCCTAAACATACTCTCCAAGTAAAATGGGAGAAACACTCCCATTTTCTATTTTGTGTGTGAAGACAAGAATGGCAAGAACATACCTTAGGCTTAATTTGGGGTATAAAAGCAGTTTCAGCAGAATATATTCTGAGGGGTTTGTTCCCCACCACTCCATTTTTCTTTTTCATAACTGAGGTATGAGTAAGTATTTTCAAAGAATTGAGAACAGTAGCAGTTGTGGGAAATAAAATCATTAATCAGCAGGTGATAACTAAGTAAAGAAAGGTGAATAACCCTTAACAAGCCTATTCAGGGAACAAGAGGAAAGAAGGTATCGGGTGTGAATGTAAGTCGTTTATTCTCCAACAGAGGTAGATGTGCAGCTCAGTGAAATTCCTCAGTTATTTGCTGCATCAGAGACTAAATCAACCCCTTAGAAAAGGGATGGCATTCTTGAAGATATTGTCATACTGTCTTTTATAAAAATATGAACAACTAAAAAATCCAGTGTTGTTCTTTTAGGGAGACACAACTCTGCAACCGTAAACCCACACCAAATAGTCTTCCTGAGCAGACAGAGAAAGCACCTCTGCTCCTTTCCAGATGCTCATAGTTTCATAAACAGCAAGAGACAAAGTTGTTGGACTCATGTCTGCTCATTCTGCTCAGAGACTCAGCCACCAAAAAAAGGGAGAGCTGAAGACCCTCCTTCATCCTCTTTTCTTCCTGTTCCTCTCCTACCTAGCCCTATCTAACTTCAGAGAGGAAGAGGCTTGTAGAGAGAGAAGGAAACAAACTCTTGAATCAACTTCTCCGGTAACTGAAGGATGACAGATACAGATTTCTCAAATGACAACTAATCACATTCTAAATAATATATGAGTAATTCAGTCAGATCTGAAGCAACAGCTACTCTACACTATGAAAAGCTTCTTGGTGCTCGTTCTTTCTGATTTCAAAGGTTAAAAAAAAAGTTGCCATGACTTTTCCACACTCACAGCTCACTATTTCTTTCCTGCCATTCTTTTCTCAAATACTTTTTGAGTTGCATTGCATAATACTACCACACTCATTCATACCACAAATAGTTTGAATATGCCATGGCTTCTTTCAAGTGCTGCTTATTTTTATGTTGTACAAACCCATTCTACTGGGAGAAGATAAATGAAATGTGTAATACTATTAGTATTATGTGAATTATTAGCCTATTTAGTGGTATTATTATTTAATTACTACTATCTGAACATCATTCAGTACCTTTCCATGAAAACACGGTACAGTGAAATACCCAAAGTTCTTGCATGAACAGTTTCCCTAAAGTAATTTATTGTCACAGTCAAGGTTCATTTATCCGACAGAAAGAAGCTGTACATTGGGTGGAGTCTATTGTAAAAAGGAATTCCAGAGCTGACCCAACAGACAACTTGGCAGAGATGTGTCCAGTAAAACTGGGAGTGTAATAATTACATTATAACCATATATACATGTAAGTATTTTTTTTAAATAACCCCTTATAACAAGAAGTAACTTTCTAATAAGAGAATTAAATTACATTACATAGGCCAAATACAATCAAATCTAAGATTGATACCTGCATTTAAATTTTTGGTCAGTTTTGCTCTTAGCTTTGAATCTGGTCAACAGATAAATAAAAAATAATCTCAGGTGGCACGGTTCCCCATTTTTTAAAATTAAGACAACAATACAAACCAATCTCACAGTGGTGTTGCAAAGAAAAACAAGGATGACAAAGCATCCAAATTTTCACAAGGGGAATGACAGATACCATTAAGCTATGTGTACATTACCAATATAAAGTGGAGCCAGCACAATTTCAGATGTCAATGCTAAATCTGAATTAACTTTAATGGCAGTAGTGATGTGGTAAGACTGACAGCAACTGCTTTAGGCATCACTTCAACGACAGCAGCAAACAGCTATTTACGAAGAAACGATGGGGCACTTGGTGTTAGGTATTCTCTTACAACGGAGCAGACACAGCACCACAGATGGAGGGATTTCCCAGAGCACTGCTAATTTTGAAACAAAATGTCAGGAAAAGCAGTGCAAAACGATGTTCAAAGCAACACCTAGTTCCTGAGAATCAAAAGGTTTCCCTCCTATTATAAAAGAGGAGCAGAGTATCATTAGTAGCACCTGCAGCCTGAGGACAATGCCTGAAGCAACCCATGGAAGCACAAGTAAAGATATAATTAATTACAAAAAGCAATAATTTGGAGACTGCTTAACTAACTCAGGACTACAAGCACTACTGAAGGCAGATTTCATTTCCTTGGAGTTCATCATGCAATCTGAAATGTCAAGAGCTTTCCTACTCTCCATCTACAAACATTATCAAAAGGATTTTTATTTTTAAGTAAAGAACAACAGTTTTGTTTTAAATTCTACAAACATTCCTGCATAGACTTGTAGCGGTTTCTCCATGTAAATAGCTACATGTTGAGAAGAACAACTAATTGAAACTTCTAGATGCTTTAAAAGAAAATTGTCTCAAAAGCATTCTTAAATGCAATAAAAATAAGACGCTTGGGTACATATAATTCCACAACCAGTGATTATGACACTACAGAGTATTTGCAGGTATGACACAACTGCTTAATAACAAAACCAAAGAATCCTCTTTCTTAAATGAAAATAACTTTCTTTCTTTATAAGAATAACTTCCTTGATTCAACTTTAAAGAGAAAGATGACTATAAAGAGAAAGATGACTATAAAAGTCTGTCCTCAGATGCCAGTTCAATACAGATGAAAGTGCAATACATCTGCGCTTAAACCTATATGTTCTGTGTTCTGTGGGAGTTATCTGACACCTTTTTACTAATTACTACAAAACTCGGATCCATTTTTACAGCTAGAGAACTTGCTCAACCCATCTAAATATATTTCCAATGTATTCTCACCTGCATTCAAATGTAGAAATTTTCAGAGTCCAAAGGGTGAGGCATTTAAAGCTGCTTGGATGTTCTGAAAGGACCAGCTAACTCATACCATAGGAACAACTGACATCCTGTCACGGAACTCTGTTATTAAACAGCTTCAGGACAATTCAGTCTCAAGCTGATTAGCACTGGAAAAAAAACAAACTAGAATTCACAGAACAGACAGTTTTCAGAAAAAAACTCGAAGAATTAGAGTAGATGAAAGTTAAAGGACTAGTTGGGTTTTTAATATTTGTAACTCGCAATATTTTAAAATATTTAGAATATTTTAGGTCTTGGTGAATCTGAATTTCACTTTTTGCTCTTCAGAAACTCTCCTGGCTTTTGCCCAAGGAACACAACTGGAAATCAGAATCTAAACAGTCAGATTTATTACTTCAATTGTGGTTAAAGTTTAGCCCTTCAGTCAAAACAGAAACCAAAACATAAACCACAACAAAATGGAAACTGCAATAATTCACTTAAAAAAAAAAGGTAAACTAACCTGGACCTTCTGTAGTATCACTGTCTATATCCCAAACAAGTGAAAAACTCCACTTAAAACTACACATTAACTGACATCAGTGCAAGAACACAGGCCCTAAACAAGTTTTCATTCCACACATCAGAAAGATACTTCGTATTCAGCAAGCCTGCTACATAATGTTAAAACCTGTCTCCAAAATACATAATCTGGAATATTTTTAGTTTAAGGAGACCAACAGTGGGAGAAAAAAAAATCATTTGCTTAAATAGAATCTATTAATTTAAATTTCATTGGAAAAACATACTCAAAAAATGAAAGCACTACGTAACAGCTTTTACGGACTTATTAGCCATCACATCAATGATACCTACATTCTGAAAACAGCCAGAAAGAAAGCTCAACTCCTTCCACCACAAGGAACTGTTCTTCTAACAGGAACACAGCAGATTATTTTGTCACAGTCTGTTCTAGTTATCCATCTAGCTACTACACAAATCCTTCAAGAATTGTTACGCATTCCATCTTCTCAATTCCTATTAATAGAGCTTTAAAGCACAGGATTTCACTAACAATTAAAAATGCTTGACCTATAATTGACACAAATTTGAAACATTGATTTTCTCCTCCAAGAGAAATTAAATATAAAAATACTGTCATACATGCTGCAGACTATAATAATATTGGGCAGACAAACATGTAAGTGAAGCACACAAGTGCGTACTCTAAAAAATCACGCCATAAAATTCTTCAGGGGTTGTTATTTTTCATTTGTTTTTTGGGGGTTGTTTGATTTTTTGTTTGGTTTGTTTTGTTTAATAAATGGGAGATCAAACTTAAAAAGAGTGAACATTCCATGAGACACCAAAACAGGATCTGTAACAGAGCAGCCATACGCCCTGCTGTACTCAATTTTACCTTGTTCTGATCATCGCTTTGGTAAGCACACATGCATGCTGCACAAACATGCATGGGGTTGGCTCTCAGGCTGAACAGAACCAGCAGAGTAATTTTCCTACTCTTTTCTCATCTTACGTTCTACCAAATTTATAAAGGAAGTCTGGTAAGGATGGTTCTACAGCCAGTATATAACTCCAAGAGCACCTTTGTATTTACTTACAACTATTTAAATTTTCAGTTGCTGAAAAGGTATGGTCATTTTGGTGGGAAGCATTTAGTCTTTGCTTATGCAACTTATAGTCTAGGTGTACAAATACCTTTGAAGTGAAGTCAAATTGAAGATGCACTCAAGTTCCTTAAAGGCAAGTAGAGTAAATAAACAACATAAGAAAACCTGTTCCACGCTGTTGTGTTGTGTTGTGTTGTGTTGTGTTGTGTTGTGTTGTGTTGTGTTGTGTTGTGTTGTGTTGTGTTGTGTTGTGTTGTGTTGTGTTGTTGTGTTGTGTTGTGTTGTGAGTCACTTTTAGACCAATACTGTAGATAGTGATCTATTTGAAACATTAATCTAAGAAGGACTAACCTGGAAATGCCTGTCTAAAGGAGCACTCTGCAGCATCTTTAGGAAATGAAGCAGTAAGAAGTTGCCAACATGAAATATATACTGGAATCACTGGAGTTATATCACTTTTATCCTTGGTAGAAGCATGTTTAATTTAGTTCCCTGGTATAGCCACCGATCTCCAGAGCATCCACTGCTGGACACTCCCCCAACTGCTGTGTTTCTCAGCCTCACTGTGTGCCCTATCTGCCCTGGCTTTCACAGCAAGTCAAGGCCCTGGCTGCTTAAATCGTGGAATTACACCAGTCCCCTAGCTTTGACCTTTCTATGTGCAATCGCAGGAAAACAATCCTGGCAACAATCTCAAAACTGTTTTTCTATCAAACAACTTACATTTATGACTCATACTAAAAGAGAACTTTCCTAAAACACATGATTTTCCTTTCTTGTTAAGAAGCTATGGGCCCTTCCAAAAGACAAATCTGTTCTGAATAAAGGCTGCCGTGTCACAGAAAATGCTAACAGAAATCTCTTCCTCAGGCTGAGGATTCTCCAGACTTCTGTCTCCGAGCTTCGACTACGTGGCCTCTGCAGGTTTCTGCTGTTGTCACTGCCTTCATGAAGCTTGAAGACAAGCAAGGAAGACCAAGACTTCCAATTTCTCTTCCACTAACCAATTTAAACTCACAAACAAGAGATTTCATGACTTTTATCACAATCTCCACATTTACCAGTTTCCACAGAATGTTCCATGCACAAATACTTCTCCAATTCCCTCAATTATTACTAATTTTGATGTTTTGACAACATAGAAGCTATTGTTACTTCAGGGGCAGATGATCCCAATAGACTCATTCACCATTTCCATGTTACCTTTCAAAGGAGGAGGTAAAGGAAGACTGAAGCTACAGATTCTGAAGTAATAAACAGGACTGCTGGAATTTTCCACCTTCTACTACTTGGATGCCCCAAAGGAACGGCAGACAATGAAGACCTACAAACATACTGCAACAATACATCTGCCTGGCAGCTGCTGTTAGAGAGGGCCTCAGTTCTAATCTCAGTTTAACTAAGTGCATTCATTCTCATCACTAATATTCAGACATAGAAAGGTTAATAAATTGATGTGTAAGCAATTAATTTCTTTCATGTCTATTTGGAACAGTCTGTACGCTGCTGAACGACAGTAATTTTGTCTCAAGATTATTCTTTTGGTTTTACTCCTTGGAACTAGATTACTTAGTAGGATTCATCTATATTTACAAACCAATTTTTAAACAAAAGTAAAAGATAGGTAAAACCAGTTCTATTGCTCATTTTTATGTAAAGTACCATTTTCTTGTTATTGTCCCAATACTCTCTCTTTTCTTTGTATCAAATACCATGTCAGCACAAGGTAAAAGTTGAGACACCTGCAACTAAGCTGATCCTTTTGGCAAATCATGAATAAAGCAGGATTGGGAGCAGAATAGGCACATTAGCTGGATGTACTTGTTAAAATGCTGAGGGGCAATACCGTAGATATTGGGGTTTCAAAAGTCACACTGAGGTTTCAGCTTCAACATTTCATTGTGATCAGGAAGGGAAGTCACACGGATTTTTTTTAATGCTACACGAACACTTCGGAAGACATAAGAGCACTGGTTGACATTTGCTAGTAAGAGGACTTTTTCTCCTGTTTTTTTCCCCAAGTATGAAGGAATGAAAACAAAATGCAGACATAAAGTTGAACGCGAATGGACAAAAAAAAGAACCCAACCAAAAAAAGAAAGATTGCACAACCACTGGGTTCTGCATATGTGATACCATATGGGGTCTTGCACATTTCCTTGCACATTCTCCTACAAGCACAAGAGACAAACTGCAAAACTCAGCAAATCACCTCTTAAATAGAGGAAAACAAGCAATGATTTTGTAACAGCAGAGAAAACATCTGACTCAAACAAACAAGATCAGAAAAGCGCTGCAGAAGACTTGCAGGCAAAAATTAACTCACCTAAAGGAGGAGAGAGAACAAGGAGCATAGTACTGACCACACTGTGCCAGTGTTCTTAAAATACAGAAATTAACCTCTGCACTAGGAGAACAATACTGCTTCGAACTCTTATAAAGAAAAAACACTCTTACATTCTCAAACATGATCTATTCTCGCAGTACTGCGTAGAGAAGAGAACCAGGATACACAGCTGCTGTCATGGGATCAAGGGAAATCAAGAGTCAAAGAAACTTTAGGAGAAGAAAAAGGAGACTTAATAGCTTGGAGGGAAGGAAGCTGGTAGGAGTCTGTCTGGGCAACTAAATGAAAAGGTGAAGGAAAAGAAAGATTTCACTTGTATTTAAAATCTAAAGAGGAATAGTGCAGAAAAAATACAGCTGTGTCATCACTGATGGATGGCTGTCTGAACTATTTTTAAGGCTGCCACAATCTCTGTTGGCGGTCTGTCCTAGTGCTTCACTGTTCTCTCCTACAAGTTTCCTATTTTAAACCTTCCCAGTTGCAATTCAGAATATTACTTCAGAAAAGAAGTTAATAGTCTGCTTTCTGCTATCACAGTGGATCAGAAAAATAGTTCATTACATATTTAAAACCCGTCATCAGATGTCCCACCTTCTTTTGAGTAGAGGACTCCAGTTTCTGCATCTCTGATCATGTTCAGTCAGCTTTCCCTGCCTCTCTCCAATTGATCCACCAACCTGATGGACGCTGGCATGCAAAACTAGACACCACATTAAAGCATACACTGGAAAAAGCAGCAAAGTCAAAAGCACAAGTCTTGTCTTACAATAGCTTGATATTGTTAATTCAAGTTTAACTTGTGATCATAGATCCAAGTCATGATAGATCTCAAGAGGATTTTCCTCAATTGCACAACCTGTATTTTTACCACCAAATGAGCTATCATGTATTTATCCCTTTCTTCTCTCACTTAATTTTTTTCAAGCCGTATCTTCAATTTGTCAACACCAATTTTCACTCCAGTTTTATCTGCCAGCGATGTCTCCAGTCTTCCTTAGCCTGCTGTCATCTTGAATTTGAGAAAGGTTATTCATTATCATGTCATCCAGATCATTAACCCTTAATAGCAGTGACCTGGACCAGGGCAACCTTCCAATTTCAAGTCAGTACGGTTTTCCATTTGTAAAGTAAACTATTGGTATCTAATGATCTCTAAGTATAACTTGAAAAAAAAAAAAGCCAAATCAAACCTTCTCCCTTACTCCATTTATCTGGCTTGCCTACAAGAACCATGAACCAACATCAAAAGCCTTAATAAAGACAAAAGAGAAGGCATCTATTGTTTCACTTCCGTTACTAACTGCTCTTCCTAGATTTGAGAAAGGTCAAATGAGGTTGACAGCTTTTTCTCAAATCCATATTCAGCCAGTTACAGGCTGTATGCAGGCTGATCTCCATGTCACCACAATTTTAAAGAAAATAAGCATATTTTATCTTTCTCTATTTTCTGTTATTTTTATCAGAAGATCTCAGGGAAAAAACCCTGCAAAATAGTTCCGAGGCTGCCTTTGAGAATCTTACATCGAGATTTTCAAGTACAACTAATTGAAACAAACCCAAGTACTCAGCAACTTCGTTCTTCGTTCTTCCAAGCTATTTGCTACTAATCCTATTTGCCTCAACTATCTCACTGTTATTTGGTATTTTCAGTGTTGGAAACAAAAAGAGAAAATATCTCATGCTTCTGAGTATCAGCCATCAACAGCTCCCTCTCCTGGGTACCCTTTCCCTGGTTTTCCTGTTACTGTTTCCATACTCCTGGATATTTTTTGGTTATACTTCAAAGTCCTTCCTAGTTTCATTTTCTGTCTTCTGTGTTCCAATGCCTGTTGACAGTTCAGAATTAATTTGCAACCTGACCCAGTTCCACTACACCGAGCAGCAGCAGGAAACATACAGGGTTAACAGCCACCCAGCCCCAAAATCCTGCATACTGTATTCATAATTCACCCAGCTAAGTTTTTACTTCACAGCTCTGTTTCTGGCTTGGCTACCTCTCGCAGCAGCCTACACCACCACTTCTTCTTCTGGGAAAGCATGGGGAAGGTTCCTCCAACAGGAAGTACCTCGCATCACAGCGTGTGAGTGTCTCTCCCCAGTTTCACACCAGCTATGGGCAAGACTGCCAGTCTGTTGCAGGAACTTCCAGAATGGAAAAGTGTGTTGTATAGATGCCACTACAAATGCACATTCTTCTCATTAAAAATAACTTAAATGTTGTATTCTGAACTTCTACATCAAACCGTTTAACATGAACTGCATCTTGCAACCTGTGAGGACAGCGTGACCATTTTTGGCCAAGGTTCTCGTCTCTGGAGACAGAACTGTTGCAGGCAAACAAAGGTCCGTTTATCAACAGCGAAGCAGAGCTTGTCGGTAGAATCTCTGCCATTCTATGGTTTCCTTTGTGCTGCTTACTAGTTTCAATTTGCTAAGATACAGTATCAATTCAACCTACAGACCCTACCACATGGTAGGAACTACCAAGAGCATAGTTCTGCATTTGGATGCAGTCCAGTCTTTGTTACCTAACTTGCCCTTAAAAATGACATACCAGATTTCATTGAGTAACTGCTAATATTACATTAATACTGTTTTGTTCTATTAAATAGAAGAAAGCACTGCTGCAGAAAAATTCTCAGTAGAAAAGAGATATTAAATACGTTGATTACAATTAATCACTACAGCTCATTACAGCTATCTTAATTTACAAGGTCACACATGCAAACAGTCCCTATGCTAGAATGAATTCCACATATGCACTATTTAGTATAAAAGGTGCGTGTGAACATTCATAGTAAAAATAAAGTGGATTTGAAAAGCCATGTATCCACAGTGTAAATATTTTTCTCCAAATGCCATTTGAAGCCCATCCTTTGGGTAACACAATTAGGCACAACAGTAGCCTTGTTAACCTCTTTTCATTTACCAGTTGAGATACCAAAAGGCTAAATAAAATCTCTGCTGTAGTTTTACAGCTCTTAAAACAATGCCATTTTATGGCCATTAATTAACTTTTAGAGATTTTTCTTAATTCAGAGCATTTGGAGTGAACAGTGTTTAAAAATCATGCAGACTTAATCAGAAGGACCACAACTAAACATCAAACTCGAGTTTCATACCCGTCTTCTGCCAACACTAAAAGTCACACAGTCATACAACGAGCCAGAACCATGAAATGACCATGTTGGAAAGAAATATAAATGTTTCTTACTGAGGTGATTTTCAGCCAGGGCAGTTCCTTGATTGGACAAATTCTACTGCAGACAGCACAAAACTTCAGGACTGGGCACAGTGGAATAACTCATTCAGCAGCACAGGCTGACTTCAAAAAAACCCATGAAACTTCCACTTTTCCCATTTCATTTCACAAGGAGTGCAGGCACCTAGGTTAGGGCTGCGTATATGGAAGGAAGGACACGTGCGCAAACACCTCCTGAGGCTACTTGCTCTCCAGCAAAACATGCATGACCTGTTGCTTGAATCCATTTCAGACACCAGCTACCAAACCCCTGCAATTTAAAACAAAGATTTTTTTTACAAATAGTCCACAATGGTCAGCAAATACCTGCACATCGCATCCTCAAACTGGACAAACAACAGGAGACAATTAAATACAAGGAGTTAAGCACCCACTGGTGAAATTCTTCTTTCACCCAAGTGCCTCCCGAAACAGCCAATCCATTCATTAGCTTTGAACTACAGGTTTTGGCAAATAAGTTCTGAAAACATCCAGAAAGATGTTCCTTAGAAACATGAGCTGACCAACAGTGGTTACGGAGGACGCTAACTGCCTTGTCTGCCATGAACTGAAAAGCTCTTTCAGCTTAAAAACTTCAGCACTTAAAAGTTAACTGGATGGTAACTTTCAAAGGGATCAAAAAGCTTGACAATTGTATTCTCAAGTGACTCAGCGTTTGCTCATTTTTTCCGCTTTACTGTCTACCTGGACATGAAGATCCTAAGAAAAAGAATACAGTAACACCATGTCACAACATGCCTGAGATATATACTAAAGTCACTTTTCACGGATTTCTAATGCCAATGAGTAAAGAAAAATGCAATAACTCTTGTAAACCACATCACCTAACTTTATTAACTTTAAAATATTAATGAGTCCAGTTAAAATATTGTTAGATCCTTCCATATGTCTGACGCTTACTTAAGAATTGGACAGTTAACTAATTAAAAAATATGAAAGAATCAGGAAACTCAACTTTAAATATATTCCTCTGACAGTGTATTAGTTGTAACAAACACAGACTTTGAAATATTTAAGCCTTTAATGATTGTTGATTCTTGGTATGTTCTCAACTAAACATGCAGGGTGTCTCTGGCTTCTCATCTATATTTGTCCATCTGTTTTCCCCTGTAACTTATTCCTTTTTTTGGTTATGATGCTCTGAGAGGACCTATGGAGGACCAAGTTGGACTAAAACCCCACAAAATTATATAGAACTGTAAACCATTGACTATGGCAAGTCCTCGGAGAAACAGAGAAAATAGACCACAATCGCGTAAAAACCAGCACCATTCTTCCACTCACCATCTTATTTGGCATACAGTGAATATTGTGCTGTATCCATATAAAAGCACTCATTCAGTTACATGGATCACAGGCCCTGTGACAGCTTCCTAATGGAGACGGATGGATAAAATTAAGTCTACGAACAGAATCTAGGAGCTGAAACTGTTTTCAAGACACACTCAAAAATCAATGCAAGGACAAAGTCAGATTTACTAAGGTTCAGGAGGGTTTTTTTTGCTGGAATTCTTAAAACTGAGTTGTGTGAAGCTTTCAAGTGGTTAAAGGAAGCACAGAGCAAACAGTTAAAAACTGTGGATCAGAGTGGAACCACTCCACTGAAGCCAGGCTGGAGGGGTTTCCTCGGCATGGAATGCCCAAGGGAATTGGGAATTGTCAAGCACAGGAACAGTGGCGAACAGAGGTCACTCCATTAACATCCACCCCCCTCTGTCTGGACTCCCAGTATTAGGATTTGTTGATCTTGACTCAATAAGGAACTCCAAAGCCTGAAGCCTGGATGGGGAGCGCTGTCAGAGGGTTACTGCAGATTGCACTTGAAATGTTACATAGGAGAAGGAATGTTACAAACATTCCCCATCAATTGTGGTACCTCACAATCATATGGGGAATGAACGTCATCCTCTTGCAGTCCTCTTGCTGCTACCAAGTCAGCTACGAAGGAGGGAAGAAGCCAAGCGCTGCTGTGAGTACTTATTTCTCTCTGCCTTTCCCTGTCCCTCAAGCCGTGTGTCAAAATAGGGTCTTATCCTTCTCCTATGGGCCACAGGGACTTGTCCCCATCATCTTCTCCATGGTGAAGGATCCTGCCTGTTCCACCAGTGCAGTGGCCCTCACGGGAAGGGCAGCAGCCATCTCAGAGCATGAGTTCTGCTGAGCCTCCTGTGCCTCCCACAGCATGTTCTGCTGTCCTTTCATAGCCTGCATCTTCCTCCGGTCGGGCAGCAACACTGCACACAGAAAGGAAGAAGATCCCTTCTGTGTGCGTCCCACTGAAAATGCTCTCCAAAACTGGGACGCCTGCTGACCTGGGGATTTCTGGAATCGTGACCCGCTGGTGGTGCTCATGTGTGCCTGGTTCAGGCACTAAAATGGTGTTTAAACATGTGTTTTTCCAGTCAGGACCTGATTTCAGCACTAATAAATCCCATCAAGACGTAGGGGTGAGCTGTTTCCCCCTAAAATGACACCAGGCTGCTGTTCCTGTATGTAATTCCTGCTGAGAGGGTTCCAATACTGCCTGCAAACCCTGAGAGGGCTGGTAACTCCACGGTTTTTCATTTGGCACAGAAAGAGACTCAGAAGTGGGCCAGTGGTTTTGGGGGATGCCAAGGGTCTGCTCTCCACAGAGCCTACTGCTTCCAGGGTGGTTCTCCCACAGATCCCGAAGATCCCAGGGCTGAGCATCCCACAGCCAGGAGGAACCAGTGGCTCTGCTTCATCTGGGAAGTTGTTAGCCCTGTGGAGCCCTCTTGTATCCCAGCCAGGGCCCCTTGCTCGCTTGGTGCTGGCAGCCCTTGCTAGCCCGGCCAGAGACCCTCGTTAGCCCCTCATCAGCCATGTTGGGTCATGGTGTGTGCAAATACAGTGCTGCAGGGCCCTGGCAGATGCAGATAAATTGTTCTGGGGGTGTGGTATGTGCATAGGTAAGGGCAGGGGTCTGGCATATTCAAATGTGGTGCCCATCTCTCAGGGCAGCGGCAGGCAGTGGGGTGTGCAGTGCCATGGTCTAATTCCTCAGTGCCACCAGCAGTGCTGGCACCAAGGGAGGCTTGGGCTGCAGGGCTTTTGGTGGAGGGGGTGTTTGTGTACTGGGAGGACGATCAAGGACTGAGCCCCTGCACATTGGTGCCTGGTGGGGTCCTGGCTGCACAGCCTGAGTGGGGATGTGTGAGAGATGAGTCCATGGCTTCTATCCCATAACTACAACACGCTAAGTGAGCTGGCTCTGAGCCTGCCCTGCTGGGCACTGTGACTCCATGGCTATGACCTCCCCTCATGCTGGGGCACCTCTCAGGGTGCTCCTCGAAGCAATGAGATCTTTTCCCAAGGGCAGATTTCTTCTGAGCCCAATTGGATCCTGTGTGGATGGCAGCTGAACTCCACGGCCAGGGAATTCTCCACATTAAATGGGATTGCTTGTTTAGCCCCAATAACTCAGATTTTCAAAAGAATAAATTGTTCAGAGCTATAATGTTGTACGAGTTGCTGCACTGTTTGCCCAGCGTTGCTAACATGTGTCACAAAAGGGGCTCTGAAGCACCAGATCCCAGGCTGGGAATGCCAAGTTGGAAACTTGCACGGAAAAGAGAGGCCACGCACAGGGTGGCTTGGGCATGTTTGGGAGCCTCTCCCGGCCCTTGCCAGTGTTGGCTGTGGCTGCCAGACCCCAGAGAGCTGGGGGCCAGCAGCGTACTGCACTGCCCAGCCTCACTGCTGCCATCTTCCTCTTCTTCTGCCTCCTCTGCCTTCTGCCTTCTTCCCGTCACTCAGCACCCACAGCTGGTCCAGGGCCAGGCAGAGCTGTGCGTGCATGGTGGTGCAACTTCTGTAGAGAAGAGAGGCAGGCAGTGCGCTGGAGGTGACCTCCTTGGGGTCCCCCCATGTGCAGATCCCTGTCCCCAACTTGCCCTTGGGACAGACATTGGTGCATCTAGTACCAAGATCCTGGGGCCAGGGATTGAGTAAAGGTGTCCCAGTCTTGGTCCCAGTGCCAGGAACAGGGGATTGCCAGGTGGGTATTAAGGGTCTTGCTACAATGTGGGGACCACCAGTTCCTCCTGGAGGAGGGAAACGCACCTCTCGCTCCTCTTGCAGCTGTGGTTCAGCCACATGTCTGTGCTTAGCACTGGCTCAGCTGAGCAGAGGTCAGGGAGCATCAGGAAAGCTGCTTCTGTGTGGGCTGGCTGTACCTGGGTGTCCCCAAGTTGTAAGGTTCCTTGATGTTCTCCCAGATCGAGATTAAGATCAACTGAGGTCAGATACTGTGAATCAAAGTCTTTATTTAGTATGAGAAGTAATAAGTGAAAGATGCGAGACAATGAGATGATAGGAAAGAGAGAAACAAAGCGAGAAGATTAACTCGGCAAATTTGGCGAGGATCAGCAGCAGGAACGGTAAGTTCTGCAGCTGAGTGCTAGTTCGAGGTGGGCAGCGAATCTCACAAGAGGGGGAAGGCTCAAAAGAGAACCGCAGGTCCGCGACTCTCCACAACCCCGGAAGCGGCAACCGTCATGTGGGTGGCTGATGGTGCAGGGGGGTGGTCCCGGCAGCAGCCGCGGGAGATTTAAAACGTCTCCCTGGGAGCGCCAGCGACTGGAGCGCGGCTCAGCTGAAGAGCGCGGCTCCGCAGTGTGTTAAGGCGACGAACCTGAGCTCGGCGGCACGGCAGTTCGCTCAGGCGGGGTGAACAGGCAAGAAGCAGCCACCTAGTTAGTCTCTCAGGTGATTTTTTTTTTTATCTCGACTAAAGCTAATAATTGTTTACAAAAGAAAGACAGCTGTCACTGCTGTTAACACTAGGAGTGCATCGACACAAACGGAACCCTACAAGATGGATGCAGTCATACGGGTCTCTGGCTGCACAGCTGTTTGAGCCTGGCAGTATTAGCTGCAGAGGACAGTGTGAGAGGCACCTGTTTGCGATGTGAGCAGGTGAATGATTTGCTGTACATGTTAGCAAAACTCAAGGAAGACGTAGAAAGGCTGCGGAGTATCAGAGAAAGTGAGAGGGAAATTGACTGGTAGAGTCAAATCCTTTCAATCTCTAAGGAAAGTCAACAGGAGACTGTGAACCCCTACCACTCCTGCCATCAGGCAGATGGAGCTAATAGAGAAGATGGAGGGGAATGGAAACAGGTCCCTTATCGGAGAGGAAAAAGAACTTCCTCTGAACCCCCATCACATCCTCAGGTGCCCTTAAAGAACAAATATGAGGCCCTAGACTCAGATAGTGTAGTAGAGGTCAACTATGAGGGAGATCTGTCTGGAGGGCCCTCTTCTTGTTGCACCCCGTCTTCCAGACATATAAATACAACAGCTGTAAGAAAGAAAAGAAGGGTAGTTGTAGTTGGTGACTCCCTTTTGAGGGGAACTAAGGGCCCTATATGTAAGCCAGCCCCAACCCAAAGGGAGGTTAGTTGTCTTCCTGGGGCCAGGGTGAGGGACATTGCTAGGAGACTTCCTGAACTAATTCAGGCCTCAGATTATTATCCACTGTTGGTAATCCAGGCTGGCAGTGATGATATTAATAGAAGTGCCAGGGTAATCAAAAAGGATTTCAGGGCACTGAGTAGATCAGTCCATGTGACAGGTGCACAGGTAGTATTTGCTTTGGTTCCTGTAGTGGCTGGAATGAATGGGGAGATGCATGAGAAGTAGGAAAGACTACCTTATCAATAGGTGGCTAAAGGATTGGTGCCACTTGTCAAAATTTTGTGTTTTTTGATCATGGGGCAAATTCCATTCTATCTAGTCTTCATAAATCAGATGGACTTCATCTGTCTAGGCAGGGCTAGCGAGGCTCATCAGGAGAGCTTTAAACTAGGTCTGAAGGGGGAGGGGATTGATTTCAAGCTCTCCAAAGTTCAGCCCAGGGGTGATAAGACTGAATTAAAAGTAAAATCAGCAGCCCAGCTGAAGTGCATGTACAGTAATGCACGCAGTTTGGGCAATTAACAGGAGGACCTGGAAGCCATCATGCAGCAGGAAAGCAACGACGTAGTTGCCACTACAGAAACGTAGTAGGACGACTCGCATGACTGGAGTGCTGTCATAAGTGGCTACAAGCTCTTCAGAAAGGACAGGCAGGGTAGGAGAGGTGGAGGGGTGGCCCTGTATGTTAGAGAGGCTCTTGACTCTGTAGAACTTGAGGTCACCAACGATACAGTTGAGTGCTTGTGGACCCGAACCAGGGGGAAGGACAACAAGACTGACATCCTGGTAGGAGTCTGTTATAGACCACCCAACCAGGATGATGAAGGGGACAAGTTATTCTACAGGCAGCTGGCAGATGTTTCAAAATCGCCAACCCTTGTTCTTGTGGGTGACTTCAACCTGCCGGATATCTGCTGGGAGCTCAACACAGCAGAGAAGAGTCAGTCTAGGAGATTCTTAGAGTGTATGGAGGATAATTTCCTTCTCCAGCAGGTAAATGAACCTACCAGGAGTGGGGCCCCACTAGATCTGCTGTTTACAAACAGAGAGGGACTGGTGGGAGATGTAGTGGTCGGAGGCCAACTGGGGCACAGTTTTCAATATTCAGGGATGTAAGGAGGACCACCAATCAAACATCTATGCTGGACTTCCGGAGGGTAGATTTTGACCTGTTCAGAAGACTGGTCCAGAGCACACCCTGGGCCACACTCCTCAAAAACTGGGGCGTACAGGAGGGATGGATGTGCTTCAAGGGAAAAGTCTTGAGTGCACAGGAACAGGCTATACCAATTAGCCACAAGGCAAGCCGGCGGGGAAAACGACCACCTTGGTTGAATAGGGAGATACTGAAGGAAATCAGAGATAAAAAGAGAGCCTACCGACTGTGTAAGGCAGGGCTGACTACTCAGGAAGAGTATAGGACTATAGTTAGAACATGCAGAAGGAAAATCAGAGAAACAAAAGCGCAATTTGAAATTAATTTGGCTACTTCTGTTAAGGATATCAAAAAGCGCTTCTATAAATACATTAATAACAAAAGGAGGGGCAAGGAAAACCTCCATTCTTTGTTGGACCTGGGGGGGAACATAGTTACCAGGGATGAGGAGAAGGATGAGGAGAAGGCTGAGGTACTCAACACCTACTTTGCCTCAGTCTTCACCAATAGGAGAGGTGCCCCTCAGGATAACTGGCCTCCGGAGCTCACAGATAGAGACAGGAAACCAAATGGCTTCCTTGTGTCCCAGGAGGAAATAGTCTATGAATTACTGAGCCACCTGCATCCACACAAATCAATGGGACCTGATGGATTCCATCCTAGGGTGATGAGGGAATTGGCAGAAGAGCTTGCTGAGCCACTCTCCATCATCTACCAACAGTTCTGGCTGTCTGGGGAGGTCCCAGATGCTTGGAAGTGGGCAAATGTCATGCCAATCCACAAAAGGGCTGCAAGGAGGACCCAGGCAACTATAGACCTGTCTGCCTAACCTCAGTGCCTGGCAAAGTTATGGAACAGATCATCCTGAGTGCAATCACACAGCACCTTCAGGATGGACATGGGATCCGACCCAGCCAGCACGGCTTTATAAGGAGCAGGTCCTGTCTGACCAACCTGATTTCCTTTTATGATCAGGTAACCCACCTGGTGGATGAAGGGAATCCTGTGAATGTAGTCTATCTGAACTTGAGCAAAGCCTTTGACACTGTCTCCCATGGCATTCTCCTGGATAAACTGGTAGCCCGTGGCTTGGACAGGTGCACTCTCAGCTGGGTTAAGAACTGGCTGGATGGCTGGGCCCAGAGAGTGCTGTTGAATGGGGCGACCGGTCACCAGTGGTGTCCCTCAGGGATCAGTGTTGGGTCCGGTTCTGTTTAACATCTTCATCGATGATGCAGATGAGGGGATTGAGGCTATCATAAGTAAATTTGAGGATGACACCAAGTTGGGAGGGAGTGTCGACTTGCTGGAAGGCAGGAGGGCTCTGCAGAGGGACCTTAATAGGCTGGAGAGATGGGCTGAGTCCAACAGGATGAAGTTGAACAAGGCCAAGTGTCAGGTCCTGCACTTTGACCACAACAACCCCATGCAGTGGCTGGAAAGTAGTCAGGTAGAAAGGGACCTGGGGGTACTGATTGACAGGAGGCTAAACATGAGCCATCAGTGTGCCCTGGTGGCCAAGAAGGCCAGTGGCATCCTGGTCTGTATCAAGAATAGTGTGGCCAGCAGGATGAGGGAAGTGATCCTTTCCCTGTACTCAGCATTGGTGAGGCCACACCTTGAGTATTGTGTTCACTTCTGGGCCCCCCAGTTCAAGAAAGATATTTAGGTGCTGGAGCGGGTCCAGAGAAGAGCAACAAAACTGGTGAAGGGACTTGAGCACAAGTCCTATGAAGAGAGGCTGAGGGAGCTAGGGTTGTTTAGAGTGGAGGAGGCTCAGGGGTGACCTCATCGCTCTCTACAGCTATCTGAAAGGAGGTTATAGACAGGTGGGGGTCAGACTCTTCTCCCAGGCAACCAGCAACAGAACAAGAGGGCACGAGCTTAGACTCTGGGAAGGTTTAGGCTGGATATCAGAAAAAAGTTCTTCACAGAACGAGTAATCAGGCATTGGAATGGCCTGCCCAGAGAGGTGGTGGATTCACCATCCCTGTGGGTTTTTAAAATAAGTCTGAGTGTGGCACTTAGTGCCATGATCTAGTAATGATAGTGTTGGATTAAGGGTTGGACTTGATGATCTTGGAGGTCTCTTCCAACCCAGATAATTCTATGATTCTATGATTCTAAGGTTCACAAGAATAGTCACCACCATGGATCATTGGGGCCTTTGAGGGCTGATGTCTAGGAGGTCTCACAGAGTTGGTGGCGAGCAAAGAGGCACAAGCAGGTGCTTCAGGTGGACCTTTAGTACCTTTTCAGGGCTCAGGTTGTCACAACCACCGCACGTCTCACAGGTATCACACACGCTACACATCTTCACTCCCCTTGGACATGCGCACTCGCTGCTCTGCATCACTAGCGTGGTTCTTCACTGAACTTCTAAAAGATGTTGACTCTGTGGTTTCTCAGTCCTGTACTGCCGCCAACAATCTTTGAGATGGGATGTTTCAGTTCAGCTCCTCACACCACCCGGTGGCTCAAAGTTCCCTTCAGGACCCAATGGTGGCTTAGAAAGGACAGTGTCAAGGTAGGAAATAGTGGAAAAGAGCCATCTGCATCAAAAGAGTTTATACAATCTGCAGTACTAATGGTGTGGAGGAGCGCACAGCATGACTTTGCTTAACACCTTCGGATGAGAAAAGAGATACAAATTGCATATTGGTATGTTGGAGTAACTGTATGAAACAAGGGATAACACAGGGTAAGAATATTCGGGTTACAATCCCACATAACAAGTAAAACAGAATCTGCTTAAGGCAAGGACCTAGGAGGAAGGAGAAACTAGGAGAAAGGGTCAATGTCCCAGCTTTTCCAGGTATGAACAAGTCAGTCTTCGTATGCCAGCTGTAATTTAACAATTTTGCTATTGTCATTGATTTTAAAACACTAATTAGTGTTATTATACTTTGACTCCTTCTTCTGCCAACAGGAAGTCAAGCACCACGCAGTGCTGGGAAATCACCTTTTCCATTTGGGTGGCCTGGTCAACCAATAGGTCTAAGGCTCGAGCTACTTTGTTAGTGACTATTTCCAGGACAGCTTATATTTGGATAACCGTATAAGGTTATAAATGTATTTCTGTGCTCCACTGCTCCATTTATATATCATAGTGTCCTATGATATACTGAGGGGTCCATTCATCTTTTCCCCAAGTTTGGGTGTTTCTGCTCGTTATAGTGGCGTTAATATGGCTCAAATCATCATGCAACCTCACACCCAAATGATTGCTGTTATCATTTGGAAGCAGAAAGAATAAAGGGCGGACCACCCCGAAATAACGTATCCCCCACGAATGGGCAGGTCCTTGTTTGGAAGCACACTGCCCACAGATCCAATAATGGCCTTTAGGAGCCCTGTGTCCACTGGGATACAAAGCTCCAGAGTCCTTTCTAATTGGGTAGGTAAAACAGGTGTTGGAAAGTCCTGTGGGGGAAGGTAATGGGACCTTTTGTAATACCTTTGCCATTCAAAATCTTATAATACTGCCAGGCCCCTTTGACTGGCTGGCAAACCTGAGAGATATTATTTCCATTCATATCCTGAATGTAATGGTGTTCAGTTTTGTCTGTATTCGCTCAGTAAACATCAAAATGCACATGGCAGCCCTCTCCACTGCCATCCATGTCTCCTAAACTTGCCTGTGCAGGAGACATAAGCACCGGACTGTATCAGAAGGTCCACTTGCAAGAACTATTTCCTATTTCATCTTCAACTGAATTCTCCTTCAGACAGGTTGCGTATCAGCCAGGGTCGTTCACATCGTTCCTGCTCTATCTTGGTGGAGGGACTTACTTCAGTGTATGAGCTTACTAGCCATGTGGGTTGGACGAGTGTGGCAACCCAGGAGAGCTGTCCAAGCCCAAGGGTCCACCACACACTCAGCAGCTGTTGAAGCTGAAGGATTTAACAGTTTGCTGGCCTAGAATGAGGAGTTAATTTCTCCCGCAGAGGCCAAAGAGGGGATGCTGAGACCTCCCCAGGCACTAAGGGTGGTGACCATGGCTGACCAAAGCACTGAGTACGGTGCTAAATTATGTGTCCTGTGAATAGTAAGAGAGTGATCACCATCACAACCGCAGATATGATTATTATCTTCATGTGTCTTGTCACTCACATGTGAGATTCTACATATCCTCACCTAGAATAGGAAAGAGAGCAAAACTCAGTTCGCTTTTAGGAAGCTGGAAATAGCATCTGTTAGAAAGACTGAAATATCCGCCTTTCATTGATTTCATGTTCTTTTCCATGGGCATCTTTTGCTTTCCAAATATACTTACAAGCAAGGGCTTGTAGTGATACCACGAGGGGGAGTTGCTATAAACTGGAAGGGGGGAGATTTGGGTTAGACAAACCTTCATGACAAGAATGGTGAGGCACTGGCACATGTTGTCCAGGGAAGCTGTGGATTCCCCCTCCCTGGAGCTGTACAAGGCCAGGTTGGATGGGGCCTTGAGTAGCCTACTCTGGTGGCAGGTGTCCCTGCCCATGGCAGGAGGGTTGGAACTAGATAGGCTTTGAGGTCCCTTCCAACCCAAATTTTCTGTGATTCTATGATATTTGTTTAAGGGGAGATGTCAAAAATCCAGAATATTGTGCCACTTCTCTTTTTGCCATTCAGGAATTCTAATGATGTCCCATCCTTGCTGTTCCCAGAATGGGAGTCACTCCCATTCACTGTAGATTGAGCTTTGTGTTGGAAAACACTCCACACTGCAACCAGTTCTCATGCTTGAGCACTACCTTGCCCTTGGAAATTATCTGCTTGTAGACTCTACCTCTGTGAGGATACGTCTGTGACTCGAGGGGTTCTCCGATATTTGGTGCCCGAACAAGGGACAGACAGCACCAACGAACAAAGCTTTCTCAGAGACGGCGGTTCACAGGGAACGAAAGGGTCAAGGGAAGAGGAACGAGCCATCTAATGCTTTGATACAGAGCGATGGCAGAGGAGAGCCGGACAGGAGAGACTGAAAGTTGGTGACCTCAGACCAAGGTAGGAAGACTAGCTATCTTCCCCTGTCAGTTAAAGGGCTGCAAGCATGGAAGCAGAGTATGCTGGGGCGAAAAAACTGCTACTAGGTATACTCGCTGAGCGAGGGCAAGCAGTTAACGAGAAGGCATTAAAAAAATTAATACAATGGGCCAGAGAACATAAACATATGAAATGTCCATCAATGTTGTTTAATTGGGAGAAGTGGAGAAGGGTTGGATATGATCTTTGGGAATTTACTGCTTGTAATACAACTTGGACAACTGTGACTAATGCCTTGCAAGAGTTAAAAATAGAATTGAAAGTGGTTGCTGCAGATGTTCAGGCAATAACAGCCCCTGTGTCAACAATAGTAGCTGCTCCACCGTCTCATAGCCGTAGTCGCATTGAAGCATTTTTTGGTGCTATTAAGGGTCAATTGAGCAATAAGACGTGTGACTCTGTGAATGAGCTATTAAGAATTAATAATATGTCAAGTGAAGCAGAAAAAACAAATGACATGCCATCAGTCGCGTGCAATGCTCACGCTTCGGCAGCTGGAAGTGAACTGACAGACAATATGGGAGGAACTGCGGTGACACCGAGTGATGACGCAATAGTGGGAGGACCCAGCTGTCACAAGAAGTTATATCCACCCTTGCCTCCTCCTCCTCCTGAAGCAGTTTGTTTACCAGGAGACGGGTCATCTGATGATGAAGCACAGCCACAGCATGAAATAATAATTCTACAAAGTAGCGAATTACAAGATCTCAAGAGACCAAGGGAGGAAGCTATGAATGGTCTACATCACAGAATGAAACAATCATTGTCAACATTTGCATCACATGCGAGGACCGAAAAATCTGTCCAGGAACTGGCCAAAAGTATTACCAAGCCTTCAGCATCACGTTTAGGTGGTATAGGTAAAAGGTTGTATCCACCACCATATGCGGACAGTTCTATGATTCCGCAAAGGTCTGGTAGGTGGTCAGGTGTAATCGAAGATGCCATATTAGAGGGAGATTGGCATCTGGCAGATAACCTAGCTTCTCCTGTATTGTTTAATCAACATGGTAATAGTTATGAGCAACATGATTGGAAAATCTTACAACAAGTTAAAAAGACTGTGCAGGAGATTGGAATAAAATCTGAATCCACTAGGGCTGCGTTAGATTGGATTTTTACAGCAGATGTTAATTTACCCTATGATTGTCGAAATTTAGCTAAATTGTTGTTATCTCCTTCGCAACAAATAATATGGGCTAGAGAATGGTCTCGTCTTGCAGAATTGGAAGCCATGAGGCAAAGGGATCCACAAGATATGTTAAATGGTGTAACACCAGAAATGTTGACAGGGTCCGGGGCATTTTCTAATGTAACTTTACAATTGCAATACCCTAGAGCGTTACACCATTTAACAGCACAATTGGCTCGACAGGCATTTTATGCAATCCCTGATGATGGTCCAACTCCCTCATTTACAAATGTGAAACAGGGTTTAACAGAACCATATACAGCATTCATTGATCGTTTGTCAGCAGCTCTTACAGCTCAGTCTGACATGAACGAGGATGCCAAACAAACAATGTTTCAACTGTTAGCCTTTGAAAACGGAAATGCAAAACCAAAATCTATTCTAGCTACATTGCCTAAGGGAGCCGGAGTTGGTGATATGATTGAATTAGCAAATCAGGTGCAAAATAGTGCCCAAGGAAAATTAATTGCTCAAGCTGTATCATCAGCAATGGCACCAACGACTAATCTGTTGGCTGCTGCAGTACAAAAGATAGGATCAAAAATGACATCTAGTGATAAGCCTGTCACGGGAATTTGTTACAAATGTGGAAAACGGGGCCACCACAGGAGAAATTGTTCTGCTACTGTGTGGTGTGATCATTGTCAAAAAAATAATCCTCCTACTTAAATGTGTGGGATAGCAAACAACACGAATCAAAGCACTAGGGGACATCGCGCGACGACACAAGTGACAGGTCCCCCAGTACTGTCCAGCAGCTCCCTCCACCAGCCACAAGGGGAAGCCTGGGAATCTATTTGGCAACAGCAGTAGACATTACTCTAACAACCACAGCTGTACATAAAATACCACTGGTGTAACTGGGCCTATCTTTGATAGAAGAAGCTTAATAGGAGCTCTTATGTTAGGGAGATCATCTGCTAGTGTAGCAGGATTAATTGCGCTACCAGGGGTAATTGACACTGCTTTTGCAGAGAAATAATGATTATGGCTTACACGTTAACACTGCCCTTAATTATAAAACAAGGCACAAAAATTTCTCAATTGATTTTGTAGTTGGAACATCCTACTGACAAGGAAATATTCAGAACAGCACCAGAGCGGAGCTCAAAAGGATTTGGATCTACTGGGCATACATTAGTAAATCTTGTACAGCAAATGCAAACCAGTACAACGATAAAATTAATTCTCATGAGTGATACAGAAAAACTCCCTGTTAAGGCCATGATGGATACCGGGGCTGATGTCACAATCATCAACAAAAGGTTATGGCCCAAAAATTGGCCCATGCAACAAGTGTGTGATACAATTCATGTTGTTGGAGGAGGAGGAGCTCCTCTACAAAGCTCTATGCCAACTCAGATCATGTTTCCATAAGGTCAATCTGTCACCCTCAAACCATATGTAATGTTGTTTCCTGGGGACTTGGAAGGTTTAGTTGGTCGCGATGTTATGTCTTAACTGGGTGTTGCATTACATGTACCACCAACTAATACAATTTTTTAGTACAGGTCACTGCAATGCAGTCGCGACTCCGAAAATTCAATGGAAAACGGACGAGCCTGTATGGGTCGAGCAGTGGCCACTGTCTGCAGAGCGACTGCAAATTGCACATCAACTAGTTCAAGAACAACTACAAGTAGGACACATTAAACCTTCCAGAAGCCCCTATTTTTGTAATTCCAAAGAAATCAGGAAAATGGTGATTATTGCATGATTTACGTAAAGTTAATGAGCACATGTGGCCAATGGGTTCATTACAACCAGGAATGCCATTGCCCACTATGTTACCTCAAGATTGGCATATTTTAGTAATAGATTTGAAGGATTGCTTCTTTACGATTCCTCTACAGCCAGAGGATACAGTACGGTTTGCATTTACCCTACCGTCAATCAACAAAGCTGCACCAGTGTCTAGGTATGAATGGGTAGTATTACCGCAAGGGATGAAAAATTCTTCCACAATTTGTCAACTTTATGTATCCTGGGCTTTAGCCCCAATATGAGAGAAATTGTCAATCATTTATCATTACATGGATGATATTTTGTTTTGTCAAAAAACACCCATTCAAGAAAATCTTATCACTTTTATTGGTGAAACTCTTGCTGCCAGGAGTCTCATAATAGCTTCAGAAAAAATACAGAAATCATCTCCATGGAAATATCTAGGTTGGCTAGTTCATGCCAAAACAATTACACCGCAAAAAGTAGAAATCAAAACATCCATAGCAACCTTGAATGATGGGCAAAAATTGATTGGTGATCTGCAATGGGTACGAAATGTAGTGGGTATTACAAACAAAAACATTGAACCACTAATGCCCCTTTTACGTGGGACAGATGCCAATCAGCCTGCTACCTGGACTTCTGAACATGAGCAGGTTGTACAACAATGAAGTACCAAAATTGTACAGCAGGCTGCAGATCGTTATTTAGAAAATGTACCTTTAGGTGTGGTAATTTACAATGACACATTGTATCCCTTTGCATTAATACTACAATGTTCTGCTTGGCAAAAGTAAAAGGGGGGAGAATCAGTTGACATTTGGTCATCAACTAATGCCAAACAGAACAGCAAGCAGAATCAAACACTTAATGCCAGAACGAAAAATCAAGTAGCAATCCTGGAATGGTTGTTTCCACCTTTTACAGCACCTAAGAGTATATGGCAAAGAACAGAAGTAATCAGCCATTTGATAAAAAAGGGTCGCCAGAGATGCAAAGATGTTAGTGGCAGTGAGCCAGATTGGATAAGTTTGCCCATTAAATTAGAAGACTTAGAGTGGATGTTACAAAATTCTGAGACTTTACAGATATCCTTATTGGGATTTGAAGATACATTACACAATAAAGTACCAGTGGATAAAAGATTAGGCTTTATTTTACGACAACGTTGGATTCAAAGACCTAAAGTTGTTCAACAACCTCTACAGGGTCAGACAGTTTTTACAGATGCAGGAAAAAGATCCAAGCGTGCTGCCTGTGTATGGAAGGAGAAGGATGAGTGACAGCATCATGTTATAGAGGGAGATATACAGGATTCTCTGCAAACATTGGAGTTAGCAGCAATCACCTGGCTGTTAATTAACTGGAAAGATTCACCAGTGAATATAGTATCTGACTCGCAATACTCAGTAGGAGTTGTAGAAAGAATTGAAGATGCATTAATCAGACCTCCTAATAATAAAAGGCTAGGAGAATTGCTTTTCCAGATTCAGCAAGCAATTAATGTTCGGACAGGACAGTGCTGTATCATCCATATCCACAGTCATTGCAATAACCTAGGATTGGGCGAGGGCAATGCTCTAGCTGATTCACTTGTCAGTTCTGCCATTCCTACTCTGGTTGATGCCTTTACCATGGCTGGAGAAAATCATTCTATGTTTCATCAAGCTGCTCGTGTTTTAAAGCGACAATTTAACTTAACTTGGGTGGATGCTCAAGGTATAGTTAAATCGTGTGCACAATATAGTCAGCATGGAAAAGAGTTAGGAGTAGGAGTGAATCCAAAGGGGTTGGGAGCTTGTGAAATATGACAGATGGATGTCACACATGTACCTGAATTTGGGAAGCTTAAATATGCGCATGTGTGCATTGACACATTTTCAAAAATGATTTGGGCCATGGCACAGGCAGGAGAAAAAGCAATACATGTAATCAGGCATTTGACTGTATGCTTTGCAGTAATGGCGGTGCCCAAATGTATAAAAAAAGATAATGCCCCTGCGTATATTGGAGGGAGAGTAGAGAAATTTTTGCAAACATGGGAAATTAAGCATGTAACTGGTATTCTGCTTTTGTCGACAGGGCAAGCGATTGTGGAACAAGCACATAGAATGATTAAAGAATACCTTGCAAAGCAGAAAGATGTAACAGAATTAGATCCACAGATAAGGTTAGGTAAAGTGCTTTTTACGTTTAATTATCTTAGCTTGGTAGCAGGCTTAGAACAAGCACATGTAGTAATTCATAATAGTGGTGTAAAAATGCAGGCCACGCCTGAAATACAATTGCTTTATAAGAACCCCAAGACAGGATTATGGGAAGGGCTGAGCCCGTTGCTATTTACTGGTCGTGGTTATAGTTGTGTTTCCACAGATGAATGTCCCTTATGGATTTCCAGTAAATGGACACACCCAGCGGTCCAGTTGATCAACCGAACACATGAGAGCGACAGTGAAGAGTAATAAACATTCTATTTCAACACTTCGAACAGAAATTAACAAACCAAGCAAGAGGCTTCGCCCACGGTATATAGCTGCAAACATACCTGACTGACAAGGACCAAGGGAGGGGGGCTGATAATTGAATTCTGTTATAGCCATAATCGTGATCACAATTGTGTACATTGTAATTGTGCTTTGAATCTTTTATTAGAGTGTGGAGCTTGTAGCAATAGGTTGATAAGAAATAGTCACGTAGTAGCAACTGAAGGTAGTCTTTGTGCTGCACATTATCACCAGAATTTTGAGGATTTTTATATAGCAGCAGGTATCATACATAATCAGCCACATTTTTTATCATTTTGAATCAGGAAGTGCTTTTTGCCAAGCTCAAGCAATTTGATACTTAAAACTTGCCATCCAGTAAGTTAAACAAGGCAAGAAGTCAAGATTGATTGCTTTACAATGTGGACCCAATTGGCACAGATTAAAGGAAACAGATGATGTTCTTGGAAATGGATTTTCTCAACTTGGCATTACAGGCTGGCTAAAACCATTTCTGATCGAAGGAATTTGTATTTTAATAGTTATTTTAGTAGTCGTGATTTTAATAAGTTGTATGCTGTCTTGTGTAAAGAAGGGTTTAGAAAGAATTGCTTATACGGCTTGGGTTGTACAAAAAGAAAAAGGGGAAAATGTAGAAAATATTTTAGAAGAATCAGGGCATTCTGTGATCCTTGAGGCCTGTATGCACAACCTTACCTACTTGCTGAATGACAAAGATCCAGTGACCTTGGCATGTTATGAGAAAATGGAATGTTAGCTGATAGATAAGAAAGAGAATGTGGAACAGGAGATTTTAGCTGCAAAAGAAGGGGGACTGCAGGCTATCAGGTGACAGCGCATGGACAGAATCTTATAACCAATTAGAGAATATGCCAATTGGACAGCATGTAGTAGCCAATTATATGTACATACTTGTAGTGTGTGAACACAGATTGTGAGTATAAAGTAACATGTGCAAGCATAATAAAGAGAGCATGGACTCTACCTCCATGAGGATACATCTGTGACTCGAGGGGCTCTCCAATATGTGCTGGTCAAGATCTACTCAGAGTAATCTCCAATTTGTTCCTTCTCATTTGGAGGAGGTGTCCGTGATCCCTTCTCAGGCTCCTAAAGGTATTGTGTAAGGTTTACCATTTACACTTTTGGAAGGGGGAAGGAACGGTGCAGTCTGTAATAGCTGAATCTCTAGGAGTGGGGAACCTGTTGACCACTGTCTCTCTTTTGTTGTCAGTCATGTTTTATCTTTCACGATGTCAAGTCCTAGGAGGTTCAGTGGAAATTCTTCTGCCACCATGGCCACTGTGGCGGCAATGTCTTCCCCTGGCAAGCGTTATCTGACCGTGGCTCATGTCTGGCGTTACACATTGCCAAACGCATGCGTCACAAATAACTTCTGTTTAGGTGATTCAAATGTACAATTGGTGGCATCGTTTGCCTTGATGGTGGAAACTTTAGCTCCCATGTCCATTAAAAATGTAATTGGGATCTGTCTTTGTCCCACAGCACGGGTAATTAACACATATCCTTTAAATTTTATGTGAGCGATCGGATATGTATACAGCCTTTGTGCCCCCCCCTCATTGGAGAGTGAAGTACCTACCTGGTTTCCCTCCTGGTTCTTATGTCCAGTGGGGTCTCCATTAGGCCTCTGCTAAAATCAGCTTGCATGGGGACCTGCTCTGCCCTCAGCATCTGCTGTGCTGCAGGTGCAGGGCGGCAGCAGGATATCCTGTGGGAGGAGGCACCACAAACAGCCATGGGACTCTGCAGCCCTATGACTGTGCTCCACAGAAGGCTAGTGCCACCCATGAAAGGAGACAAAAGTCAGGGAAAGGCACAAGGAGAAGGAGGAGAAAGCCACACTCAGAGACTGGGTCAGGGAAATAGGAATTTATTTTTCTTTTCGTGACCAAAGCGTTTATTGTCTCCCTGCTACTGGCAGGAGCAACGCAGCCAGGTGCAGGGTTGGGGAGGGTCCTGGGGTCCGGGGACCTCTGTCTCTTGGGGTGCGGGGCAGAGGGACCTTCTGCAGGAGCATCTCCTGTCTCCTCCTGGGACTGCATCTGCTCTGCAGGGAGAGGAGCAGAGGAAAGGTGGACAGAACCCCCAGGGCGGGTGGCTTCTGAGCTGCTGGTTTCCCTCCTTCTGGTGGAGCAGCCTTTTGCAGGGTTGGAGAGAGACCTGGGAGTTTGGGGCCTTCCACTTCTGGGGGTGCAGGTGTCCCTCTGAAAGTTATCTGTGTCAGGAGTGGAAGTGCCTGCCACCTCCGCTACTTCTGCCTTGAGCTGACCCTGCTCTTCAGCTTTGGACTCAGATGGGGAGGTGTATGTGACCCCCATGGATGTCAGAGGGTTTGGGGTCTTAATGGGTTGGGGAGAGTCTTGAGGGCTGGAACCCTCCTCTTCCTACAGTGCTAGGCACCCCCGTGCAAGTTGTCCTGGCCAGGAGCAGAGGAACTTGCCTCCACCACCTCCCCTCACTCCTTCTGGGGAGGATCCGGCTCTGCAGGGACAGATCCAGATGCGAGATGTCCAGAGCTTCCACGGATGGCAGCCTCTGACCCGCTGGCTTCCCCCTGCACACTGCCTTCTGAGGGAGGGGAGCCCAGAGGATAGAAGCCATCAGCTGATGTTTCTATGAGGTGTAGGATATTGAAATCCAAATGATCCTGCAGATTCTGCAAATGCAAGTGTAACAATAGAGCCTTTCTTTCCATCCTACAGAATGGGCAATTTAGCCTCACCTCTAACAAGCACACTGCACAGGGGATGCAAAATTGGTGGTGATAGGTTACTATGTAGGAAATGTCTTCTAGATCAACACCACAGATGGCAGAGTACCGCTCAGTCTTGGTGGCAGTGCTCTCTCCATGCTCTGGTCAGCTGGGGTGCGATGAGGATGAGGATGAAGACAGGTTGCCCATTGCTGGTGATGTAGCAGTAGATGTTCTGCTCTGCAGTATGGAGAGAGACCATGGTCACTCAGTGTCCTGAGGATGGGATGTGCTGGGATGAGGGAAAGAAATGCCCACATCCCTTGAGAAGGTTACCCTGCTCACTCCCTGAGCCCACTTGCACAGCTGGCGTCCACCATAGAGGGACGTGTCCCCCCCAGCTCACCTTTTCTGCAAGCACATCCTGCGGTTGTCAGACTGGGGAAACACAGGGAATGGCTCCGGGATGGGCACTGAGAGCTGCCAATGACAGCTTCCAAAGCACCATCCAGCACCATAACCCTCTCTCTGGCCTCCAGACCTCATAGGAGTCCAGGCACAAGCAGACTGAGCCAGGCTCGGCTGAGGCTTTAGGCTTTTTGATTTGTTTTGACAATGGCATTTGTCATCATCTGTCTTTCTGACCTGCCTGACAGAAGTCAAGTTGATCGTGGTGGCTGCTACTACTCAAACTGAAGCCATCCCTAAGGATGCTTTCTGAATTCATGCAATGTGGCACAAGGTAGCTTAAAACTGCTCTGGGACCTTGATGCGAGCAAGGTGGATTAGGTTGACTGTCCTTGGGTTTATTTTTTCTAAGTCAAAATCTGTTACAGCTTGATTTCAGACACTTGGCAGCCTTGTGAGGGGCGAGGGAGCAAGAAAGCTGACTCTGCACAGGAGTCAGATTGCCCCTCTATGGAAATTTCTGTTAGTTATATGTGTGTCTGTGTTTTACAAATCAGTCTTAAGAAGCAAAGTCTGAAAAAGGCTTTAAATTCAGAAAAGAGAAATTTTACTGAAAATACGAGTTTTGTGTGTTCATTGTGTTGCTAGAGAAGAGCACATAGCTGGAATTTGATTACAGCTTTGAGGCCATGGTTTGTCTAGTGGGAGCATGGATAGGGACAGCGGGGCATGGTCTCCTGAGTTGGTGAGGCTCATCGAGAGGGCTTTAATGTAGGTTCAAAGGGGAAGGGGTTATGACCAGGCTCCCTAGAGATGAGCCCAGGGGTGCTGTGCCAATGTTGAAAGAGAAATCAAAAGCCCAGTTCAAGGGCATTACACCAGTGCACACAGCATGGGCAACAAACAGGAGGAGCTGGAAGTCGTTGTGCATCGCCATAGCTGTGACTTAGTCACTGTTGGTAGCTAGGGTCTGGCGGCCGGAAGATATCGTGTTGTACGGAAAGATAAGGGCCCCTCTCCCAGTAGCCAGTAAAGTATTAGTCCATGATGTAACCAGTAGCCAGTAGGTTTAGCTTTAGCTCATGATGTAAGCAGGCGGAAGTGACGTTGTAAACCTCAGCTATATAAACCTGTGTTATCCATCAATAAACGGCCATTTTGCCATCCACCACATTGGTGTCTGTGTGCAGATGGACCGAGTGACCAGAGTTTGGTTGCTAAGCCAAACCTGAACCAGGTCACCATGCCTTTACTGAAGGCAACAAGTGGTGCTGAAACCCGGGAACTAAAGAGCACAAATCCGGGAGAACAAACCCGGGAAAAAGAAAAGAATCCAGGAAAATCACCTGGTCGAGTGAACGGCGACCGGACCGGCAGGACCAGCCTGGTGGGGAGGACGCTCCTGGACCAACAAGGAGGATGGAAGCCCTTGTGCAGGTTGTATCTCAATTACATAAGCAGTGGGGTATTGATTGTAAGCCCAAAGATTTTACTCTTGCCATTGCGAGACTTTCACAAATAGGGGTCATTGACCAGCCAGTGGATATTCTCCACCCTGAAGTGTGGGATAGGTGTACTAAAGCTTTAGCCGAGGAAACTATGTCCTCAGGCTGTGGGAAACACCTTAACGCCTGGGGGAAACTTGTTCAGGCCCTGCAAAAGGCTATATAAGAGCAGGAGACCTGAGTGGCAGCAAGAGACTGCTTGATGGTCACCCCGAAAGTGGGAGTCGGGGCAGCCATGCAGACTCTGCACCCCTCCCCAAGATGATGATGATCCTGCTGGTCCTGAAGATCAGCCAGAGGGTGATACATTCCCTCAATCCCTGAACCCCGTCTCTCTTACGGAGGGACAGGAGCAAGTGAAATCCTTTTGGGACGACTTACTTGAGGACGCTAAGCACGCCGCGGAGGAATCAGAGTCTGAGGATATCTGGGCTAGTCCACTGCCCTATGCGCCCCAAGATGGTGCCGAGCGGCAGGAAAGAAGGCAAGGTCAAGATACCAACGGTGGGAAAAGGGCGGAAGTGCTAGAAATACCATGCGCGTACAGGCAGGAAGGGGAGGAGAAGGAAAAGGAGAACGAAAAGAAGAAAGATGATAGGCGCGACAAAGAAGGAAAGGGAGGTTGTTTGCGAGGGGCGGGAAGCGGCCAATGAGAACGGCCATCTGAAGAAATGCCTCCATAATGCAAACACACACCCCCCACCCACCCCACCCCCCCTGAGCAGAAGGCGGGCCGAGCCTGGAGAGGGGGACGGCCCTCCCATAAAGGAAGTGGGCAGGGCCAGAGCCCGACAAAAAAGTACCGGAGCCCGAAAGTGACCAGTCAGTCGAGTTCTGGTCCTGAGTCAGAAAACAGCTGGGACGACAGGTTTGAAATTGAGTTAGATTCGGAGGAGGATGAAATAAGAATAGATAAAATTAAGAGCCAAAATATTCTCATCCGGAATGAAAAGGGATCGCAGAGGAACGAAATCCCTCTCATGGACTGGAGAAAAATAAAGATTGCGTGTGCTGATTGGGCTCCAACAGCCACGCTAGCATTCCTGGTCCGGGTGGCAGATGGGGGACAAAGGGTCCATTTGCCAATAAACCCTAAGGATATACAAGCGATTGTTAAAGCAATTGCGGACAAAGGGCGTGGTGTGGGGAATCTGTTCCCTCTATAATACCTCAAATGATACCACAATTAGCGTTCCATTTTTAATTGACACTGGAGCAGATGTTACAGTCATTCCTGATATGTATTGGCCCCCTCGTTGGAAATTAGAAGATGCCCCCATGGTGGGTGGAGTTGGAGGATTAACATGAACTCAGAAGAGTGCTCAATTGATAGCAATCACGCTTCACACGGACAAAGGACCGGAGAAAACCATCACCCTTTTTCCGTATGTCATGTCAGGAGTCCCACCCCTGTTGGGAAGAGACGCTTTAGCTCTTTTAAAAGCCAGGGTGACAAATTTATTTTAAGGGCCACTGCTGTACACCCACCTCCACCAATTAGATTGAAATGGAAATCATCTAACCCAGTTTGGGTCGAGCAGTGGCCCCTATCAAAGCCTTGAATGGATGCTCTTCTTGAGCTGATTGACCGTGAGCTACAGAAGGGTCACATAGAGCCCTCCACTAATCCATGGAACACTCCAGTTTTTGTAATACCCAAACGAACCGTCAAGGGGTTCCGTCTCCTTCATGACTTGCGTGAAGTAAACAAGATAATCCAGCCTATGGGCCCTGTCCAAACATTGTTGCCTATGAATTCTATGATACCCGAGGGACAACCTTGTGCTGTCCTTGGTATTAAGGACTGTTTCTTTTCGATACCCTTGCATGAGGAGGACAAAGAACGGTTTGCTTTTTCAGTCTTGTTTCCAAACAACCAACGTCCCAACCTACGCTTCCAGTGGAAAGTGCTACCTCAAGGTATGGTCAATTCACCTACTATCTGCCAGATGGCAGTGGATCGAGCATTAGCATCGGTCCGATCTACTAACCCAACTGTGACTATCATTCAATATATGGATGATGTTTTAATTACTGCACCGTCAGGAAATCAGGTAGACCAACTGGTGTTAACGGTTTCAGATACTTTCAAAGCGAATGGGTTCGAAATCGCGAGTGCAAAAATTAAAAGAGGGCTATGTGTAAGCTTTTTGGGAGTGGGAATCACAAGTTCTTACGTAACTCCCCCTCAAATAAAGATCCATCGGAACATTAAAACACTCCATGATATGCAGAAGTTAGTGGGATCCTTGCAATGGCTCCGCAACATTGTTCTGATCCCTCCTGAAGTCATGGCTCCTCTGTGTGATCTTTTGAAAGGAAAGAACCCATGGGAACAAAAAACCCTGGTGATAGAAGCAATGAACTCTCTCAACTTTGTCGAGCAGCAGATGTCATCGAGTACGCTCGCTAGGTGGAACCCAGGTATACCACTTGATCTGTATGTGCACTTCACAGAAAAAGGGGGAGTAGAAGCACTAGCTCAGGGCCTCACTGAAAAAGCCCAACCAATACAATGGGTAGTCCTAGGAAAACCATCACGTGCATTTTCTCTGGGAGTCGAGTGCCTCAGTAATCTCATCATGAAAGGCAGAAAACTCGCCCTAAGATATCTAGGCATTGAACCTGCCAGGATATGGTTGCCCTTTCGCAAACAGCTCTCAACGCAATCAGTAGCGATGTCAGAGTATCTGGTCATAGCTCTCGCCGGATTTGGTGGAGAACTTTGTTACGCCGCAAAGCCCCCCTGGACTCAAATGCTGGCAATAGTCAACATCGACCTTCCATGGAAGATCACAGACCGTCCTCAACTGGGACCAACAGTCTTCACAGACGCATCCTCAGCGACTTCAACGGCGGCAGCAGTATGGCAATCGGGAGGAGAATGGCACTGCGTTAAAATGACCGACTATGCTCTTTCTGTCCAACAATTGGAAGCGACGGCCATAACACTAGCATGCGGACTGTTCCCAACAGAACATCTGAACATAGTAACTCAATGTTTGTAGCTAAACTTACTTTGGCCATGTCAGGGCCTGGCGTGTCAACATCCACAGTAGCCTTGATACTAGAAGAAGCACTTTTTTCTCGACAGGGCACTATATTGGTCATCCATGTCAATAGCCATAGTCCAATTAAGGTTTTTTCCCAAACCGGTAACGACAAAGCAGACGCTGCTGCAAAGGGTCTGTGGACACTAAGAGATGCCCGGCAGTTACACGAGTCTCTCCACATCGGAGCTAAAGCATTGGCAAAGAGATGTGGGATTTCAGTCACTGATGCGAAAGTGACTACATGCCCCCACTGTCAGAAAGCACCACTGTGGTCTAGCGGGGTAAACCATAGAGGTCTTAAAGCCTCTGAGCTGTGGCAGATGGATTTTACACTCTGCCAGTTGTTGAAACCTCGAGCATGGCTAGCAGTGACTGTAGACACATATAGTGGAATGATCGTAGTTACTCAACACCTTAGAGCTAATTCTAAAGCAACCATTCAACATTGGCTAACAGCTATGGGATGGCTTGGCATCCCTAATCAAATCAAAACAGATAATGGTTCAAATTTCGTGTCTAAATCAGTTCAAGCATTTGCTCAGAAATGGGATATTACCTTAATACACGGCATTCCATATAATAGCACAGGGCAAGCTATAGTGGAACGGGCGAACCAAACTCTGAAATCTAAATTGGAGGTATTAGCAAAAACAGAAGGGTTTGTCAACACCATACCCTCAGGGGACCAGGCACGTCTGCTAGAGACTGCTCTGCTAGTGTTAAATCAATTCCCTAAGGGGAAGGTCACTCGAGCACTGGATGAAGGCCCGTCAGTCATAGTTAGAAATGAGCTGGGAGAATAGAAACGAGGATGGAAACTAGTCTTGACAGGGCGAGGGTATGCCGCTGTCAAAAAAGATGGTAGAGTTAAGTGGTGCCCACTTAAATCTATCAAACCAGACCTTCAGAATAAAACTAATGAAAACTGTGAGTTTTTATTCACAGGACTGGATCATTGGGCGCCCTCATAACCCGTACGCTCCAGTGGCTGGAGATAATGATCAATCGACAAACACCGTGTCTACGCCTAGGGCTCCCACGTCAGCAGAATCCAAACCACGCAAGGCCAATCCCCACAGGAGAGGGTCGCGATGTGTCTGTGTGATCTTATTTTTAGCACTTGTGCTATCATCTAGTGGTTTGTATCAACATCAACCATGGGAATGGGTGTTAGGGAGGTTGGATAAACCTATGGTTTTATGCACAGTCATCACTACAGAACCCCCTGCCTTCCAAATATCCCCCTGTGAGTTAGTCCCTGTAAGTCCATGTTTAGAAAACCTGATGTACTACATGTGCCCTTACTTTAATCCCGGCCGAGGTTACTGCAATGACTCTAGCGAGTACTATTGTGCCTATTGGGGTTGTGAGACCATAGCCTCTGACTGGAAACCTGGAGCAGGTGAGGACAAATACCTGAAAGTCCAATGGGGACCTCTAAATTGCGTAAGGCGCACAGCTGGGAAAGAGCGTTGCAGGTATCTTATACTGCAAGTAATGAACGAACACGACTGGTTATGGACTTTCAGCAAAATTTGGGGATTTAGATACTGGGAATCTGACAAAGACAGGGAAGGACGATTCTATATCAAAAAGCGGGACGTAAAGCCCAATATAACAAGCAAAAGCAATCTGTTAGCCTCCACCACTGTTTCGGCCAGTGCTCCAACAACTAAGCAGATAGTTCCCTCAAATAAACCTATTGTAGATCCTATTCACCTGTTTAAGAGCCAAAATAATTACCTGTTTAGTAAGCCATTTTTTGATGTGTTAGATGCTACCTTTTTGTCATTGAATCAGTCAAACTCAAATCTTACACGTTCTTGTTGGTTATGTTATGACGTGAATCCACCTTTTTACGAAGGCGTAGCTCTCAATGCTCCTTTTAGTTATTCATTAGATAGTAATCCGAGTCTGTGTAATTGGACCACTCCGCGGAGAGGAATTGTCGTAAACGAAGTTAGAGGTGAGGGAGTGTGTTTAGGTAATGCAGTGAGCCGAGATACTACTGTTTGTGTGCAGACCTTCGCAATTGACAAAACCTATAAATGGGCAATCCCATCTGAGCCTCGGATGTGGTCTGCCAACAGACAGGAATAACACCCTGTGTGTCTCTTAAGCTTTTAAGAGATGCTGCTGACTTTTGTGTGCAAATTTTGATTGTTCCTAGGGTCCTGTACCATCCAGAAGAAGAATTTTACGATCAGTGGGAAAGAATGAATGGTAGACTTCAATGAAGGGAAGTATTAACAGCTGTAACAATAGCAACACTGCTTGGCCTGGGAGCAGTCAGTACAGCCACAGGAGTGACATCCCTGGTAACCCAACAGCGAGGCCTAAATCAATTACAAACTGTCATCAATGAAGACCTGCTAAGAATCGAGAAATCTGTGTCTGCTCTGGAACAATCCCTCTCTTCACTTTCAGAAGTAGTCTTACAGAACAGGCGAGGACTAGACCTCCTTTTTATGCATGAGGGAGGCATCTGTGCAGCCTTAGGAGAGGAACGTTGCTTTTATACTGATCACACTGGGGTAGTTAGAGATTCTATGGCAAAATTGAGAGAAAGATTAGCTGAAAGAAAAAGACAAAGAGAGGCCCAACAAGGGTACTTTGCATCATGGTTTAACTATTCACCATGGCTAACCACCCTAATGTCTTCTTTGATAGGACCAGTTGTAATGATCATAATTGCACTGATCTTTGGACCCTGCATACTAAACAAGTTCATATCATTTGTCAAGAGTCGGCTAGAAAAAGTTAATATCATGTTTATAGAACGCCGACAGTTGCTCTAAAGAGTGCCTTATGTTTTTCCTTTTAGATGAAGTTTCTCAACTCTACCTCTACCTATCCTCACCGTTCCAAGTTGCACTTTATTAGTCTTAGTGATCTTTAAGTCACCTTATTAACACCACTTATAAGTTTATATCTTTTATAAGTTTTTATATAGATAAGATAATATATGAGATAAGATATATAAGATAAGATAATATATGATAAGATAAGATAGATAAGTTCCTTGTTTTCAACAACTTAGTTAAGCATGGGGAGGGGGGAAATGTTGGTAGCTAGGGTCTGGTGGCCGAAAGATATCATGTTGTACGGGAAGATAAGGGCCCCTCTCCCAGTAGCCAATGAGGTATTAGTCCATGATGTAACCAGTAGCCAATAGGTGTAGCTCATGATGTAAGCAGGTGGAAGTGACGCTGTAAACCTCAGCTATATAAACCTGTGTTATCTATCAATAAATGGCCATTTTGCCATCCACCACATTGGTGTCTGTGTGCAGATAGACCGAGCGACCAGAGTTTGTTTGCTAAGCCAAACCTGAACCAGGTCGCCACGCCTTCACTGAAGGCAACAGTCACCACCACAGAGACGTGGTGGGATAACTCTCATGACTGGAGTGCTCCAATAGATGGCTACAAGCTCTTCAGAAGGGATAGATGAGGAAGGAGAGGTGGAGAGGTTTGATTCTGTAGAGCTCAATGGTTGTGATGATAAGGTTGAGTGCTTGCGAGGAGGGTGTTGGTCTCTTCTCACAAGTGGCTTGTGGTAGGATGAGAAGAAATGGCCACAATTTGCATCAGGGGATATTTAGATTAGCTGTTAGGAAAAATGTCTCTATTAGAAGAGTGGAAGAGGCTGCTCAGGGAAGTGGTGGAACACCCACCCTGGAGGTGTTCACAGCACATGTAGATGCAGCACTGTGGGACACGGTTCAGTAGGCATGGTGGTGTTGGTCTGATGGTGGGACTGGATGATCTGAGAGGTCGTTTCCAGCTGCAGCGATTCTATGATTCTATGAAGCTCAGGTGGTAGTCCCACCAGAGGGACCCTCTCCACTTTGCTTTTCCAGAATGGGTGGGACAGCAACACCCTCACGCCCAGCAGGAGAAGGAACTCATCAGCAGCACTGGCAAAAAGAGTACTGACAAACTTAAGAAAGGTTTTGGTGTTGCAAAAGAGAATCCAAAATGCTGGGGTGAATGTGGTGAGGAATAACTGTGACCAGCAATGAGAGCAAATGGCCCTTCTGCATCTTCTGGTGGCTTGAAAATGAACCTGGTTTATTCCTGAGGGGGAAAAATACCCACCCCATTGAGTGAGAATCTGGAGCTACAGGGGCAGGAGCAGCACCCGTGGAGGCAATGCCAACATTCCAGGAAGTCAGAGAGCTCGGCTGCCTCTATCAGTAACAGCGGTTTCTTCTCGGATGGCTTCCCAGATGCCCAAGCAAGACCAGAGTGGTTTTTCCTTTCAGTAACCAGTCTCAAGGCTGTTCTGATCACATTCCCTGGAAGCATTGCTGGGATTTAAAGCCACCTCAGAGAAAGCCAAAATGTTTTGGGAGAAGCAAGAGCGAGCATCCCTAAACCAGCCAAAACAGCTCAGGGTTCTGACTGTTCCCAACTTCCACCTTGAACTGAAGCTGAATTTATGGAAGTTGGAGGAGATCCTGGTGCCAAGTGCCGTTCTTTACAACATTCCTGCTTTTTACCTTTTCAACATACAGTAGCTGCATCTCAGAATCCTGCTATGCATATGTGATGCTTCGCAGCAATGATGAACTGGCCCTGGAAGTAATAAAGGAATGCTGGATCTGGGAAGAGCGCTCCAAGCCCAAGGGGAGCGGGAGAGCTGCTCCAAGGGCAGGAATCACTGCCAAAGGTGCCATCCCCAGCACTCTGGGAAAACTTCAGACACTGCCCATCACACATTTAGCTCCAGTTCTTGCTGGGTGCTGGATTCAGCTCCAAAGCTGGACAAAACTCTCAATGCTGACCTCAAAATCCAGCCAAAATCCCACCCCAAAAGCTGGCCAAAAGTGCCACATATCACCGCAAAGTCACCATTCTGAGCCCCCCATTCATCTCTTGAGCCTTCAAGCCTTATCATTCTCTCTCCTACTAGCACTTACCATGTCCCCATAGAACTTGGTGGCTTGGATCAAGCAGTTTATGGCCTCTGCAAAAGGAAAAAATGAGAGGTAAGCAGCAGCCTTTGGAAAACCAGTGCCACTTCCCACCTCTCTGGTCTCCCTGAGGCAACAGAGCTGCAGGCACATTAGCTTGGGGCAAAAATGCTAGGGATATCATCATTATGACACAGATTGGGGGTTAATTTGCAATTTTCCTATGTCTGTGTTCTCCTTAAAGTCCGGAATCCATTCTGTTTATTCCCACTGGTGGTTTTTGTTCCAAAAAACCTGAATGCCACTCTCAAATTTAAGATGGGGGGTGGGGAAAAGGAATGGGAGAGGGGTTTTGTCCAAGTCCCAAAGGGGACGCAAAGTAGCAGAACTCCTGCAAGGATGTGCACAGCAGCAGATACATGGCTTGGCTTTGGTCCCAAAAATTCCCTAAGGGAAACAAAAGCCATGAGGATGAGGAGGTCACGGGTGTCCACACTACCATCTGAGGGTCGGGATGGAAGAGGAGCTGCCCAAACCACCACGAGAGGCTCTGAAGAACACAGCACTGGCTGGAAAACAGCCGTTGGCCATTGGTACCGTGTTGAGAGAAGCCAAAACCAAAACCTACTGGGGCCACAGACACAGAAGGAAAATCAAAATGGTGATGGGATCCATTCCTGGCTGGATTTGGTATAGCACCAATAGCAACCCCATAGTGCCTCGACTGAGGCAAAGCACCAACACGCTTCCCAGGAGCGCATTGTGAAGGTCCTGGACACTGTGAGCGTGGGGAATCGTCGGCTGTGTCTTCTGGGATCCTGGCAGAAGCATCCCACGAGAGAAGGATTGTCAGGAAATGGGAGAAACGTGCCCACAGCAGCAACCTCTGCACCCAACATGGGTCAAGTGTACAGGTCTAGTTCTACCCTGGGACAATGCCCAGTATGGGCTGCAGGAACCAGGATACAGAACCTTCCCTCAAAATGCCTTGGAATAATCTGTCACATCTAGGATTCAGGAATTCCCTGTTACCAGAATACTTTTGTTTGGGGCATAGCGCACTTAGCAGATGCCAAAACGTGTGGGTTGCAGGGAGAAGCCCCACAGCATCTCCACAGCCTCCTCCTGTGCTGGGATTTAACCCCGGATCTAGCCCCCACTGGGATGTTTCATCCCAGCATCCAAAGGGAGAGGCGCTCCTTGCTCAAAGTGGGACCCAGATGCCCCACAGCCAGACAGCAGGGATGAAGCTGCAGTATTTCTGCATTTCAGGGAGACGCTGTCTCCAGAGAGGCGTGGGAGGAATTCTGCTGCAGCTAAGTGCCACGCTCCAGGAACTCAATCTTTTTCCAACCGCTCCCATCAGTCAGGCTTACAGCACGTCCAACCTGGGAGCTGAGCAGGTCCATAGCTGCCACCCAAGCATCACTGCCACAGGGGATGGAGGCTCGCGGTGGAGGGGAAGGGAGCAAGGCTGGAGCCTGAAGCCCCCATTGCTGCCCTTTGGGCAGAAGGAGCTTCCAGAGCCTGGGAAAACCTTATCCAGCTCCAAGGCCAAATGCAGCTCAAGGAGAAGCCACAGTTATGGACACGTATCCAACTGTGTTTTCCTCACCCACAGAGTTGCATCCTCACTGAAGCCATCCCTACGGAACACCTTGCCTTTCAAAAGGCTCCATCTGGCACAACCTCATCCCCAACTCCAAGTATTCAGGAAGGGGTTTGTTCCCTTGGGAAACACCAGGCTCAGCCTGCACCTTCCTGAAGGTCACATTCCTAATTCCTGCTATCCAGGAGGGGGTTTGTTACCTTGGAAAGTGGTATGTTCAGCCTCTGCCTTCCTGAAGTCTGTTTGGCACAGTTTCCAGTATTCATGAAGGTGTTTGTCCCTTTCGGAAGCACCAGGCTCAGCGTCTGCCTTCCGGATGGCTGAAGTGTGCCAGGACAGTGGGGAGTGAGGCCATTCTGGAATTTCAGCTCACATAGCCACTCCAGAGAGGAAAACCCAGGTTGAGATCTTCGGAACATAAACCTCTTGGGGATTAAGCAAATCCTCGAAGACATTAGATCAGCTTTCTCCTCAGGTCACTCCATCATCTAATCACCCAAACCAATACAGCCATGGTGCCGGGCAGGAATAACGTGTGGGCCAGCTTGCCAGGAACGGCAAAGCATTCCCAATGGCTTGGGAAAGGCCAAAGTCTCCTCTCATCAGCCCTCGAATGTTCACCTCAACCTGGCTCCAAACCCAGCCAAAGGAATCAGGATGCATGCATGGAGTGTGACTCACGCCCCTTCTGCAGCTGTGTGCTCGGAATCAGACTCAGCACAGGGACTCCCACCGAGGAGGGGGGAATCGACGCCATCTGGCAGGTGCAGGAGGTGAACTTTGTCTGTTGGAGCGACTCTCAGCTCAGGGAATCACATTAAAATCCTGCCCACAGAGTCATAGCTTGCTCCCAGAAGTGCTGAGAGGATGGGAGAACCTACATCCTTGTGGAATGGATGAGGAAACCCAGCGGGTACCAAAATCCAGCTGCTCTAGGCATGCTCCCACAGTAGCTCAGGGAGCTGGGAAATCTATGGATTTGGAAAGCTTGAGGGAAACTGAGTTCCGTAGCTTGCAGATCAGCACTCTCGAAGGCATTCCAGGTGTCCACAAAGTTGATGGCTGCATTGTGTTTGCTTGGGAATGCAGGTAGGGCTGAGCCAATTGGCAAAAAGCATTCCTGGTGTCTGGAAGAGGAGAGAGGGAAGCTCAGGAGTGTGGTTTGAATCTTTTCAGGGAGAAACGGGGCAGAAACTCTCAATGTGGGCAGGTTATCCTGCTCAAAACTGGGCTAAAACAGCCCAGAGGCATCAAGCCAGGGCTGGCTTCTGGCCAGGAGGGCTGAATCCCACCAGGAAGAGGGCTGAATTCTCAGCCCCTGGAAGGGAACAGCATCTGTACAGCTCCAGTTTTTGGCCATTTTGAATACGGTGGCCACTCAGGTGTAGGTGTCACAGGCTTCCTCAAGCTGGGAGGAGCAGGACAGGTGGAGAATTGCCAGCCAGAAGGCTCAAATCCCAACTCTGGGTGGGAAATCTAAACGACACGTTTCCTAAAACCCCTTCTCTGAACCTCTGCACCCCCTCAGTGTCAAAACCCTAAAGCCCCCAGGGCTCCCTGGCAACCCCAAGGCATCCCTGAAGCATCTCACGCCCCTTCTCTGCTCCCCCTGCACTTCCCACCGCCCCCCTGCATCCCCAAGCCCCTTCTCTGTGGCTCTGCACATTCTCTGAGCCTCTCCTTTACCCCAAAGTGCCCCAGAAGCCCCTCACATCCTTTTTATGCCCCCCTTGCACACATTCTAGTGCCACCCCTAAAGCATCTTTCTGGCACTCCTCACCCCAAAGCACCCCTCAGGTGCCTCCAAAACCCCTTCTCTGCAACCTTCACCGCCCACTCTCAACACGCAAACCACCCCAGATGCTGCCCCCCCTACACCCGCTCTCTGCTTCCCCACCCCCACTCTCTGCCCCCCCCACCCCAAAGCCCTCCAGAAATGCCTCACATCCATTTACTGCTCCTCCTGAAAACCCAACCCCTCTAAAAGCTCTTCATGCCCCTTCTCTAGCTTTCTGCTCCCCTATACCTCAGACCCCAGGAGCCCCCAATGCTTGTTCTCCCCCAAAACTGCACCTCCTCCTCAACCCCAACACCCCCCAATGCCCCATTACACTCCTAATCTCCCTACCCTGCACAACCTTATCACCCTTCCTCAAAAGCCCCTCCCACCCCTCTCTGCCCTCATTCACCCCCTCAGTGCCCTCCCTCAAGCCCTCCACGAGCCCCTAAAACTTTTTCTCTGCACCCACAAACTCCCCCATGACCTTTCTCTGTCCCTCTACATCCATCCCCCCAATGCCTCCCCCCACAAACCCTCAGGGCCTCCTCTCAACCCCAAAGAACACAGAGCCCTCCAACATCCCTTCACCTCCCCCTGTACACCCCCTCCTCACCCCACTCATTCACCCAAAGCCCCTCTCACCCCTTCTCTGAACTCTTTCACCCCCTCAGTACCCTCTCCTGCAACCCAAATCCTCCCAGAAGACACCTACTCCTTTTCTCTGTCCCTTTGCATCCCTAGGTGCATAAACACACACCCCAGAAGCCCCTCATACCCTTTCTCTCCACCTTGCTTCTCTCCACCTCAATGCTCCCAGCTTGTATCCCCCCAGCTTCCCAGGAGCCCATCACATCACTTCTCTGCTCCTCTGTACCCTCAAACCCCCCCAAGAGCCCTCACACCCCTTCTCTGCCCCCTCTGCACCCAGAGCCCCCCAGGAGCCCTCAATACCCCTTCTTCACGCACACTGCATGCTTTTCTCAACCCCAAAAAACAATCCAGTGTTCTCCTGCACTCTCTCCTCCACCCCAAAAAACCCCAGGGACCTGCACTCTTACCTGAAAGCCCCCCAGGAGCCTCTCACGGTCCTTCTCTGCCCACCCTTTTTACCGTAAAGTCCTCCTGCAGCCCTTCGCAGTCCTTCTCTGCTCCCCCTACACACCCCAAGGCCCCCAGGAGCCTCTCATGCCCCTGCTCCTCTCCGCAGCCCCCCTCACAGCCCTGCCCCCCTCTTAGCCCAAACCTGGCTGGGAGGGGCCTGATGGTTGCACTCACCCATAGAGGGTGGCGCAGAAGGGCCGGGGGCCGTGCACCTTCATAGAATCATAGAACCTTCCAGTTGGAAAAGACCTTTGAGATCATCGACTCCAACCACACCCATTATCCACTAAACCATGTCCCTCAAAAACTCATCTACCTGTTTTTTAAACACCTCCAGGGGTGAGGTTTGGCCTCACCTGTGCCGAGTACAGGGGCACAATCACTGTCCTGGTCCTGCTGGACATGTTTTTTTCTGATACAAGATGAGATGCCACTGGACCTATTGGCCATCTGGGTCACTGCTGACTCATATTCAGCCGGCTGTCAACCAACACCACCAGGTTCTTCTCTGTCAGGCAGTTCTCCAGCCACTCTTCCCCAAGCCTGTAACGCTGCATGGGGTTGTTGATATTGAACAGGACTGGACCCGACCCAGAGAGGGGCCTGGCTATCTAGCCAGTTTTTTACCCAGCAGAGGGTGTGTCTGTCCAGGCCAATGGCAGCCAGTTTCTCAAGCAGAATGCTGTGAGAAACGGTGTCAAAGGCTTTATAAAGTCCAGGTACACCAGATCCACAGTCTTTCACTCGTCCATTAACCAGGTAACCCTGTCATAGAAGGAGATCAGGTTGGTCTGGCAGGACCTGCCTTTCAGAAACCCATGCTGACTGGGCCTGATCACTTGGCTGTCACTTTCTTGTTGTCTTTCACTGATCTGGCAAGATGGAGCTCCAGCTGATCTTTAGCTCTTCTAATTTTTTGCCTACCTGATCTCACCTGCTCCTTGTAGACCTCCTGAGATGCCTGCCCCCTCTTCCAAAGCTCATATATTTTCCTCTTTTTCCTTAGACCAACACAGAGCTCTCTGTTAAGCCAAGCTCCGGATGGCCCCAGCGGTTCTCTCTACGTCAACCGACGGAAATCCAAGGTGTGGAACTACTACACCAAACTGGGAGATGCCTACGTGGAATACAACATCTGGAAGAAGCAGCTCTCCTTCCACAACAGCACCACCACCATGCGGGAACACCTGGTCCAGAAGCACAGCATCTGTGACACCCTGCTCTCACAACTCAAGGACGATATGGCTTCTGAATCTGACTACGCAGCTCCAGAAAGTGCCCCGAAACACTACCGGCAGATGACACCAGAGAACCACTTGGAGCTGAGGTGTCATCCTGGAGCTGGTGCTAGAGATGATCTTCTACGATTTGCACCCTCTCTCCACGGTGGAGGAGAAAGGATTTAGGCTCCACTTGGGATTCCTGGAGCCAAGGTTTTCCCTCTCAGCTCCCACTCAGCTTTCCGACACGCTTCAGCTCCGGTACAACATGTTCAAGCAGCGCCTGGTGTGCTATCTGCAGATGATGCATACCATCACATTTTGTGGAATTCTGGGAATCTCAGCTTGGCCAGACCTACTTGAACATAATGACCAATGTCATTGATGGGGAACGGTGGTGGGCGCGATGCAACTTGGAGACGCAACAAGCACACAAAGATGAAGCAGAGAGCAGTTTAGCAGAGAAGCTCTATGCCATCCTCTCTCAGTTCGGCTTATCCAGTAAATCCATCTTCTGTGTTGTGCGGGACAGCTCATGGAGCACAGCAACTGAATGACACATACAGCTGGAGGAGCCTTTGCTGCGCCGCTCAGAGCCTTCATTGCTGCGTCCAGGCTGGGCTGGAAGTGGAGCAGGTCCAGGAAGCCTTGACCATCACGCGCTGGATTGTTCTGGTACTTCCAGCAGGACTCAAAATCCTCCGGCTCCTTGAAGAACAAGCTGGAAACCAATCAGAAAATCCAAGCTGAAGATGGTGATGGACACGGCATCCTGCTGGATAACCACCATGGAGATGTGTGAGAGCCTGCTGCACTTGAAGTAGGCTATCATGTCCATTCTGGAGGAGCATCCCAAGGGTGCAACAGGCATCCAGAACTTGGCGGATCACCAGTGGAAGCTCCTGCAGGACCTGATCCCAGTACTGAAGACCAACAGGATTGCCACGTCCTTCCTGCAGGACGAGCAGAACATATCTGTCTCTTCCCTGATGCCTTGCATCCATGGGATCATTGCAGCCATTGGACAGCAGATGGAAGAGGCCAGCGCCATCATCAAGACAGTGGTAGAAGGATCCAGTTGGTGCTTGCAGAGCACTGGGGGCTCTCAGAAGATGAGAAAATGCTGGGAAATGTGCCAGTCATCGCCTTGTTCTTCAAGGAGCTGCAGTTTCTCCGCCCTGGCCTATGGAGCGAGCTGCACGAATGCATCAAGACAATGCTGCCTCAGGTTTTTAACCCTCCATCCGCATTCACGGCTCCATTTTGGATGCCGAGCTTGGATTCCAAAGTGGAGGGCAGGGATGCAGGTGGCTACAAAGAGAGAAGATCCAGTACTGCCTCCCAGAGCATCCACAACATCCTTCTGGAGAAAGATACAGCGGAGAACATGCCAGAGATCCACTAGCAACTGGAAAATTACATTGTGGAGCTGCTCTGCAAGTGGAGCATGGATCCTTTGGCCTGGTGGAAGGGCAGTGAACGGTGCTTCCTGGACATGGGGCGGCTCAGCCGGCAGTATTTTGCCATTCCTGCCACTGCTGTGCTGCCATGCCAAGCCTTCACAGCTGGGGAAAGCATCCTGGAGCATCGCTGAGCTGTCCTGGCCCCGGGAAATCTGGATCAAGTCCTTTCTCTGCATCAAAATTTATAGAGTCAATGAGAAGCGGGAATGAGGGTCAGAATGTGCTTTGATGCTGGTTTGGGGTAAAACGGGATGGATTCCAGAACCTTCTGGTTGCAAATGGGTCTCGAAGTTACAAATTTCCAGTGTCTCCCATGTGCTGTCCTTCTCTGTGTTCAGAATTCCCTGTGTTAAATATTTTGGAGGTACGCCGGAAACAGAAAGATGATGTCCTCAATATTGTTATGGTTTTCTTCATTTTCGGCTGCCTTTAGTGATTTTCTCTGGCTCTGCAACACAGGGATCACCCAAAATAAAAACCAGATCTGTCTGAAAACATTTTCCAATGTTTTAAGAACACCATATGCATTTTTATTTTCTGTTTTTTTTCTATTCTGGGAGCTGAGGACTCTTTTCTTCAAAGCGCGTTGGAGCCTCTTGCAGGGTTGGGCATGCTTCTTGCTATGATCTTCTTGCCTTCCTCTTTCGGATGCGCTGGGACATCCTACAGGGCTGGTGAGTGTCCTGGGAGCGAGAAACCCTCCTCCTTGGGACGCGACGGGACCTCTTGCAGGGCTGAGGACAGTCTTGGGGAATGGGGGCACGCCGGGGCCTCCCAGGCAAGTTGTCCCTGTCCTGGTTGGGAGCTGAGGAGTGGCATCCCTGACCAGAGGGACCTGCTGCCGCTGCTGCCTCCCGTGGGTCCTCCTGCGGCTCCTCCTGCTCTTCAGGGACAGACAAGATTTGGGGACAGATATGATCGCTGCGGAGGTTGGTCTCCGATGTGTGTGGCTGCTCGTCGATGTTGGAGCCTGCAGGACTACTGGAAGAGGCCAGGTGATGTTCAGGATTCCCCCCTCTGGTGCTGGAGCTGGCCACAGGGCTGTCCCCCTCCTCCTGGGCAGCACTGGAGTACAACAGCCTACAAGCCTCATCACTGCACTGCCACGCAATGGCCCTGGTGAGGCCATGGACCAGCTCTTGTGTGTGTGGCTGGAGGATGGGCTGCAGCATCTGGACCAGGGCCTCCTCATCTGGACCGTGGATGCAGAGGGCATGCAGGATGCTGCTTTCTACAATCTCTGCTGTCCACCACTTAGCCCCATGTATTGCCTGCAGCTGCTGGCGCAGCCAGGGAAGCACAGGATCCAGGAGATGCTGATGTCTTTGGAAGAGTTCTGCCCAGATCTGAAACAGTAGGTGGTTCACGGATCCTGGCTGCAGAACCCCCTCCTCAGCTTGGGACAGTGTCCCCTGCAGAGAGGATGGAGGGAACGCCATGAAGACCTGGGGGCTGCTTTTAGCCGGGCGGATGGGAAAACTGCCTTCCTGTATGCTGGCACCTGGCAAGTCTTCAGGGGCTGGGGTCTCAAACTCTGCAAGGTCATCTTCTAATTGCAGAATGAACCCGACACCCTCTAAGGGTCCTGCACAGACTGGGCATGCTGACTTCAGCCGTGCCCAGAGCTGGATGCAGCCCAGGCAGAACTGGTGTTGGCAGGGCTTCACAAAGCCAATGCTCTTCCAGGTTTTGACGCAGATGGGGCATGTCCACTGTGCCTGTGAGGACATGTTTCACTCTACTATGAGCAGGGGTGAGCTGAGGAGGAGGAGCTGCTCCTTCTTGCAGACGTCAGCACTGCCAAAAGCTGTCGTGCGCTGTCAAATGGAGAGAGGCCGTCGTAACTCGCTGTCCTGGGGAGGGTGGGGGCAGAAGAAGTGTCCAGGCCCCTCAAGAAGAACACCCTCCCGTTTCCCCCATCCACTCCACAGCCGCCCCAGAGGGATGTTTCCCTTCACAGCTCACCTCCGCTGCTGCTGCTGCTGCTGTGCGTCTTGCGGTTCCTGTCTGCCTGAATGGGGCTGGGCCAGAAAAACACAGGGAGTGGCTCTGGAAACAGCCTCCAAAGCACAACCGAGTATCAGGAGATGCCTGGCTCGACCCTCCACAGCTCGTGGGCACGCTCGGCAGGAGTCCAGGCACGAGTCAGGCTGATCCAGGCTCGGGCAGTTCCTGAAGACAAGCAGGAAGACCTGTGAAGTCACAGTTCATTGCTCATGATGTCACAGTGCACCACCAGGGGATGTCTAACTTCACCGCACGGAGGTGTTCTTACAGGCCATCCACTACGTGGCACTGATGGCATTGCTCACATATCTGGTGCTTCTGCAGTGCTACTCTCCACTCCATTTCCTCACCTGTGTCTTCTTCTTGCCATAAGTGTTTCATGCCAGTCACCAAGACCTGTGCTGTGTCTTCTCTGCAGCCCCCTAAGATGCCCTTTTACTTCACTTCCTCCACTCCAGTATCCTACAAAGATTAAGTAACTTGGTCCTAGCTGCCTTTTCCCAACTTGGCTACATCTGGTCCCCAATCTGTCATTTGAGGCAGCATTCCTTAGGTAACATCAAGCAGGTAAAATAGGGACAGATATTGTGATGCTGGTTTTCATCTCCTTGCAAGGCTCCACATCCCAATATGTCTCTGGTGCCCCCTTCCGCTTCTATCTGTGCATTTTGGCCATCTTTTGGGAACTCCCCTTCACCAGTTCTGAACTCCAGCCATCCCTCCCAGCGCTGTCTGAGCTTTTTCCTGGCTTCCTGCACGACCATGTGCAGCGGTTTCTGATGTTCAACACCAGTCCGATCTGAAACCGAGTCATTTGGCTGCAGCCGTAACTCCATTAACTGAGACCTCATGGTCTGACTGCAAACGAGCTGTCCCATCCTTAAAGCTCTGGTGAAAAAAGCCCATCCTACAAAGTGTAGCAGGGAAAAGAGGGAGTGCCCTCATAGGAGTGAATGTCCAACCCTGAGGGTTCATTTGCAATGGATGGGCATGGCCTAAAGTTACAGATAACATTGCGCTAGCTAATCCCTCAGGAAACACTTCTTCTTTATGGCTGGATGAAGTGAAATCAAAAACAAATATGAAAAAGCTTGGAATTCCTCTGGTTATTCCTTTTTTCATAAGAAAGCAAGACACGCAGCTGTCAGTGGGACAAAACCAAATCATGTTTTGAGAAAAACACCCAACCGCTTTTGTGTTAGGGATATCTGGGCTGCCGTTGTTTCTGGCCTTGCCCAGGTCTCCTCAGTCCCTGCAGCTTCCTGGCAGGCCTCTCAGCACCCCTGTCAGCCAGCACCAAGTGGTTCTGGTCTGTGGTGATTTGTGTCATGGGGGTAAGGTTTGTATGGTGGGAGCAGAGCATTTTAAAGATATATCTTCCTCAAGCCGGGCACTGGACACCAGATGCACTTCAGGGCTGTGTCACACACCAAGAAATGCTGGCAAAGGCTGGAGTGTAGGGGTTATAGACTTAGAAATCATTATCCAGTTCCCTATTAAGTTGCACCAGCTGTACGAGCACTTGTCCCACACAATCCTGCAGTGCAGGATGACAGCAGCAGGATGCCCCATAGAGGGACAGGCCTGCCGCCAAGCCTGGCACACTGAAGGGTTCTAGGTGCCAATTTTAGCACTGATGTCATTAAAGAGAAAGATCTTCACTCTTCTGTGATTTGTTTAGCTCAGTGGGGACTGATGTATTTCCAGACTGCTCCTTGCAAAACTCATCTAATTTCATCTCCATTGCCAATGTGACAGTCAGGTCAGGACTGCATGGATCACTTGAACACACAGAGAGAAGAAAGTCTGGGATTTTCCTGCCAGCAGGAGATCAGAAAGCAGCAGCTTGTCAAATCCCGTGGCTTTGAACACTGCCAGACTGGAAGGAGCCTGGCCTGACACTCTCCAGGCAGGTGGAAGCGGTTGGGGACGCGCAGCATCTCCAGAGGCTTTGGAGTGGAGACGATCATCTTGTAAAAGCCAGAACCAGCATGAAGCACTGGATGCCCCTGGGCCATTTTCCAGCACCCAGGGCTCTGTGCCGTCCCGCACCAAAATAGAGCTGAGCTAGGGCAGATCTCACACACTGTAGGCACTCGTCCTGCATCATCAACCACTTCCACTTCCTCCTGGCATGACTGCAATCCGGCCTAAATGTCACACTTTCTATCCCGGCACAGCCAGAGAGCTGCAACTAGGACAGCAGACTTTCCCAACCTGCTAAATAATCCCCGCAGTAAGTCAGGACTGGATAAGGCACCAAGGGAGGAGTATAGGGCTTGTCGGCTCTCCTAATCTCAGTCCTCACTACATTTAGGGAAAACTGCTGGCAAAGAACAGGGAGAGGAGGACAAGATGGAATGCACACATTGTCTACCTTGAAAAAAGTCAAGGACAGTCAGCATATCCACTTGTTTGCATCAGGGTCCCAGAGCAGGCTTAAGTTGCCGTGTTTCTCCAGCCAGGACAAACAGTCCTCAGTGTACGCATCCTTCGAAAGTCAGAGATGTTCGCAGCACACTCGTGATCACCAGAGCGTCCACTGGTCACAAGATTTTGGAGCCTTTCCCACACACCTCTCCCAGGGCAGCCTGCTGTGCCACCACCAAAACAAAGAACACCCAGAAGCGAGAGCCCACAAAACACGACTCAGTAGCTACAAGCATCCAAAGACAGGCAGGAGCCAGGCAAGCAAGGTCTCAGCCTGTTTTCTTTAAGTGCAGAAACAGAAATACATTCAAAAGTTTTTGCACTACCATGCAAAGTGAAGTTGCTTTGTTAAAAAAGCTTTTTAAAAAGTCCCTTTTGAAAAGTCCTTTTGTTTGGGAGCTGACGTGGAAAGAGGTTTCATTTAAAAAACAAAAAACATACTTATGTACCACTTGCTTTCTTGCCAGGAAGGTGGTAGGGAAATCCCTTGTCACATGGATGTGATCAAGAACGCCCACAACTCTTCCCTAAAGATGTCCTCGTACAGACTTAGAGAGGGACCTACACTACATGGCCTGCCTGCTGCGGCTCTCAGGGACCAGACTAGAAGCTTTGTGCACAGAGCAATTGGAAATGCAGCCGTGTTGTTTGAACAGCTCTTTGATTTTAGAGGCCAAAGAGGCTCTTCCCTGATGAGCAGGTGTGCCCCACAGCTCCTCTGGCTATCCCGTGAGGCAGGAGGGATGCGGGCGTGGGTAAATATGATTGGAATCAGTCTCTACTCTTTTATCCAGAGATATTTAGCTCGCTGCGAGTTTGAAAATGAAGCTCCTGCATGCAGTACTGGAAGCCTCAGCTTTGCTTTGAGGTATATGGAAAGTTTTTACCCTTAAGAAATGCTGACTTGAGTGGTTGTTACACAGCTGTCAGTGGCCCTCAGACACTGTGGTCCTCGGACACTGATTGCTCAGTGAACTATTTGGAAAAGAGCAAAGTGGGAGCTGCATACTGTGCTGTCAGCTCAGTGTTAATGTAATTGTCCTTTCCTTCTGGACGAAAGGCATGGTTTAGCCCAGAGCTCAGAGTGTTGGAAGGGTGCTCTACCAAAGAGCAATGAATGAAATGTCTCAATGATTCCTGCAATTGAGGAAATAAAAAAAGGAAAATGATCCAGTTCTTCTTCTTGAAAGTGGTTAATAACTAGCAGTGGTAATACAAATGTAAAGAGCGTGGGGAAGTCCAGGAGGCAATTCTGAAGCACATACTCCATTTCTCTGCACACTGCAAGTAAATTCACGTGTGAAATGGATCAAACATAAGGAGCCGACAGGGAGAACATAAACACTTTCCTGAATTTATGGAAGTTTAATCAGTTATATCCATAAAAATCAAACAGTTCCTGGTCCTTTCTTCCTCCCCTCCCATCCCGTCCCCTAGACAGTCAGTGACCATGGTCCCCCCCCCAGTGAAGGGGGACCTGTCTTCATCCTCATCCTCATCCTCATCCTCATCCTCATCCTCATCCTCATCCTCATCCTCATCCTCATCCTCATCCTCATCCATCTTCATCAGACCCTAGCCCACCCGAGCATGAAGAGAGCACTTCCCCCAAGTTTGAGTGGTGCTGCCCCATCTGTGATGATGATCAAGGAGACGTTTCCTACATGGTACCCTACCACCACCAGTTTTGCTTCCCCTGTGCAATACATTGTGTAATGGTGAGGCCAAATTGCCCGTTCTGCAGGACAGTCACAAAGGCTCTCTTGTTATACCTCCAGTTGGATAATCTGCAGGATCATTTGGTGTTCAATATAATGCACCTCATAGAGCCATCAGCTGAAGAACAAAAGGATGGGTGGAGGTCTGTGGGTCTGGTACCTGCAGCTCACATGGGTGGCTTCCCTCCTGATGTCTGGGTAGAATTTTTCAGCAGCCACCCCAATCAAATCCTTCCCCTGCTGCTGTGGCCACGACAGGAGCTGGTGCTGCTCTTTCAGAACCGTTGGTGAGAGGTGTCCATGAGAGAAACCATCATTGTGAGCAACCTAATCCTATGGGGGTTGGACAAGGGGTGTTGGTGGGGGAGCTGCAGCCCTACCTGGAAGAATACACGGAGACGTTCACCCGCCGGCTCACCACTGCTGTTTTGCACCTGTGTGGCAGTGAGATCCACTGGCACCAGGGCAAGGAGCATCCCCGCACTGCAAGGGAGGAGGATGATGGCCCTGCAGCCAGCTCCAGTCCCACCACTTCCCAGGAGAGCGATGCCACTGCCCAGCCAGGCTCCCATTGCTCTGAAAGTTGTGACATGTGGTAGAAGCCAGCACATCAGAGACCACCATCTGTGGGAGTGACCATCTGTGGGAGTGACCAGCTGTGGAAAAGGTTGTGCCAGCACCCGGCAACTGGGGATCCACACCCCCATTCAGCACTTCTGTGTTCAGACCCAGGCACAGATGGGGCTGCATTCAGCGGGAGTGGCCACTCCAACAGAATGGGCATGGTGTTATTTTCTCACCACTGAAGTCCTGGCCAGATGCCTAGGCCAGGACCAACACATGCAGGTGCATTTAGCTCCTGCCTATTTCCCCTGCAGAAGGTCGTGGACTTCTTCAGTCAACTGCAGGATCTTCTGCAGGTCCTGTGGGGTAGAAAGGCCTGAGCAGCCAGATGAAGACAATGTGGGCAGGTTGCAGTGTACCACGAATCTTCTATTTGCTTTTGTTAGTCAAACTAATGAATAAACAGTCAAAACTCTTTCATGCTTTACCACATGGTTCCCAGAATAAGCAATCTTCTTAAACGAGGATGTATTCATGCAGAGTTCTGGCATTTCAGAAGACTATCACTGTTTCCTGGGCTTCAGAGAAAATCTCTGAAATGCCCTCGTCTGGTGCATCCCTGCTGATTTTAGCAGACAGCTTGAGTATAGAAAGTTTGCAAAACTTTCATTTTGTGGTTGGATGCTAAGTGTCTCTTGGTGTCTTCCTCACTTCCCTATCATTTTAGTGCCATGGGAGAAGTATTTCATTATGAGAGGAGTGCATACCAGGGAAAAGAGGTTACTAGCAGAATGTCACTTGACCAGGACCGTTTCTCTCCTGCGGGACAGGGAGAAAATAGAAGGAAGGCTTGAAGACTCATGAATTGGAATTATGGAAGTTTATTAGGTGAGGCAAAAGCTGCATGGAGAAGGAAAACAGAGAAGGGATCTGCTCACTACTCCCAATCATTAGCGTGCTCTCAAGGTTTTTTTAGCAACAAATCCAAAATGCAGCATCTTACAGACTGTTGTGAAGAAAAATAACTCTATCCCAGTCAGATCTTGTACAATCTCCACTTCTCGTTCCGTCTCATTTGCATCATGCTCAGCTTCTACTCAACACAACGGCTCCTTATCAGCCAAAACCCCCTTTCCCATCCTTTAACAGATGCACTTATATCCTTCCCTTATTTTACAGACCACCCTCATCAAATGCCCATGAGAGTCCAGTGACTCCATTTACAGTGGTCACTCAGGACAGAAGAGGTGGAGTGCTGTGTTGAGTTGTTGGGCTCCAAAGGCAGCTCAGCTTGGTTTACCACTGCACTTGTGAGGCTTGTCCTCCATTGGCTTGGCTGGCTCTTGCTCTAGTGCCCTCCACAGTTGTTGTAATTTCAGGTTTTTCAGAGAGCTTTTCTCCCCTTGCCAACACGTGGGCTGGTGCAGGGTCCACGAGTTCTGGGGGAGCAGTGCCACTGGGGACACCCGGGGAAGAAGGTGTTGCTTCCCGGGCAGGCACTTCCTGTCACTCTCTGTCAGGAAGGAGAATGAGATCAGTTTGCATGCAGTAGCTGAGGACTGATGAGGACAGCTGCCTACGGATCGTTACCCCCGCTCCACGCGCGCTGTGGCATTTTTCTTCGGGGGAGGAGGGGGGGGGAGAGTGCTGGATTTCTCTGTGGAGTTTCTGACCTTCCCTTCACTTTTCATCAGTGCAGAACCAGCACTGTTTCAGCAGGCTGCACAGCAGGCATCTCCTTCTCCTGCCTCCTTCAGAACGGGTTGACTCAGTCCCCTGCCCAGGAACCCAGCTTGGACTCTCCTGTCTGGATAGAGCCCTCTTATCTGTGATGGGATATGGCGATGGAGACCCCTTCATTGAGATCCCAAAAACAATCCTTGAGATGCTGGGATTTAGCTAGTGGGACTAATATATGCGAAAAAGAATACAAGTACCTGTTTTCAGAACCCAAGGAGACAGAGGGAAACGTCTGGGAGCCTGAGTCTTTCCGTGGCCTGTTCCTGGCCACACCTGGGCATCACACTCAGTAAAGAGGGCTAATACAGGATAAGCCATGGATAATCGTATGCTTTAAGTTCAAAATCTGTTCCCCAGAATGACTGAAGAAACATTTATGGACAGTGGGAATCATATCAAAAGCAACAAAAGTATTCTTATTGGTATAAATGGTGACTGGAGTAAGCTTGGGCACCAGTATCTATCAAATCTCGATATCTCTGAGGATCCCATGTGCCAGGTCATCGAACCCACACAGCCCAGTAAACCCAGTTATCTTCTTGGTCCCTCTCCTTCTCCTGGCAGAAGGCAGGGCCCCTCTGTTTGTCTTGATTAGAGCAATCATTGGCGGACTTTTACTTTGGTTTCTTGGAGGCTTTTTTTGTCATCAGGGAGGAGGATCTCCATCTTCTTGTCTTTTGGCAATTGCAGTTTCTTGTCTAAAAATTCTACAACAATCATGTAGACAACTTTCTTGTCGGTGTCATTCTGTTTCAGCTCCTTCACTCTAGCTTCGATCTTGTAAGTAGGTTCGCAACTCCACTTCTTCATGTTCTCTCCTTTGCTGCATAGGTATGCCCATAGTTGGCTATGTGACTGATGCTTACGGTTTTCTTTCCCCCTGCATGGGAATGATGAAGATCATGAACGAGGCTGAGACTGAGATTGAGGTTTAGGTCGAAGTCATTTTGTCATCTTGATCGTTCCATTGGCTTTTCTCTGTAATCTCTATAATATCTATCATCTTGGTCTCTAGGATAGTCCTCATATTTGGAGTTTTCATAATTTTTCTCTCTTCTTTCCCTATCATAGGTAGGTAGGTACAGGGAATCGGAGGAGTCTTCCAGACATTCTGCTATGCACCTTATCCAACAACACATGGCTTCCACGCTTTGGTCACCCATCCTTGGATCATATGCAGTTATCAAGAAGTAGGTATATGGTTTAGGGGCACTTTTAAGTACCTTTTTCCACATAGGCTTCGTGCAGGGAACACTCTCTGCTTCTAGGAGGTCATAATGGTCTGGATCAGAATAGGTGATCTCCAACATGGCTAATTCCCGTAGGTGTTGGATGCCTTCTTCCACAGTATTCCACCTTCTTGGAGAGCTCGACACATATTCCTTCAATGGGTATCTCACCCTCACAGCGTGGAGGATTCAGATCCAAAGCCTGGATGCCATTCTCCCCCTTGCCATTTCTTGTTCTATTACAGGATCTCGGGCAAGAGATCCCAATTGTTGTGCTTCATAACCTTCAATCACGTGACTAATAGCTCCATTGTCCCAGCATCGCACCTGCCAGATGAGGATTTGTTCACCAGGCAAACGACTGTAGTCTGCTTGTAAATCCCAAAGACCTCTTGGGGTCAGTGATTGTGTATTTTCACTTTCTTGCATTATTTCTTGTCCATCGCTCCCGCGTTGAATCTTTTCGACTTCTCTTTGTACTCTTCGACTCCCACCTCCTCTCTGTATCTCTCACGTGGATGTGGAGACCAAGCGTGCTGTGGAGACGAGCGTGCTGTGGAGATGGACTTCTACGTCGTTCACTCCATGGAGATGGACTTCTACGTTGTTCACCATACCTAGTAGTCTTTCGGGTGCTAAGATAAAGGCCTCAACCAATCGTCAGGTAACAATAATTCTCTCTCAGGTTGAATGGAATGATTTGCCCCTTCTTTGCATCTTCTGAAATACTAAATGTATAGTCAGGATATAAATCATCTGGTGACAGTATACCACAGGTTGGTTGTACTGTTGCCTTCTTTTCTCTTGATACCAGTCTACTTTCCTTTGGATGCACCCCTAGTTCTTTTGGGCATGCCCCTTCTCTTGCAACTGTCTCTTCCTCTGTCACAGCCACTTCTTCCTCGCTCACAGCCGCTCCTTTGTCCGCTACTGCCTGTGTGGATGGGATAGGTCCTTCTGGTCTTTCTTCTTCTCTTTCTTCTTCTTCTTCAATGCGTTCCAGTTGCGGAGGTGGGTCTGTAAGTTTTACAGTCTCCCTCATCAACACCTTCTTTTTCTTTATAGGAGTAACAACGACTTTCCTGGTTTTAACTTGAGTCCCAGTTCTAGTAGACTTTAGTAGAGATGGCTTTAACTTCAAGTTGTGTTTAGCCCCCAGTTTCACAGGTGGGCCCAATAGCGACATCACTACTTTCAGGTGGCATGGTTTGGGTTTCTGTCTCAACCTTAACCTGAGAGTGATCGACAGCAGCTCGATGAGCATTAGCCAAGCCCCAGAACAAAGCATAGAATTGCATGTTTGGGTCGTCACATGAAAGACAGCTTTCCCTTAAACAACATGTCATCTCATACATATCGAACACTTGTTCTGGCATAAAGTCCCAACTAATAGGAGGCGTCACACATCCTACCAGGTTACCAAAATCCAACCATGCTCCCTGCCACCCAAAGACTGGCCATTGCAAGTTCCTTCCCAAAGCTCCAGCAATTTCTTTCAAAGTTCAGCCTTTCTTACAACAGAACAAATGCACAACCGCCTTTCCAATTTTAAATAGTATTTTTGCTGCCTTCACCACTAGTATCGTTTTTGCTAAACAATTTAGGTATTGGTTAGAGCTGACCTTAGGAGCCTTTGCTACCAAACCTTGAATGGCAACATTACGGAGACTGTATATTAAGCCGTCAATGTCAAAATTAAGGAATGGAAGCCATTCGTTCCATCCATCTGAACGGTTGCTTGTCCTCAACAGGATATCCTGGGACAAGCACAAAACCATCTAGAGTAATGAAAAAAAGTAGTAAAAAGGCCATCATTAATATTTTTCCTCAGGTTGTTGTTAAACAAATTCTTATTTTATAAACAAAGTTTTCCTGGCTGTTTTCCTGGTACTCTGGCGGCATTCGTGGACACTGTTCTCAAAATAAACCAAGGTTAATCATCCTCTGCTACCAAAATCTGAGCCTGTTTGAGGTAGCTTTCCCAAACTCTCCAACGCTCAGTCCGAGCCTCTCTCCCAAAGCCTTCTCCCTTTCGAAGGAAAAACAAAAACTATAGAAGAATATCGGAAAGCTCCTTGAGTCACAGACGTATCCTCACAGAGGTAGAGTCCGTGCTCATTTTATTATGCTTCCACATGTTACTTTATACTCACAATCTGTGTTCACACGCTACAAATGCACATATAATTGGCTACTACATGCTGTCCATTTAGCATATCCTCTATCTTAATTGGTTATAAGATTCTGTCCATGCACTCTCACCTGATACACTGCAGTCCCCCCTTCTTTTGCAGCTAAACCCCCCTGTTTCACATTCTCTTTCTTATCTATCAGCTAACATTCCATTTTCTCATAACATGCAAAGGTCACTGGATCTTTGTCGTTCGGGAAGTAGGTAGGGTTGTGCATACAGGCCTCAAGGATCACAGAATGCCCTGATTCTTCTAAAAGATTTTCTACAATTTCCCCCTTTTCTTTGTGCACAACTCAAGCCATATGAACAATTCTTTCTAAATCTTTTCACAAGACAGCATACAACTTATTAAAATCACGACTACTAAAATAATTATTAAAATATGTATTCCTTTGATCAGGAGTGGTTTTAGCTAGCCTGTAATGCCACGTTGAGAAAATCCATTTCCAAGAGCATCATCTGTTTCCTTTAATTTGTGTCAACTGAGTCCACATTGTAAAGCGATCAATCTTGACTTCTTGGCTTGTTTAACTTGCTGAATGGCACATTTTAAGGACCAAATTGCTTGAGCTTGGCGAAAAGCCCTTCCCGATCCAAAATGATAGAAATGTGCTTGTGGTTGATTATGTATGATACTTGCTGCTATATGAAAATCCTTAAAATTCTGGTGATAACGTGCAGCACAAAGACTACCTTCAGTTGCTACTACATGACTATTTCTTATCAACCTGTTGCTACAAGCTCCACACTCTAATAAAAGATTCAAAGCACAATTACAATTGCGATCACGATTAACGGCTATAACAGAATTCAATTCTCAAGCCACCCCCCCGGTCCTTGTCAGTCAAGTATGTTCGCATCTATATATCGTGGGCGAAGCTTCTTGCTTGGTTTGTTAATTTCTGTTTGAAGTTGTTGAAGTAGAATGTTTATTACTCTTCGCTGTTGCTCTTGTGTGTTCGTTTGACCGACTGGACCGCTGGGCGTGTCCATTTACTGGAAATCCCTAAGGGACCTTGATGTGTGGAAACACAACTATAACCACGACCAGTAAATAGCAACGGGCTCGACCCTTTCCATAATCCTGTCTTGGTGTTCTTATAACGCAATTGTATTTCAGGCGTGGTCTGCATTTTTACACCACTGTTATGAATTATTACAGGTACTTGCTCTAAGCCTGCAACCAAGCTAAGATAATTAAGCACAAAAAGCACTTTACCTAACCTTATCTGCGGATCTAATTCTGTTACATCTTTCTGCTTTGCAAGGTATTCCTTAATTGTTCTATGTGCTCGTTCTACCATTGCTTGCCCTGCGGACAAATGCGGAATACCTGTTACATGCTTAACTCCCCATGTTTGCAAAAAAATTTCTCTACTCTCCCTCTATAACATGATGCTGCCACTCATTCTTTTCCTTCCATACACAGGCAGCATGCTTGGATCTTTTTCCTGCATCTGTAAAAACTGACCCTGTAGAAGTTGTTGAACAACTTTAGGTCTTTGAATCCAATGTTGTCGTAAAATAAAGCCTAATCTTCTATCCACTGGTACTTTGTTGTGTAATGTAGCTTCATATCCTAATATGGATATCTGTAAAGTCTCAGAATTTTGTAACATCCACTCTAAGTCTTCTAATTTAATGGGCAAACTTATCCAATCTGGCTCACTGCCACTAACATCTTTGCATCTCTGGTGACCCTTTTTTATCAAATGGCTGATTACTTCCACTGTTTACCATATACTCTTAGGTGCTGTAAAAGGTGGAAACAACCATTCCAGGATTGCTACTTGATTTTGAGTTCTGGCATTAGGTGACGACAAAATGTCAACTGATTCTCCCCCCTTTTCTTTCCGCCAAGGAGGACATTGTAGTAGTAACGGAAGGGGATACAATTAGTCATTATAAATTACCACACCTAAAGGTATGTGGGGGTTTTTTGGGTTTTTTTTCTGTTTCTTTTTCCTCTCTCTTTTTTTTTCCTTTTAGAGTCAGCATCGCTAATTATCCCTGGTAGCACAATTAGTCCTGCTACACTAGCAGATGATCTCCCTAACAAAAGAGCTCCTATTAAGCTTCTTCTATCAAAGATAGGCCCAGTTACACCAGTGGTATTTTATGTACGGATGTGGTTGTTAGAGTAATGTCTACTGCTGTTGCCAAATAGATTCCCAGGCTTCCCCTTGTGGCTGGTGGAGGGGGCCGCTGGACAGTACTGGGGGTCCTGTCACTTGTGTCGTTGCGCAGGGTCCCTTCGCGCTTTGATTCGTGTTTTTTGCTATCCCACACATTTAAGTAGGAGGATTATTTTTTTGGCAATGATCACACCACACAGTAGCAGAACAATTTCTCCTGTGGTGGCCCCGTTTTCCACATTTGTAACAAATTCCCATGACAGGCTTATCACTAGATGTCATTTTTGATCCTATCTTTTGTACTGCAGCAGCCAACAGATTAGTCGTTGGTGCCATTGCTGATGATACAGCTTGAGCAATTAATTTTCCTTGGGCACTATTTTGCACCTGATTTGCTAATTCAATCATATCACCAACTCCGGCTCCCTTAGGCAATGTAGCTAGAATAGATTTTGGTTTTGCATTTCCGTTTTCAAAGGCTAACAGTTGAAACATTGTTTGTTTGGCATCCTCGTTCATGTCAGACTGAGCTGTAAGAGCTGCTGACAAACGATCAATAAATGCTGTATATGGTTCTGTTAAACCCTGTTTCACATTTGTAAATGAGGGAGTTGGACCATCATCAGGGATTGCATAAAATGCCTGTCGAGCCAATTGTGCTGTTAAATGGTGTAATGCTCTAGGGTATTGCAATTGTAAAGTTACATTAGAAAATGCCTCGGACCCTGTCAACATTTCTGGTGTTACACCATTTAACATATCTTGTGGATCCCTTTGCCTCATGGCTTCCAATTCTGCAAGACGAGACCATTCTCTAGCCCATATTATTTGTTGCGAAGGAGATAACAACAATTTAGCTAAATTTCGACAATCATAGGGTAAATTAACATCTGCTGTAAAAATCCAATCTAACGCAGCCCTAGTGGATTCAGATTTTATTCCAATCTCCTGCACAGTCTTTTTAACTTGTTGTAAGATTTTCCAATCATGTTGCTCATAACTATTACCATGTTGATTAAACAATACAGGGAAAGCTAGGTTACCTGCCAGATGCCAATCTCCCAGTATGGCATCTCCGATTACACCTGACCATCTACCAGACCTTTGCGGAATCATAGAACTGTCCGCATATGGTGGTGGATACAACCTTTTACCTATACCACCTAAACGTGATGCTGAACGCTTTGTAATACTTTCGGCCAGCTCCTGGACAGATTTTTCGGTCCTCGCATGTGATGCAAAAGTTGACAATGATTGTTTCATTCTGTGATGAAGAACATTCATCGCTTCCTCCATTTGCCTCTTGAGATCTTGTAATTCGCTACTTTGTGGAATTACTGTTTCATGCTGTGGCTGTGCTTCATCTTCAGATGACCTGACTCCTGGTAAACAAACTGCTTCAGGAGGAGGAGGAGGCAAGGGTGGATATAACTTCTTGTGACAGCTGGGTCCTCCCACTATTGCGTCATCACTCGGTGTCACAGCAGTTCCTCCCATATTGTCTGTCAGTTCACTTCCGGCCGCCGAAGCGTGAACATCGCACGCGACTGATGGCATGTCGCTTGTTTTTTCTGCTTCACTTGACATATTATTAACTCTTAACAGCTCATTAGCAGAGTCACACGTCTTATTGCTCGACTGACCCTTAATAGCACCAAAAAATTCTTCAACGCAACTACGGCTACGAGATGGTGGAGAAGCTGTGGTTGTCGCCACAGGGGCTGCTATTGCCTGAACATCTGCAGCAGCCACTTTTGATTCCGTTTTTAACTCTTGCAAAGTGTTAGTCGCAGTTCTCCAAGTTGTATTACAAGCAGTAAATAGCCCTTTTCCTTTTTTAGTGATATTTAAGTCCCAAAGTTCATCTCCAACCCTTCTCCACTTCTCCCAATCAAACAACATTGACGGACGTTTCACATGCTTATGTTCTCTGGCCCACTGTATTAATTTTTCCAATGCCTTCTCGGTAACTGCTTGTCTTCGTTCAGCGAGTATACCTAGTAGCAGCTTTTTTGCTGCAGCATGGTCTGCTTCCATGCTTGCAGCCCTTTAACTGACAGGGGAAGATAGCTAGTCTTCCTACCTTGGTGTGAGGTCACTGACGCTCAGTCTCTCCTGTCCAGCTCTCCTCTGCCATCGCTCTGTATCAAAGCATTAGACGGCTCGTTCCTTTTCCCTCAACCCTTTCGTTCCCCGTGAACCGCCGTCACCGAGAAAGCTTTGTTCGTTGGTGCTGTCTGTCCCTTGTTTGGGCACCAAATATCGGAGAGCCCCTCGAGTCACAGATGTATCCTCACAGAGGTAGAGTCCGTGCTCATTTTATTATGCTTCCACACGTTACTTTATACTCACAATCTGTGTTCACACGCTACAAATGCACATATAATTGGCTACTACATGCTGTCCATTTGGTATATCCTCTATCTTAATTGGTTATAAGATTCTGTCCACGCGCTGTCACCTGATAGCCTGCAGCCCCCCCTTCTTTTGTAGCTAAAACCTCCTGTTCCACATTCTCTTTCTTATCTATCAGCTAACATCCCATTTTCTCAAACATGTCAAGATCACTGTATCTTTGTTGTTTGGCAAGCAGGCAGGGTTGTGCATACAGGCCTCAAGGATCACAGAATGCCCTGATTCTTCTAAAATATTTTCTACAGAAGAAACCAAAATCACACTAACTATATTGAATTGAATTGAATTGAATTGAATTGAATTGAATTGAATTGAATTGAATTGAATTGAATTGAATTGAATTGAATTGAATTGAATTGAATCAGTTCAGAATGGCCTATCATTTGGAAGGTCCACTTGAACCTGAGGCTCCTCCTTTGTTCAGCTGAAGCTATATTAACTTTAACTCAGAGCAAGTGTTTTGCTGTTCAACTGTCAAACTGATAGAGTTGGAAAAATTCAATCATCTTTTGGTGCTTAAACCTTGAAATCAGGAGAAGGGCTTGAGTGGCTTTAAGACTAAACTGTATTCCTTGCTGGGGCTGAGAAGAAATACAGAAGAAATTCAACCCTTATGTGTCGTCAATGAGATGATGTGTGGGATTTTTGAAGGTTGAGAAATGATGCCAGCGTGGGGTGAAAGCAACAGATTGGAAGACTGTGCAAAGGCTTGTAACAAAAGAAAAGACAGTAAAAAAGTTGGTACATCCATGCCAATACTGTCTGGGGAGACAAAGATTTTGTCCCAGATTTGAAATAAAGCCCTGTATAACTATAATCCACTCTTTGTGAATTGTGTTTCTGTAGGCAAAGCACAATAATGCGGCATATTTCCAAGAAGAGTTAAAGTAATTTCTCAGATGCCAGCTTTTACTATATTAGAACCTTCTAAACAGGCACTCAGGTGAACAAATGGCATTATGTCATTCTCTCAGGACTGGCCAGAGCTATTGATGATCCCTTTAAAAGTCAAACTGAAAACCGTGCTGTGGAGGACAAAAAAAGACAATATTGCAACTTTTTCACTGCACACCTGCACCAAATATTTATTGTGCATATATCAACAGTTTGGGTCATTAGACTTTGAGCATGATGCTAGAGTCTTCTTGGACAACTAGCATATGTCAGGAAAAAAACCAGATGATTTTCATTGCTGAGGAATGCTGTCCTCCGTGGACAGCCAACCTCCCAGCAGATCACCTCCTGTGCTTGGAGCAGCATAATGTATTAAACCATTTTCAGCTTGCCAGTTACTATACCAAGCAGCAACCCATGAGAGCTGAAGGCCTGAGGAGGAGTTAAAACCCTTCCTTTAGCAGAGGTGAGTCCCACCAGAGGGGTGAGCAGAGAAAGCAGCACCCCATACTGGACTTCTGCCTGCTACCACACAGCTGCAAGAGCCCTAAGTGAAGCCAGCCAAAGCTCAGTTGTGTGCAGCATTAGGCACGTACCCTAATGAAACTGCCAGCACTGTCTATACACTTTTGGGCACATAATAACACCTCCATGAAGAGAAAGATTTGACTTTGCTTCCAAGACTGTTTTGAGCACAGACAAGTCCATCAGTGCCCTCAGAAAAATCCCACTGCTCAGGATTTCACTGTCATCTCTTTGCTTGTTTCCAGCCTTCCTGCTTCCTTCACTCATCCAGTATCAGAAACTCCGTGCACTTAGGTGATAGTTTTATTATGACTTATAATTCGTAGAAAGCTGCATGGATAATCTACATTATGTTAAAGTGTAAATGATTTTCCTTTGTGCGTTCCACAGCTCCTCTATTCTCATCTGGCCACCTCAACCACGCTGCATTCTAGTGCACGTACGGAGAACTCTGCAGCTTTCTGGTCCCGTAATAAAGACTTACACACCTGCAGACCATTCTGTACGTGCACTGTTCAGACAATGCTTTTGCATTTTACATGACATTCCTTCCCCAACAAAACGCATCAGACGTATGCTGCTTGCAAACTAGGCTAAGTAGAGTCCTTTATCAAATATGCTTGCCTGATTAGAAACCATGCGGCACAGCAACTAGAACTCTTTCCAACCAGCCTCCTCCAGCAGCCCCACAGATTCTGATGTGACAGAGGGAAAATGCAGCATGGTGGAGACTGCCATCTGCAAGACTCTCACTTAGCACTCGTCTCTGTCCATCCTTTTAGAGTAGGATCATCCCTAAGAGAATCCAGAAGATGTGATGGTGCAAGGTTGCTCTGACCATGGCTGAAGCTACAGTCCCTCCAGTACTGACTGAGAAAAGACCCATTCACCTGGGGACACATGGTACTGTGCAGAGATGAGAGCCTCCAGTCCCTTGGACTCTCCCCAGTCAAGCAAGACCCTGTGTTGCTCCTGTAAGTAGCAGGCTTCTCTGAAAGTTTTTCAAGAAACAGAAAATAAATCCTTATTTCACTGAGCAAGTATCTGTGCTGCTTTCTGCCTGTTCTCCTTATGCCTTTCCGTTACCCCCACACTCCATTGCGGTTGGCAGCAGCCTGCTGGGGAGCACGGACATGTGAATGCTGTGTCCCAGGGCTGGACGCCTAGTGCCTCCTCCCACCCAGAAACCCTGCTTCCATAGTGCACCTGCAGTGCAGCACATGCATAGGACAGAGTGGGACAGAGGGGAAGCTGGTTTTGCCACAGGTCCAATAGGGCCCCAACTGGGCGTCAGCCCGGGTCTCTGCTGTCGGTTAATAAAAGCAGTTAGGATGAGCCTTGCCACCTAGTTAGGAGACCTTGCTACCTGACGCCCTTTTCTCCACTCCGAACAGGGTATGACAAAACAGGAACCCAGCACATCAAAAGCTGCCATCCATGGGAGCTCTGAACATCCCCCATCTGGACTCATCTCTGCAGAGCAAGATCAGAGAAAGGAGGGGCGAGGGGAGGTGATGGAGGCAGGTCCCTCTGCTCCTGGCCAGGACAATTTGCACAGGGATGGCCAGCACCCTATGAAGAGGAGGGCCCCCAGCCCTCAAGTATCTTCCCAACCCATCAAGATGCCACGATGCCAGGAGGAGGAAGCTGGCACAACAGACTCCGACATCCATGGGGGTCAAATATGCCCCCCATCTGAGCGTAAACGTGAAGAGCAGAATCAGACCCAGGAGGAGCGAGGTAAAGTGGAGGAGGCAAGTCCCTCATCATCTGACCAGGACAACCTGCATTGGCATTCCAAGCAGAAGAGGAGGGCCCCCAGCCCTCAAGACTCTCCCCAGCCCATCAAGATTACTCGATGGCAGGAATCTGACATCCGTGGGGGTCACATACAACCCCCACCTGAGCCTAAACCTGAAGAATATGATCAGCCCAAGGAGAAGCAAGAGGAGGTGGTAGAGGTGGACCCCTCTGCTCCTGCCCCGTACAACCTGCATGGGCATGCCCAGTATTCTATGAAGAGGAAGGCCCCCAGTCATCAAGACTCTCCCCAACACGTCAAGATGCCACGATACCAGGAGGAGGAAGCCAACACATCAGAGTCAGACTTCCATGTAGGACACACTCGCCCCCCTTTTGAGCGTAAACCTGAAGAGCAGGACCAACTCAAGGAGACGCGAGGGTTGCTAGTGGATGCTGCTCGGTTTGCTCCTTGCCAGGACAACTTGCATGGGCGTGCCCAGGACCGTATGAAGAGGAGGGCCCCCAGCCCTCAAGACTCTCCCCAGCCCATCAAGATGCCTCGATGGCAGGTGTCTGACATTCGTGAGCGTCACAAACCCCCCCAATCTGAGCCTAAACCTGAAGAACATGATCAACCCAAGGAGGAGCAAGGGGAGGTGGTAGAGGCGGGTCCCTCTGCTCCTGGCCAGTACAATACGCACGGGCATGCCCAGTATTGTATGAAGAGAAGGGCCCTAAGTCATCAAGACCCTCCTCAACCCATCAAGATGTCACGATACCAGGAGGAAGAGGCCAACACATCAGAGTCACACTTCCATCTAGGACACACTCGCCCCTCTTTTGAGCGTAAACCTGAAGAGCAGGACCAACTCAAGGAGACGCGAGGGTTGCTAGTGGATGCTTCTCGGTTTGCTCCTTGCCAGGACAACTTGCATGGGCGAGCCCATAACTGTATGAAGAGGAGAGCCCCCAGCCCTCAAGACTCTCCCCAGCCCTTCAAGATGCCTCGATGGCAGGTGTCTGACATTCGTGAGCGTCACAAACCCCCCCAATCTGAGCCTAAACCTGAAGGACATGATCAACCCAAGGAGGAGCAAGGGGAGGTGGTAGAGGCGGGTCCCTCTGCTCCTGGCCAGTACAACATGCATGGGCATGCCCAGTAGTGTATGAAGATGAGAGCCCTCTGCCATCAAAACTCTCCGCAGCCCATCAAGATGCCTCGATGGCAGGAGTCTGACATCCATGGGGGTCACATTCGTTCCCCATTTCAGTCCAAAGCTAAAGAGCAGGATCAGCCAAAGGAAGAAACAGGGGAGAGTGCTGTGGCAGGACCTTCCTCTCTTGACATTGACGACTCACCTGGGGGACACCAGCACCCCCAGAAGAGGAAAGCTTCCATCTCCCTCGTCTGTCCCCGGCCCTTCAAGATGTTTTACCATCCGGAGGAGGGAACCAGCACCTCAGAAGCCACCCTCCATGGGCTTTGGACCACCTTCCTCCGCCTCTCCCTGTAGAGCAGCTGAAGCCCCAGGAGGAGCCAGGAGTTCCTCATGCAGAAGGTCCTTCTGCCCGACAACCCCCAGAAACACAAGTCCCTGGACCCCAGGACTCTCCCTATCCCCGCAAATGGCTGTGCTGCTCCTACCAGTTGCAGGGATCCATAAACTCTTTGTTCAGGAAAAAGGAAATAAATTCCTATTTCCCTCACCCAGTCTCTGAGTTCTGCTTTCTCCTCCTTCACATCGTGCCTTTCCCTGACCTTTGTCCCCTTTCATGGGTGCCACCAGCCTGCTGTGGAACACTGTCATAGGGCTGCAGAGTAGACGCTTCTCTGGGAAATGATGGAGTCTGCATCACATAGGACCTTGAAAGCTGTGTAGATGTGATACTTGGGGACATGTTTCAGTGTCTGGGTTGGCAGTGCTGGGGTAAGGATTGGACTCAATGATCTGAAAGGTCTTTTCCAATAGGAATGATTCTCTGATTCTTTGATCCCGCCCATTCCCTCCCCCCCTCCGGCTCTGCGGGTGCCGGTGGCTGACTACAATTCCTGGTGTTGGTGTGGGATTTTTGCAAAATGATTTGGCATTTTAGGAAAATGCAAGAATTACAGTAGAAGCCTTTGTTTAGCCTTTGTTTAGTGCGCTCAGCTATAGTTTAGGTGTTTAGTTAGCCTTGGGCATAGCTGTAAGTGGGGAGGGTTTTGCCATGGAGCAGCTTTTGCAAACTTAGCAAGGTTATGTACGATGCTTTGCTCGGTAAGGAGAAACTGTGCTGTGATGAGGAAGAAGTTTCAAGTCTCTTCTTGGTAGAAACATAGAAGTTTCTAGGACCCCTCGACAAAAACACTGGCTCTGTAGTTTGGAATGAGGTCAGGATCATTTGTTGTTCAATATCCTACACCTCATAAAAAAATCAACTGAAGAGCAAAAGCACGAGCAGAGGGCAACAGATCTTCTACCTGCAGCTCATGTGGGTGGTTTCTATCCTCTGGGCTACTCTCTCTCTGAAGACTGCAACTTGCAGGGGGAAGCCAGCACATCAAAAGCTGCCATCCATGGGAGCTCTGAACATCCCCCATCTGGACTCATCTCTGCAGAGCAAGATCAGAGAAAGGAGGGGCGAGGGGAGGTGATGGAGGCAGGTCCCTCTGCTCCTGGCCAGGACAATTTGCACAGGGATGGCCAGCACCCTATGAATAGGAGGGCCCCCAGCCCTCAAGTATCTTCCCAACCCATCAAGATGCCACGATGCCAGGAGGAGGAAGCTGGCACAACAGACTCTGACATCCATAGGGGTCAAATATGCCCCCCATCTGAGCGTAAACCTGAAGAGCAGAATCAGACCCAGGAGGACTGAGGTAAAGTGGAGGAGGCAGGTCCCTCTTCATCTGATCAGGACAACCTGCATTGGCATTCCAAGCAGAAGAAGAGGGCCCCCAGCCCTCAAGACTCTCCCCAGCCCATCAAGATGCTTCGATGACAGGAGTCTGACATCCGTGGGGGTCACATACAAGCCCCACCTGAGCCTAAATCTGAAGAACATGATCAACCCAAGGAGGAGCAAGGGGAGGTGGTAGAGGCGGGTCCCTCTGCTCCTGGCCAGTACAACACGCACGGGCATGCCCAGTACTGTATGAAGAGGAGGACCCTAAGTCATCAAGACCCTCCTCAACAGTACTAGCAAAAAGAGAACTGACAAACTTAAGAAAGGTTTTGGTGTTGCAAAAGAGAATCCAAACTGCTGGGGTGAATGTGGTGAGGAATAACTGTGACCAGCAATGAGAGCAAATGGCCCTTCTGCATCTTCTGGTGGCTTGAAAATGAACCTGGTTTATTCCTGAGGGGGAAAAATACCCACCCCGCTGAGTGAGAATCTGGAGCCACAGGGGCAGGAGCAGCACCCGTGGAGGCAATGCCAACATTCCAGGAAGTCAGAGAGCTCGGCTGCCTCTATCAGTAACAGCGGTTTCTTCTCGGATGGCTTCCCAGATGCCCAAGCAGGACCAGAGTGGTTTTTCCTTTCAGTAACCAGTCTCAAGGCCGTTCTGATCACATTCCCTGGAAGCATTGCTGGGATTTAAAGCCACCTCAGAGAAAGCCAAAATGTTTTGGGAGAAGCAAGAGCGAGCATCCCTAAACCAGCCAAAACAGCTCAGGGTTCTGACTGTTCCCAACTCCCTCCTTGAACTGAAGCTGAATTTCCGGAAGTTGGAGGAGGCCTCGATGCCAGGTGCCGTTCTTTACAGCATTCCTGCTTTTTACCTTTTCAACATACAGTAGCTGCATCTCAGAATCCTGCTATGCATATGTGGTGCTTCGCAGCAATGATGAATTGGCTCTGGAAGTAATAAAGGAATGCCTGGATCTGGGAAGAGCGCTCCAAGCCCAAGGGGAGCGGGAGAGCTGCTCCAAGGGCAGGAATCACTGCCAAAGGTGCCATCCCCAGCGCTCTGGGAAAACTTCAGACACTGCCCATCACACATTTAGCTCCAGTTCTTGCTGGGTGCTGGATTCAGCTCCAAAGCTGGACAAAACTCTCAATGCTGACCTCAATATCCAGCCAAAACCAGTACTTCCCACCCGAAAAGCTGGCCAAAAATGCCACATCCCACCGCAAAGTCACCATTCTGAGCCCCCCATTCATCTCTTGAGCCTTCAAGCCTTATCATTCTCTCTCCTACTAGCACTTACCATGTCCCCATAGACCTTGGTGGCTTGGATCAAGCAGTTTATGGCCTCTGCAAAAGGAAAAAATGAGAGGTAAGCAGCAGCCTTTGGAAAACCAGTGCCACTTCCCACCTCTCTGGTCTCCCTGAGGCAACAGAGCTGCAGTCGCATTAGCTTGAGGCAAAAATGCTAGGGATATCATCATTATGACACAAATTGGGGGTTAATTTGCAATTTTCCTATGTCTGTGTTCTCCTTAAAGTCCGGAATCCATTCTGTTTATTCCCACTGGTGGTTTTTGTTCCAAAAAACCTGAATGCCACTCTCAAATTTAAGATGGGGGGTGGGGAAAGGGAATGGGAGAGGGGTTTTGTCCAAATCCCAAAGGGGACGCAAAGCAGCAGAACTCCTGCAAGGATGTGCTCAGCAGCAAATACATGGCTTGGCTTTGGTCCCAAAAATTCCTTAAGGGAAACAAAAGCCATGAGGATGAGGAGGTCACGGGTGTCCACACTACCATCTGAGGGTCGGGATGGAAGAGGAGCTGCCCAAACCACCATGAGAGGCTCTGAAGAACACAGCACTGGCTGGAAAATGGCCTTTGGGCATTGGCACCGTGTTGAGAGAAGCCAAAACCAAAACCTACTGGGGCCACAGACACAAAAGGAAAATCAAAATGGTGATGGGATCCATTCCTGGATAGATTTGGTATAGCACCAATAGCAACCCCACAGTGCCTTGGCTGAGGGAAAGCACCAACACGCTTCCCAGGAGCGCATTGTGAAGGTCCTGGACACTGTGAGCGTGGGGAATCGTCGGCTGTGTCTTCTGGGATCCTGGCAGAAGCATCCCACGAGAGAAGGATTGTCAGGAAATGGGAGAAACGTGCCCACAGCAGCAACCTCTGCACCCCACATGGGTCAAGTGTACAGGTCTAGTTCTACCCTGGGACAATGCCCAGTATGGGCTGCAGGAACCAGGATACAGAACCTTCCCTCAAAATGCCTTGGAATAATCTGTCACATCTAGGATTCAGGAATTCCCTGTTACCAGAATACTTTTGTTTGGGGCATAGCACACTTAGCAGATGCCAAAACGTGTGGGTTGCAGGGAGAAGCCCCACAGCATCTCCACAGCCTCCTCCTGTGCTGGGATTTAACCCCGGATCTAGCCCCCACTGGGATGTTTCATCCCAGCATCCAAAGGGAGATGCGCTCCTTGCTCAAAGTGGGACCCAGATGCCCCACAGCCAGACAGCAGGGATGAAGCTGCAGTATTTCTGCATTTCAGGAAGACGCTGTCTCCAGTGAGGCATGGGAGGAATTCTGCTGCAGCTAAGTGCCACGCTCCAGGAACTCAATCTTTTTCCAATTGCTCCCATCAGTCAGGCTTACAGCACGTCCAACCTGGGAGCTGAGCAGGTCCATAGCTGCCACCCAAGCATCACTGCCACAGGGGATGGAGGCTCGCGGTGGAGGGGAAGGGAGCAAGGCTGGAGCCTGAAGCCCCCATTGCTGCCCTTTGGGCAGAAGGAGCTTCCAGAGCCTGGGAAAACCTTATCCAGCTCCAAGGCCAAATGCAGCTCAAGGAGAAGCCACAGTTATGGACACGTATCCAACTGTGTTTTCCTCACCCACAGAGTTGCATCCTCACTGAAGCCATCCCTACGGAACACCTTGCCTTTCAAAAGGCTCCATCTGGCACAACCCCATCCCCAACTCCAAGTATTCAGGAAGGGGTTTGTTCCCTTGGAAAGCACCAGGCTCAGCCTGCACCTTCCTGAAGGTCACATTCCTAATTCCTGCTATTCAGAAGGGGGTTTGTTACCTTGGAAAGTGGTATGTTCAGCCTCTGCCTTCCTGAAATCTGTTTGGCACAGTTCCCAGTATTCATGAAGGGGTTTGTCCCTTTTGGAAGCACCAGGCTCAGCGTCTGCCTTCCAGATGGCTGAAGTGTGCCAGGACAGCGGGGATTGAGGCCATTCTGGAATTTCAGCTCACATAGCCACTCCAGAGAGGAAAACCCAGGTTGAGATCTTCAGAACATAAACCTCTTGGGGATTAAGCAAATCCTCGAAGACATTAGATCAGCTTTCTCCTCAGGTCACTCCATCATCCAGTCACCCAAACCGATACAGCCATGGTGCTGGGCAGGAATAACGTGTGGGCCAGCTTGCCAGGAACGACAAAGCATTCCCAACAGCTTGGGAAAGGCCAAAGTCTCCTCTCATCAGCCCTCGAATGTTCACCTCAACCTGGCTCCAAACCCAGCCAAAGGAATCAGGATGCATGCATGGAGTGTGACTCACGCCCCTTCTGCAGCTGTGTGCTGGGAATCAGACTCAGCACAGGGACTCCCACCGAGGAGGGGGGAATCGACGCCATCCGGCAGGTACAGGAGGTGAACTTTGTCTGTTGGAGCGACTCTCAGCTCAGGGAATCACATTAAAATCCTGCCCACAGCGTCATAGCTTGCTCCCGAAAGTGCTGAGAGGATGGGAGAACCTACATCCTTGTGGAATGGATGAGGAAACCCAGCGGGTACCAAAATCCAGCTGCTCTAGGCATGCTCCCACAGTAGCTCAGGGAGCTGGGAAATCTATGGATTTGGAAAGCTTGAGGGAAACTGAGTTCCGTAGCTTGCAGATCAGCACTCTCGAAGGCATTCCAGGTGTCCACAAAGTTAATGGCTGCATTGTGTTTGCTTGGGAATGCAGGTAGGGCTGAGCCAATTGGCAAAAAGCATTCCTGGTGTCTGGAAGAGGAGAGAGAGAAGCTCAGGAGTGTGGTTTGAATCTTTTCAGGGAGAAACGGGGCAGAAACTCTCAATGTGGGCAGGTTATCCTGCTCAAAACTGGGCTAAAACAGCCCAGAGGCATCAAGCCAGGGCTGGCTTCTGGCCAGGAGGGCTGAATCCCACCAGGAAGAGGGCTGAATTCTCAGCCCCTGGAAGGGAACAGCATCTGTACAGCTCCAGTTTTTGGCCATTTTGAATACGGTGGCCACTCAGGTGTAGGTGTCACAGGCTTCCTCAAGCTGGGAGGAGCAGGACAGGTGGAGAATTGCCAGCCAGAAGGCTCAAATCCCAACTCTGGGTGGGAAATCTAAACGACACGTTTCCTAAAACTCCTTCTCTGAACCTCTGCACCCCCTCAGTGTCAAAACCCTAAAGCCCCCAGGGCTCCCTGGCAACCCCAAGGCATCCCTGATGCATCTCACGCCACTTCTCTGCTCTCCCTGCACTTCCCACCGCCCCCCTGCATCCCCAAGCCCCTTCTCTGTAGCTCTGCACATTCTCTGGGCCTCTCCTTTACCCCAAAGTGCCCCAGAAGCCCCTCACATCCTTTTTATGCCCCCCTTGCACACATTCTAGTGCCACCCCTAAAGCATCTTTCTGGCACTCCTCACCCCAAAGCACCCCCCAGGTGCCTCCAAAACCCCTTCTCTGCAACCTTCACCGCCCACTCTCAACACGCAAACCACCCCAGATGCTGCCCCCCCTACCCCTGCTCTCTGCTTCCCCACCCCCACTCTCTGCCCCCCCCACCCCAAAGCCCTCCAGAAATGCCTCACATCCATTTACTGCTCCTCCTGAAAACCCAACCCCTCTAAAAGCTCTTCATGCCCCTTCTCTAGCTTTCTGCTCCCCTATACCTCAGACCCCAGGAGCCCCCAATGCTTGTTCTCCCCCAAAACTGCACCTCCTCCTCAACCCCAACACCCCCCAATGCCCCATTACACTCCTAATCTCCCTACCCTGCACAACCTTATCACCCTTCCTCAAAAGCCCCTCCCACCCCTCTCTGCCCTCATTCACCCCCTCAGTGCCCTCTCTCAAGCCCTCCACGAGCCCCTAAAACTTTTTCTCTGCACCCTCAAACTCCCCCATGACCTTTCTCTGTCCCTCTACATCCACCCCCCCAATGCCTCCCCCCACAAACCCTCAGGGCCTCCTCTCAACCCCAAAGAACACAGAGCCCTCCAACATCCCTTCACCTCCCCCTGTACACCCCCTCCTCACCCCACTCATTCACCCAAAGCCCCTCTCACCCCTTCTCTGAACTCTTTCACCTCCTCAATACCCCCTCCTGCAACCCAAATCCTCCCAGAAGACACCTACTCCTTTTCTCTGTCCCTTTGCATCCCTAGGTGCATAAACACACACCCCAGAAGCCCCTCATACCCTTTCTCTCCACCTTGCTTCTCTCCACCTCAATGCTCCCAGCTTGTATCCCCCCAGCTTCCCAGGAGCCCATCACATCACTTCTCTGCTCCTCTGTACCCTCAAACCCCCCCAAGAGCCCTCACACCCCTTCTCTGCCCCCTCTGCACCCAGAGCCCCCCAGGAGCCCTCAATACCCCTTCTTCACGCACACTGCATGCTTTTCTCAACCCCAAAAAACAATCCAGTGTTCTCCTGCACTCTCTCCTCCACCCCAAAAAACCCCAGGGACCTGCACTCTTACCTGAAAGCCCCCCAGGAGCCTCTCACGGTCCTTCTCTGCCCACCCTTTTTACCGTAAAGTCCTCCTGCAGCCCTTCGCAGTCCTTCTCTGCTCCCCCTACACACCCCAAGGCCCCCAGGAGCCTCTCATGCCCCTGCTCCTCTCCGCAGCCCCCCTCACAGCCCTGCCCCCCTCTTAGCCCAAACCTGGCTGGGAGGGGCCTGATGGTTGCACTCACCCATAGAGGGTGGCGCAGAAGGGCCGGGGGCCGTGCACCTTCATAGAATCATAGAACCTTCCAGTTGGAAAAGACCTTTGAGATCATCGACTCCAACCACACCCATTATCCACTAAACCATGTCCCTCAAAAACTCATCTACCTGTTTTTTAAACACCTCCAGGGGTGAGGTTTGGCCTCACCTGTGCCGAGTACAGGGGCACAATCACTGTCCTGGTCCTGCTGGACATGTTTTTTCTGATACAAGATGAGATGCCACAGGACCTATTGGCCATCTGGGTCACTGCTGACTCATATTCAGCCGGCTGTCAACCAACACCACCAGGTTCTTCTCTGTCAGGCAGTTCTCCAGCCACTCTTCCCCAAGCCTGTAACGCTGCATGGGGTTGTTGATATTGAACAGGACTGGACCCGACCCAGAGAGGGGCCTGGCTATCTAGCCAGTTTTTTACCCAGCAGAGGGTGTGCCTGTCCAGGCCAATGGCAGCCAGTTTCTCAAGCAGAATGCTGTGAGAAACGGTGTCAAAGGCTTTATAAAGTCCAGGTACACCAGATCCACAGTCTTTCACTCGTCCATTAACCAGGTAACTCTGTCATAGAAGGAGATCAGGTTGGTCTGGCAGGACCTGCCTTTCAGAAACCCATGCTGACTGGGCCTGATCACTTGGCTGTCACTTTCTTGTTGTCTTTCACTGATCTGGCAAGATGGAGCTCCAGTTGATCTTTAGCTCTTCTAATTTTTTGCCTACCTGATCTCACCTGCTCTTTGTAGACCTCCTGAGATGCCTGCCCCCTCTTCCAAAGCTCATATATTTTCCTCTTTTTCCTTAGACCAACACAGAGCTCTCTGTTAAGCCAAGCTCCGGATGGCCCCAGCGGTTCTCTCTACGTCAACCGACGGAAATCCAAGGTGTGGAACTACTACACCAAACTGGGAGATGCCTACGTGGAATACAACATCTGGAAGAAGCAGCTCTCCTTCCACAACAGCACCACCACCATGCGGGAACACCTGGTCCAGAAGCACAGCATCTGTGACACCCTGCTCTCACAACTCAAGGACAATATGGCTTCTGAATCTGACTACGCAGCTCCAGAAAGTGCCCCGAAACACTACCGGCAGATGACACCAGAGAACCACTTGGAGCTGAGGTGTCGCCCTGGAACTGGTGCTGGATATGATCTTCTACGATTTGCACCCTCTCTCCACGTTGGAGGAGAAAGTATTTAGGCTCCACTTGGGATTCCTGGAGCTGAGGTTTTCCCTCTCAGCTCCCACTCAGCTTTCCGACATGCTTCAGCTCCGGTACAACATGTTCAAGCAGCGCCTGGGGTGCTATCTGCAGGTGATGCAGACCACCACATTCTCTGTGGAATTCTGGGAATCTCAGCTTGGCCAGACCTACTTGAACATAATGACCAATGTCATTGATGGGGAACGGCGGTGGGCACCATGCAACTTGGAGATGCAACAAGCACACAAAGATGAAGCAGAGAGCAGTTTAGCAGAGAAGCTCTATGCCATCCTCTCTCAGTTCAGCTTATCCAGTAAATCCATCTTCTGTGTTGTGCGGGACAGCCCATGGAGCACAGCAACTGAATGACACATACTGCTGGAGGAGCCTTTGCTGTGCCTCTCAGAGCCTTCATTGCTGCGTCCAAGCTGGGCTGGAAGTGGAGAACATCCAGGAAGCCTTGACCATCATGCACGGGATTGTCTGGTACTTCCAGCAGGACTCAAAATCCTCCGGCTCCTTGAAGAACAAGCTGGAAACCAATCAGTAAATCCAAGCTGAAGATGGTGATGGACACGGCATCCTGCTGGATAACCACCATGGAGATGTGTGAGAGCCTGCTGCACTTGAAGTAGGCTATCATGTCCATTCTGGAGGAGCATCCCAAGGGTGCAACAGGCATCCAGAACTTGGCGGATCACCAAGTAGAAGCTCCTGCAGGACCTGATCCCAGTACTGAAGACCAACAGGATTGCCACGTCCTTCCTGCAGGACGAGCAGAACATATCTGTCTCTTCCCTGATGCCTTGCATCCATGGGATCATTGCAGCCATTGGACAGCAGACGGAAGAGGCCAGCGCCATCATCAAGACAGTGGTGGAAGGATCCAGTTGGTGCTTGCAGAGCACTGGGGGCTCTCAGAGGATGAGAAAATGCTGGGAAATGTGCCAGTCATCGCCTTGTTCTTCAAGGAGCTGCAGTTTCTTCGCCCTGGCCTATGGAGCGAGCTGCACGAATGCATCAAGACAATGCTGCCTCAGGTTTTTAACCCTCCATCCGCATTCACGGCTCCATTTTGGATGCCGAGCTTGGATTCCAAAGTGGAGGGCAGGGATGCAGGTGGCTACAAAGAGAGAAGATCCAGTACTGCCTCCCAGAGCATCCACAACATCCTTCTGGAGAAAGATACAGCGGAGAACATGCCAGAGATCCACTAGCAACTGGAAAATTACATTGTGGAGCTGCTCTGCAAGTGGAGCATGGATCCTTTGGCCTGGTGAAAGAGCAGTGAACGGTGCTTCCTGGACATGGGGCGGCTCAGCCGGCAGTATTTTGCCATTCCTGCCACTGCTGTGCTGCCATGCCAAGCCTTCACAGCTGGGGAAAGCATCCTGGAGCATCGCTGAGCTGTCCTGGCCCCGGGAAATCTGGATCAAGTCCTTTCTCTGCATCAAAATTTATAGAGTCAATGAGAAGCGGGAATGAGGGTCAGAATCTGCTTTGATGCTGGTTTGGGGTAAAACGGGATGGATTCCAGAACCTTCTGGATGCAAATGGGTCTCGAAGTTACAAATTTCCAGTGTCTCCCATGTGCTGTCCTTCTCTGTGTTCAGAATTCCCTGTGTTAAGTATTTTTGAGGTACGCCGGAAACAGAAAGATGATGTCCTCAATATTGTTATGGTTTTCTTCTTTTTTCGGCTGCCTTTAGTGACTTTTTCTGGCTCTGCAACACAGGGATCACCCAAAACACAAACCCGATCTGTCTGAAAACATTTTCCAATGTTTTAAGAAGACCATATGCATTTTTATTTTCTGTTTTTTTTTCTACTCTGGGAGCTGAGGACTCTTCTTCAAAGCGCGTTGGAGCCTCTTGCAGGGCTGGGCATGCTTCTTGCTAGGATCTGGTTACCTTCCTCTTTCGGATGCGCTGGGACATCCTACAGGGCTGGTGAGTATCCTTGGGGCGAGAAACCCTCCTCCTCGGGACACGACGGGACCTCTTGCAGGGCTGAGGACAGTCTTGGGGAATGGGGGCACGCCGGGGCCTCCCAGGCAAGTTGTCCCTGTCCTGGCTGGGAACCGAGGAGTGGCAGCCCTGACCAGAGGGACCTGCTACCGCTGCTGCCTCCCGTGGGTCCTCCTGCGGCTCCTCCTGCTCTTCAGGGACAGACATGATTTGGGGACAGATATGATCGCTGTGGAGGTTGGCCTCTGATGTGTGTGGCTGCTCGTCGATGTTGGAGCCTGCAGGACTACTGGAAGAGGCCAGGTGATGTTCAGGATTCCCCACTCTGGTGCTGGAGCTGGCCACAGGGCTGTCCCCCTCCTCCTGGGCAGCACTGGAGTACAACAGCCTACAAGCCTCGTCACTGCACTGCCATGCAATGGTCCTGGTGAGGCCATGGACCAGCTCTTGTGTGTGTGGCTGGAGGATGGGCTGCAGCGTCTGGACCAGGGCCTTCTCATCTGGACCATGGATGCAGAGGGCATGCAGGATGCTGCTTTCTACACTCCCTGCTGTCCACCACTTAGCCCCATGTATTGCCTGCAGCTGCTGGCGCAGCCAGGGAAGCACAGGATCCAGGAGATGCTGATGTCTTTGGAAGAGTTCTGCCCAGACCTGAAGCAGTAGGTGGTTCACAGATCCTGGCTGCAGAGCCCCCTCCTCAGCTTGGGACAGTGTCCCCTGCAGAGAGGATGGAGGGAACGCCATGACGCCCTGGGGGCTGGTTTTAGCTGGGCGGCTGGGAAAGCAGCCTTCCTGGATGCTGGCACCTGGCAAGTCAGGAGCTGGGGTCTCAAACTCTGCAAGGTAATCTTCCACTTGCAGAATGAACCCGACACCTTCTAAGGGTCCTGCGCAGACTGGGCACGCTGACTTCAGCCGTGCCCAGAGCTGGATGCAGCCCAGGCAGAACTGGTGTTGGCAAGGCTTCACAAAGCCAATGCTCTTCCAGGTATTGACACAGATGGGGCATGTCCACTGTGCCTGTGAGGACATGTTTCACTCTGCTATGGGCTGGGGTGAGCTGAGGAGGAGGAGCTGCTCCTTCTTGCAGACGTCAGCACTGCCAAAAGCTGTCGTACGCTGTCAAATGGAGAGAGGCCGTGGTTACTCGCTGTCCTGGGGAGGGTGGGGGCGGAAGAAGTGTCCAGGCCCCTCAAGAAGAACACCCTCCCTTTTCCCCCATCCACTCCACAGCCGCCCCAGAGGGATGTTTCCCTTCACAGCTCACCTCCGCTGCTGCTGCTGCTGTGTCCCCCGCGGTGCCTGTCTGCCTGAATGGGACTGGGCCAGGAAAACACAGGGAATGGCTCTGGAAGCAGCCTCCAAAACACAACCAAGCACCAGGAGATGCCTGGCTCGACGCTCCACAGCTCGCGGGCACGCTCGGCAGGAGTCCAGACACGAGTCAGGCTGAGCCAGGCTCGGGCAGTTCCTGAAGACAAGCAGGAAGACCTGTGAAGTCACAGTTCATTGCTCATGATGTCACAGTGCACCACCAGGGGATGTCTAACTCCACCGCACGGTGGTGTTCTTACAGGCCATCCACTACGTGGCACTGATGCCATTGCTCACGTATCTGGTGCTTCTGCAGTGCTACTCTCCACTCCATTTCCTCACCTGTGTCTTCTTCTTGCCATAAGTGTTTCGTGCCAGTCACCAAGACCTGTGCTGTGTCTTCTCTGCAGCCCCCTCAGATGCCCTTTTACTTCACTTCCTCCACTCCAGTATCCTACAAAGATTAAGTAACTTGGTCCTAGCTGCCTTTTCCCAACTTGGCTACATCTGGTCCCCAATCTGTCATTTGAGGCAGCATTCCTTAGGTAACACCAAGCAGGTAAAAATAGGGACAGATATTGTGATGCTGGTTTTCATCTCCTTGCAAGGCTCTACATCCCAATATGTCTCTGGTGCCCCCTTCCGCTTCTATCTGTGCATTTTGGCCATCTTTTGGGAACTCCCCTTCACCAGTTCTGAACTCCAGCCATCCCTCCCAGCGCTGTCTGAGCTTTTTCCTGGCTTCCTGCACGACCATGTGCAGCGGTTTCTGATGTTCAACACCAGTCCGATCTGAAACCGAGTCATTTGGCTGCAGCCGTAACTCCATTAACTGAGACCTCATGGTCTGACTGCAAACGAGCTGTCCCATCCTTAAAGCTCTGGTGAAAAAAGCCCATCCTACAAAGTGTAGCAGGGAAAAGAGGGAGTGCCCTCATAGGAGTGAATGTCCAACCCTGAGGGTTCATTTGCAATGGATGGGTATGGCCTAAAGTTACAGATAACATTGCGCTAGCTAATCCCTCAGGAAATACTTCTTCTTTATGGCTGGATGAAGTGAAATCAAAAACAAATATGAAAAAGCTTGGAATTCCTCTGGTTATTCCTTTTTTCATAAGAAAGCAAGACACGGAGCTGTCAGTGGGACAAAACCAAATCACGTTTTGAGAAAAACACCCAGCCGCTTTTGTGTTAGGGATATCTGGGCTGCCGTTGTTCCTGGCCTTGCCCAGGTCTCCTCAGTCCCTGCAACTTCTTGGCGGGCCTTTCAGAAGCCCTGTCAGCCAGCACCAAGTGGTTCTGGTCTGTGGTGATTTGTGTCATGGGGGTAAGGTTTGTATGGTGGGGGCAGAGCAGTTTAAAGATATGTCTTCCTCAAAACGGGGAATGGACACCAGATGCACTTCAGGGCTGTGTCACACACCAAGAAATGCTGGCAAAGGCTGGAGTGTAGGGGTTATAGACTTAGAAATCCGCTTTGGAGCGGAGACGATCATCTTGTAAAAGCCAGAACCAGCGTGAAGCACTGGATGCCCCTGTGCCGTTTCCCAGCACCCAGGGCTCTGTGCCGTCCCGCACCAAAATAGAGCTGAGCTAGGGCAGATCTCACACACTGTAGGCACTCGTCCTGCATCATCAACCACTTCCACTTCCTTCTGGCATGACTGCAATCCGGCCTAAATGTCATACTTTCTATCCCGGCACAGCCAGAGAGCTGCAACTAGGACAGCAGACTTTCCCAACCTGCTAAATAATCCCCACAGTAAGTCAGGACAGGATAAGGCACCAAGGGAGGAGTATAGGGCTCGTCGGCTCTCCTAATCTCAGTCCTCACTACATTTAGGGAAAACTGCTGGCAAAGATCAGGGAGAGGAGGACAAGATGGAATGCACACATTGCCTACCTTGAAAAAAGTCAAGGACAGTCAGCATATCCACTTGTTTGCATCAGGGTCCCAGAGCAGGCTTAAGTTGCCGTGTTTCTCCAGCCAGGACAAACAGTCCTCAGTGTACGCATCCTTTGAGTGTCAGAGATGTTCGCAGCACACTCGTGATCACCAGAGCGTCCACTGGTCACAAGATTTTGGAGCCTTTCCCACACACCTCTCCCAGGGCAGCCTGCTGTGCCACCACCAAAACAAAGAACACCCAGAAGCGAGAGCCCACAAAACACGACTCAGTAGCTACAAGCATCCAAAGACAGGCAGGAGCCAGGCAAGCAAGGTCTCAGCCTGTTTTCTTTAAGTGCAGAAACAGAAATACATTCAAAAGTTTTTGCACTACCATGCAAAGTGAAGTTGCTTTGTTAATAAAGCTTTTTAAAAAGTCCCTTTTGAAAAGTCCTTTTGTTTGGGAGCTGACGTGGAAAGAGGTTTCATTTAAAAAACAAAAAACATACTTATGTACCACTTGCTTTCTTGCCAGGAAGGTGGTAGGGAAATCCCTTGTCACATGGAAGTGATCAGGAACGCCCACAACTCTTCCCTAAAGATGTCCTCGTACAGACTTAGAGAGGGACCTGAACTACATGGCCTGCCTGCTGTGGCTCTCAGGGACCAGACTAGAAGCTTTTGTGCACAGAGCAATTGGAAATGCAGCCGTGTTGTTTGAACAGCTCTTTAATTTTAGAGGCCAAAGAGGCTCTTCCCTGATGAGCAGGTGTGCCCCACAGCTCCTCTGGCTATCCCGTGAGGCAGGAGGGATGCGGGCGTGGGTAAATATGATTGGAATCAGTCTCTACTCTTTTATCCAGAGATATTTAGCTATAGGACCTGTCTTCATCCTCATCCTCATCCTCATCCTCATCCTCATCTTCATCAGGCCCTAGCCCACCCGAGCACAAAGAGAGCACTTCCCCCAAGTTTGAGTGGTGCTGCCCCATCTGTGATGATGATCAAGGAGACGTTTCCTACATGGTACCCTACCACCACCAGTTTTGCTTCCCCTGTGCAATACATTGTGTAATGGTGAGGCCAAATTGCCCGTTCTGCAGGATGGTCAACAAGGCTCTCTTGTTATACCTGCAGTTGGATAATTTGCAGGATCATTAGGTGTTCAATATCGTGCACCTCATAGAGCCATCAGCTGAAGAACAAAAGGATGGGTGGAGGTCTGTGGGTCTGGTACCTGCAGCTCACATGGGTGGCTTCCCTCCTGATGTCTGGGCAGAATTTTCAGCAGCCACCCCAATCAAATCCATCCCTGCTGCCGTGGCCACGACAGGAGCTGGTGCTGCTCTTTCAGAACCGTTGGTGAGAGATGTCCATGAGAGAAACCATCATTGTGAGCAACCTAATCCTATGGGGGCTGGACAAGGGGTGTTGGTGGAGGAGCTGCAGCCCTTCCTGGAAGAACACACAGAGACGTTCACCCGCTGGCTCACCACTGCTCTTTTGCACCTGTGTGGCAGTGAGATCCACTGGCACCAGGGCAAGGAGCATCCCCGCGCTGCAAGGGAGGAGGATGATGGCCCTGCAGCCAGCTCCAGTCCCACCACTTCCCAGGAGAGCGATGCCACTGCCCAGCCAGGCTCCCATTGCTCTGAAAGTTGTGACATGTGGTAGAAGCCAGCACACCAGAGACCACCATCTGTGGGAGTGACCATCTGTGGGAGTGACCAGCTGTGGAAAAGGTTTTGCCAGCACCCGGCAACTGGGGATCTACACGCACTGGGGATTCAGCACTTCTGTGTTCAGACCCAGGCACAGATGGGGCTGCATTCAGCGGGAGTGGCCACTCCAACAGAATGGGCATGGTGTTATTTTCTCACCACTGAAGTCCTGGCCAGATGCCTAGGCCAGGACCAACACATGCAGGTGCATTTAGCTCCTGCCTATTTCCCCTGCAGAAGGTCATGGACTTCTTCAGTCAACTGCAGGATCTTCTGCAGGTCCTGTGGGGCAGAAAGGCCTGAGCAGCTAGATGAAGACCATGCGGGCAGGCTGCAGTGTACCACGAATCTTCTATTTGCTTTTGTTAGTCAAACTGATGAATAAACAGTCAAAACTCTTTCATGCTTTACCACATGGTTCCCAGAATAAGCAATCTTCTTAAACGAGGATGTATTCATGCAGAGTTCTGGCATTTCAGAAGACTATCACTGTTTCCTGGGCTTCAGAGAAAATCTCTGAAATGCCCTCGTCTGGTGCATCCCTGCTGATTTTAGCAGACAGCTTGAGTATAGAAAGTTTGCAAAACTTTCATTTTGTGGTTGGATGCTAAGTGTCTCTTGGTGTCTTCCTCACTTCCCTATCATTTTAGTGCCATGGGAGAAGTATTTCATTATGAGAGGAGTGCATACCAGGGAAAAGAGGTTACTAGCAGAACGTCACTTGACCAGGACCGTTTCTCTCCTGCGGGACAGGGAGAAAATAGAAGGAAGGCTTGAAGACTCATGAATTGGAATTATGGAAGTTTATTAAGTGAGGCAAAAGCTGCATGGAGAAGGAAAACAGAGAAGGGATCTGCTCACTACTCCCAATCATTAGCATGCTCTCAAGGTTGTTTTAGCAACAAATCCAAAATGCAGCATCTTACAGATTGTTGTGAAGAAAAATAACTCTATCCCAGTCAGATCTTGTACAATCTCCACTTCTCGTTCCGTCTCATTTGCATCATGCTCAGCTTCTACTCAACACAACGGCTCCTTATCAGCCAAAACCCCCTTTCCCATCCTTTAACAGATGCACTTATATCCTTCCCTTATTTTACAGACCACCCTCATCAAATGCCCATGAGAGTCCAGTGACTCCATTTACAGTGGTCACTCAGGACAGAAGAGGTGGAGTGCTGTGTTGAGTTGTTGGGCTCCAAAGGCAGCTCAGCTTGGTTTACCACTGCACTTGTGAGGCTTGTCCTCCATTGGCTTGGTTGGCTCTTGCCCTAGTGCCCTCCACAGTTGTTGTAGTTTCAGGTTTTTCAGAGAGCTTTTCTCCCCTTGCCAACACGTGGGCTGGTGCAGGGTCCACGAGTTCTGGGGGAGCAGCACCACTGGGGACACCCGGGGAAGAAGGTGTTGCTTCCCGGGCAGGCACTTCCTGTCACTCTCTGTCAGAAAGGAGAATGAGATTGGTTTGCGTGCAGTAGCTGAGGACTGATGAGGACAGCTGCCTACGGATCGTTGCCCCCGCTCCACGCGCGCTGTGGCATTTTTCTTCGGGGGGGGTGGGGGTGGGGAGTGCAGGCAGCACCAACTGGATTTCTCTGTGGAGTTTCTGAACTTCCCTTCCCATCACTTTTCAACACTGCTTTTCATCAGTGCAGAACCAGCACTGTTTCAGCAGGCTGCACAGCAGGCATCTCCTTCTCCTGCCTCCTTCAGAACGGGTTGACTCAGTCCCCTGCCCAGGAACCCAGCTTGGACTCTCCTGTCTGGTTAGAGCCCTCTTATCTGTGGCGGGATATGGTGACGGAGACCCCTTCCTAGAGATCCCAAAAGCAATCCCTGAGATGCTGGGATGTAGCTAGTGGGACTAATATATGCCAAATAGAATACAAGTGCCTGTTTTCAGAACCCAAGGAGACAGAGGGAAACGTCTGGGAGCCTGAGTCTTTCCGTGGCCTGTTCCTGGCCACACCTGGGCATCACACTCAGTAAAGAGGGCTGATACAGGATAAGCCATGGATAATCGTATGCTTTAAGTTCAAAATCTGTTCCCCAGAATGACTGAAGAAACATTTATGGACAGTGGGAATCATATCAAAGGCAACAAAAGGATTCTAATTGGTTTAAATGGTGACTGGAGTAAACCTGGGCACCAGTATCTATCAAATCTCGATATCTCTGAGGATCCCATGTGCCAGATCATTGAACCCACACAGCCCAGTAAACCCAATTATGTTCTTGGTCCCTCTCCTTCTCCTGGCAGAAGGCAGGGCCCCTCTGTTTGTCTTGATTAGAGCAATCATTGGCGGACTTTTACTTTGGTTTCTTGGAGGCTTTTTTGTCATCAGGGAGGAGGATCTCCATCTTCTTGTCTTTGGCAATTGCAGTTTCTTGTCTATAAATTCTACATCAATCATGTAGACAACTTTCTTGTCGGTGTCATTCTGTTCCAGCTCCTTCACTCTAGCTTCGATCTTGTAAGTAGGTTCGCAACTCCACTTCTTCATGTTCTCTCCTTTGCTGCATAGGTATGCCCATAGTTGGCTATGTGACTGATGCTTAGGGTTTTCTTTCCCCCTGCACGGGAATGATGAAGATCATGAACGAGGCTGAGACTGAGATTGAGGTTTAGGTCGAGGTCATCTTGGTCGTCTTAATCGTTCCATTGGCTTTTCTCTGTAATCTCTATAATATCTGTCATCTCTGTCTCTAGGGTAGTCCTCATATTTGGAGTTTTCATAATTTTCTCTCTTCTTTCCCTATCGTAGGTAGGTAGGTATAGGCAATCGGAGGAGTCTTCCAGACATTCTGCTATGCACCTTATCCCACAACACATGGCTTCCACGCTTTGGTCACCCATCCTTGGATCATATGCAGTTATCAAGAAGTGGGTATATGGTTTAGGGGCACTTTTAAGTACCTTTTTCCACATAGGCTTCGTGCAGGGAACACCCTCTGCCTCTAGGAGGTCATAATGGTCTGGATCAGAATAGGTGATCTCCAACATGGCTAATTCCCGTAGGTGTTGGATGCCTTCTTCCACAGTATTCCACCTTCTTGGAGAGCTCGACACATATTCCTTCAATGGGTATCTCACCCTCACAGCGTGGAGGATTCAGATCCAAAGCCTGGATGCCATTCTCCCCCTTGCCATTTCTTGTTCTATTACAGGATCTCGGGCAAGAGATCCCAATTGTTGTGCTTCATAACCTTCAATCACGTGACTAATAGCTCCATTGTCCCAGCATCGCACCTGCCAGATGAGGATTTGTTCACCAGGCAAACGACTGTAGTCTGCTTGTAAATCTCAAAGACCTCTTGGGGTCAGTGATTGTGTATTTTCACTTTCTTGCATTATTTCTTGTCCATAGCTCCCGCGTTGAATCTTTTCCACTTCTCTTTGTACTCTTCGACTCCCACCTCCTCTCTGTATCTCTCACGTGAATGTGGAGACCGAGCGTGCTGTGGAGACGGAGCGTGCTGTGGAGATGGACTTCTATGTCGTTCACTCCATGGAGACGGACTTCTACGTTGTTCACCATACCTAGTAGTCTTTCGGGTGCTGAGATAAAGGCCTCAACCAATCGTCAGGTAACAATAATTCTCTCTCAGGTTGAATGGAATGATTTGCCCCTTCTTTGCATCTTCTGAAATACTAAATGTATAGTCAGGATATAAATAATCTGGTGACAGTATACCACAGGTTGGTTGTACTGTTGCCTTCTTTTCTCTTGATACCAGTCTACTTTCCTTTGGATGCACCCCTGGTTCTTTTGGGCATGCCCCTTCTCTTGCAACTGTCTCTTCCTCTGTCACAGCCACTTCTTCCTCGCTCACAGCCGCTCCTTTGTCCGCTACTGCCTGTGTGGATGGGATAGGTCCTTCTGGTCTTTCTTCTTCTCTTTCTTCTTCTTCTTCAATGCGTTCCAGTTGCGGAGGTGGGTCTGTAAGTTTTACAGTCTCCCTCATCAACACCTTCTTTTTCTTTATAGGAGTAACAACGACTTTCCTGGTTTTAACTTGAGTCCCAGTTCTAGTAGACTTTAGTAGAGATGGCTTTAACTTCAAGTTGTGTTTAGCCCCCAGTTTCACAGGTGGGCCCAATAGCGACATCACTACTTTCAGGTGGCATGGTTTGGGTTTCTGTCTCAACCTTAACCTGAGAGTGATCGACAGCAGCTCGATGAGCATTAGCCAAGCCCCAGAACAAAGCATAGAATTGCATGTTTGGGTCGTCACATGAAAGACAGCTTTCCCTTAAACAACATGTCATCTCATACATATCGAACACTTGTTCTGGCATAAAGTCCCAACTAATAGGAGGCGTCACACATCCTACCAGGTTACCAAAATCCAACCATGCTCCCTGCCACCCAAAGACTGGCCATTGCAAGTTCCTTCCCAAAGCTCCAGCAATTTCTTTCAAAGTTCAGCCTTTCTTACAACAGAACAAATGCACAACCGCCTTTCCAATTTTAAATAGTATTTTTGCTGCCTTCACCACTAGTACCGTTTTTGCTAAACAATTAAGGTATTGGTTAGAGCTGACCTTAGGAGCCTTTGTTACCAAACCTTGAATGGCAACATTACGGAGACTGTATATTAAGCCGTCAATGTCAAAATTAAGGAATGGAAGCCATTCGTTCCATCCATCTGAACGGTTGCTTGTCCTCAACAGGATATCCTGGGACAAGCACAAAACCATCTAGAGTAATGAAAAAAAGTAGTAAAAAGGCCATCATTAATATTTTTCCTCAGGTTGTTGTTAAACAAATTCTTATTTTATAAACAAAGTTTTCCTGGCTGTTTTCCTGGTACTCTGGCAGCGTTCATGGACACTGTTCTCAAAATAAACCAAGGTTAATCATCCTCTGCTACCAAAATCTGAGCCTGTTTGAGGTAGCTTTCCCAAACTCTCCAACGCTCAGTCCGAGCCTCTCTCCCAAAGCCTTCTCCCTTTCGAAGGAAAAACAAAAACTATAGAAGAATATCGGAAAGCTCCTTGAGTCACAGACGTATCCTCACAGAGGTAGAGTCCGTGCTCATTTTATTATGCTTCCACATGTTACTTTATACTCACAATCTGTGTTCACACGCTACAAATGCACATATAATTGGCTACTACATGCTGTCCATTTGGCATATCCTCTATCTTAATTGGTTATAAGATTCTGTCCATGCACTCTCACCTGATACACTGCAGTCCCCCCTTCTTTTGCAGCTAAACCCCCCTGTTTCACATTCTCTTTCTTATCTATCAGCTAACATTCCATTTTCTCATAACATGCAAAGGTCACTGGATCTTTGTCGTTCGGGAAGTAGGTAGGGTTGTGCATACAGGCCTCAAGGATCACAGAATGCCCTGATTCTTCTAAAAGATTTTCTACAATTTCCCCCTTTTCTTTGTGCACAACTCAAGCCATATGAACAATTCTTTCTAAATCTTTTCACAAGACAGCATACAACTTATTAAAATCACGACTACTAAAATAATTATTAAAATATGTATTCCTTTGATCAGGAGTGGTTTTAGCTAGCCTGTAATGCCACGTTGAGAAAATCCATTTCCAAGAGCATCATCTGTTTCCTTTAATTTGTGTCAACTGAGTCCACATTGTAAAGCGATCAATCTTGACTTCTTGGCTTGTTTAACTTGCTGAATGGCACATTTTAAGGACCAAATTGCTTGAGCTTGGCGAAAAGCCCTTCCCGATCCAAAATGATAGAAATGTGCTTGTGGTTGATTATGTATGATACTTGCTGCTATATGAAAATCCTTAAAATTCTGGTGATAACGTGCAGCACAAAGACTACCTTCAGTTGCTACTACATGACTATTTCTTATCAACCTGTTGCTACAAGCTCCACACTCTAATAAAAGATTCAAAGCACAATTACAATTGCGATCACGATTAACGGCTATAACAGAATTCAATTCTCAAGCCACCCCCCCGGTCCTTGTCGGTCAAGTATGTTTGCATCTATATATCGTGGGCGAAGCTTCTTGCTTGGTTTGTTAATTTCTGTTTGAAGTTGTTGAAGTAGAATGTTTATTACTCTTCGCTGTTGCTCTTGTGTGTTCGTTTGACCGACTGGACCGCTGGGCGTGTCCATTTACTGGAAATCCCTAAGGGACCTTGATGTGTGGAAACACAACTATAACCACGACCAGTAAATAGCAATGGGCTCGACCCTTTCCATAATCCTGTCTTGTGGTTCTTATAACGCAATTGTATTTCAGGCGTGGTCTGCATTTTTACACCACTGTTATGAATTATTACAGGTACTTGCTCTAAGCCTGCAACCAAGCTAAGATAATTAAGCACAAAAAGCACTTTACCTAACCTTATCTGCGGATCTAATTCTGTTACATCTTTCCGCTTTGCAAGGTATTCCTTAATTGTTCTATGTGCTCGTTCTACCATTGCTTGCCCTGCGGACAAATGCGGAATACCTGTTACATGCTTAACTCCCCATGTTTGCAAAAAAATTTCTCTACTCTCCCTCTATAACATGCTGCCACTCATTCTTTTCCTTCCATACACAGGCAGCACGCTTGGATCTTTTTCCTGCATCTGTAAAAACTGACCCTGTAGAAGTTGTTGAACAACTTTAGGTCTTTGAATCCAATGTTGTCGTAAAATAAAGCCTAATTTTCTATCCACTGGTACTTTGTTGTGTAATGTAGCTTCATATCCTAATATGGATATCTGTAAAGTCTCAGAATTTTGTAACATCCACTCTAAGTCTTCTAATTTAATGGGCAAACTTATCCAATCTGGCTCACTGCCACTAACATCTTTGCATCTCTGGTGACCCTTTTTTATCAAATGGCTGATTACTTCCATTGTTTACCATATACTCTTAGGTGCTGTAAAAGGTGGAAACAACCATTCCAGGATTGCTACTTGATTTTGAGTTCTGGCATTAGGTGACGACAAAATGTCAACTGATTCTCCCCCCTTTTCTTTCTGCCAAGGAGGACATTGTAGTAGTAACGGAAGGGGCTACAATTAGTCATTATAAATTACCACACCTAAAGGTATGTGGGGGTTTTTTGGGTTTTTTTTCTGTTTCTTTTTCCTCTTTTTTTTTCCTTTTAGAGTCAGCATCGCTAATTATCCCTGGTAGCACAATTAGTCCTGCTACGCTAGCAGATGATCTCCCTAACAAAAGAGCTCCTATTAAGCTTCTTCTATCAAAGATAGGCCCAGTTACACCAGTGGTATTTTATGTACGGATGTGGTTGTTAGAGTAATGTCTACTGCTGTTGCCAAATAGATTCCCAGGCTTCTCCTTGTGGCTGGTGGAGGGGGCCGCTGGACAGTACTGGGGGACCTGTCACTTGTGTCGTTGTGCGGGGTCCCTTCGCGCTTTGATTCGTGTTTTTTGCTATCCCACACATTTAAGTAGGAGGATTATTTTTTTGACAATGATCACACCACACAGTAGCAGAACAATTTCTCCTGTGGTGGCCCCGTTTTCCACATTTCTAACAAATTCCCATGACAGGCTTATCACTAGATGTCATTTTTGATCCTATCTTTTGTACTGCAGCAGCCAACAGATTAGTCGTTGGTGCCATTGCTGATGATACAGCTTGAGCAATTAATTTTCCTTGGGCACTATTTTGCACCTGATTTGCTAATTCAATCATATCACCAACTCCGGCTCCCTTAGGCAATGTAGCTAGAATAGATTTTGGTTTTGCATTTCCGTTTTCAAAGGCTAACAGTTGAAACATTGTTTGTTTGGCATCCTCGTTCATGTCAGACTGAGCTGTAAGAGCTGCTGACAAACGATCAATAAATGCTGTATATGGTTCTGTTAAACCCTGTTTCACATTTGTAAATGAGGGAGTTGGACCATCATCAGGGATTGCATAAAATGCCTGTCGAGCCAATTGTGCTGTTAAATGGTGTAATGCTCTAGGGTATTGCAATTGTAAAGTTACATTAGAAAATGCCTCGGACCCTGTCAACATTTCTGGTGTTACACCATTTAACATATCTTGTGGATCCCTTTGCCTCATGGCTTTCAATTCTGCAAGACGAGACCATTCTCTAGCCCATATTATTTGTTGCGAAGGAGATAACAACAATTTAGCTAAATTTCGACAATCATAGGGTAAATTAACATCTGCTGTAAAAATCCAATCTAACGCAGCCCTAGTGGATTCAGATTTTATTCCAATCTCCTGCACAGTCTTTTTAACTTGTTGTAAGATTTTCCAATCATGTTGCTCATAACTATTACCATGTTGATTAAACAATACAGGGAAAGCTAGGTTACCTGCCAGATGCCAATCTCCCTCTAATATGGCATCTCCGATTACACCTGACCATCTACCAGACCTTTGCGGAATCATAGAACTATCCGCATATGGTGGTGGATACAACCTTTTACCTATACCACCTAAACGTGATGCTGAAGGCTTTGTAATACTTTCGGCCAGTTCCTGGACAGATTTTTCGGTCCTCGCATGTGATGCAAAAGTTGACAATGATTGTTTCATTCTGTGATGAAGAACATTCATCGCTTCCTCCATTTGCCTCTTGAGATCTTGTAATTCGCTACTTTGTGGAATTATTGTTTCATGCTGTGGCTGTGCTTCATCTTCAGATGACCTGACTCCTGGTAAACAAACTGCTTCAGGAGGAGGAGGAGGCAAGGGTGGATATAACTTCTTGTGACAGCTCGGTCCTCCCACTATTGCGTCATCACTCGGTGTCACCGCAGTTCCTCCCATATTGTCTGTCAGTTCACTTCCGGCCGCCGAAGCGTGAACATCGCACGCGACTGATGGCATGTCGCTTGTTTTTTCTGCTTCACTTGACATATTATTAACTCTTAACAGCTCATTAGCAGAGTCACACGTCTTATTGCTCAACTGACCCTTAATAGCACCAAAAAATTCTTCAATGCAACTACGGCTACGAGATGGTGGAGCAGCTGTGGTTGTCGCCACAGGGGCTGCTATTGCCTGAACATCTGCAGCAGCCACTTTTGATTCTGTTTTTAACTCTTGCAAAGTGTTAGTCGCAGTTCTCCAAGTTGTATTACAAGCAGTAAATAGCCCTTTTCCTTTTTTAGTGATATTTAAGTCCCAAAGTTCATCTCCAACCCTTCTCCACTTCTCCCAATCAAACAACACTGACGGACGTTTCACATGCTTATGTTCTCTGGCCCACTGTATTAATTTTTCCAATGCCTTCTCGGTAACTGCTTGTCTTCGTTCAGCGAGTATACCTAGTAGCAGCTTTTTTGCTGCAGCATGGTCTGCTTCCATGCTTGCAGCCCTTTAACTGACAGGGGAAGATAGCTAGTCTTCCTACCTTGGTGTGAGGTCACTGACGCTCAGTCTCTCCTGTCCAGCTCTCCTCTGCCATCGCTCTGTATCAAAGCATTAGACGGCTCGTTCCTTTTCCCTCGACCCTTTCGTTCCCCGTGAACCGCCGTCTCCGAGAAAGCTTTGTTCGTTGGTGCTGTCTGTCCCTTGTTTGGGCACCAATATCGGAGAGCCCCTCGAGTCACAGACGTATCCTCACAGAGGTAGAGTCCGTGCTCATTTTATTATGCTTCCACACGTTACTTTATACTCACAATCTGTGTTCACATGCTACAAGTGCACATATAATTGGCTACTACATGCTGTCCATTTGGTATATCCTCTATCCTAATTGGTTATAAGATTCTGTCCACGCGCTGTCACCTGATAGCCTGCAGCCCCCCCTTCTTTTGCAGCTAAAACCTCCTGTTCCACATTCTCTTTCTTATCTATCAGCTAACATCCCATTTTCTCAAACATGTCAAGATCACTGTATCTTTGTTGTTTGGCAAGCAGGCAGGGTTGTGCATACAGGCCTCAAGGATCACAGAATGCCCTGATTCTTCTAAAATATTTTCTACAGAAGAAACCAAAATCACACTAACTATATTGAATTGAATTGAATTGAATTGAATTGAATTGAATTGAATTGAATTGAATTGAATTGAATTGAATTGAATTGAATTGAATTGAATTGAATTGAATTGAATTGAATTGAATTGAATTGAATTGAATTGAATTGAATTGAATTGAATTGAATTGACTTGAATTGAATTGAATTGAATTGAATTGAATCAGTTCAGAATGGCCTATCATTTGGAAGGTCCACTTGAACCTGAGGCTCCTCCTTTGTTCAGCTGAAGCTATATTAACTTTAACTCAGAGCAAGTGTTTTGCTGTTCAACTGTCAAACTGATAGAGTTGGAAAAATTCAATCATCTTTTGGTGCTTAAACCTTGAAATCAGGAGAAGGGCTTGAGTGGCTTTAAGACTAAACTGTATTCCTTGCTGGGGCTGAGAAGAAATACAGAAGAAATTCAACCCTTATGTGTCGTCAATGAGATGATGTGTGGGATTTTTGAAGGTTGAGAAATGATGCCAGCGTGGGGTGAAAGCAACAGATTGGAAGACTGTGCAAAGGCTTGTAACAAAAGAAAAGACAGTAAAAAAGTTGGTACATCCATGCCAATACTGTCTGGGGAGACAAAGATTTTGTCCCAGATTTGAAATAAAGCCCTGTATAACTATAATCCACTCTTTGTGAATTGTGTTTCTGTAGGCAAAGCACAATAATGCGGCATATTTCCAAGAAGAGTTAAAGTAATTTCTCAGATGCCAGCTTTTACTATATTAGAACCTTCTAAACAGGCACTCAGGTGAACAAATGGCATTATGTCATTCTCTCAGGACTGGCCAGAGCTATTGATGATCCCTTTAAAAGTCAAACTGAAAACCGTGCTGTGGAGGACAAAAAAAGACAATATTGCAACTTTTTCACTGCACACCCGCACCAAATATTTATTGTGCATATATCAACAGTTTGGGTCATTAGACTTTGAGCATGATGCTAGAGTCTTCTTGGACAACTAGCATATGTCAGGAAAAAAACCAGATGATTTTCATTGCTGAGGAATGCTGTCCTCCGTGGACAGCCAACCTCCCAGCAGATCACCTCCTGTGCTTGGAGCAGCATAATGTATTAAACCATTTTCAGCTTGCCAGTTACTATACCAAGCAGCAACCCATGAGAGCTGAAGGCCTGAGGAGGAGTTAAAACCCTTCCTTTAGCAGAGGTGAGTCCCACCAGAGGGGTGAGCAGAGAAAGCAGCACCCCATACTGGACTTCTGCCTGCTACCACACAGCTGCAAGAGCCCTAAGTGAAGCCAGCCAAAGCTCAGTTGTGTGCAGCATTAGGCACGTACCCTAATGAAACTGCCAGCACTGTCTATACACTTTTGGGCACATAATAACACCTCCATGAAGAGAAAGATTTGACTTTGCTTCCAAGACTGTTTTGAGCACAGACAAGTCCATCAGTGCCCTCAGAAAAATCCCACTGCTCAGGATTTCACTGTCATCTCTTTGCTTGTTTCCAGCCTTCCTGCTTCCTTCACTCATCCAGTATCAGAAACTCCGTGCACTTAGGTGATAGTTTTATTATGACTTATAATTCGTAGAAAGCTGCATGGATAATCTACATTATGTTAAAGTGTAAATGATTTTCCTTTGTGCGTTCCACAGCTCCTCTATTCTCATCTGGCCACCTCAACCACGCTGCATTCTAGTGCACGTACGGAGAACTCTGCAGCTTTCTGGTCCCGTAATAAAGACTTACACACCTGCAGACCATTCTGTACGTGCACTGTTCAGACAATGCTTTTGCATTTTACATGACATTCCTTCCCCAACAAAACGCATCAGACGTATGCTGCTTGCAAACTAGGCTAAGTAGAGTCCTTTATCAAATATGCTTGCCTGATTAGAAACCATGCGGCACAGCAACTAGAACTCTTTCCAACCAGCCTCCTCCAGCAGCCCCACAGATTCTGATGTGACAGAGAGCAAATGCAGCATGGTGGAGACTGCCATCTGCAAGACTCTCACTTAGCACTCGTCTCTGCCCATCCTTTTAGAGTAGGATCATCCCTAAGAGAATCCAGAAGATGTGATGGTGCAAGGTTGCTCTGACCATGGCTGAAGCTACAGTTCCTCCAGTACTGACTGAGACAAGACCCATTCACCTGGGGACACATGGTACTGTGCAGAGATGAGAGCCTCCAGTCCCTTGGACTCTCCCCAGTCAAGCAAGACCCTGTGTTGCTCCTGTAAGTAGCAGGCTTCTCTGAAAGTTTTTTCAAGAAACAGGAAATAAATCCTTATTTCACTGAGCAAGTATCTGTGCTGCTTTCTGCCTGTTCTCCTTATGCCTTTCCGTTACCCCCACACTCCATTGCGGTTGGCAGCAGCCTGCTGGGGAGCACAGACGTGTGCATACTGTGTCCCAGGGCTGGACGCCTAGTGCCTCCTCCCACCCAGAAACCCTGCTTCCACGGTGCACCTGCAGTGCAGCACATGCATAGGACAGAGTGGGACAGAGGGGAAGCTGGTTTTGCCACAGGTCCAATAGGGCCCCAACTGGGCGTCAGCCCGGGTCTCTGCTGTCGGTTAATAAAAGCAGTTAGGATGAGCCTTGCCACCTAGTTAGGAGACCTTGTTACCTGACGCCCTTTTCTCCACTCCGAAGAGGGTATGACAAAACAGGAACGTCTCCACAGTAAAAATACTCTGTATTCTTTGCCCCACATTAACACATCAAGATATGAATATGTACTTAGAGGATTACAGAAGTGTCAGGCATCCCATAGGACGACTGGGACCTTGGCTGGCTTGGGTCCTAATTCCGGTCCAAAGCAGGGTCAGCCCTGAGGTCAGTCCAGGGTCCTCTGGACTTTGTCCTGCTGGGGCGTGAAACCCTCAGAGTACTGAGATGGCACCACCGCACTGGGCAACCTGTCCCATGGCCAGACTGTCCTCAAGAGGGAAAGGTTTCTCCTGACCTCCAATCCCAACATCCAAGTTTCAGCTGATGCTGAGCACCGAGTGGGGCAGATGGCCTTCTGTGACATCACTGAGAGGTGGAGGATTGTGACCTCACTAAGGATGTACTGTGACCTCACAACCCTCGCTGCTTATCTGGAGGCATCGACCAAGCTTGCCTCTGTCTGCTCGTGCCTGGGCCCCTGTGAGGTCTGGTAGCCAGAGAGAGGCTTGTTCTGGTGCTGGGTGGTGCTTTGGAAGCTGTCATTGTCAGCTCTCAGTGCCCATCCCAGAGCCATTCCCTCTGTTTCCCTGGCCTGACGACACAAGGGCTTCCTTGAGCTGCAAAGGTGAGCTGTGGGGGAAATGCCCCTTTGTGTTGGAAGTGGGTTGGGCAAGAGGGCTCAGGGAGTCAGCAGGGTGACATTCTGAAGGGACCTGGGCATTTCTTCCTCCCATCCCATCCCATCCCATCCCATCCCATCCCATCCCATCCCATCCCACCCATCCCATCCCATCCCATCCCATCCCATCCCATCCCATCCCATCCCATCCCACCCATCCCATCCCATCCCATCCCATCCCATCCCATCCCATCCCATCCCATCCCATCCCATCCCATCCCATCCCCAGGACAGTGAATGACCATGATCTCTATCCATTCTCAGGAGCAGAATATCTACTGTTACTTCATCAGCAATGGGCAACCTGTCTTCATCCTCATCCTCAAGCTCATTCTCATCCTCATCGTGCACGAACTCATCAGAGAACAAACAGAGCACTGCCACCGAGAGTGAGAAATACTGTGCCATTTGTGGTGTTGATCTGAAAGACATATCCTACATAGTACCCTGCCGTCACCAATTTTGCATCCCCTGTGCAGTGTACTCGTTAGGGGAGAGGCTAAATTGCCGATTCTGCAGGACGGACCGAAAGCCTCTATCATTACACCTGCAGCTGTATAATTTGCAGGATCATTTGTTGTTCAATATCCTACACCTCATAAAAAAATCAACTGAAGAGCAAAAGCACGAGCAGAGGGCAACAGATCTTCTACCTGCAGCTCACGTGGGTGGTTTCTATCCTCTGGGCTCCCCTCTCTCTGAAGACTGCAACTTGCAGGGGGAAGCCAGCACATCAAAAGCTGCCATCCATGGGAGCTCTGAACATCCCCCATCTGGACTCATCTCCGCAGAGCAAGATCAGAGAAAGGAGGGGCGAGGGGAGGTGATGGAGGCAGGTTCCTCTCCTCCTGGCCAGGACAATTTGCACAGGGATGCCAAGCACCCTACGAAGAGGAGGGCCCCCAGCCCTCAAGAATCTTCCCAAGCCATCAAGATGCCACAATGCCAGGAGGAGGAAGCTGGCACAATAGACTCCGACATCCATGGGGGTCAAATATGCCCCCCATCTGAGCGTAAACCTGAAGAGCAGAATCATACCCAGGAGGAGCGAGGTAAAGTGGAGGAGGCAGGTCTGTCTTCAACTGACCAGGACAACCTGCATTGGCATTCCAAGCAGAAGAGGAGGGCCCCCAGCCCTCAAGACTCTCCCCTGACCATCAAGATGCCTCGATGGCAGGAGTCTGACATCCGTGGGGGTCACATACAACCCCCACCTGAGCCTAAAACTGAAGAATATGATCAGCCCAAGGAGAAGCAAGGGGAGGTGGTAGAGGTGGACCCCTCTGCTCCTGCCCAGTACAACCTGAATGCGCGTGCCCAGTATTCTATGAAGAGGAAGGCCCTCAGTCATCAAGACTCTCCCCAACACGTCAAGATGCCACGATACCAGGAGGAGGAAGCCAACACATCAGAGTCAGACTTCCATGTAGGACACACTCGCCCCCCTTTTGAGCGTAAACCTGAAGAGCAGGATCAGCTGAAGGAGACGGGAGGGTTGCTAGCGGATGCTGCTCGGTTTGCTCCTTGCCAGGACAACTTGCATGGGCGTGCCCAGAACCGTATGAAGAGGAGGGCCCCCAGCCCTCAAGACTCTCCCCAGCCCATCAAGATGCCTCGATGGCAGGTGTCTGACATTCGTGAGCGTCATAACCCCCCCCCATCTGAGCCTAAACCTGAAGAACATGATCAACCCAAGGAGGAGCAAGGGGAGTTGGTAGGGACGCGTCCCTCTGCTCCTGGCCAGTACAACACGCACGGGCATGCCCAGTATTGTATGAAGAGGAGGGCCCTAAGTCATCAAGACCCTCCTCAACCCATCAAGATGCCACAATACCAGGAGGAAGAGGCCAACACATCAGAGTCACACGTCCATCTAGGAAACACTCGCCCCCCTTTTAAGCGTAAACCTGAAGACCAGGATCAACTCAAGGAGACGCGAGGGTTGCTAGTGGACGCAGCTCCGTTTGCTCCTTGCCAGCACAACTTGCATGGATGTGCCCAGAACCGTATGAAAAGGAGGGCACCCAGCCCTCAAGACTCTCCGCAGCCCATCAAGATGCCTCGATGGCAGGAGTCTGACATCCGTGGGGGTCACATACAACCCCCACCTGAGCCGAAACCTGAAGAATATGATCAGCCCAAGGAGAAGCAAGGGGAGGTGGTAGAGGTGGACCCCTCTGCTCCTGCCCAGTACAACCTGCATGGGCGTGCCCAGTATTCTATGAAGAGGAAGGCCCCCAGTCATCAAGACTCTCCCCAACACGTCAAGATGCCACGATACCAGGAGGAGGAAGCCAACACATCAGACTTAGACTTTCATGTAGGACACAATCGCCCCGCTTTTGAGCGTAAACCTGAAGAGCAGGATCAGCTGAAGGAGACTGGAGGGTTGCTAGCGTATGCTGCTCGGTTTGTTCCTTATCAGGACAACTTGCATGGACGTGCCCAGGACCGTATGAAGAGGAGGGCCCCCACCCCTCAAGACTCTCCCCAGCCCATCAAGATGCCTCGATGGCAGGTGTCTGACATTTGTGAGCATCATAACCCCCCCCGATCTGAGCCTAAACCTGAAGAACATGATCAACCCAAGGAGGAGCAAGGGGAGGTGGTAGAGACGCGTCCCTCTGCTCCTGGCCAGTACAACACGCACGGGCATGCCCAGTATTGTATGAAGAGGAGGGCCCTAAGTCATCAAGACCCTCCTCAACCCATCAAGATGCCACGATACCAGGAGGAAGAGGCCAACACATCAGAGTCACACGTCCATCTAGGACACACTCGGCACCCTTTTGAGCGTAAACCTGAAGAGCAGGATCAACTCAAGGAGACGCGAGGGTTGCTAGTGGACGCAGTTCCGTTTGCTCTTTGCCAGCAAAACTTGCATGGACGTGCCCAGAACCGTATGAAAAGGAGGGCACCCAGCCCTCAAGACTCTCCCCAGCCCATCAAGATGCCTCGATGGCAGGAGTCTGACATCCGTGTGGGTCACATACAACCCCCACCTGAGCCGAAACCTGAAGAATATGATCAGCCCAAGGAGAAGCAAGGGGTGGTGGTAGAGGTGGACCCCTCTGCTCCTGCCCGGTACAACCTGCATGGCCGAGCCCAGTATTCTATGAAGAGGAAGGCCCCCAGTCATCAAGACTCTCCCCAACACGTCAAGATGCCACGATACCAGGAGGAGGAAGCCAACACATCAGAGTCAGACTTCCATGTAGGACACACTCGCCCCGCTTTTGAGCGTAAACCTGAAGAGCAGGATCAGCTGAAGGAGACTGGAGGGTTGCTAGCGGATGCTGCTCGGTTTGCTCCTTGCCAGGACAACTTGCATGGGCGTGCCCAGGACCGTATGAAGAGGAGGGCCCCCAGCCCTCAAGACTCTCCCCAGCCCATCAAGATGCCTCGATGGCAGGTGTCTGACATTTGTGAGCATCATAACCCCCCCCGATCTGAGCCTAAACCTGAAGAACATGATCAATCCAAGGAGGAGCAAGGGGAGGTGGTAGAGACGCGTCCCTCTGCTCCTGGCCAGTACAACACGCACGGGCATGCCCAGTATTGTATGAAGAGGAGGGCCCTAAGTCATCAAGACCCTCCTAAACCCATCAAGATGCCACGATACCAGGAGGAAGAGGCCGACACATCAGAGTCAGACTTCCATGTAGGACACACTCGCCCCGCTTTTGAGCGTAAACCTGAAGAGCAGGACCAACTCAAGGAGACGCGAGAGTTGCTTGTGGATGCTTCTCGGTTTGCTCCTTGCCAGGACAACTCGCATGGGCGAGCCCAGAACCATATGAAGAGGACAGCCCCCAGCCCTCAAGACTCTCCGCAGCCCATCAAGATGCCTCGATGGCAGGTGTCTGACATTCGTGAGCGTCACAAACCCCCCCAATCTGAGCCTAAACCTGAAGAACATGATCAACCCAAGGAGGAGCAAGGGGAGGTGGTAGAGGCGGGTCCCTCTGCTCCTGGCCAGAACAACATGCATGGGCATGCCCAGTAGTGTATGAAGAGGAGAGCCCTCTGCCATCAAGACTCTCCGCAGCCCATCAAGATGCCTCGATGGCAGGAGTCTAACATCCATGGGGGTCACATTCGTTCCCCATTTCAGTCCAAAGCTGAAGAGCAGGATCAGCCAAAGGAAGAAACAGGGGAGAGTGCTGTGGCAGGACCTTCCTCTCTTGACATTGACGACTCACCTGGGGGACACCAGCACCCCCAGAAGAGGAAAGCTTCCATCTCCCTCGTCTGTCCCCGGCCCTTCAAGATGTTGCACCATCCGGAGGAGGGAACCAGCACCTCAGAATCCGCTCTCCATGGGCTTCGGACCACCTTCCTCTGCCTCTCCCTGTAGAGCAGCTGAAGCCCCAGGAGGAGCCAGGAGTTCCTCATGCAGAAGGTCCTTCTGCCCGACAACCCCCAGAAACACAAGTCCCTGGACCCCAGGACTCTCCCTATCCCCGCAAATGGCTACGCTGCTCCTACCAGTTGCAGGGATCCATAAACTCTTTGTTCAGGAAAAAGGAAATAAATTCCTATTTCCCTCACCCAGTCTCTGAGATCTGCTTTCTCCTCCTTCGCATCGTGCCTTTCCCTGACCTTTGTCCCCTTTCATGGGTGGCACCAGCCTGCTGTGGAACACTGTCATAGGGCTGCAGAGTAGACGCTTCTCTGGGAAATGATGGAGTCTGCATCACATAGGACCTTGAAAGCTGTGTAGATGTGATACTTGGGGACATGTTTCAGTGTCTGGGTTGGCAGTGCTGGGGTAAGGATTGGACTCAATGATCTGAAAGGTCTTTTCCAATAGGAATGATTCTCTGATTCTTTGATCCCGCCCATTCCCTCCCCCCCTCCGGCTCTGCGGGTGCCGGTGGCTGACTACAATTCCTGGTGTTGGTGTGGGATTTTTGCAAAATGATTTGGCATTTTAGGAAAATGCAAGAATTACAGTAGAAGCCTTTGTTTAGCCTTTGTTTAGTGCGCTCAGCTATAGTTTAGGTGTTTAGTTAGCCTTGGGCATAGCTGTAAGTGGGGAGGGTTTTGCCATGGAGCAGCTTTTGCAAACTTAGCAAGGTTATGTACGATGCTTTGCTCGGTAAGGAGAAACTGTGCTGTGATGAGGAAGAAGTTTCAAGTCTCTTCTTGGTAGAAACATAGAAGTTTCTAGGACCCCTCGACAAAAACACTGGCTCTGTAGTTTGGAATGAGGTCAGGATCAACTACGCATGTGCTGAAGAGGAAAACACTAATGTTACTGATGTCTCAGAACTGGTTAACATAACCCAGCCTCGTCTCGGGAATGTAATGAATATGTATGTATTTTGGCAATAAATATCGACCTGCCTTTTGTTTCGGTGCACAGGGCTTTTTGGATTTATCCAACCTGCTGCCTGCCCATGAATACCTTCTTTATAACTCTTATCGAGTTGTAGAGTCTGATTCTGCAGATCAGTGTGCCCTGTAGTTCTGCCAGGGCCCACAGTGGACGACAAATCCTGATGTTCCCCAAGGCACTCCTGTGGTGGACTACAGTTCTCAGTGCGCCATGTGCCACTGTGTGTTCTTTGGCAGACTACAAACCCGGGTGTGCCCTGCAGTGCTGTCATCTCCCATGGCAGGGAATCTGCCAGCCTGGCCCTACATGGAGCTGCTGGGATGGGACTGTGGTCCCATGGCTTTCTCTAGGGCCCACTTTCATCTTTCTGTTTGGGTCCCAAGTTGCATTTATAGGTTCTGAAGCCTCATTTTGGAACGCAAAGCCTCAATTTTAGGATCTAAAGCTCCCTTTTTTCCCCCAAAGTCTTTGTTTAGATTTTCTAATCCTCATTTTAAGTTCCAAAGCTTCATTCCCAAAGTCACTTTTCTGGGCTACAAATCCTCTGTTTCAGATAAAGCCTGCATTTTTAGATTGGAAAGCTTTATTTTTAAGGCTCAAAGCCTTTTTAAAGGGGTTCAAGACTTATTTTTCCTTTCCAAAGCCCTAGCTTTGGCTTCCAAAGCTTTATTTTAGGCTTCAATCGTTATTTTTAAGGTCTAAATTCTCAGATTTAGAGCTCAAAGTCATAGTTTCAGGTTTGCAAGACTCATTTTCAGGGTGAAAAGCGTCATTTTTAGCACCCAGACTGTTCTTTTTGGGGAAAAGAAACCAAATTTTGTGGGTCCAGGCCTTAAGCGTTAGTGATCAAGGCCTCATTTTTATGTACAAAAGCCTCATTTGTAGTGTCTGGACCTCAGAATCCAGCATCAAAAGCCTAAATTTTATGGTCCAGTTCAATTCTTTGAAACACGGCCACATTTTGAGGTTCCAAATGCTGAGTTTTAAGGTCCAAATCCCTCTTCTAATGTAGAAAGCTTAATTGTCAAGGTCTGAAGACTCATTTACATTTCCAAATCCTCATTTTTAGCACAGTAAACATCCAGTCGATCAGCATCACTTTTCTTTTCAGCGATGCAGGAAAAACATGATGGATATATGCCAGGCGAATGTCTTCTGAGCACACTCCGACAGAAGATCCACATTTTTCTCTGTGTGCGTGTGTTTAAAACTCATTTGGATTTTGGTAGCAGATTGAGGGTGATGTTGGCTTTGTTGGGCATCAGTGGGATGCTCTGTACTAGGATGGTGTGCACTAATGGAATCACGGAATCTGTTAGGTCGGAAAAGACCTTTAGGATCCTTGAGTCCAACCATAAATCCAACACGGCCAATCCCACCACTAAACTGCACCCCGAAGTGCCACATCTACATGGCTTTTAAATCCCTCCAGGGACAGGGGACTCCACCACTTCCCTGGGAGGCCTGTTCCAGTGCCTGACATGCCCTTTCTGGGCATGAATTTTTCCCAATATCCAATCTAAACCTCCTCTGGTGCATCTTGAGGCCATTTCCTCTCATCCTATCCCAATTTCCTGGTGAGCACAGCCCAGGTCCTGCCTGTCTCCAACCTCATGTCTGGGGCTCTGGAGCCTTTCTCTGCTCTCCAGTCTCTCTGCAGCCTTGTTTCACTTGCCCTGTCCTCTTATCTCACGTTTTCCTGGCAGAACCTGACTCCCTGTAGGTTTTCCTTGCCTTTGTGATCACGGAGCTGCTCACCATGGCCTATGCTGGTGTTGTGCCGGTGGGAAGATGGAACATGGAGCTGGCATTGCACTGCCTGCACAAAACGCAGGGCAACGTCCTGATAGGCAGCAGCTATGGAAATCTGGGAATGAAGGAACCGCCCTATTAGGCAAATGCCAAAGCCTGGATGAACACCCTGTGCTTGACAATTTCCTTGGGCACTCCTTGCCAAAGAAATGCCTCTGGTCTGGCCCTGGTGAAGCCGCTTTGCTCTGCTCTGTGTTCTTTACCAAATCCTTGATAGAGCAGAGGGCTCGGCGTGTGCCGCAGGGACGGGTTGGAAGTGACCCCAGCAGAGAGGAAACTTCTCCTAGACGTGATGAATCCCAAAGCTTGGTTCCAAGGGACTTCCCCGGGTCCAGTTTGCTTAAGCAGATCAAGGAAATAGTTCCCTAAATTTCAGCAGCATGAGGTGATCCTGAAGTGCTGCTGAGCATCGATAAGCACCAGCAAAATCATCCTGCTGTGCCCAGAACTGCTGAAGGAGCACCACACCTGGAAGCAGGAGTTCCCCTGTTTGCACCTTTTGGAATCTAAAGTCTTTTCCCGTTAAATGCTACAGGAGGCTATGGAATTGCTGTGCTGTGAGGGACCTTGGAAGCCAGAATCCCATTTCCTGGTTGATTATCACTATACAGGTCAAGAAACTCTCAGGCTCTGTAAAAACTGACTCTACTTGTAAACATTGTCTGAGTCTGGTGTCTTCTTGTGTCTCAAACATCCTGTGGCTTAAATATTGCCTGGGTGCAGGTCTGCGTGTCACCTCCAGGGCTGTTCTGTGGCTCCTGGCTGGCAATGAAGGGGAGGTGTACGGCTCCCCCCACTCCCCTCGCATGCAGGGGCTGCACCTGGCACAAAGGGGGGGGAGGTGGGGGGATGGGGAGGAGGAGCAGAAGCAGCAGCAGCAGCAGCCTCCCCCAGCCACTCGACTGCCCTGGGGCCCCTGATCCTCAATTCCAGAAGCTTCTCAAAGGAACTTTTCTGCATGCACAGCAAGACCACCCCTCCCATGCTAATAGGGCCTGGACCTCCCCTACAAATCACAGCCTGCCTAGCAAGCTGGTGCACACCCACTACCCCAAGAACTGGCCTGGAGACGCGTTGCACAAGGGCTACAGGACCATGTGCTCCTGACTCATCTCTAGTTTTCTCTTTTTTCCCACTCACACGCGTGTGCATGCATTCTCCCAGGACTCATGCACATTCCGTCAGTTTAGAAGGTCTCCTGATAGTGTTATTATGAACTTCACTGCAGCCCAGTCCCTGCTGATTGGAACTTTGGAGCCAGCTCTGTCTGACCCTACATTTCAGACAAGCAAAGGCTGCAAACAGAGCTGATCCCACGAGAAGATTGCAGCTGTGCAGGCATGGGGCAAATGATGCTGGAGAGGCAGATGAGGGCAAAGCCCTGGGACCCACACAATGCCCAGTAGTTTCTGGAGTTGACTCCCAGCTATGAGCACAGGAGCAAGACTTCAGCCAGTTTATCACCATCGGTGCCATCTTCTGCCCCTGACATCAGCCTGGCTCATGCTTGGAGCAACAGCCAGAGCCCAGCAAAATTCACTAAGCTTATGCAAGAATAGGCCTGGCCCTTCCTCCCCATCGGTGGGGTCTCACTCGAGGTTGACATGAGGGGACTGTGAGCGGTACCACAGGGTGATGTGGAACAAGCTCAACTACATGGGCCCACATATCGTTGGTGTCTGAGCAGCAGTGTTGACAAGGCTGGACCTGTGGCAGTGAGGAGATGGCCACAGGTGACACCTCTCCCCAGCATGGCCTCTTTGTTCCAGAGAGGGCAAGAGTAGCCCCCCCCTCCATCTCCAAGGTGTGTTTGACCAGCCTCACATAGTCCTTGCTGTTGCGCCTAAAGGCTTGGCACAGGAGGAGATACACTTGCTGTGGTGGTAGCCGAGGGCACGAGAGGAACTAAGGGCCATTGCAGGTGCCCTCCCCCACAGCTGCATCTACCCTGTGAGTGTAGAGAGAGAGCAAAGACCCAGATAAGAAGGAGGAGAACCGAAGCTTGCTGGGCTCGCTCATCCCTATCCCAAAGGTTTGACTGGCCCCAGATCTGCTGTGGAGGGACAGACATGACCCAAGAGCCCACCTGGTGCTTCCCAGGATGGGCTTCTTGTCCTGCCTAGCTTTATACCCTATCCAAATGCTGTTAAAGACCATGGATCAGAGTGCATCCACTCCACCAAACCAGGCTGGAGGGGTTTCCTTGGTACGGAACACCCAAGGCAATTGGGAATTGTCAAGAACAAGGGCATTTATCCAGAGCTCAGCATTTACCTAACAGGGCAGTTCCTTCATTCTCAGCTTTCCGTAGCTGTTGCTTACTAGGTTGTTTCCCTGTGTTTCTCGCAGGCAGTGCAATGTCAGCTCGGTGTTCCCTCTTCAGCCGGCGTTCCCTCTTCAGCTGGCAGGATGCCAGAGAAGGCTTCATTTACTACAAGAGCAAGCTGGTGCCGGAGAAAAACCCCAGTAGGAATCACAAAGGAGCAGTCACTCTCTGGGGTGTTCCAGGCTTCTTGGAAATTTAGGAGCAGAGCTGAGGCATGTGCGTATCCCATTCTGTTATCCTTTGGGAAGGTATTACCTAATTCAACAGCCAGTACACATCTGGGATAACTGCAACCAGTGGAAGTGCAGCGAGTGTGGAAGGAGAGGCCTGATCCTTCCTCTACAGAACTGAGCATTGTAGGCAGCATGGACAGTGGGATGTTAATGAGTGCCTGAGCACGGAATCCGCCAGGAACAGTGGTGAACAGAGGTCATTCCATTAACATCCACCCCCCTTTGGCTGGGCTCCCGGTATTGGGATTTGTTGAACTCAGCTAAATAAAGAACTCCAAAGGTCGAAGCCTGGATAGGGAGCGCTGTCAGAGTGTCACTGCTCTGTTCCTGACCAGTGCAGATTGCACTTGAAATGTTACATAGGAGAAGGAATGTTACAAACATTTCCCATCAATTGTGGTACCTCTCAATCAGATGGGGAATGAACACCATCCTCTTGCAGTACCCTTGCTGCTGCCAAGCTACGAAAGAGGGAAGAAGTCAAGTGCTGTTGTGAGTGCTTATTTCCCTCTGCCTTTCCCTGTCCCTCAAGCTGTGTGTCAAAGTAAGGTCTTATCCTTCTCCTGCAGGCCACAGGGACTTGTCCCCATCGTCTTCTCCGTGGTGAAGGATCCTGCCTGTTCCACCAGTGCAGTAGCCCTCACGGGAAGGGCAGCAGCCATCCCAGAGCACGAACCGTTGAGTTCTGCTGAGACTCCTGTGCCTCCCACAGCACGTTCTGCTGTCCTTTCTTCGCCTGCATCTTCCTCCAGTCGGGTAGCAACACTGCACACAGAAAGGAAGGAGATCCCTTCTGTGCGTGTCCCACTGAAAATGCTCTCCAAAACTGGGAGGCCTGCTGACCTGGGGATTTCTGGAATCGTGACCGCTGGTGGTACTCGTGTGTGCCTGGTTCAGGCACTAAAATGGTGTTTCAACATGTTTTTTTTCCATTAGGACCTGATTTCAGCACTAATAAATCCCATCAGGATGTAGGGGTGAGCCATTTCCCCCTAAAATGACACCAGGCCGCTGTTCCTGTACGTAATTTCTGCTGAGATGGTTCCAATACTGCCTGCAAACCCTGAGAGGGCTGGTAACTCCACAGTTTTCCATTTGGAACACAAAGAAACACAGAATTGGGCCAGTGGTTTGGGGGGATGCTCTCCACAGAGCCTACTGCTGCCAAGGTGTTTTTCCCACAGATCCTGAAGATCCCGGAGCTGAGCATCCCCCAGCCAGGAGGAACCAGTGGCTCTGCTTCGTCTGGGAAGTTGTTAGCCCTACGGAGCCCTCTTGTACCCCAGCCAGGGCCTCTTGCTCTTGGTGCTGGCAGTTCTTGCTAGCCCGGCCAGAGACACTCATTAGCCCCTCATCAGCCATGTTGGGTCATGGTGTATGCAAATACAGTGCTGCAGGGCCCTGGCAGATGCAGAAAAAATGTTCTGGGGGTGTGGCACGTGCACAGGTAAGGACAGGGGTCTGGCAGATGCAAATGTGATGCCCATCTCTCAGGGCAGCGGCAGGCAGTAGGGGTACGCGGTGCCACAGTTTAATTCCTTGGTGCTACTGGCGGTGCTGGCACCAAAACAGGCTTGGGCTGCAGGGCTTTTAGTGGAAGGGGTGTTTGCGTGCCGGGAGGACGATCAAGGACTGAGCCCCTGCGCGTTGGTGCCTGGCGGGGTCCTGGCTGCACAGCCTGAGTGGGGATGTGTGAGAGATGAGTCCATGCCTTCTATCCAATAAATACGACAGGCTAAGTGAGCTGGTTCTGAGCCTGCCCTGCTGGGCACTGTGACTGCACGGCTGTGGCATCCCCTCATGCTGGGGCACCTTTCAGGGTGCTCCTCGAAGCAATGAGATCTTTTCCCAAGGACAGATCTCTGCTGAGCCCCAATGGATCCTGTGTGGATGGCAGCCAGACTCCACGGCCAGGAAATTCTCCTCATTAAATGGGATTGCTTGTTTAGCCCAAATAATTCAGATTTTTAACAGGATAAGTCATTCAGAGCTATAACACTGTGCTAGTTGCTGTACTGTTTGCCAAGCGTTCTTAACATGTGTCTCAAAAGGAGCTCTGATGCATCAGGCCCCAGGCTGGGGATGCCCAGTTGGAAACTTACACGGAGGACAGAGGCCACACGCAGGTTGGCGTGGGCATGTTTGGGAGCCTTTCCTGGCCCTTGCCAGCCTTGACTGTGGCTGCCAGACCCCAGAGAGCTGGGGGCCAGCATCGTACTGCACCGCCCAGGCCTGCTGTGGGACATAGCACAGCAGCTCAATCAGAAGTGGTGATGCAGGAGCCAGTGGGTCAGGTGAAGTTGAGGGAGTTGCTGGCCTCACTGCTGCCATCTTTTTCCTCTTCTTCTGCCTCCTCCGCCTCCTTCCCATCACTCAATACCCACAGCTGTTCCAGGGCCAGGCAGAGCTGCGTGTGCATGGTGGTACCACTTCTGTAGAGAAGAGAGGCAGCAGTCAATGAGCTGGAGGTGGCCTCCTTGGGGTCCCCCCATGTGCAGATCACTGCCCCCCACTTGCCCTTGGGACAGACATTGCTGCATCTAGTCTCAAGGTCCTGGGGCCTGGGGTTGAGTCAAGGTACCCAAGTCCTGGTCCCAGTGTAAGGAATGGGGGGATTGCCAGCCAGGTATTAAGGGCCTTGCTGCAACCTGGGCACCACCAGCTCCTCCTGGAGGAGGAGAAGGCACCTCTCGCTCCTCTTGCAACTGTGGCTCAGCCACATGTCTGTGCTTAGCACTGGCTCAGCTGAGCAGAGGGCAGGGAGCATCAGCAAAGCTACTTCTGTGGGGCCTGGCTGTGCCCGGGTGTCCCCGAGCTCTAAGCTTCCTTGATGTTCCCCCAGATTGAGATTAAGACCAACTGAGGTCAGATGCTGTGAATCAAAGTCTTCTTTTATTACAAGAAGTAATAAGTGAAAGGAGAGAGACAACGAGATGATAGGAAAGGGAGAAAGAATGGTAGAAGATTAAGATTCACGAGAATAGTCACCGCCATGGATCCGTGGGGCCTTTGAGGGCTGAGGTCTAGGAGGTCCCACAAAGAGTTGGTGACGGGCAAAGAGGCACGAGCAGGTGCTTCAGGTGGACCTTCAGCACCTTTTCAGGGCTCAGGTTGTCACAACAACTGCACATCTCACAGGTATCACAGGCATTGCAAGTCTTCACTCCCCTTGGACATGCGCACTCGCTGCTCTGCATCACTAGCGTGGTTCTTCACTGAACTTCTAAAAGATGTTGACTCTGTGGTTTCTCAGTCCTGTACTGCAGCCAGCAATCTTTGAGACAGGATGTTTAAGTTCAGCTCCTCACACCGCCCTGTAGCTCAAAGTTCCCTTCAGGACCCAATGGTGGCTTAAAAAGGACAGTGTCAATGTAGAAAATAGTGGAAAAGAGCCATCTGTATCAAAAGAGTTTACACAATCTGCAGTACTAATGGTGTGGAGGAGCACACAGCATGACTTTGCTTAACACCTTCGGATGAGAAAAGAGATACAAATTGCATTTTGGTATGTTGGAGTAACTGCATGAAACAAGGGGTAACACAGGGTAAGAATATTCAGGTTGCAAACCCACATAACAAGTAAAACAGAATCTGCTTAAGGCAAGGACCACCTGGAAACTAGGAGAATGGGTCAATGTCCCAGCCTTTCCAGGTTTGAACGAGACAGTCTTCGTATGCCAGCTGTAATTTGTTTAACAATTTTGCTATTGCCATTGATTTTTAAATAATAATTAGTGTTGTTATACTTTGACTCCTTCTGCCAACAGGAAGTCAAGCACCACGTGGTGCTGGGAAATCGCCTTTTCCATTTGGGTGGCCTGGTCAGCCAATAGGTCTAAGGCTCGAGCTATTTTGTTAGTGACTATTTCCAGGACAGCTTATATTTGGATAACTGGATCAGGTAAATCAGGTTATAAATGTATTTCTGTGTTCCACTGATCCACTCGTTAGAGTTCTAGGTGGCAGGACCATAATGTTCTATGATATGTTGAGGGCTCCGTTCATCTTATCCCCAAGTATTGGTGATTCCGCTCGTTATAGCGGCGTTAATACATTGTTTATTTCGGCTCAAATCATCTTGCAATCTCACACCCAAATGATTCCTGTTATCATTTGGAAGCAGAAAGAATAATGGGCAGACCACCCTGACATAATATATCCCCCACGAATGGGCAGGTACTTGTTTGGAAGCACACTGCCCACAAACCCAATAATGGCCTTTAGGAGCCCTGTGTCCACTGGGATACAAAGCTCCAGGGTCCTTTCTAATTGGGTAGGTAAAACAGGTGTTGGAAAGTCCCGTGAGGGAAGGTAATGGAATCTTTTGTAATATCTTTGCCATTCAAAATCTTATAATACTGCCAGGCCCCTTTGACTGGCTGGCAAACCTGAGAGATACTATTGCCATTCATATCCTGAATGTAACGGTGTTCAGTTACTGTATTTGCCCAGTAAACATCAAAACGCACATGGCAGCCCTTTTGGTCTCTCCACCGCCATCTACTGAGAGTAATCTCCAATTTGTTCCTTCTCGGTCTTGAGTTCCTCGTTTCTTGCACCTAGTAAACTTGCTGCTCAACATTGCTTTAGGCTTTTTGCTTTGTTTTGACAAAGGCATTTGTCATCATCTGTCTTTCTGACCTGCCTGACAGAGGTCAAGTTGATCATCCCTAAGGATGCTTTCTGAATTCATGCAATAAGGTAGCTTAAAACTGCTCTGAGACCTTGATGTGAGCAAGTGGTTTAGGCCGCTGTCCTTGGGTTTATTTTTTTTGAAAGTTAAAGTCTGTTACAGCTTGATTTCAGACATTTGGTAGCCTTGTGAGGGTCAAGGGATCAAGAAAGCTGACTCTGCACAGGAGTCAGATAGCCCCTCTATGGAAATTGCTGTGTTAGTTACATGCGTGTCTGTGTTCTACAAATCAGTCTGATAAAGGCTTTAAATTCAGAAAAGAGAAATTTTACTGAAAATACAGGTTTTGTGTGTTCATTGTGTTGCTGGAAAAGAGCACATAGCTGGAATTTGATTACAGCTTTGAGGCCATGGTTTGTCTAGCGGGAGCATGGATAGGGACAGCGGGGCATGGTCTCCTGAGTTGGTGAGGCTCATCGAGAGGGCTTTAATGTAGGTTCAAAGGGGAAGGGGTTACGACCAGGCTCCCTAGAGATGAGCCCAGGGGTGCTGTGCCAACGTTGAGAGAGAAATCAAAAGCCCAGCTCAAGGGCATTACACCAGTGCACACGGCATGGGCAACAAACAGGAGGAGCTGGAAGTCGTTGTGCATCACCATAGCTGTGACTTATTCACCACCACAGAGACGTGGTGGGATCACTCTCACGACTGGAGTGCTGCAATGGATGGCTACAAGCTCTTCAGAAGGGATAGGTGAGGAAGGAGAGGTGGAGAGGTTGCTCTGTGTGTTCGGGTGGGGTTTGATTCTGTAGAGCTCAATGGTTGTGATGATGAGGTTGAGTGCTTATGGGTGAGGATGAGGGGAAAGGCCAACAAGGCAGATATCCTGCTGGGAGTCTGTTACAGACCACCCGACCGGCATGGGGAGGCAGACGATGCATTCTACAAGCAGCTGGTAAAAGCCTCACAGTTGCTAGCCCCTGTTCTCCTGGGGGACTTAACTTACCAGACATCTAGGAGGTTCCTGGAGTGTGTGGAAGAGAACTTCCTGGCACAGCTGGTAAGTGAGCCTACCAGGGGAGGTGCCTTGCTTGACCTGCGGTTTGCAAACAGAGAAGGACTGGTGGGAGATGTGGTGGTCAGAGGCCATCTTGGACTTAGCACCCATGAAACGACATGATTCTTGGTGAAGTAAGGAGGGAGGGTCAGCAAAACCACTGTCATGGGCTTCCGGAAGGCAGATGTTGTCCTGTTCAGAACTCTGGTTAAGAAGGTCCCTTGGGAAACAGTCCAGAAGGGAAAAGAGGTCCAGGAAGGTTGGACATTTCTCAAGAAGGAAGTATTGAAGATGGGAGGAGCAAGCTGTCCCCAGGGGCTGTAAAAGAGCCGGCAGGGAAAATGACCAGCCTGGCTGAACAGGGAGCTTTTGCTGGAACTCAGAGAAAAAGGAGAGTTTGCCACTTTTGGAAGAAGGGGTGGGCAACTCAGGAAGAGTACAGGGACCTCGTTAGGTCACGCAGCGAGGAAATTAGAGTGGCAAAAGCCTAGCTAGGATGGAATCTGGCCACCGTTGTGAGAGGTAACAAAAAATATCTTTACAAATACATTAACAACAAAAAGAGAGCCAAGGAGAATCTCCGTGCTTTGCTGGCTGCAGGGGGGAACATTTCCAGGGATTGCGAGGAGGGTGTTGGTCTCTTCTCCCAAGTGGCTTGTGGTAGGATGAGAGGAAATAGCCACAATTTGCATCAGGGGATATTTAGATTAGCTGTTAGGAAAAACGTCTCTATTGGAAGAGTGGAAAAGGCTACCCAGGGAAGTGTTGAAGCACCCACTCTGCATGTGTTCAAAACACTTGTAGACATGGCACTTTGGGACATCGTTCTGTAGGCACGGTGGTGTTGGTCTGACGGTGGGACTGGATGATCTGAGAAGTCCTTTCCAGCTGCAGTGATTCTATGATTCTGTGAAGCTCAGGTGGCAGTCCCACCAGAGGGACACTCTCCACTTTGCTTTTCCAGAATGGGGTGGGACAGCAACTCCCTCACGCCCAGCAGGAGAAGGAACTCATCAACAGTACTAGCAAAAAGAGAACTGACAAACTTAAGAAAGGTTTTGGTGTTGCAAAAGAGCATCAAAATGCTGGGGTGAATGTGGTGAGGAATAACTGTTACCAGCAATGAGAGCAAATGGCCCTTCTGCATCTTCTGGTGGCTTGAAAATGAACCTGGTTTATTCCTGAGGGGGAAAAATACCCACCCCGCTGAGTGAGAATCTGGAGCCACAGGGGCAGGAGCAGCACCCGTGGAGGCAATGCCAACATTCCAGGAAGTCAGAGAGCTCGGCTGCCTCTATCAGTAACAGCGGTTTCTTCTCGGATGGCTTCCCAGATGCCCAAGCAAGACCAGAGTGGTTTTTCCTTTCAGTAACCGGTCTCAAGGCTGTTCTGATCACATTCCCTGGAAGCATTGCTGGGATTTAAAGCCACCTCAGAGAAAGCCAAAATGTTTTGGGAGAAGCAAGAGCGAGCATCCCTAAACCAGCCAAAACAGCTCAGGGTTCTGACTGTTCCCAACTTCCACCTTGAACTGAAGCTGAATTTACGGAAGTTGGAGGAGGCCTCGATGCCAGGTGCCGTTCTTTACAGCATTCCTGCTTTTTACCTTTTCAACATACAGTAGCTGCATCTCAGAATCCTGCTATGCATATGTGGTGCTTCGCAGCAATGATGAATTGGCTCTGGAAGTAATAAAGGAATGCCTGGATCTGGGAAGAGCGCTCCAAGCCCAAGGGGAGCGGGAGAGCTGCTCCAAGGGCAGGAATCACTGCCAAAGGTGCCATCCCCAGCGCTCTGGGAAAACTTCAGACACTGCCCATCACACATTTAGCTCCAGTTCTTGCTGGGTGCTGGATTCAGCTCCAAAGCTGGACAAAACTCTCAATGCTGACCTCAATATCCAGCCAAAACCAGTACTTCCCACCCGAAAAGCTGGCCAAAAGTGCCACATCCCACCGCAAAGTTACCATTCTGAGCCCCCATTCATCTCTTGAGCCTTCAAGCCTTATCATTCTCTCTCCTACTAGCACTTACCATGTCCACATAGAACTTGGTGGCTTGGATCAAGCAGTTTATGGCCTCCGCAAAAAGAAAAAATGAGAGGTAAGCAGCAGCCTTTGGAAAACCAGTGCCACTTCCCACCTCTCTGGTCTCCCTGAGGCAACAGAGCTGCAGTCGCATTAGCTTGGGGCAAAAATGCTAGGGATTTCATCATTATGACACAGATTGGGGGTTAATTTGCAATTTTCCTATGTCTGTGTTCTCCTTAAAGTCCGGAATCCATTCTGTTTATTCCCACTGGTGGTTTTTGTTCCACAAAACCTGAATGCCACTCTCAAATTTAAGATGGGGGGTGGGGAAAGGGAATGGGAGAGGGGTTTTGTCCAAATTCCAAAGGGGATGCAAAGCAGCAGAACTCCTGCAAGGATGTTCTCAGCAGCAGATACATGGCTTGGCTTTGGTCCCAAAAATTCCTTAAGGGAAACAAAAGCCATGAGGATGAGGAGGTCACAGGTGTCCACACTACCATCTGAGGGTCGGGATGGAAGAGGAGCTGCCCAAACCACCACGAGAGGCTCTGAAGAACACAGCACTGGCTGGAAAACGGCCTTTGGACATTGGCACCGTGTTGAGAGAAGCCAAAACCAAAACCTACTGGGGCCACAGACACAAAAGGAAAATCAAAATGGTGATGGGATCCATTCCTGGATAGATTTGGTATAGCACCAATAGCAACCCCATAGTGCCTTGGCTGAGGGAAAGCACCAACACGCTTCTCATGTGCGCATTGTGAAGGTCCTGGACACTGTGAGCGTGGGGAATCGTCGGCTGTGTCTTCTGGGATCCTGGCAGAAGCATCCCACGAGAGAAGGAAATGGGAGAAACGTGCCCACAGCAGCAACTTCTGCACCCAACATGGGTCAAGTGTGCAGGTCTAGTTCTACCCTGGGACAATGCCCAGTATGGGCTGCAGGAACCAGGATACAGAATGTTCTCTCAAAATACCTTGGAATAATCTGTCACATCTAGGATTCAGGAATTCCCTGTTGCCAGAATACTTTTGTTTGGGGCATAGCGCACTTAGCAGATTCCAAAAGGTGTGGGTTGCAGGGAGAAGCTCCACAGCATCTCCACAGCCTCCTCCTGGGCTGGGATTTAACCCCGGATCTAGCCCCCACTGGGATGTTTCATCCCAGCATCCAAAGGGAGATGCGCTCCTTGCTCAAAGTGGGACCCAGATGCCCCACAGCCAGACAGCAGGGATGAAGCTGCAGTTTTTCTGCATTTCAGGAAGACGCTGTCTCCAGAGAGGCATGGGAGGAATTCTGCTGCAGCTAAGTGCCACGCTCCAGGAACTCAATCTCTTTCCAATCGCTCCCAGCAGTCAGGCTTACAGCACGTCCAACCTGGGAGTTGAGCAGGTCCATAGCTGCCACCCAAGCATCACTGTCACAGGGATGGAGGCTCGCGGTGGAGGGGAAGGGAGCAAGGCTGGAGCCTGAAGCCCCCATTGCTGCCCTTTGGGCAGAAGGAGCTTCCAGAGCCTGGGAAAACCTTATCCAGCTCCAAGGCCAAATGCAGCTCAAGGAGAAGCCACAGTTATGGACACGTGCCTGGTATCCAACTGTGTTTTCCTCACCCACAGAGTTGCATCCTCACTGAAGCCATCCCTACAGAACACCTTGCCTTTCAAAAGGCTCCATCTGGCACAACCCCATCCCCAACTCCAAGTATTCAGGAAGGGGTTTGTTCCCTTGGAAAGTACCAGGCTCAGCCTGCACCTTCCTGAAGGTCACATTCCTAATTCCTGCTATCCAGGAGGGAGTTTGTTACCTTGGAAAGTGGTATGTTCAGCCTCTGCCTTCCTGAAGTCTGTTTGGCACAGTTTCCAGTATTCATGAAGGTGTTTGTCCCTTTCGGAAGCACCAGGCTCAGCGTCTGCCTTCCGGATGGCTGAAGTGTGCCAGGACAGCGGGGAGTGAGGCCATTCTGGAATTTCAGCTCACATAGCCACTCCAGAGAGGAAAACCCAGGTTGAGATCTTCAGAACATAAACCTCTTGGGGATTAAGCAAATCCTCGAAGACATTAGATCAGCTTTCTCCTCAGGTCACTCCATCATCCAGTCACCCAAACCGATACAGCCATGGTGCTGGGCAGGAATAACGTGTGGGCCAGCTTGCCAGGAACGGCAAAGCATTCCCAACAGCTTGGGAAAGGCCAAAGTCTCCTCTCATCAGCCCTCGAATGTTCACCTCAACCTGGCTCCAAACCCAGCCAAAGGAATCAGGATGCATGCATGGAGTGTGACTCACGCCCCTTCTGCAGCTGTGTGCTGGGAATCAGACTCAGCACAGGGACTCCCACAGAGGAGGGGGGAATCGACGCCATCCAGCAGGTACAGAAGGTGAACTTTGTCTGTTGGAGTGACTCTCAGCTCAGGGAATCACATTAAAATCCTGCCCACAGAGTCATAGCTTGATCCCAGAAGTGCTGAGAGGATGTGAGAACCTACATCCTTGTGGAATGGGTGAGGAAACCCAGCGGGTACCAAAATCCAGCTGCTCTAGGCATGCTCCCACAGTAGCTCAGGGAGCTGGGAAATCTATGGATCTGGAAAGCTTGAGGGAAGCTGAGCTCCGTAGCTTGCAGATCAGCACTCTCGAAGGCATTCCAGGTGTCCACAAAGTTGATGGCTGCATTGTGTTTGCTTGGGAATGCAGGTAGGGCTGAGCCAATTGGCAAAAAGCATTCCTGGTGTCTGGAAGAGGAGAGAGGGAAGCTCAGGAGTGTGGTTTGAATCTTTTCAGGGAGAAACGGGACAGAAACTCTCAATGTGGGCAGGTTATCCTGCTCAAAACTGGGCTAAAACAGCCCAGAGGCATCAAGCCAGGGCTGGCTTCTGGCCAGGAGGGCTGAATCCCACCAGGAAGAGGGCTGAATTCTCAGCCCCTGGAAGGGAACAGCATCTGTACAGCTCCAGTTTTTGGCCATTTTGAATACGGTGGCCACTCAGGTGTAGGTGTCACAGGCTTCCTCAAGCTGGGAGGAGCAGGACAGGTGGAGAATTGCCAGCCAGAAGGCTCAAATCCCAACTCTGGGTGGGAAATCTAAACGACATGTTTCCTAAAACCCTTTCTCTGAACCTCTGCACCCCCTCAGTGTCACAACCCTAAAGCCCCCAGGGCTCCCTGGCAACCCCAAGGCATCCCTGAAGCATCTCACGCCCCTTCTCTGCTCCCCCTGCACTTCCCACCGCCCCCCTGCATCCCCAAGCCCCTTCTCTGTAGCTCTGCCCATTCTCTGGGCCTCTCCTTTACCCCAAAGTGCCCCAGAAGCCCCTCACATCCTTTTTATGCCCCCCCTTGCACACATTCTAGTGCCACCCCTAAAACATCTTTCTGCCACTCCTCACCTCAAAGCACCACCCAGGAGCCTCCAAAACCCCTTCCCTGCAACCTTCACGGCCCACTCTCAACACGCAAACCACCCCAGATGCTGCCCCCCTACCCCCGCTCTCTGCTTCCCCACCCCCACTCTCTGCCCCCCCCACCCCAAAGCCCTCCAGAAATGCCTCACATCCATTTACTGCTCCTCCTGCAAACCCAACCCCTCTAAAAGCTCTTTATGCCCCTTCTCTAGCCTCCTGCTCCCCTATACCTCAGACCCCAGGAGCCCCCAATGCTTGTTCTCCCCCAAAACTGCACCTCCTCCTCAACCCCAACACCCCCCAATGCCCCATTACACTCCTAATCTCCCTACCCTGCACAAACTTATCACCCTTCCTCAAAAGCCCCTCCCACCCCTCTCTGCCCTCTTTCACCCCCTCAGTTCCCTCCCTCAAGCCCTCCACGAGCCCCTAAAACTCCTTCTCTGCACCCACAAAGTCCCCCATGACCTTTCTCTGTCCCTCTACATCCACCTCCCCCCAGTGCCTCCCCCCACATACCCTCAGGGCCTCCTCTCAACCCCAAAGAACCCAGAGCCCTCCAACACCCCTTCTCCTCCCCCTGTACACCCCCTCTTCACCCCACCCACTCACCCGAAGACCCTCTCACCCCTTCTCTGAACTCTTGCACCCCCTCAGTACCCCCTCCTGCAACCCAAATCCTCCCAGAAGACACCTACTCCCTTTCTCTGTCCCCTTGCACCCTTAGGTGCATAAACACACACCCCAGAAGCCCCTCATACCCTTTCTCTCCCCCTTGCACACCTCAATGCTCCCTGCTTGTATCCCCTAAGCTTCCCAGGAGTCCCTCACATCACTTCTCTGCTCCTCTGTACCCTCAAACCCCCTCAAGAGCCCTCACACCCCTCCTCTGCCCCCTCTGCACCCCAGAGCCCCCCAGGAGCCCTCAATACCCCTTCTTCACGCACACTGCATGCTTTCCTCAACCCCAAAAAACAATCCGGTGTCCTCCTGCACTCCCTCCTCCACCCCAAAACACCCCAGCGACCAGCACTCTTACCTGAAAGCCCCCCCACGAGCCTCTCACGGTCCTTCTCTGCCCACCCTTTTTACTCTAAAGTCCCCCTGCAGCCCTTCGCAGTCCTTCTCTGCTCCCCCTACACACCCCAAGGCCCCCAGGAGCCCCTCATGCCCCTGCTTCTCTCCACAGCCCCCCTCACAGCCCTCCCCCTGACAGCCCCACCGAGCTCTTAGCCCAAGCCTGGCTGGGAGGGGCCTGGTGGTTGCGCTCACCCGTAGAGGGTGGCGCAAAAGGGCCGGGGGCCGTGCACCTTCATAGACTCATAGAATCTTCCAGTTGGAAAAGACCTTTGAGATCATCGACTCCAACCACACCCATTATCCACTAAACCATGTCCCTCAAAAACTCATCTACCTGTTTTTTTAACACCTCCAGGGGTGAGGTTTGGCCTCACCTGTGCCGAGTAAAGGGGCACAATCACTGTCCTGGTCCTGCTGGCCATGTTGTTTCTGATACAAGATGAGATGCCACTGGACCTCTTGGCCATCTGGGTCACTGCTGACTCATATTCAGCCGGCTGTCAACCAACACCACCAGGTTCTTCTCTGCAAGGCAGTTCTCCAGCCACTCTTCCCCAAGCCTGTAACGCTGCATGGGGTTGTTGGTATTGAACAGGACTGGACCCGACCCAGAGAGGGGCCCGGCTATCTAGCCAGTTTTTTACCCAGCAGAGGGTGTGCCTGTCCAGGCCAATGGCAGCCAGTTTCTCAAGCAGAATGCTGTGAGAAACGGTGTCAATGGCTTCATAAAGTCCAGGTACACCAGATCCACAGTCTTTCACTCGTCCATTAACCAGGTAACCCTGTCATAGAAGGAGATCAGGTTGGTCTGGCAGGACCTGTCTTTCAGAAACCCATGTTGACTGGGCCTGATCCCTTGGCTGTCCTGCACGTGCTGTGTGATAGCATTCACTATGATCTGCTTCACAACCTTCCCTGACACCGGGGTCAAACTAGCAGGCCTATAATTACCCAGATCATCTTTCCGACCCTTCTTGTAAATGGGAGTTACATTTGTCAATCTCCAGTTGAGTGGCACTTCCCCAGTCGGCCAGGACTGTTGATAGAGGAGGGAAAGGGGTTTGGTAAGGACCTCTGTCAGCTCCCTTAATATCCTTGCATGTATCCCATCTGGCCCCATAGACTCGTGGATGTCTAATTGGCCAAGTAAGTCTTTAACCAAGTCTTCTTGGAACACTGAGGGTTCGTCTTCACAGTCTTCTGGAGCCCAGAGAACATCTTACCTTCCTATTAAAGACCGAAGTAAAGAAGGCATTAAGCACCTCTGCCTTGTCCTCATCCTTTGTTACTATCATTCCCCTTGCATTCAGTAGAAGAGGGAGATTTTCCTTGGTCTTCCTGTTGTTGCTAATACACTTGAAGAAACATTTCTTGTTGTCTTTCACTGAACTGGTAAGATGGAACTCCAGTTGATCTTTAGCCCTTCTGATTTTTTGCCTACCTGATCTCACCTGCTCTTTGTAGACCTCCTGAGATGCCTGCCCCCTCTTCCAAAGCTCATATATTTTCCTCTTTTTCCTTAGACCAACACAGAGCTCTCTGTTAAGCCAAGCTCCGGATGGCCCCAGCAGTTCTCTCTACGTCAACCGACGGAAATCCAAGGTGTGGAACTACTACACCAAACTGGGAGATGCCTACGTGGAATACAACATCTGGAAGAAGCAGCTCTCCTTCCACAACAGCACCACCACCATGCGGGAACACCTGGTCCAGAAGCACAGCATCTGTGACACCCTGCTCTCCCAACTCAAGGACGATACGGCTTTTGAATCTGACTACACAGCTCCAGAAAGTGCCCTGAAACACTACCGGCAGATGACACCAGAGAACCACTTGGAGCTGAGGTGTCATCCTGGAGCTGGTGCTGGAGATGATCTTCCACAATTTGCACCTTCTGTCCACGGTGGAGGAGAAAGGATTTAGGCTCCACTTGGGATTCCTGGAGCTGAGGTTTTCCCTCTCAGCTCCCACTCAGCTCCGGTACAACATGTTCAAGCAGCGCCTGGGGTGCTATCTGCAGATGATGCAGACCACCACATTCTCTGTGGAATTCTGGGAATCTCAGCTTGGCCAGACCTACTTGAACATAATGACCAATGTCATTGATGGGGAACGGCGGTGGGCGTGATGCAACTTGGAGACGCAACAAGCACACAAAGACGAAGCAGAGAGCAGTTTAGCAGAGAAGCTCTATGCCATCCTCTCTCAATTCGGCTTATCCAGTAAATCCATCTTCTGTGTTGTGCGGGACAGCCCATGGAGCACAGCAACTGAATGACACATACAGCTGGAGGAGCCTTTGCTGCGCCGCTCAGAGCCTTCATTGCTGCGTCCAGGCTGGGCTGGAAGTGGAGCAGATCCAGGAAGCCTTGACCATCACGCGCGGGATTGTCTAGTACTTCCAGCAGGACTCAAAATCCTCCGGCTCCTTGAAGAACAAGCTGGAAACCAATCAGAAAATCCAAGCTGAAGATGGTGATGGACACGGCATCCTGCTGGATAACCACCATGGAGATGTGCGAGAGCCTGCTGGACTTGAAGTAGGCTATCTTGTCCATTCTGGAGGAGCATCCCAACGGTGCAACAGGCATCCAGAACTTGGTGGATCACCAGTGGAAGCTCCTGCAGGACCTGATCCCAGTACTGAAGACCAACAGGATTGCCACGTCCTTCCTGCAGGACGAGCAGAACATATCTGTCTCTTCCCTGATGCCTTGCATCCATGGGATCATTGCAGCCATTGGACAGCAGATGGAAGAGGCCAGCGCCATCATCAAGACAGTGGTGGACAGGATCCAGTTTGTGCTTGCAGAGCACTGGGGGCTCTCAGAGGATGAGAAAATGCTGGGAAATGTGCCAGTCATCGCCTTGCTCTTCGAGGAGCTGCAGTTTCTCCGCCCTGGCCTATGGAGCGAGCTGCACGAATGCATCAAGACAATGCTGCCTCAGGTTTTTAACCCTCCATCCGCATTCACGGCTCCATTTTGGATGCCGAGCTTGGATTCCAAAGTGGAGGGCAGGGATGCAGGTGGCTACAAAGAGAGAAGATCCAGTACTGCCTCCCAGAGCATCCACAACATCCTTCTGGAGAAAGATACAGCAGAGAACATGCCAGAGATCCACCAGCAACTGGAAAATTACATTGTGGAGCTGCTCTGCAAGTGGAGCATGGATCCTTTGGCCTGGTGGAAGAGCAGTGAACGGTGATTCCTGGACATGGGGCGGCTCAGCCGGCAGTATCTTGCCATTCCTGCCACTGCTGTGCTGCCATGCCAAGCCTTCACAGCTGGGGAAAGCATCCTGGAGCATCGCTGAGCTGTCCTGGCCCCGGGAAATCTGGATCAAGTCCTTTCCCTGCATCAAAATTTATAGAGTCAATGAGAAGCGGGAATGAGGGTCAGAATCTGCTTTGATGCTGGTTTGGGGTAAAACGGGATGGATTCCAGAACCTTCTGGTTGCAAATGGGTCTCGAAGTTACAAATTTCCAGTGTCTCCCATGTGCTGTCCTTCTCTGTGTTCAGAATTCCCTGTGTTAAGTATTTTTGAGGTACGCCGGAAACAGAAAGATGATGTCCTCAATATTGTTATGATTTTCTTCTTTTTTCGGCTGCCTTTAGTGATTTTCTCTGGCTCTGCAACACAGGGATCACCCAAAATACAAACCCGATCTGTCTGAAAACATTTTCCAATGTTTTAAGAAAACCATATGCATTTTTATTTTCTGTTTTTTTCTATTCTGGGAGCTGAGAACTCTTTTCTTCAAAGCGGGTTGGAGCCTCTTGCAGGGCTGGGCATGCTTCTTGCTAGGATCTGGTTACCTTCCTCTTTTGGATGCGCCGGGACATCCTACAGGGCTGGTGAGTATCCTTGGGGCGAGAAACCCTCCTCCTCGGGACGCGATGGGACCTCTTGCAGGGCTGAGGACAGTCTTGGGGAATGGGGGCACGCCGGGGCCTCCCAGGCAAGTTGTCCCTGTCCTGGTTGGGAGCTGAGGAGTGGCATCCCTGACCAGAGGGACCTGCTGCCGCTGCTGCCTCCCGTGACTCCTCCTGCAGCTCCTCCTGCTCTTCAGGGACAGACATGATTTGGGGACAGATATGATCGCTGTGGAGGTTGGCCTCTGATATGTGTGGCTGCTCCTCGATGTCGGAGCCTGCAGAACTACTGGAAGAGTCCAGGTGATGTTCAGGATTCCCCCCTCGGGTGCTGGAGCTGGCCACTGGGCTGTCCCCCTCCTCCAGGGCAGCACTGGAGTACAACAGCCTACAAGCCTCGTCACTGCACTGCCACGCAATGATCCTGGTGAGGCCATGGACCAGCTCTTGTGTGTGTGGCTGGAGGATGGGCTGCAGCGTCTGGACCAGGGCCTCCTCATCTGGACCGTGGATGCAGAGGGCATGCAGGATGCTGCTTTCTATACTCCCTGCTGTCCACCACTTAGCCCCATGTATTGCCTGCAGCTGCTGGCGCAGCCAGGGAAGCACAGGATCCAGGAGATGCTGATGTCTTTGGAAGAGTTCTGCCCAGATCTGAAGCAGTAGGTGGTTCACAGATCCTGGCTGCAGAGCCCCCTCCTCAGCTTGGGACAGTGTCTCCTGCAGAGAGGATGGAGGGAACGCCATGACGCCCTGGGGGCTGGTTTTAGCTGGGCGGCTGGGAAAGCAGCCTTCCTGGATGCTGGCACCTGGTAAGTCTTCAGAGACTGGGGTCTCAAACTCTGCAAGGTCATCTTCCACTTGCAGAATGAACCCGACACCCTCTAAGGGTCCTGCGCAGACTGGGCATGCTGACTTCAGCCGTGCCCAGAGCTGGATGCAGCCCAGGCAGAACTGGTGTTGGCAAGGCTTCACAAAGCCAATGCTCTTCCAGGTATTGACACAGATGGGGCATGTCCACTGTGCCTGTGAGGACATGTTTCACTCTGCTATGGGCTGGGGTGAGCTGAGGAGGAGGAGCTGCTCCTTCTTGCAGACGTCAGCACTGCCAAAAGCTATTGTACGCTGTCAAATGGAGAGAGGTCGTTGGTACTCGCTGTCCTGGGGAGGGTGGGGGCGGAAGAAGTGTCCAGGCCCCTCAAGAAGAACACCCTCCCGTCTCCCTTCACAGCTCACCTCCGCTGCTGCTGCTGCTGTGCGTCTTGCGGTTCCTGTCTGCCTGAATGGGGCTGGGCCAGGAAAACACAGGGAATGGCTCTGGAAACAGCCTCCAAAGCACAACCGAGCACCAGGAGATGCCTGGCTCGACCGTCCACAACTCGTGGGCACGCTCGGCAGGAGTCCAGGCACGAGTCAGGCTGAGCCAGGCTCGGGCAGTTCCTGAAGACAAGCAGGAAGGCCCGTGAAGTCACAGTTCATTGCTCATGATGTCACAGTGCACCACCAGGGGATGTCTAACTCCACCGCACGGAAGGTGTTCTTACAGGCCATCCACTACGTGGCACTGATGCCATTGCTCACGTATCTGGTGCTTCTGCAGTGCTACTCTCCACTCCATTTCCTCACCTGTGTCTTCTTCTTGCCATAAGTGTTTCGTGTCAGTCACCAAGACCTGTGTTGTGCCTTCTCTGCAGTCCCCTCAGATGCCCTTTTACTTCACTTCCTCCACTCCAGTATCCTACAAAGATTAAGTAACTTGGTCCTAGCTGCCTTTTCCCAACTTGGCTACATGTGGTCCCCAATCTGTCATTTGAGGCATCATTCCTTAGGTAACATCAAGCAGGTAAAAACAGGGACAGATATTGTGACACTGGTTTTCATCTCCTTGCAAGGCTCCACCTCCCAGTATGTCTCTGGTGCCCCCCTCCACTTCCACCTGTGCATTTTGGTCATCTTTTGGGAACTCCCCTTCACCAGTTCTGAACTCCAGCCATCCCTCCCAGCACTGTCTGAGCTTTTTCCTGGTTTCCCGCACGACCATGTGCAGCGGTTTCTGATGTTCAACACCAGTCCGATCTGAAACCGAGTCATTTGGCTGCAGCCGTAACTCCATTAACTGAGACCTCATGGTCTGACTGCAAACGAGCTGTCCCATCCTTAAAGCTCTGGTGAAAAAAGCCCGTCCTACAAAGTGTAGCAGGGAAAAGAGGGAGTGCCCTCATAGTAGTAAATGTCCAACCCTGAGGGTTCATTTGTGATGGATTGGCATGGCCTAAAGTTACAGATAACATTGCGTTAGCTAATCCCTCAGGAAATACTTCTTCTTTATGGCTGGATGAAGTGAAATCAAAAACAAATATGAAAAAGCTTGGAATTCCTCTGGTTATTCCTTTTTTCATAAGAAAGTAAGACACGCAGCTGTCAGTGGGACAAAACCAAATCACGTTTTGAGAAAAAACACCCAACCGCTTTTGTGTTAGGGACTTCTGGGCTGCCGTTGTTCCTGGCCTTGCCCAGGTCTCCTCTGTCCCTGCAACTTCTTGGCGGGCGTCTCAGCACCCCTGTCAGCCAGCACCAAGTGGTTCTGGTCTGTGGTGATTTGTGTCATGGGGGTAAGGTTTGTATGGTGGGGGCAGAGCAGTTTAAAGATATATCTTCCTCAAGTCAGGCACTGGACACCAGGTGCACTGCAGGGCTGTGTCACACACCAAGAAATGCTGGCAAAGGCTGGAGTGTAGGGGTTATAGACTAAGAAATCAGTATCCAGTTCCCTATTAAGTTGCACCAGCTGTACCAGCACTTGTCCCACACAATCCTGCAGTGCAGGATGACAGCAGCAGGATGCCCCACAGAGGGACAGGCCTGCCGCCACGCCTGGCACACTGAAGAGTTCTAAGAGCCAATTTAAGCACTGATGTCATTAAAGAGAAAGATCTTCACTCTTCTGTGATGTGTTTAGCTCAGCGGGGACTGATGGATTTCCAGACTGCTCCTTGCAAAACTCATCTAATTTCATCTCCATTGCCAATGTGACAGCCAGGTCAGGACTGCATGGATCACTGGAACACACAGCGGGGAGAAAGTCTGGGATTTTCCTGCCAGCAGGAGATCAGAAAGCAGCAACCTGTCAAATCCCATGGCTTTGAACACTGCCAGACTGGAAGGAGCCTGGCCTGACACTCTCCAGGCAGGTGGAAGCGGTTGGGGACGCACAGCATCTCCAGAGGCTTTGGAGCGGAGACGATCATCTTGTAAAAGCCAGAACCAGTGTGAAGCACTGGATGCCCCAGTGCCGTTTCCCAGCACCCAGAGCTCCGTGCCGTCCCGCACCAAAATAGAGCTGAGCTAGGGCAGATCTCACACACTGTAGGCACTCGTCCTGCATCATCAACCACTTCCACTTCCTCCTGGCATGACTGCAATCCGGCCTAAATGTCACACTTTCTATCCCGGCACAGCCAGAGAGCTGCAACTAGGACAGCAGACTTTCCCAACCTGCTAAATAATCCCCACAGTAAGTCAGGACAGGATAAGGCACCAAGGGAGGAGTACAGGGCTCGTCGGCTCTCCTAATCTCAGTCCTCACTACATTTAGGGAAAACTGCTGGCAAAGAACAGGGAGAGGAGGACAAGATGGAATGCACACATTGCCTACCTTGAAAAAAGTCAAGGACAGTCAGCATATCCACTTGTTTGCATCAGGGTCCCAGAGCAGGCTTAAGTTGCCGTGTTTCTCCAGCCAGGACAAACAGTCCTCAGTGTACGCATCCTTTGAAAGTCAGAGATGTTCGCAGCACACTCGTGATCACCAGAGCGTCCACTGGTCACAAGATTTTGGAGCCTTTCCCACATACTTCTCCCAGGGCAGCCTGCTGTGCCACCACCAAAACAAAGAACACCCAGCAGCGAGAGCCCACAAAACACGACTCAGTAGCTACAAGCATCCAAAGACAGGCAGGAGTCAGGCAAGCAAGGTCTCAGCCTGTTTTCTTTAAATGCAGAAACAGAAATACATTCAAAAGTTTTTGAACTACCATGCAAAGTGAAGTTGCTTTGTTAAAAAAGCTTTTTAAAAAGTCCCTTTTTGAAAAGTCCTTTTGTTTGGGAGCTGACGTGGAAAGAGGTTTCTTTTAAAAAACAAAAAACATACTTACGTACCACTTGCTTTCTTGCCAGGAAGGTGGTAGGGAAATCCCTTGTCACATGGATGTGATCAGGAACGCCCACAACTCTTCCCTAAAGATGTCCTCGTACAGACTTAGAGAGGGACCTGCACTACATGGCCTGCCTGCTGTGGCTCTCAGGGACCAGACTAGAAGCTTTTGTGCACAGAACAATTGGAAATGTAGCCGTGGTGTTTGAACAGCTCTTTGATTTTAGAGGTCAAAGAGGCTCTTCCCTGATGAGCAGGTGTGCCCCACAGCTCCTCTGGCTACCCTGAGAGGCAGGAGGGATGCGGGTGTGGGTAAATATGATTGGAATCAGTCTCTACTCTTTTATCCAGAGATATTTATCTCGCTGCGAGTTTGAAAATGAAGCTCCTGCATGCAGTACTGGAAGCCTCAGCTTTGCTTTGAGGTATATGGAAAGTTTTTACCCTTAAGAAATGCTGACTTGACTGGTTGTCACACAGCTGTCAGTGGCTCTCAGACACTGTGGTCCTCGGACACTGATTGCTCAGTGAACTATTTGGAAAAGAGCAAAGTGGGAGCTGCATAATGTGCTGTCAGCTCAGTGTTAATGTAATTGTCCTTTCCTTCTGGACGAAAGGCGTGGTTTAGCCCAGAGCTCAGAGTGTTGGAAGGGTGCTCTACCAAAGAGCAATGAATGAAATATTTCAATGATTCCTGCAATTGAGTAAATAAAATAGGAAAATGATCCAATTCTTCTTTTTGAAAGTGGTTAATAACTAGCAGTGGTAATACAAATGTAAAGAGCGTGGGGAAGTCCAGAAGGCTTCTGAAGCACATACTCCATTTCTCTGCACACTGCAAGTAAATTCACGTGTGAAATGGATCAAACATAAGGAGCCAACAGGGAGAATATAAACACTTTCCTGAATTTATGGAAGTTTAATCAGCTATATCCATAAAAATCAAACAGTTCCTGGTCCTTTCTTCCTCCCCTCCCATCCCATCCCCTAGACAGTCAGTGACCATGGTCCCCCCAGTGAAGGGGGACCTGTCTTCATCCTCATCCTCATCCTCATCCTCATCCTCATCCTCATCCTCATCCTCATCCTCATCCTCATCCTCATCCTCATCCTCATCCTCATCTTCATCCTCATCAGGCCCTAGCCCACCCGAGAATGAAGAGAGCACTTCCACCAAGCTTGAGTGGTGCTGCCCCATCTGTGATGATGATCAAGGAGACGTTTCCTACATGGTACCCTACCACCACCAGTTTTGCTTCCCCTGTGCAATACGTTGTGTAATGGTGAGGCCAAATTGCCCGTTCTGCAGGATGGTCAACAAGGCTCTCTTGTTATACCTGCAGTTGGATAATTTGCAGGATCATTTGGTGTTCAATATCGTGCACCTCATAGAGCCATCAGCTGAAGAACAAAAGGATGGGTGGAGGTCTGTGGGTCTGGTACCTGCAGCTCACATGGGTGGCTTCCCTCCTGATGTCTGGGTAGAATTTTTCAGCAGCCACCCCAATCAAATCCATCCCCTGCTGCCGTGGCCACGACAGGAGCTGGTGCTGCTCTTTCAGAACCGTTGGTGAGAGGTGTCCATGAGAGAAACCATCATTGTGAGCAACCTAATCCTATGGGGGCTGGACAAGGGGTGTTGGTGGGGGAGCTGCAGCCCTACCTGGAAGAACACACAGAGACGTTCACCCACCGGCTCACCACTGCTGTTTTGCATCTGTGTGGCAGTGAGATCCACTGGCACCAGGGCAAGGAGCATCCCCGCGCTGCAAGGGAGGAGGATGATGGCCCTGCAGCCAGCTCCAGCCCCACCAGTTCCCAGGAGAGCGATGCAACTGCCCAGCCAGGCTCCCATTGCTCTGAAGGTTGTGACGTGTGGTAGAAGCCAGCACATCAGAGACCACCATCTGTGGGAGTGACCAGCTGTGGAAAAGGTTGTGCCAGCACCCGGCAACTGGGGATCCACACCCCCATTCGGCACTTCTGTGTTCAGACCCAAGCACAGATGGGGCTGCATTCAGCGGGAGTGTCCACTCCAACAGAATGGGCATGGTGTTATTTTCTCACCACTGAAGTCCTGGCCAGATGCCTAGGCCAGGACCAACACATGTAGGTGCATTTATCTCCTGCCTATTTCCCCTGCAGAAGGTCGTGGACTTCTTCAGTCAACTGCAGGATCTTCTGCAGGTCCTGTGGGGCAGAAAGGCCTGAGCAGCCAGATGAAGACAATGCGGGCAGGCTGCAGTGTACCACGAATCTTCCATTTGCTTTTGTTAGTCAAACTGATGAATAAACAGTCAAAACTCTTTCATGCTTTACCACATGGTTCCCAGAATAAGTAATCCTCTTAAACGAGGATGTATTCATGCAGAGCTCTGGCATTTCAGAAGACTATCACTGTTTCCTGGGCTTCAGAGAAAATCTCTGAAATGCCCTCGTCTGGTGCATCCCTGCTGATTTTAGCAGACAGCTTGAGTACAGAAAGTTTGCAAAACTTTCATTTTGTGGTTGGATGCTAAGTGTCTCTTGATGTCTTTCTCACTTCCCTATCATTTTAGTGCCTCGGAAGAAGTATTTCATTATGAGAGGAGTGCATAAAGGGGGAGAAGACGTTACTAGCAGAACGTCATGTGACCAGGACCGTTTCTCTCCTGCGGGACAGGGAGAAAATAGGAGGAAGGCTTGAAGACTCATGAATTGGAATTATGGCAGTTTATTAGGTGAGGCAAAAGCTGCATGGAGAAGGAAAACAGAGAAGGGATCTGCTCACTACTCCCAATCATTAGCATGCTCTCAAGGTTGTTTTAGCAACAAATCCAAAATGCAGCATCTTACAGACTGTTGTGAAGAAAAATAACTCTATCCCAGTCAGATCTTGTACAATCTCCACTTCTCGTTCCGTCTCATTTGCATCACGCTCAGCTTCTACTCAACACAACAGCTCCTTATCAGCCAAAACCCCCTTTCCCATCCTTTAACAGATGCACTTATATCCTTCCCTTATTTTACAGACCACCCTCATCAAATGCCCATGAGAGTCCAGTGACTTCATTTAGTCCATGGGCTGGGCTCCAGCTGTTTACAGTGGTCACTCAGGACAGGAGAGTTGGAGTGCTGTGTTGAGTTGTTGGGCTCCAAAGGCAGCTCAGCTTGGTTTACCACTGCACTTGTGAGGCTTGTCCTCCATTGGCTTGGCTGGCTCTTGCTCTAGTGCCCTCCACAGTTGTTGTAGTTTCAGTTTTTTCAGAGAGCTTTTCTCCCCTTGCCAACACGTGGGCTGGTGCAGGGTCCACGAGTTCTGGGGGAGCAGCGCCACTGGGGACACCCGGGGAAGAGGGTGTCGCTTCCCGGGCAGGCACTTCCTGTCACTCTCTGTCAGAAAGGAGAATGAGATCGGTTTGCGTGCAGTAGCTGAGGACTGATGAGGACAGCTGCCTACAGATCGTTACCCCCGCTCCACGCGCGCTGTGCCATTTTTCTTCGGGGGGAGGAGGGGGGGAGAGTCCGTGGAGCACCAACTGGATTTCTCTGTGGAGTTTCTGAACTTCCCTTCACTTTTCATCAATGCAGAACCAGCACTGTTTCAGCAGGCTGCACAGCAGGCATCTCCTTCTCCTGCCTCCTTCAGAACGGGTTGTCTCATTCCCCTGCCCAGGACCCCAGCTTGGACTCTCCTGTCTGGATAGAGCCCTCTTATCTGTGGTGGGATATGGCGATGGAGACCCCTTCCTTGAGATCCCAAAAGCAATCCCTGAGATGCTGGGATTTACCTAGTGGGACTAGTATATGTGAAAAAGGTATAATACAAGTGCCTGTTTTCAGAACCCAAGGAGACGGAGGGAAACGTCTGGGAGCCTGAGACTTTCCGTGGCCTGTTCTTGGCCACACCTGGGCATCACACTCAGTAAAGAGGGATAATACAGGATAAGCCATGGATAATCGTATGCTTTAAGTTCAAAATCTATTCCCCAGAATGACTGAAGAAACATTTATGGACAGTGGGAATCATATCAAAAGCAACAAAAGGATTCTAATTGGTTTAAATGGTGACTGGAGTAAACCTGGGCACCAGTATCTATCAAATCTCGATATCTCTGAGGATCCCATGTGCCAGGTCATCAAGCTGCATTGTGTTTGCTCGGGAATGCAAGTAGGGCTGAGCCAATTGGCAAAAAGCATTCCTGGTGTCTGGAAGAGGAGAGAGGGAAGCTCAGGAGTGTGGTTTGAATCTTTTCAGGGAGAAACGGGGCAGAAACTCTCAATGTGGGCAGGTTATCCTGCTCAAAACTGGGCTAAAACAGCCCAGAGGCATCAAGCCAGGGCTGGCTTCTGGCCAGGAGGGCTGAATCCCACCAGGAAGAGGGCTGAATTCTCAGCCCCTGGAAGGGAACAGCATCTGTACAGATCCAGTTTTTGGCCATTTTGAATACGGTGGCCACTCAGGTGTAGGTGTCACAGGCTTCCTCAAGCTGGGAGGAGCAGGACAGGTGGAGAATTGCCAGCCAGAAGGCTCAAATCCCAACTCTGGGTGGGAAATCTAAACGACATGTTTCCTAAAACCCCTTCTCTGAACCTCTGCACCCCCTCAGTGTCACAACCCTAAAGCCCCAAGGGCTCCCTGGCAACACCAAGGCATCTCTGAAGCATCTCACGCCCCTTCTCTGCTCCCCCTGCACTTCCCACCGCTCCCCTGCATCCCCAAGCCCCTTCTCTGCGGCTCTGCACATTCTCTGGGCCTCTCCTTTACCCCAAAGTGCCCCAGAAGCCCCTCAAATCCTTTTTATGCCCCCCCTTGCACACATTCTAGTGCCACCCCTAAAACATCTTTCTGCCACTCCTCACCCCAAAGCACCCCCCAGGAGCCTCCAAAACCCCTTCTCTGCAACCTTCACCGCCCACTCTCAACACGCAAAGCACCCCAGATGCTACCCCCCTACCCCCGCTCTCTGCTTCCCCACCCCCACTCTCTGCCCCCCCCACCCCAAAGCCCTCCAGAAATGCCTCACATCCATTTACTGCTCCTCCTGCAAACACAACTCCTCTAAAAGCTCTTTATGCCCCTTCTCTAGCCTCCTGCTCCCCTATACCTCAGACCCCAGGAGCCCCCAATGCTTGTTCTCCCCCAAAACTGCACCCTCTCCTCAACCCCAACTCCTCCCAATGCCCCATTACACTCCTAATTTCCCTACCCTGCACAACCTTATCACCCTTCCTCAAAAGCCCCTCCCACCCCTCTCTGCCCTCTTTCACCCCCTCCGTGCCCTCCCTCAAGCCCTCCGCAAGCCCCTAAAACTCCTTCTCTGCACCCACAAAGTCCCCCATGACCTTTCTCTGTCCCTCTACATCCACCTCCCCCCAGTGCCTCCCCCCACATACCCTCAGGGCCTCCTCTCAACCCCAAAGAACCCAGAGCCCTCCAACACCCCTTCACCTCCCCCTGTACACCCCCTCTTCACCCCACCCACTCACCCGAAGACCCTCTCACCCCTTCTCTGAACTCTTGCACTCCCTCAGTACCCCCTCCTGCAACCCAAATCCTCCCAGAAGACCCCTACTCCCTTTCTCTGTCCCCTGGCACCCCTAGGTGCATAAACACACACCCCAGAAGACCCTCATACCCTTTCTCTCCCCCTTGCACACCTCAATGCTCCCTACTTGTATCCCCCTATCCCCCAAGCTTCCCAGGAACCCCTCACATCACTTCTCTGCTCCTCTGTACCCTCAAACCCCCCCAAGATCCCTCACACCCCTTCTCTGCCCCCTCTGCACCCCAGAGCCCCCAAGGAGCCCCCAATACCCCTTCCTCACGCACACTGCATGCTTTCCTCAACCCCAAAAAACAATCCAGTGTCCTCCTGCACTCACTCCTCCACCCCAAAACACCCCAGCGACCAGCACTCTTACCTGAAAGCCCCCCACGAGCCTCTCACGGTCCTTCTCTGCCCACCCTTTTTACTCTAAAGTCCCCCTGCAGCCCTTCGCAGTCCTTCTCTGCTCCCCCTACACACCCCAAGGCCCCCAGGAGCCCCTCATGCCCCTGCTTCTCTCCACAGCCCCCCTCACAGCCCTCCCCCTGACAGCCCCACCGAGCTCTTAGCCCAAGCCTGGCTGGGAGGGGCCTGGTGGTTGCGCTCACCCGTAGAGGGTGGCGCAGAAGGGCCGGGGGCCGTGCACCTTCATAGACTCATAGAATCTTCCAGTTGGAAAAGACCTTTGAGATCATCGACTCCAACCACACCCATTATCCACTAAACCATGTCCCTCAAAAACTCATCTACCTGTTTTTTTAACACCTCCAGGGGTGAGGTTTGGCCTCACCTGTGCCGAGTAAAGGGGCACAATCACTGTCCTGGTCCTGCTGGCCATGTTGTTTCTGATACAAGATGAGATGCCACTGGACCTCTTGGCCATCTGGGTCACTGCTGACTCATATTCAGCCGGCTGTCAACCAACACCACCAGGTTCTTCTCTGCAAGGCAGTTCTCCAGCCACTCTTCCCCAAGCCTGTAACGCTGCATGGGGTTGTTGGTATTGAACAGGACTGGACCCGACCCAGAGAGGGGCCCGGCTATCTAGCCAGTTTTTTACCCAGCAGAGGGTGTGCCTGTCCAGGCCAATGGCAGCCAGTTTCTCAAGCAGAATGCTGTGAGAAACGGTGTCAATGGCTTCATAAAGTCCAGGTACACCAGATCCACAGTCTTTCACTCGTCCATTAACCAGGTAACCCTGTCATAGAAGGAGATCAGGTTGGTCTGGCAGGACCTGTCTTTCAGAAACCCATGTTGACTGGGCCTGATCCCTTGGCTGTCCTGCACGTGCTGTGTGATAGCATTCACTATGATCTGCTTCACAACCTTCCCTGACACCGGGGTCAAACTAGCAGGCCTATAATTACCCAGATCATCTTTCCGACCCTTCTTGTAAATGGGAGTTACATTTGTCAATCTCCAGTTGAGTGGCACTTCCCCAGTCGGCCAGGACTGTTGATAGAGGAGGGAAAGGGGTTTGGTAAGGACCTCTGTCAGCTCCCTTAATATCCTTGCATGTATCCCATCTGGCCCCATAGACTCGTGGATGTCTAATTGGCCAAGTAAGTCTTTAACCAAGTCTTCTTGGAACACTGAGGGTTCGTCTTCACAGTCTTCTGGAGCCCAGAGAACATCTTACCTTCCTATTAAAGACCGAAGTAAAGAAGGCATTAAGCACCTCTGCCTTGTCCTCATCCTTTGTTACTATCATTCCCCTTGCATTCAGTAGAAGAGGGAGATTTTCCTTGGTCTTCCTGTTGTTGCTAATACACTTGAAGAAACATTTCTTGTTGTCTTTCACTGAACTGGTAAGATGGAACTCCAGTTGATCTTTAGCCCTTCTGATTTTTTGCCTACCTGATCTCACCTGCTCTTTGTAGACCTCCTGAGATGCCTGCCCCCTCTTCCAAAGCTCATATATTTTCCTCTTTTTCCTTAGACCAACACAGAGCTCTCTGTTAAGCCAAGCTCCGGATGGCCCCAGCAGTTCTCTCTACGTCAACCGACGGAAATCCAAGGTGTGGAACTACTACACCAAACTGGGAGATGCCTACGTGGAATACAACATCTGGAAGAAGCAGCTCTCCTTCCACAACAGCACCACCACCATGCGGGAACACCTGGTCCAGAAGCACAGCATCTGTGACACCCTGCTCTCCCAACTCAAGGACGATACGGCTTTTGAATCTGACTACACAGCTCCAGAAAGTGCCCTGAAACACTACCGGCAGATGACACCAGAGAACCACTTGGAGCTGAGGTGTCATCCTGGAGCTGGTGCTGGAGATGATCTTCCACAATTTGCACCTTCTGTCCACGGTGGAGGAGAAAGGATTTAGGCTCCACTTGGGATTCCTGGAGCTGAGGTTTTCCCTCTCAGCTCCCACTCAGCTCCGGTACAACATGTTCAAGCAGCGCCTGGGGTGCTATCTGCAGATGATGCAGACCACCACATTCTCTGTGGAATTCTGGGAATCTCAGCTTGGCCAGACCTACTTGAACATAATGACCAATGTCATTGATGGGGAACGGCGGTGGGCGTGATGCAACTTGGAGACGCAACAAGCACACAAAGACGAAGCAGAGAGCAGTTTAGCAGAGAAGCTCTATGCCATCCTCTCTCAATTCGGCTTATCCAGTAAATCCATCTTCTGTGTTGTGCGGGACAGCCCATGGAGCACAGCAACTGAATGACACATACAGCTGGAGGAGCCTTTGCTGCGCCGCTCAGAGCCTTCATTGCTGCGTCCAGGCTGGGCTGGAAGTGGAGCAGATCCAGGAAGCCTTGACCATCACGCGCGGGATTGTCTAGTACTTCCAGCAGGACTCAAAATCCTCCGGCTCCTTGAAGAACAAGCTGGAAACCAATCAGAAAATCCAAGCTGAAGATGGTGATGGACACGGCATCCTGCTGGATAACCACCATGGAGATGTGCGAGAGCCTGCTGGACTTGAAGTAGGCTATCTTGTCCATTCTGGAGGAGCATCCCAACGGTGCAACAGGCATCCAGAACTTGGTGGATCACCAGTGGAAGCTCCTGCAGGACCTGATCCCAGTACTGAAGACCAACAGGATTGCCACGTCCTTCCTGCAGGACGAGCAGAACATATCTGTCTCTTCCCTGATGCCTTGCATCCATGGGATCATTGCAGCCATTGGACAGCAGATGGAAGAGGCCAGCGCCATCATCAAGACAGTGGTGGACAGGATCCAGTTTGTGCTTGCAGAGCACTGGGGGCTCTCAGAGGATGAGAAAATGCTGGGAAATGTGCCAGTCATCGCCTTGCTCTTCGAGGAGCTGCAGTTTCTCCGCCCTGGCCTATGGAGCGAGCTGCACGAATGCATCAAGACAATGCTGCCTCAGGTTTTTAACCCTCCATCCGCATTCACGGCTCCATTTTGGATGCCGAGCTTGGATTCCAAAGTGGAGGGCAGGGATGCAGGTGGCTACAAAGAGAGAAGATCCAGTACTGCCTCCCAGAGCATCCACAACATCCTTCTGGAGAAAGATACAGCAGAGAACATGCCAGAGATCCACCAGCAACTGGAAAATTACATTGTGGAGCTGCTCTGCAAGTGGAGCATGGATCCTTTGGCCTGGTGGAAGAGCAGTGAACGGTGATTCCTGGACATGGGGCGGCTCAGCCGGCAGTATCTTGCCATTCCTGCCACTGCTGTGCTGCCATGCCAAGCCTTCACAGCTGGGGAAAGCATCCTGGAGCATCGCTGAGCTGTCCTGGCCCCGGGAAATCTGGATCAAGTCCTTTCCCTGCATCAAAATTTATAGAGTCAATGAGAAGCGGGAATGAGGGTCAGAATCTGCTTTGATGCTGGTTTGGGGTAAAACGGGATGGATTCCAGAACCTTCTGGTTGCAAATGGGTCTCGAAGTTACAAATTTCCAGTGTCTCCCATGTGCTGTCCTTCTCTGTGTTCAGAATTCCCTGTGTTAAGTATTTTTGAGGTACGCCGGAAACAGAAAGATGATGTCCTCAATATTGTTATGATTTTCTTCTTTTTTCGGCTGCCTTTAGTGATTTTCTCTGGCTCTGCAACACAGGGATCACCCAAAATACAAACCCGATCTGTCTGAAAACATTTTCCAATGTTTTAAGAAAACCATATGCATTTTTATTTTCTGTTTTTTTCTATTCTGGGAGCTGAGAACTCTTTTCTTCAAAGCGGGTTGGAGCCTCTTGCAGGGCTGGGCATGCTTCTTGCTAGGATCTGGTTACCTTCCTCTTTTGGATGCGCCGGGACATCCTACAGGGCTGGTGAGTATCCTTGGGGCGAGAAACCCTCCTCCTCGGGACGCGATGGGACCTCTTGCAGGGCTGAGGACAGTCTTGGGGAATGGGGGCACGCCGGGGCCTCCCAGGCAAGTTGTCCCTGTCCTGGTTGGGAGCTGAGGAGTGGCATCCCTGACCAGAGGGACCTGCTGCCGCTGCTGCCTCCCGTGACTCCTCCTGCAGCTCCTCCTGCTCTTCAGGGACAGACATGATTTGGGGACAGATATGATCGCTGTGGAGGTTGGCCTCTGATATGTGTGGCTGCTCCTCGATGTCGGAGCCTGCAGAACTACTGGAAGAGTCCAGGTGATGTTCAGGATTCCCCCCTCGGGTGCTGGAGCTGGCCACTGGGCTGTCCCCCTCCTCCAGGGCAGCACTGGAGTACAACAGCCTACAAGCCTCGTCACTGCACTGCCACGCAATGATCCTGGTGAGGCCATGGACCAGCTCTTGTGTGTGTGGCTGGAGGATGGGCTGCAGCGTCTGGACCAGGGCCTCCTCATCTGGACCGTGGATGCAGAGGGCATGCAGGATGCTGCTTTCTATACTCCCTGCTGTCCACCACTTAGCCCCATGTATTGCCTGCAGCTGCTGGCGCAGCCAGGGAAGCACAGGATCCAGGAGATGCTGATGTCTTTGGAAGAGTTCTGCCCAGATCTGAAGCAGTAGGTGGTTCACAGATCCTGGCTGCAGAGCCCCCTCCTCAGCTTGGGACAGTGTCTCCTGCAGAGAGGATGGAGGGAACGCCATGACGCCCTGGGGGCTGGTTTTAGCTGGGCGGCTGGGAAAGCAGCCTTCCTGGATGCTGGCACCTGGTAAGTCTTCAGAGACTGGGGTCTCAAACTCTGCAAGGTCATCTTCCACTTGCAGAATGAACCCGACACCCTCTAAGGGTCCTGCGCAGACTGGGCATGCTGACTTCAGCCGTGCCCAGAGCTGGATGCAGCCCAGGCAGAACTGGTGTTGGCAAGGCTTCACAAAGCCAATGCTCTTCCAGGTATTGACACAGATGGGGCATGTCCACTGTGCCTGTGAGGACATGTTTCACTCTGCTATGGGCTGGGGTGAGCTGAGGAGGAGGAGCTGCTCCTTCTTGCAGACGTCAGCACTGCCAAAAGCTATTGTACGCTGTCAAATGGAGAGAGGTCGTTGGTACTCGCTGTCCTGGGGAGGGTGGGGGCGGAAGAAGTGTCCAGGCCCCTCAAGAAGAACACCCTCCCGTCTCCCTTCACAGCTCACCTCCGCTGCTGCTGCTGCTGTGCGTCTTGCGGTTCCTGTCTGCCTGAATGGGGCTGGGCCAGGAAAACACAGGGAATGGCTCTGGAAACAGCCTCCAAAGCACAACCGAGCACCAGGAGATGCCTGGCTCGACCGTCCACAACTCGTGGGCACGCTCGGCAGGAGTCCAGGCACGAGTCAGGCTGAGCCAGGCTCGGGCAGTTCCTGAAGACAAGCAGGAAGGCCCGTGAAGTCACAGTTCATTGCTCATGATGTCACAGTGCACCACCAGGGGATGTCTAACTCCACCGCACGGAAGGTGTTCTTACAGGCCATCCACTACGTGGCACTGATGCCATTGCTCACGTATCTGGTGCTTCTGCAGTGCTACTCTCCACTCCATTTCCTCACCTGTGTCTTCTTCTTGCCATAAGTGTTTCGTGTCAGTCACCAAGACCTGTGTTGTGCCTTCTCTGCAGTCCCCTCAGATGCCCTTTTACTTCACTTCCTCCACTCCAGTATCCTACAAAGATTAAGTAACTTGGTCCTAGCTGCCTTTTCCCAACTTGGCTACATGTGGTCCCCAATCTGTCATTTGAGGCATCATTCCTTAGGTAACATCAAGCAGGTAAAAACAGGGACAGATATTGTGACACTGGTTTTCATCTCCTTGCAAGGCTCCACCTCCCAGTATGTCTCTGGTGCCCCCCTCCACTTCCACCTGTGCATTTTGGTCATCTTTTGGGAACTCCCCTTCACCAGTTCTGAACTCCAGCCATCCCTCCCAGCACTGTCTGAGCTTTTTCCTGGTTTCCCGCACGACCATGTGCAGCGGTTTCTGATGTTCAACACCAGTCCGATCTGAAACCGAGTCATTTGGCTGCAGCCGTAACTCCATTAACTGAGACCTCATGGTCTGACTGCAAACGAGCTGTCCCATCCTTAAAGCTCTGGTGAAAAAAGCCCGTCCTACAAAGTGTAGCAGGGAAAAGAGGGAGTGCCCTCATAGTAGTAAATGTCCAACCCTGAGGGTTCATTTGTGATGGATTGGCATGGCCTAAAGTTACAGATAACATTGCGTTAGCTAATCCCTCAGGAAATACTTCTTCTTTATGGCTGGATGAAGTGAAATCAAAAACAAATATGAAAAAGCTTGGAATTCCTCTGGTTATTCCTTTTTTCATAAGAAAGTAAGACACGCAGCTGTCAGTGGGACAAAACCAAATCACGTTTTGAGAAAAAACACCCAACCGCTTTTGTGTTAGGGACTTCTGGGCTGCCGTTGTTCCTGGCCTTGCCCAGGTCTCCTCTGTCCCTGCAACTTCTTGGCGGGCGTCTCAGCACCCCTGTCAGCCAGCACCAAGTGGTTCTGGTCTGTGGTGATTTGTGTCATGGGGGTAAGGTTTGTATGGTGGGGGCAGAGCAGTTTAAAGATATATCTTCCTCAAGTCAGGCACTGGACACCAGGTGCACTGCAGGGCTGTGTCACACACCAAGAAATGCTGGCAAAGGCTGGAGTGTAGGGGTTATAGATTAAGAAATCAGTATCCAGTTCCCTATTAAGTTGCACCAGCTTTACCAGTACTTGTCCCACACAATCCTGCAGTGCAGGATGACAGCAGCAGGATGCCCCACAGAGGGACAGGCCTGCCGCCACGCCTGGCACACTGAAGAGTTCTAAGAGCCAATTTAAGCACTGATGTCATTAAAGAGAAAGATCTTCACTCTTCTGTGATGTGTTTAGCTCAGCGGGGACTGATGGATTTCCAGACTGCTCCTTGCAAAACTCATCTAATTTCATCTCCATTGCCAATGTGACAGCCAGGTCAGGACTGCATGGATCACTGGAACACACAGCGGGGAGAAAGTCTGGGATTTTCCTGCCAGCAGGAGATCAGAAAGCAGCAACCTGTCAAATCCCATGGCTTTGAACACTGCCAGACTGGAAGGAGCCTGGCCTGACACTCTCCAGGCAGGTGGAAGCGGTTGGGGACGCACAGCATCTCCAGAGGCTTTGGAGCGGAGACGATCATCTTGTAAAAGCCAGAACCAGTGTGAAGCACTGGATGCCCCAGTGCCGTTTCCCAGCACCCAGAGCTCCGTGCCGTCCCGCACCAAAATAGAGCTGAGCTAGGGCAGATCTCACACACTGTAGGCACTCGTCCTGCATCATCAACCACTTCCACTTCCTCCTGGCATGACTGCAATCCGGCCTAAATGTCACAATTTCTATCCCGGCACAGCCAGAGAGCTGCAACTAGGACAGCAGACTTTCCCAACCTGCTAAATAATCCCCACAGTAAGTCAGGACAGGATAAGGCACCAAGGGAGGAGTACAGGGCTCGTCGGCTCTCCTAATCTCAGTCCTCACTACATTTAGGGAAAACTGCTGGCAAAGAACAGGGAGAGGAGGACAAGATGGAATGCACACATTGCCTACCTTGAAAAAAGTCAAGGACAGTCAGCATATCCACTTGTTTGCATCAGGGTCCCAGAGCAGGCTTAAGTTGCCGTGTTTCTCCAGCCAGGACAAACAGTCCTCAGTGTACGCATCCTTTGAAAGTCAGAGATGTTCGCAGCACACTCGTGATCACCAGAGCGTCCACTGGTCACAAGATTTTGGAGCCTTTCCCACATACTTCTCCCAGGGCAGCCTGCTGTGCCACCACCAAAACAAAGAACACCCAGCAGCGAGAGCCCACAAAACACGACTCAGTAGCTACAAGCATCCAAAGACAGGCAGGAGTCAGGCAAGCAAGGTCTCAGCCTGTTTTCTTTAAATGCAGAAACAGAAATACATTCAAAAGTTTTTGAACTACCATGCAAAGTGAAGTTGCTTTGTTAAAAAAGCTTTTTAAAAAGTCCCTTTTTGAAAAGTCCTTTTGTTTGGGAGCTGACGTGGAAAGAGGTTTCTTTTAAAAAACAAAAAACATACTTACGTACCACTTGCTTTCTTGCCAGGAAGGTGGTAGGGAAATCCCTTGTCACATGGATGTGATCAGGAACGCCCACAACTCTTCCCTAAAGATGTCCTCGTACAGACTTAGAGAGGGACCTGCACTACATGGCCTGCCTGCTGTGGCTCTCAGGGACCAGACTAGAAGCTTTTGTGCACAGAACAATTGGAAATGTAGCCGTGGTGTTTGAACAGCTCTTTGATTTTAGAGGTCAAAGAGGCTCTTCCCTGATGAGCAGGTGTGCCCCACAGCTCCTCTGGCTACCCTGAGAGGCAGGAGGGATGCGGGTGTGGGTAAATATGATTGGAATCAGTCTCTACTCTTTTATCCAGAGATATTTATCTCGCTGCAAGTTTGAAAATGAAGCTCCTGCATGCAGTACTGGAAGCCTCAGCTTTGCTTTGAGGTATATGGAAAGTTTTTACCCTTAAGAAATGCTGACTTGACTGGTTGTCACACAGCTGTCAGTGGCTCTCAGACACTGTGGGACACTGATTGCTCAGTGAACTATTTGGAAAAGAGCAAAGTGGGAGCTGCATAATGTGCTGTCAGCTCAGTGTTAATGTAATTGTCCTTTCCTTCTGGACGAAAGGCGTGGTTTAGCCCAGAGCTCAGAGGGTTGGAAGGGTGCTCTACCAAAGAGCAATGAATGAAATATTTCAATGATTCCTGCAATTGAGTAAATAAAATAGGAAAATGATCCAATTCTTCTTTTTGAAAGTGGTTAATAACTAGCAGTGGTAATACAAATGTAAAGAGCGTGGGGAAGTCCAGAAGGCTTCTGAAGCACATACTCCATTTCTCTGCACACTGCAAGTAAATTCACGTGTGAAATGGATCAAACATAAGGAGCCAACAGGGAGAATATAAACACTTTCCTGAATTTATGGAAGTTTAATCAGCTATATCCATAAAAATCAAACAGTTCCTGGTCCTTTCTTCCTCCCCTCCCATCCCATCCCCTAGACAGTCAGTGACCATGGTCCCCCCAGTGAAGGGGGACCTGTCTTCATCCTCATCCTCATCCTCATCCTCATCCTCATCCTCATCCTCATCCTCATCCTCATCCTCATCTTCATCCTCATCAGGCCCTAGCCCACCCGAGAATGAAGAGAGCACTTCCACCAAGCTTGAGTGGTGCTGCCCCATCTGTGATGATGATCAAGGAGACGTTTCCTACATGGTACCCTACCACCACCAGTTTTGCTTCCCCTGTGCAATACGTTGTGTAATGGTGAGGCCAAATTGCCCGTTCTGCAGGATGGTCAACAAGGCTCTCTTGTTATACCTGCAGTTGGATAATTTGCAGGATCATTTGGTGTTCAATATCGTGCACCTCATAGAGCCATCAGCTGAAGAACAAAAGGATGGGTGGAGGTCTGTGGGTCTGGTACCTGCAGCTCACATGGGTGGCTTCCCTCCTGATGTCTGGGTAGAATTTTTCAGCAGCCACCCCAATCAAATCCATCCCCTGCTGCCGTGGCCACGACAGGAGCTGGTGCTGCTCTTTCAGAACCGTTGGTGAGAGGTGTCCATGAGAGAAACCATCATTGTGAGCAACCTAATCCTATGGGGGCTGGACAAGGGGTGTTGGTGGGGGAGCTGCAGCCCTACCTGGAAGAACACACAGAGACGTTCACCCACCGGCTCACCACTGCTGTTTTGCATCTGTGTGGCAGTGAGATCCACTGGCACCAGGGCAAGGAGCATCCCCGCGCTGCAAGGGAGGAGGATGATGGCCCTGCAGCCAGCTCCAGCCCCACCAGTTCCCAGGAGAGCGATGCAACTGCCCAGCCAGGCTCCCATTGCTCTGAAGGTTGTGACGTGTGGTAGAAGCCAGCACATCAGAGACCACCATCTGTGGGAGTGACCAGCTGTGGAAAAGGTTGTGCCAGCACCCGGCAACTGGGGATCCACACCCCCATTCGGCACTTCTGTGTTCAGACCCAAGCACAGATGGGGCTGCATTCAGCGGGAGTGTCCACTCCAACAGAATGGGCATGGTGTTATTTTCTCACCACTGAAGTCCTGGCCAGATGCCTAGGCCAGGACCAACACATGTAGGTGCATTTATCTCCTGCCTATTTCCCCTGCAGAAGGTCGTGGACTTCTTCAGTCAACTGCAGGATCTTCTGCAGGTCCTGTGGGGCAGAAAGGCCTGAGCAGCCAGATGAAGACAATGCGGGCAGGCTGCAGTGTACCACGAATCTTCCATTTGCTTTTGTTAGTCAAACTGATGAATAAACAGTCAAAACTCTTTCATGCTTTACCACATGGTTCCCAGAATAAGTAATCCTCTTAAACGAGGATGTATTCATGCAGAGCTCTGGCATTTCAGAAGACTATCACTGTTTCCTGGGCTTCAGAGAAAATCTCTGAAATGCCCTCGTCTGGTGCATCCCTGCTGATTTTAGCAGACAGCTTGAGTACAGAAAGTTTGCAAAACTTTCATTTTGTGGTTGGATGCTAAGTGTCTCTTGATGTCTTTCTCACTTCCCTATCATTTTAGTGCCTCGGAAGAAGTATTTCATTATGAGAGGAGTGCATAAAGGGGGAGAAGAGGTTACTAGCAGAACGTCATGTGACCAGGACCGTTTCTCTCCTGCGGGACAGGGAGAAAATAGGAGGAAGGCTTGAAGACTCATGAATTGGAATTATGGCAGTTTATTAGGTGAGGCAAAAGCTGCATGGAGAAGGAAAACAGAGAAGGGATCTGCTCACTACTCCCAATCATTAGCATGCTCTCAAGGTTGTTTTAGCAACAAATCCAAAATGCAGCATCTTACAGACTGTTGTGAAGAAAAATAACTCTATCCCAGTCAGATCTTGTACAATCTCCACTTCTCGTTCCGTCTCATTTGCATCACGCTCAGCTTCTACTCAACACAACAGCTCCTTATCAGCCAAAACCCCCTTTCCCATCCTTTAACAGATGCACTTATATCCTTCCCTTATTTTACAGACCACCCTCATCAAATGCCCATGAGAGTCCAGTGACTTCATTTAGTCCATGGGCTGGGCTCCAGCTGTTTACAGTGGTCACTCAGGACAGGAGAGTTGGAGTGCTGTGTTGAGTTGTTGGGCTCCAAAGGCAGCTCAGCTTGGTTTACCACTGCACTTGTGAGGCTTGTCCTCCATTGGCTTGGCTGGCTCTTGCTCTAGTGCCCTCCACAGTTGTTGTAGTTTCAGTTTTTTCAGAGAGCTTTTCTCCCCTTGCCAACACGTGGGCTGGTGCAGGGTCCACGAGTTCTGGGGGAGCAGCGCCACTGGGGACACCCGGGGAAGAGGGTGTCGCTTCCCGGGCAGGCACTTCCTGTCACTCTCTGTCAGAAAGGAGAATGAGATCGGTTTGCGTGCAGTAGCTGAGGACTGATGAGGACAGCTGCCTACAGATCGTTACCCCCGCTCCACGCGCGCTGTGCCATTTTTCTTCGGGGGGAGGAGGGGGGGAGAGTCCGTGGAGCACCAACTGGATTTCTCTGTGGAGTTTCTGAACTTCCCTTCACTTTTCATCAATGCAGAACCAGCACTGTTTCAGCAGGCTGCACAGCAGGCATCTCCTTCTCCTGCCTCCTTCAGAACGGGTTGTCTCATTCCCCTGCCCAGGACCCCAGCTTGGACTCTCCTGTCTGGATAGAGCCCTCTTATCTGTGGTGGGATATGGCGATGGAGACCCCTTCCTTGAGATCCCAAAAGCAATCCCTGAGATGCTGGGATTTACCTAGTGGGACTAGTATATGTGAAAAAGGTATAATACAAGTGCCTGTTTTCAGAACCCAAGGAGACGGAGGGAAACGTCTGGGAGCCTGAGACTTTCCGTGGCCTGTTCTTGGCCACACCTGGGCATCACACTCAGTAAAGAGGGATAATACAGGATAAGCCATGGATAATCGTATGCTTTAAGTTCAAAATCTATTCCCCAGAATGACTGAAGAAACATTTATGGACAGTGGGAATCATATCAAAAGCAACAAAAGGATTCTAATTGGTTTAAATGGTGACTGGAGTAAACCTGGGCACCAGTATCTATCAAATCTCGATATCTCTGAGGATCCCATGTGCCAGGTCATCAAGCTGCATTGTGTTTGCTCGGGAATGCAAGTAGGGCTGAGCCAATTGGCAAAAAGCATTCCTGGTGTCTGGAAGAGGAGAGAGGGAAGCTCAGGAGTGTGGTTTGAATCTTTTCAGGGAGAAACGGGGCAGAAACTCTCAATGTGGGCAGGTTATCCTGCTCAAAACTGGGCTAAAACAGCCCAGAGGCATCAAGCCAGGGCTGGCTTCTGGCCAGGAGGGCTGAATCCCACCAGGAAGAGGGCTGAATTCTCAGCCCCTGGAAGGGAACAGCATCTGTACAGATCCAGTTTTTGGCCATTTTGAATACGGTGGCCACTCAGGTGTAGGTGTCACAGGCTTCCTCAAGCTGGGAGGAGCAGGACAGGTGGAGAATTGCCAGCCAGAAGGCTCAAATCCCAACTCTGGGTGGGAAATCTAAACGACATGTTTCCTAAAACCCCTTCTCTGAACCTCTGCACCCCCTCAGTGTCACAACCCTAAAGCCCCAAGGGCTCCCTGGCAACACCAAGGCATCTCTGAAGCATCTCACGCCCCTTCTCTGCTCCCCCTGCACTTCCCACCACTCCCCTGCATCCCCAAGCCCCTTCTCTGCGGCTCTGCACATTCTCTGGGCCTCTCCTTTACCCCAAAGTGCCCCAGAAGCCCCTCAAATCCTTTTTATGCCCCCCCTTGCACACATTCTAGTGCCACCCCTAAAACATCTTTCTGCCACTCCTCACCCCAAAGCACCCCCCAGGAGCCTCCAAAACCCCTTCTCTGCAACCTTCACCGCCCACTCTCAACACGCAAAGCACCCCAGATGCTACCCCCCTACCCCCGCTCTCTGCTTCCCCACCCCCACTCTCTGCCCCCCCCACCCCAAAGCCCTCCAGAAATGCCTCACATCCATTTACTGCTCCTCCTGCAAACACAACTCCTCTAAAAGCTCTTTATGCCCCTTCTCTAGCCTCCTGCTCCCCTATACCTCAGACCCCAGGAGCCCCCAATGCTTGTTCTCCCCCAAAACTGCACCCTCTCCTCAACCCCAACTCCTCCCAATGCCCCATTACACTCCTAATTTCCCTACCCTGCACAACCTTATCACCCTTCCTCAAAAGCCCCTCCCACCCCTCTCTGCCCTCTTTCACCCCCTCCGTGCCCTCCCTCAAGCCCTCCGCAAGCCCCTAAAACTCCTTCTCTGCACCCACAAAGTCCCCCATGACCTTTCTCTGTCCCTCTACATCCACCTCCCCCCAGTGCCTCCCCCCACATACCCTCAGGGCCTCCTCTCAACCCCAAAGAACCCAGAGCCCTCCAACACCCCTTCACCTCCCCCTGTACACCCCCTCTTCACCCCACCCACTCACCCGAAGACCCTCTCACCCCTTCTCTGAACTCTTGCACTCCCTCAGTACCCCCTCCTGCAACCCAAATCCTCCCAGAAGACCCCTACTCCCTTTCTCTGTCCCCTGGCACCCCTAGGTGCATAAACACACACCCCAGAAGACCCTCATACCCTTTCTCTCCCCCTTGCACACCTCAATGCTCCCTACTTGTATCCCCCTATCCCCCAAGCTTCCCAGGAACCCCTCACATCACTTCTCTGCTCCTCTGTACCCTCAAACCCCCCCAAGATCCCTCACACCCCTTCTCTGCCCCCTCTGCACCCCAGAGCCCCCCAGGAGCCCCCAATACCCCTTCCTCACGCACACTGCATGCTTTCCTCAACCCCAAAAAACAATCCAGTGTCCTCCTGCACTCACTCCTCCACCCCAAAACACCCCAGCGACCAGCACTCTTACCTGAAAGCCCCCCACGAGCCTCTCACGGTCCTTCTCTGCCCACCCTTTTTACTCTAAAGTCCCCCTGCAGCCCTTCGCAGTCCTTCTCTGCTCCCCCTACACACCCCAAGGCCCCCAGGAGCCCCTCATGCCCCTGCTTCTCTCCACAGCCCCCCTCACAGCCCTCCCCCTGACAGCCCCACCGAGCTCTTAGCCCAAGCCTGGCTGGGAGGGGCCTGGTGGTTGCGCTCACCCGTAGAGGGTGGCGCAGAAGGGCCGGGGGCCGTGCACCTTCATAGACTCATAGAATCTTCCAGTTGGAAAAGACCTTTGAGATCATCGACTCCAACCACACCCATTATCCACTAAACCATGTCCCTCAAAAACTCATCTACCTGTTTTTTTAACACCTCCAGGGGTGAGGTTTGGCCTCACCTGTGCCGAGTAAAGGGGCACAATCACTGTCCTGGTCCTGCTGGCCATGTTGTTTCTGATACAAGATGAGATGCCACTGGACCTCTTGGCCATCTGGGTCACTGCTGACTCATATTCAGCCGGCTGTCAACCAACACCACCAGGTTCTTCTCTGCAAGGCAGTTCTCCAGCCACTCTTCCCCAAGCCTGTAACGCTGCATGGGGTTGTTGGTATTGAACAGGACTGGACCCGACCCAGAGAGGGGCCCGGCTATCTAGCCAGTTTTTTACCCAGCAGAGGGTGTGCCTGTCCAGGCCAATGGCAGCCAGTTTCTCAAGCAGAATGCTGTGAGAAACGGTGTCAATGGCTTCATAAAGTCCAGGTACACCAGATCCACAGTCTTTCACTCGTCCATTAACCAGGTAACCCTGTCATAGAAGGAGATCAGGTTGGTCTGGCAGGACCTGTCTTTCAGAAACCCATGTTGACTGGGCCTGATCCCTTGGCTGTCCTGCACGTGCTGTGTGATAGCATTCACTATGATCTGCTTCACAACCTTCCCTGACACCGGGGTCAAACTAGCAGGCCTATAATTACCCAGATCATCTTTCCGACCCTTCTTGTAAATGGGAGTTACATTTGTCAATCTCCAGTTGAGTGGCACTTCCCCAGTCGGCCAGGACTGTTGATAGAGGAGGGAAAGGGGTTTGGTAAGGACCTCTGTCAGCTCCCTTAATATCCTTGCATGTATCCCATCTGGCCCCATAGACTCGTGGATGTCTAATTGGCCAAGTAAGTCTTTAACCAAGTCTTCTTGGAACACTGAGGGTTCGTCTTCACAGTCTTCTGGAGCCCAGAGAACATCTTACCTTCCTATTAAAGACCGAAGTAAAGAAGGCATTAAGCACCTCTGCCTTGTCCTCATCCTTTGTTACTATCATTCCCCTTGCATTCAGTAGAAGAGGGAGATTTTCCTTGGTCTTCCTGTTGTTGCTAATACACTTGAAGAAACATTTCTTGTTGTCTTTCACTGAACTGGTAAGATGGAACTCCAGTTGATCTTTAGCCCTTCTGATTTTTTGCCTACCTGATCTCACCTGCTCTTTGTAGACCTCCTGAGATGCCTGCCCCCTCTTCCAAAGCTCATATATTTTCCTCTTTTTCCTTAGACCAACACAGAGCTCTCTGTTAAGCCAAGCTCCGGATGGCCCCAGCAGTTCTCTCTACGTCAACCGACGGAAATCCAAGGTGTGGAACTACTACACCAAACTGGGAGATGCCTACGTGGAATACAACATCTGGAAGAAGCAGCTCTCCTTCCACAACAGCACCACCACCATGCGGGAACACCTGGTCCAGAAGCACAGCATCTGTGACACCCTGCTCTCCCAACTCAAGGACGATACGGCTTTTGAATCTGACTACACAGCTCCAGAAAGTGCCCTGAAACACTACCGGCAGATGACACCAGAGAACCACTTGGAGCTGAGGTGTCATCCTGGAGCTGGTGCTGGAGATGATCTTCCACAATTTGCACCTTCTGTCCACGGTGGAGGAGAAAGGATTTAGGCTCCACTTGGGATTCCTGGAGCTGAGGTTTTCCCTCTCAGCTCCCACTCAGCTCCGGTACAACATGTTCAAGCAGCGCCTGGGGTGCTATCTGCAGATGATGCAGACCACCACATTCTCTGTGGAATTCTGGGAATCTCAGCTTGGCCAGACCTACTTGAACATAATGACCAATGTCATTGATGGGGAACGGCGGTGGGCGTGATGCAACTTGGAGACGCAACAAGCACACAAAGACGAAGCAGAGAGCAGTTTAGCAGAGAAGCTCTATGCCATCCTCTCTCAATTCGGCTTATCCAGTAAATCCATCTTCTGTGTTGTGCGGGACAGCCCATGGAGCACAGCAACTGAATGACACATACAGCTGGAGGAGCCTTTGCTGCGCCGCTCAGAGCCTTCATTGCTGCGTCCAGGCTGGGCTGGAAGTGGAGCAGATCCAGGAAGCCTTGACCATCACGCGCGGGATTGTCTAGTACTTCCAGCAGGACTCAAAATCCTCCGGCTCCTTGAAGAACAAGCTGGAAACCAATCAGAAAATCCAAGCTGAAGATGGTGATGGACACGGCATCCTGCTGGATAACCACCATGGAGATGTGCGAGAGCCTGCTGGACTTGAAGTAGGCTATCTTGTCCATTCTGGAGGAGCATCCCAACGGTGCAACAGGCATCCAGAACTTGGTGGATCACCAGTGGAAGCTCCTGCAGGACCTGATCCCAGTACTGAAGACCAACAGGATTGCCACGTCCTTCCTGCAGGACGAGCAGAACATATCTGTCTCTTCCCTGATGCCTTGCATCCATGGGATCATTGCAGCCATTGGACAGCAGATGGAAGAGGCCAGCGCCATCATCAAGACAGTGGTGGACAGGATCCAGTTTGTGCTTGCAGAGCACTGGGGGCTCTCAGAGGATGAGAAAATGCTGGGAAATGTGCCAGTCATCGCCTTGCTCTTCGAGGAGCTGCAGTTTCTCCGCCCTGGCCTATGGAGCGAGCTGCACGAATGCATCAAGACAATGCTGCCTCAGGTTTTTAACCCTCCATCCGCATTCACGGCTCCATTTTGGATGCCGAGCTTGGATTCCAAAGTGGAGGGCAGGGATGCAGGTGGCTACAAAGAGAGAAGATCCAGTACTGCCTCCCAGAGCATCCACAACATCCTTCTGGAGAAAGATACAGCAGAGAACATGCCAGAGATCCACCAGCAACTGGAAAATTACATTGTGGAGCTGCTCTGCAAGTGGAGCATGGATCCTTTGGCCTGGTGGAAGAGCAGTGAACGGTGATTCCTGGACATGGGGCGGCTCAGCCGGCAGTATCTTGCCATTCCTGCCACTGCTGTGCTGCCATGCCAAGCCTTCACAGCTGGGGAAAGCATCCTGGAGCATCGCTGAGCTGTCCTGGCCCCGGGAAATCTGGATCAAGTCCTTTCCCTGCATCAAAATTTATAGAGTCAATGAGAAGCGGGAATGAGGGTCAGAATCTGCTTTGATGCTGGTTTGGGGTAAAACGGGATGGATTCCAGAACCTTCTGGTTGCAAATGGGTCTCGAAGTTACAAATTTCCAGTGTCTCCCATGTGCTGTCCTTCTCTGTGTTCAGAATTCCCTGTGTTAAGTATTTTTGAGGTACGCCGGAAACAGAAAGATGATGTCCTCAATATTGTTATGATTTTCTTCTTTTTTCGGCTGCCTTTAGTGATTTTCTCTGGCTCTGCAACACAGGGATCACCCAAAATACAAACCCGATCTGTCTGAAAACATTTTCCAATGTTTTAAGAAAACCATATGCATTTTTATTTTCTGTTTTTTTCTATTCTGGGAGCTGAGAACTCTTTTCTTCAAAGCGGGTTGGAGCCTCTTGCAGGGCTGGGCATGCTTCTTGCTAGGATCTGGTTACCTTCCTCTTTTGGATGCGCCGGGACATCCTACAGGGCTGGTGAGTATCCTTGGGGCGAGAAACCCTCCTCCTCGGGACGCGATGGGACCTCTTGCAGGGCTGAGGACAGTCTTGGGGAATGGGGGCACGCCGGGGCCTCCCAGGCAAGTTGTCCCTGTCCTGGTTGGGAGCTGAGGAGTGGCATCCCTGACCAGAGGGACCTGCTGCCGCTGCTGCCTCCCGTGACTCCTCCTGCAGCTCCTCCTGCTCTTCAGGGACAGACATGATTTGGGGACAGATATGATCGCTGTGGAGGTTGGCCTCTGATATGTGTGGCTGCTCCTCGATGTCGGAGCCTGCAGAACTACTGGAAGAGTCCAGGTGATGTTCAGGATTCCCCCCTCGGGTGCTGGAGCTGGCCACTGGGCTGTCCCCCTCCTCCAGGGCAGCACTGGAGTACAACAGCCTACAAGCCTCGTCACTGCACTGCCACGCAATGATCCTGGTGAGGCCATGGACCAGCTCTTGTGTGTGTGGCTGGAGGATGGGCTGCAGCGTCTGGACCAGGGCCTCCTCATCTGGACCGTGGATGCAGAGGGCATGCAGGATGCTGCTTTCTACACTCCCTGCTGTCCACCACTTAGCCCCATGTATTGCCTGCAGCTGCTGGCGCAGCCAGGGAAGCACAGGATCCAGGAGATGCTGATGTCTTTGGAAGAGTTCTGCCCAGATCTGAAGCAGTAGGTGGTTCACAGATCCTGGCTGCAGAGCCCCCTCCTCAGCTTGGGACAGTGTCTCCTGCAGAGAGGATGGAGGGAACGCCATGACGCCCTGGGGGCTGGTTTTAGCTGGGCGGCTGGGAAACCAGCCTTCCTGGATGCTGGCACCTGGTAAGTCTTCAGAGACTGGGGTCTCAAACTCTGCAAGGTCATCTTCCACTTGCAGAATGAACCCGACACCCTCTAAGGGTCCTGCGCAGACTGGGCATGCTGACTTCAGCCGTGCCCAGAGCTGGATGCAGCCCAGGCAGAACTGGTGTTGGCAAGGCTTCACAAAGCCAATGCTCTTCCAGGTATTGACACAGATGGGGCATGTCCACTGTGCCTGTGAGGACATGTTTCACTCTGCTATGGGCTGGGGTGAGCTGAGGAGGAGGAGCTGCTCCTTCTTGCAGACGTCAGCACTGCCAAAAGCTATTGTACGCTGTCAAATGGAGAGAGGTCGTTGGTACTCGCTGTCCTGGGGAGGGTGGGGGCGGAAGAAGTGTCCAGGCCCCTCAAGAAGAACACCCTCCCGTCTCCCTTCACAGCTCACCTCCGCTGCTGCTGCTGCTGTGCGTCTTGCGGTTCCTGTCTGCCTGAATGGGGCTGGGCCAGGAAAACACAGGGAATGGCTCTGGAAACAGCCTCCAAAGCACAACCGAGCACCAGGAGATGCCTGGCTCGACCGTCCACAACTCGTGGGCACGCTCGGCAGGAGTCCAGGCACGAGTCAGGCTGAGCCAGGCTCGGGCAGTTCCTGAAGACAAGCAGGAAGGCCCGTGAAGTCACAGTTCATTGCTCATGATGTCACAGTGCACCACCAGGGGATGTCTAACTCCACCGCACGGAAGGTGTTCTTACAGGCCATCCACTACGTGGCACTGATGCCATTGCTCACGTATCTGGTGCTTCTGCAGTGCTACTCTCCACTCCATTTCCTCACCTGTGTCTTCTTCTTGCCATAAGTGTTTCGTGTCAGTCACCAAGACCTGTGTTGTGCCTTCTCTGCAGTCCCCTCAGATGCCCTTTTACTTCACTTCCTCCACTCCAGTATCCTACAAAGATTAAGTAACTTGGTCCTAGCTGCCTTTTCCCAACTTGGCTACATGTGGTCCCCAATCTGTCATTTGAGGCATCATTCCTTAGGTAACATCAAGCAGGTAAAAACAGGGACAGATATTGTGACACTGGTTTTCATCTCCTTGCAAGGCTCCACCTCCCAGTATGTCTCTGGTGCCCCCCTCCACTTCCACCTGTGCATTTTGGCCATCTTTTGGGAACTCCCCTTCACCAGTTCTGAACTCCAGCCATCCCTCCCAGCACTGTCTGAGCTTTTTCCTGGTTTCCCGCACGACCATGTGCAGCGGTTTCTGATGTTCAACACCAGTCCGATCTGAAACCGAGTCATTTGGCTGCAGCCGTAACTCCATTAACTGAGACCTCATGGTCTGACTGCAAACGAGCTGTCCCATCCTTAAAGCTCTGGTGAAAAAAGCCCGTCCTACAAAGTGTAGCAGGGAAAAGAGGGAGTGCCCTCATAGTAGTAAATGTCCAACCCTGAGGGTTCATTTGTGATGGATTGGCATGGCCTAAAGTTACAGATAACATTGCGTTAGCTAATCCCTCAGGAAATACTTCTTCTTTATGGCTGGATGAAGTGAAATCAAAAACAAATATGAAAAAGCTTGGAATTCCTCTGGTTATTCCTTTTTTCATAAGAAAGTAAGACACGCAGCTGTCAGTGGGACAAAACCAAATCACGTTTTGAGAAAAAACACCCAACCGCTTTTGTGTTAGGGACTTCTGGGCTGCCGTTGTTCCTGGCCTTGCCCAGGTCTCCTCTGTCCCTGCAACTTCTTGGCGGGCGTCTCAGCACCCCTGTCAGCCAGCACCAAGTGGTTCTGGTCTGTGGTGATTTGTGTCATGGGGGTAAGGTTTGTATGGTGGGGGCAGAGCAGTTTAAAGATATATCTTCCTCAAGTCAGGCACTGGACACCAGGTGCACTGCAGGGCTGTGTCACACACCAAGAAATGCTGGCAAAGGCTGGAGTGTAGGGGTTATAGACTAAGAAATCAGTATCCAGTTCCCTATTAAGTTGCACCAGCTGTACCAGCACTTGTCCCACACAATCCTGCAGTGCAGGATGACAGCAGCAGGATGCCCCACAGAGGGACAGGCCTGCCGCCACGCCTGGCACACTGAAGAGTTCTAAGAGCCAATTTAAGCACTGATGTCATTAAAGAGAAAGATCTTCACTCTTCTGTGATGTGTTTAGCTCAGCGGGGACTGATGGATTTCCAGACTGCTCCTTGCAAAACTCATCTAATTTCATCTCCATTGCCAATGTGACAGCCAGGTCAGGACTGCATGGATCACTGGAACACACAGCGGGGAGAAAGTCTGGGATTTTCCTGCCAGCAGGAGATCAGAAAGCAGCAACCTGTCAAATCCCATGGCTTTGAACACTGCCAGACTGGAAGGAGCCTGGCCTGACACTCTCCAGGCAGGTGGAAGCGGTTGGGGACGCACAGCATCTCCAGAGGCTTTGGAGCGGAGACGATCATCTTGTAAAAGCCAGAACCAGTGTGAAGCACTGGATGCCCCAGTGCCGTTTCCCAGCACCCAGAGCTCCGTGCCGTCCCGCACCAAAATAGAGCTGAGCTAGGGCAGATCTCACACACTGTAGGCACTCGTCCTGCATCATCAACCACTTCCACTTCCTCCTGGCATGACTGCAATCCGGCCTAAATGTCACACTTTCTATCCCGGCACAGCCAGAGAGCTGCAACTAGGACAGCAGACTTTCCCAACCTGCTAAATAATCCCCACAGTAAGTCAGGACAGGATAAGGCACCAAGGGAGGAGTACAGGGCTCGTCGGCTCTCCTAATCTCAGTCCTCACTACATTTAGGGAAAACTGCTGGCAAAGAACAGGGAGAGGAGGACAAGATGGAATGCACACATTGCCTACCTTGAAAAAAGTCAAGGACAGTCAGCATATCCACTTGTTTGCATCAGGGTCCCAGAGCAGGCTTAAGTTGCCGTGTTTCTCCAGCCAGGACAAACAGTCCTCAGTGTACGCATCCTTTGAAAGTCAGAGATGTTCGCAGCACACTCGTGATCACCAGAGCGTCCACTGGTCACAAGATTTTGGAGCCTTTCCCACATACTTCTCCCAGGGCAGCCTGCTGTGCCACCACCAAAACAAAGAACACCCAGCAGCGAGAGCCCACAAAACACGACTCAGTAGCTACAAGCATCCAAAGACAGGCAGGAGTCAGGCAAGCAAGGTCTCAGCCTGTTTTCTTTAAATGCAGAAACAGAAATACATTCAAAAGTTTTTGAACTACCATGCAAAGTGAAGTTGCTTTGTTAAAAAAGCTTTTTAAAAAGTCCCTTTTTGAAAAGTCCTTTTGTTTGGGAGCTGACGTGGAAAGAGGTTTCTTTTAAAAAACAAAAAACATACTTACGTACCACTTGCTTTCTTGCCAGGAAGGTGGTAGGGAAATCCCTTGTCACATGGATGTGATCAGGAACGCCCACAACTCTTCCCTAAAGATGTCCTCGTACAGACTTAGAGAGGGACCTGCACTACATGGCCTGCCTGCTGTGGCTCTCAGGGACCAGACTAGAAGCTTTTGTGCACAGAACAATTGGAAATGTAGCCGTGGTGTTTGAACAGCTCTTTGATTTTAGAGGTCAAAGAGGCTCTTCCCTGATGAGCAGGTGTGCCCCACAGCTCCTCTGGCTACCCTGAGAGGCAGGAGGGATGCGGGTGTGGGTAAATATGATTGGAATCAGTCTCTACTCTTTTATCCAGAGATATTTATCTCGCTGCGAGTTTGAAAATGAAGCTCCTGCATGCAGTACTGGAAGCCTCAGCTTTGCTTTGAGGTATATGGAAAGTTTTTACCCTTAAGAAATGCTGACTTGACTGGTTGTCACACAGCTGTCAGTGGCTCTCAGACACTGTGGTCCTCGGACACTGATTGCTCAGTGAACTATTTGGAAAAGAGCAAAGTGGGAGCTGCATAATGTGCTGTCAGCTCAGTGTTAATGTAATTGTCCTTTCCTTCTGGACGAAAGGCGTGGTTTAGCCCAGAGCTCAGAGGGTTGGAAGGGTGCTCTACCAAAGAGCAATGAATGAAATATTTCAATGATTCCTGCAATTGAGTAAATAAAATAGGAAAATGATCCAATTCTTCTTTTTGAAAGTGGTTAATAACTAGCAGTGGTAATACAAATGTAAAGAGCGTGGGGAAGTCCAGAAGGCTTCTGAAGCACATACTCCATTTCTCTGCACACTGCAAGTAAATTCACGTGTGAAATGGATCAAACATAAGGAGCCAACAGGGAGAATATAAACACTTTCCTGAATTTATGGAAGTTTAATCAGCTATATCCATAAAAATCAAACAGTTCCTGGTCCTTTCTTCCTCCCCTCCCATCCCATCCCCTAGACAGTCAGTGACCATGGTCCCCCCAGTGAAGGGGGACCTGTCTTCATCCTCATCCTCATCCTCATCCTCATCCTCATCCTCATCCTCATCCTCATCCTCATCCTCATCCTCATCCTCATCCTCATCCTCATCTTCATCCTCATCAGGCCCTAGCCCACCCGAGAATGAAGAGAGCACTTCCACCAAGCTTGAGTGGTGCTGCCCCATCTGTGATGATGATCAAGGAGACGTTTCCTACATGGTACCCTACCACCACCAGTTTTGCTTCCCTTGTGCAATACGTTGTGTAATGGTGAGGCCAAATTGCCCGTTCTGCAGGATGGTCAACAAGGCTCTCTTGTTATACCTGCAGTTGGATAATTTGCAGGATCATTTGGTGTTCAATATCGTGCACCTCATAGAGCCATCAGCTGAAGAACAAAAGGATGGGTGGAGGTCTGTGGGTCTGGTACCTGCAGCTCACATGGGTGGCTTCCCTCCTGATGTCTGGGTAGAATTTTTCAGCAGCCACCCCAATCAAATCCATCCCCTGCTGCCGTGGCCACGACAGGAGCTGGTGCTGCTCTTTCAGAACCGTTGGTGAGAGGTGTCCATGAGAGAAACCATCATTGTGAGCAACCTAATCCTATGGGGGCTGGACAAGGGGTGTTGGTGGGGGAGCTGCAGCCCTACCTGGAAGAACACACAGAGACGTTCACCCACCGGCTCACCACTGCTGTTTTGCATCTGTGTGGCAGTGAGATCCACTGGCACCAGGGCAAGGAGCATCCCCGCGCTGCAAGGGAGGAGGATGATGGCCCTGCAGCCAGCTCCAGCCCCACCAGTTCCCAGGAGAGCGATGCAACTGCCCAGCCAGGCTCCCATTGCTCTGAAGGTTGTGACGTGTGGTAGAAGCCAGCACATCAGAGACCACCATCTGTGGGAGTGACCAGCTGTGGAAAAGGTTGTGCCAGCACCCGGCAACTGGGGATCCACACCCCCATTCGGCACTTCTGTGTTCAGACCCAAGCACAGATGGGGCTGCATTCAGCGGGAGTGTCCACTCCAACAGAATGGGCATGGTGTTATTTTCTCACCACTGAAGTCCTGGCCAGATGCCTAGGCCAGGACCAACACATGTAGGTGCATTTATCTCCTGCCTATTTCCCCTGCAGAAGGTCGTGGACTTCTTCAGTCAACTGCAGGATCTTCTGCAGGTCCTGTGGGGCAGAAAGGCCTGAGCAGCCAGATGAAGACAATGCGGGCAGGCTGCAGTGTACCACGAATCTTCCATTTGCTTTTGTTAGTCAAACTGATGAATAAACAGTCAAAACTCTTTCATGCTTTACCACATGGTTCCCAGAATAAGTAATCCTCTTAAACGAGGATGTATTCATGCAGAGCTCTGGCATTTCAGAAGACTATCACTGTTTCCTGGGCTTCAGAGAAAATCTCTGAAATGCCCTCGTCTGGTGCATCCCTGCTGATTTTAGCAGACAGCTTGAGTACAGAAAGTTTGCAAAACTTTCATTTTGTGGTTGGATGCTAAGTGTCTCTTGATGTCTTTCTCACTTCCCTATCATTTTAGTGCCTCGGAAGAAGTATTTCATTATGAGAGGAGTGCATAAAGGGGGAGAAGACGTTACTAGCAGAACGTCATGTGACCAGGACCGTTTCTCTCCTGCGGGACAGGGAGAAAATAGGAGGAAGGCTTGAAGACTCATGAATTGGAATTATGGCAGTTTATTAGGTGAGGCAAAAGCTGCATGGAGAAGGAAAACAGAGAAGGGATCTGCTCACTACTCCCAATCATTAGCATGCTCTCAAGGTTGTTTTAGCAACAAATCCAAAATGCAGCATCTTACAGACTGTTGTGAAGAAAAATAACTCTATCCCAGTCAGATCTTGTACAATCTCCACTTCTCGTTCCGTCTCATTTGCATCACGCTCAGCTTCTACTCAACACAACAGCTCCTTATCAGCCAAAACCCCCTTTCCCATCCTTTAACAGATGCACTTATATCCTTCCCTTATTTTACAGACCACCCTCATCAAATGCCCATGAGAGTCCAGTGACTTCATTTAGTCCATGGGCTGGGCTCCAGCTGTTTACAGTGGTCACTCAGGACAGGAGAGTTGGAGTGCTGTGTTGAGTTGTTGGGCTCCAAAGGCAGCTCAGCTTGGTTTACCACTGCACTTGTGAGGCTTGTCCTCCATTGGCTTGGCTGGCTCTTGCTCTAGTGCCCTCCACAGTTGTTGTAGTTTCAGTTTTTTCAGAGAGCTTTTCTCCCCTTGCCAACACGTGGGCTGGTGCAGGGTCCACGAGTTCTGGGGGAGCAGCGCCACTGGGGACACCCGGGGAAGAGGGTGTCGCTTCCCGGGCAGGCACTTCCTGTCACTCTCTGTCAGAAAGGAGAATGAGATCGGTTTGCGTGCAGTAGCTGAGGACTGATGAGGACAGCTGCCTACAGATCGTTACCCCCGCTCCACGCGCGCTGTGCCATTTTTCTTCGGGGGGAGGAGGGGGGGAGAGTCCGTGGAGCACCAACTGGATTTCTCTGTGGAGTTTCTGAACTTCCCTTCACTTTTCATCAATGCAGAACCAGCACTGTTTCAGCAGGCTGCACAGCAGGCATCTCCTTCTCCTGCCTCCTTCAGAACGGGTTGTCTCATTCCCCTGCCCAGGACCCCAGCTTGGACTCTCCTGTCTGGATAGAGCCCTCTTATCTGTGGTGGGATATGGCGATGGAGACCCCTTCCTTGAGATCCCAAAAGCAATCCCTGAGATGCTGGGATTTAGCTAGTGGGACTAGTATATGTGAAAAAGGTATAATACAAGTGCCTGTTTTCAGAACCCAAGGAGACGGAGGGAAACGTCTGGGAGCCTGAGACTTTCCGTGGCCTGTTCTTGGCCACACCTGGGCATCACACTCAGTAAAGAGGGATAATACAGGATAAGCCATGGATAATCGTATGCTTTAAGTTCAAAATCTATTCCCCAGAATGACTGAAGAAACATTTATGGACAGTGGGAATCATATCAAAAGCAACAAAAGGATTCTAATTGGTTTAAATGGTGACTGGAGTAAACCTGGGCACCAGTATCTATCAAATCTCGATATCTCTGAGGATCCCACGTGCCAGGTCATCAAGCTGCATTGTGTTTGCTTGGGAATGCAAGTAGGGCTGAGCCAATTGGCAAAAAGCATTCCTGGTGTCTGGAAGAGGAGAGAGGGAAGCTCAGGAGTGTGGTTTGAATCTTTTCAGGGAGAAACGGGGCAGAAACTCTCAATGTGGGCAGGTTATCCTGCTCAAAACTGGGCTAAAACAGCCCAGAGGCATCAAGCCAGGGCTGGCTTCTAGCCAGGAGGGCTGAATCCCACCAGGAAGAGGGCTGAATTCTCAGCCCCTGGAAGGGAACAGCATCTGTACAGATCCAGTTTTTGGCCATTTTGAATACGGTGGCCACTCAGGTGTAGGTGTCACAGGCTTCCTCAAGCTGGGAGGAGCAGGACAGGTGGAGAATTGCCAGCCAGAAGGCTCAAATCCCAACTCTGGGTGGGAAATCTAAACGACATGTTTCCTAAAACCCCTTCTCTGAACCTCTGCACCCCCTCAGTGTCACAACCCTAAAGCCCCAAGGGCTCCCTGGCAACACCAAGGCATCTCTGAAGCATCTCACGCCCCTTCTCTGCTCCCCCTGCACTTCCCACCGCTCCCCTGCATCCCCAAGCCCCTTCTCTGCGGCTCTGCACATTCTCTGGGCCTCTCCTTTACCCCAAAGTGCCCCAGAAGCCCCTCAAATCCTTTTTATGCCCCCCCTTGCACACATTCTAGTGCCACCCCTAAAACATCTTTCTGCCACTCCTCACCCCAAAGCACCCCCCAGGAGCCTCCAAAACCCCTTCTCTGCAACCTTCACCGCCCACTCTCAACACGCAAAGCACCCCAGATGCTACCCCCCTACCCCCGCTCTCTGCTTCCCCACCCCCACTCTCTGCCCCCCCCACCCCAAAGCCCTCCAGAAATGCCTCACATCCATTTACTGCTCCTCCTGCAAACACAACTCCTCTAAAAGCTCTTTATGCCCCTTCTCTAGCCTCCTGCTCCCCTATACCTCAGACCCCAGGAGCCCCCAATGCTTGTTCTCCCCCAAAACTGCACCCTCTCCTCAACCCCAACTCCTCCCAATGCCCCATTACACTCCTAATTTCCCTACCCTGCACAACCTTATCACCCTTCCTCAAAAGCCCCTCCCACCCCTCTCTGCCCTCTTTCACCCCCTCCGTGCCCTCCCTCAAGCCCTCCGCAAGCCCCTAAAACTCCTTCTCTGCACCCACAAAGTCCCCCATGACCTTTCTCTGTCCCTCTACATCCACCTTCCCCCAGTGCCTCCCCCCACATACCCTCAGGGCCTCCTCTCAACCCCAAAGAACCCAGAGCCCTCCAACACCCCTTCACCTCCCCCTGTACACCCCCTCTTCACCCCACCCACTCACCCGAAGACCCTCTCACCCCTTCTCTGAACTCTTGCACTCCCTCAGTACCCCCTCCTGCAACCCAAATCCTCCCAGAAGACCCCTACTCCCTTTCTCTGTCCCCTGGCACCCCTAGGTGCATAAACACACACCCCAGAAGACCCTCATACCCTTTCTCTCCCCCTTGCACACCTCAATGCTCCCTACTTGTATCCCCCTATCCCCCAAGCTTCCCAGGAACCCCTCACATCACTTCTCTGCTCCTCTGTACCCTCAAACCCCCCCAAGATCCCTCACACCCCTTCTCTGCCCCCTCTGCACCCCAGAGCCCCCAAGGAGCCCCCAATACCCCTTCCTCACGCACACTGCATGCTTTCCTCAACCCCAAAAAACAATCCAGTGTCCTCCTGCACTCACTCCTCCACCCCAAAACACCCCAGCGACCAGCACTCTTACCTGAAAGCCCCCCACGAGCCTCTCACGGTCCTTCTCTGCCCACCCTTTTTACTCTAAAGTCCCCCTGCAGCCCTTCGCAGTCCTTCTCTGCTCCCCCTACACACCCCAAGGCCCCCAGGAGCCCCTCATGCTCCTGCTTCTCTCCACAGCCCCCCTCACAGCCCTCCCCCTGACAGCCCCACCGAGCTCTTAGCCCAAGCCTGGCTGGGAGGGGCCTGGTGGTTGCGCTCACCCGTAGAGGGTGGCGCAAAAGGGCCGGGGGCCGTGCACCTTCATAGACTCATAGAATCTTCCAGTTGGAAAAGACCTTTGAGATCATCGACTCCAACCACACCCATTATCCACTAAACCATGTCCCTCAAAAACTCATCTACCTGTTTTTTTAACACCTCCAGGGGTGAGGTTTGGCCTCACCTGTGCCGAGTAAAGGGGCACAATCACTGTCCTGGTCCTGCTGGCCATGTTGTTTCTGATACAAGATGAGATGCCACTGGACCTCTTGGCCATCTGGGTCACTGCTGACTCATATTCAGCCGGCTGTCAACCAACACCACCAGGTTCTTCTCTGCAAGGCAGTTCTCCAGCCACTCTTCCCCAAGCCTGTAACGCTGCATGGGGTTGTTGGTATTGAACAGGACTGGACCCGACCCAGAGAGGGGCCCGGCTATCTAGCCAGTTTTTTACCCAGCAGAGGGTGTGCCTGTCCAGGCCAATGGCAGCCAGTTTCTCAAGCAGAATGCTGTGAGAAACGGTGTCAATGGCTTCATAAAGTCCAGGTACACCAGATCCACAGTCTTTCACTCGTCCATTAACCAGGTAACCCTGTCATAGAAGGAGATCAGGTTGGTCTGGCAGGACCTGTCTTTCAGAAACCCATGTTGACTGGGCCTGATCCCTTGGCTGTCCTGCACGTGCTGTGTGATAGCATTCACTATGATCTGCTTCACAACCTTCCCTGACACCGGGGTCAAACTAGCAGGCCTATAATTACCCAGATCATCTTTCCGACCCTTCTTGTAAATGGGAGTTACATTTGTCAATCTCCAGTTGAGTGGCACTTCCCCAGTCGGCCAGGACTGTTGATAGAGGAGGGAAAGGGGTTTGGTAAGGACCTCTGTCAGCTCCCTTAATATCCTTGCATGTATCCCATCTGGCCCCATAGACTCGTGGATGTCTAATTGGCCAAGTAAGTCTTTAACCAAGTCTTCTTGGAACACTGAGGGTTCGTCTTCACAGTCTTCTGGAGCCCAGAGAACATCTTACCTTCCTATTAAAGACCGAAGTAAAGAAGGCATTAAGCACCTCTGCCTTGTCCTCATCCTTTGTTACTATCATTCCCCTTGCATTCAGTAGAAGAGGGAGATTTTCCTTGGTCTTCCTGTTGTTGCTAATACACTTGAAGAAACATTTCTTGTTGTCTTTCACTGAACTGGTAAGATGGAACTCCAGTTGATCTTTAGCCCTTCTGATTTTTTGCCTACCTGATCTCACCTGCTCTTTGTAGACCTCCTGAGATGCCTGCCCCCTCTTCCAAAGCTCATATATTTTCCTCTTTTTCCTTAGACCAACACAGAGCTCTCTGTTAAGCCAAGCTCCGGATGGCCCCAGCAGTTCTCTCTACGTCAACCGACGGAAATCCAAGGTGTGGAACTACTACACCAAACTGGGAGATGCCTACGTGGAATACAACATCTGGAAGAAGCAGCTCTCCTTCCACAACAGCACCACCACCATGCGGGAACACCTGGTCCAGAAGCACAGCATCTGTGACACCCTGCTCTCCCAACTCAAGGACGATACGGCTTTTGAATCTGACTACACAGCTCCAGAAAGTGCCCTGAAACACTACCGGCAGATGACACCAGAGAACCACTTGGAGCTGAGGTGTCATCCTGGAGCTGGTGCTGGAGATGATCTTCCACAATTTGCACCTTCTGTCCACGGTGGAGGAGAAAGGATTTAGGCTCCACTTGGGATTCCTGGAGCTGAGGTTTTCCCTCTCAGCTCCCACTCAGCTCCGGTACAACATGTTCAAGCAGCGCCTGGGGTGCTATCTGCAGATGATGCAGACCACCACATTCTCTGTGGAATTCTGGGAATCTCAGCTTGGCCAGACCTACTTGAACATAATGACCAATGTCATTGATGGGGAACGGCGGTGGGCGTGATGCAACTTGGAGACGCAACAAGCACACAAAGACGAAGCAGAGAGCAGTTTAGCAGAGAAGCTCTATGCCATCCTCTCTCAATTCGGCTTATCCAGTAAATCCATCTTCTGTGTTGTGCGGGACAGCCCATGGAGCACAGCAACTGAATGACACATACAGCTGGAGGAGCCTTTGCTGCGCCGCTCAGAGCCTTCATTGCTGCGTCCAGGCTGGGCTGGAAGTGGAGCAGATCCAGGAAGCCTTGACCATCACGCGCGGGATTGTCTAGTACTTCCAGCAGGACTCAAAATCCTCCGGCTCCTTGAAGAACAAGCTGGAAACCAATCAGAAAATCCAAGCTGAAGATGGTGATGGACACGGCATCCTGCTGGATAACCACCATGGAGATGTGCGAGAGCCTGCTGGACTTGAAGTAGGCTATCTTGTCCATTCTGGAGGAGCATCCCAACGGTGCAACAGGCATCCAGAACTTGGTGGATCACCAGTGGAAGCTCCTGCAGGACCTGATCCCAGTACTGAAGACCAACAGGATTGCCACGTCCTTCCTGCAGGACGAGCAGAACATATCTGTCTCTTCCCTGATGCCTTGCATCCATGGGATCATTGCAGCCATTGGACAGCAGATGGAAGAGGCCAGCGCCATCATCAAGACAGTGGTGGACAGGATCCAGTTTGTGCTTGCAGAGCACTGGGGGCTCTCAGAGGATGAGAAAATGCTGGGAAATGTGCCAGTCATCGCCTTGCTCTTCGAGGAGCTGCAGTTTCTCCGCCCTGGCCTATGGAGCGAGCTGCACGAATGCATCAAGACAATGCTGCCTCAGGTTTTTAACCCTCCATCCGCATTCACGGCTCCATTTTGGATGCCGAGCTTGGATTCCAAAGTGGAGGGCAGGGATGCAGGTGGCTACAAAGAGAGAAGATCCAGTACAGCCTCCCAGAGCATCCACAACATCCTTCTGGAGAAAGATACAGCAGAGAACATGCCAGAGATCCACCAGCAACTGGAAAATTACATTGTGGAGCTGCTCTGCAAGTGGAGCATGGATCCTTTGGCCTGGTGGAAGAGCAGTGAACGGTGATTCCTGGACATGGGGCGGCTCAGCCGGCAGTATCTTGCCATTCCTGCCACTGCTGTGCTGCCATGCCAAGCCTTCACAGCTGGGGAAAGCATCCTGGAGCATCGCTGAGCTGTCCTGGCCCCGGGAAATCTGGATCAAGTCCTTTCCCTGCATCAAAATTTATAGAGTCAATGAGAAGCGGGAATGAGGGTCAGAATCTGCTTTGATGCTGGTTTGGGGTAAAACGGGATGGATTCCAGAACCTTCTGGTTGCAAATGGGTCTCGAAGTTACAAATTTCCAGTGTCTCCCATGTGCTGTCCTTCTCTGTGTTCAGAATTCCCTGTGTTAAGTATTTTTGAGGTACGCCGGAAACAGAAAGATGATGTCCTCAATATTGTTATGATTTTCTTCTTTTTTCGGCTGCCTTTAGTGATTTTCTCTGGCTCTGCAACACAGGGATCACCCAAAATACAAACCCGATCTGTCTGAAAACATTTTCCAATGTTTTAAGAAAACCATATGCATTTTTATTTTCTGTTTTTTTCTATTCTGGGAGCTGAGAACTCTTTTCTTCAAAGCGGGTTGGAGCCTCTTGCAGGGCTGGGCATGCTTCTTGCTAGGATCTGGTTACCTTCCTCTTTTGGATGCGCCGGGACATCCTACAGGGCTGGTGAGTATCCTTGGGGCGAGAAACCCTCCTCCTCGGGACGCGATGGGACCTCTTGCAGGGCTGAGGACAGTCTTGGGGAATGGGGGCACGCCGGGGCCTCCCAGGCAAGTTGTCCCTGTCCTGGTTGGGAGCTGAGGAGTGGCATCCCTGACCAGAGGGACCTGCTGCCGCTGCTGCCTCCCGTGACTCCTCCTGCAGCTCCTCCTGCTCTTCAGGGACAGACATGATTTGGGGACAGATATGATCGCTGTGGAGGTTGGCCTCTGATATGTGTGGCTGCTCCTCGATGTCGGAGCCTGCAGAACTACTGGAAGAGTCCAGGTGATGTTCAGGATTCCCCCCTCGGGTGCTGGAGCTGGCCACTGGGCTGTCCCCCTCCTCCAGGGCAGCACTGGAGTACAACAGCCTACAAGCCTCGTCACTGCACTGCCACGCAATGATCCTGGTGAGGCCATGGACCAGCTCTTGTGTGTGTGGCTGGAGGATGGGCTGCAGCGTCTGGACCAGGGCCTCCTCATCTGGACCGTGGATGCAGAGGGCATGCAGGATGCTGCTTTCTATACTCCCTGCTGTCCACCACTTAGCCCCATGTATTGCCTGCAGCTGCTGGCGCAGCCAGGGAAGCACAGGATCCAGGAGATGCTGATGTCTTTGGAAGAGTTCTGCCCAGATCTGAAGCAGTAGGTGGTTCACAGATCCTGGCTGCAGAGCCCCCTCCTCAGCTTGGGACAGTGTCTCCTGCAGAGAGGATGGAGGGAACGCCATGACGCCCTGGGGGCTGGTTTTAGCTGGGCGGCTGGGAAAGCAGCCTTCCTGGATGCTGGCACCTGGTAAGTCTTCAGAGACTGGGGTCTCAAACTCTGCAAGGTCATCTTCCACTTGCAGAATGAACCCGACACCCTCTAAGGGTCCTGCGCAGACTGGGCATGCTGACTTCAGCCGTGCCCAGAGCTGGATGCAGCCCAGGCAGAACTGGTGTTGGCAAGGCTTCACAAAGCCAATGCTCTTCCAGGTATTGACACAGATGGGGCATGTCCACTGTGCCTGTGAGGACATGTTTCACTCTGCTATGGGCTGGGGTGAGCTGAGGAGGAGGAGCTGCTCCTTCTTGCAGACGTCAGCACTGCCAAAAGCTATTGTACGCTGTCAAATGGAGAGAGGTCGTTGGTACTCGCTGTCCTGGGGAGGGTGGGGGCGGAAGAAGTGTCCAGGCCCCTCAAGAAGAACACCCTCCCGTCTCCCTTCACAGCTCACCTCCGCTGCTGCTGCTGCTGTGCGTCTTGCGGTTCCTGTCTGCCTGAATGGGGCTGGGCCAGGAAAACACAGGGAATGGCTCTGGAAACAGCCTCCAAAGCACAACCGAGCACCAGGAGATGCCTGGCTCGACCGTCCACAACTCGTGGGCACGCTCGGCAGGAGTCCAGGCACGAGTCAGGCTGAGCCAGGCTCGGGCAGTTCCTGAAGACAAGCAGGAAGGCCCGTGAAGTCACAGTTCATTGCTCATGATGTCACAGTGCACCACCAGGGGATGTCTAACTCCACCGCACGGAAGGTGTTCTTACAGGCCATCCACTACGTGGCACTGATGCCATTGCTCACGTATCTGGTGCTTCTGCAGTGCTACTCTCCACTCCATTTCCTCACCTGTGTCTTCTTCTTGCCATAAGTGTTTCGTGTCAGTCACCAAGACCTGTGTTGTGCCTTCTCTGCAGTCCCCTCAGATGCCCTTTTACTTCACTTCCTCCACTCCAGTATCCTACAAAGATTAAGTAACTTGGTCCTAGCTGCCTTTTCCCAACTTGGCTACATGTGGTCCCCAATCTGTCATTTGAGGCATCATTCCTTAGGTAACATCAAGCAGGTAAAAACAGGGACAGATATTGTGACACTGGTTTTCATCTCCTTGCAAGGCTCCACCTCCCAGTATGTCTCTGGTGCCCCCCTCCACTTCCACCTGTGCATTTTGGTCATCTTTTGGGAACTCCCCTTCACCAGTTCTGAACTCCAGCCATCCCTCCCAGCACTGTCTGAGCTTTTTCCTGGTTTCCCGCACGACCATGTGCAGCGGTTTCTGATGTTCAACACCAGTCCGATCTGAAACCGAGTCATTTGGCTGCAGCCGTAACTCCATTAACTGAGACCTCATGGTCTGACTGCAAACGAGCTGTCCCATCCTTAAAGCTCTGGTGAAAAAAGCCCGTCCTACAAAGTGTAGCAGGGAAAAGAGGGAGTGCCCTCATAGTAGTAAATGTCCAACCCTGAGGGTTCATTTGTGATGGATTGGCATGGCCTAAAGTTACAGATAACATTGCGTTAGCTAATCCCTCAGGAAATACTTCTTCTTTATGGCTGGATGAAGTGAAATCAAAAACAAATATGAAAAAGCTTGGAATTCCTCTGGTTATTCCTTTTTTCATAAGAAAGTAAGACACGCAGCTGTCAGTGGGACAAAACCAAATCACGTTTTGAGAAAAAACACCCAACCGCTTTTGTGTTAGGGACTTCTGGGCTGCCGTTGTTCCTGGCCTTGCCCAGGTCTCCTCTGTCCCTGCAACTTCTTGGCGGGCGTCTCAGCACCCCTGTCAGCCAGCACCAAGTGGTTCTGGTCTGTGGTGATTTGTGTCATGGGGGTAAGGTTTGTATGGTGGGGGCAGAGCAGTTTAAAGATATATCTTCCTCAAGTCAGGCACTGGACACCAGGTGCACTGCAGGGCTGTGTCACACACCAAGAAATGCTGGCAAAGGCTGGAGTGTAGGGGTTATAGACTAAGAAATCAGTATCCAGTTCCCTATTAAGTTGCACCAGCTGTACCAGTACTTGTCCCACACAATCCTGCAGTGCAGGATGACAGCAGCAGGATGCCCCACAGAGGGACAGGCCTGCCGCCACGCCTGGCACACTGAAGAGTTCTAAGAGCCAATTTAAGCACTGATGTCATTAAAGAGAAAGATCTTCACTCTTCTGTGATGTGTTTAGCTCAGCGGGGACTGATGGATTTCCAGACTGCTCCTTGCAAAACTCATCTAATTTCATCTCCATTGCCAATGTGACAGCCAGGTCAGGACTGCATGGATCACTGGAACACACAGCGGGGAGAAAGTCTGGGATTTTCCTGCCAGCAGGAGATCAGAAAGCAGCAACCTGTCAAATCCCATGGCTTTGAACACTGCCAGACTGGAAGGAGCCTGGCCTGACACTCTCCAGGCAGGTGGAAGCGGTTGGGGACGCACAGCATCTCCAGAGGCTTTGGAGCGGAGACGATCATCTTGTAAAAGCCAGAACCAGTGTGAAGCACTGGATGCCCCAGTGCCGTTTCCCAGCACCCAGAGCTCCGTGCCGTCCCGCACCAAAATAGAGCTGAGCTAGGGCAGATCTCACACACTGTAGGCACTCGTCCTGCATCATCAACCACTTCCACTTCCTCCTGGCATGACTGCAATCCGGCCTAAATGTCACAATTTCTATCCCGGCACAGCCAGAGAGCTGCAACTAGGACAGCAGACTTTCCCAACCTGCTAAATAATCCCCACAGTAAGTCAGGACAGGATAAGGCACCAAGGGAGGAGTACAGGGCTCGTCGGCTCTCCTAATCTCAGTCCTCACTACATTTAGGGAAAACTGCTGGCAAAGAACAGGGAGAGGAGGACAAGATGGAATGCACACATTGCCTACCTTGAAAAAAGTCAAGGACAGTCAGCATATCCACTTGTTTGCATCAGGGTCCCAGAGCAGGCTTAAGTTGCCGTGTTTCTCCAGCCAGGACAAACAGTCCTCAGTGTACGCATCCTTTGAAAGTCAGAGATGTTCGCAGCACACTCGTGATCACCAGAGCGTCCACTGGTCACAAGATTTTGGAGCCTTTCCCACATACTTCTCCCAGGGCAGCCTGCTGTGCCACCACCAAAACAAAGAACACCCAGCAGCGAGAGCCCACAAAACACGACTCAGTAGCTACAAGCATCCAAAGACAGGCAGGAGTCAGGCAAGCAAGGTCTCAGCCTGTTTTCTTTAAATGCAGAAACAGAAATACATTCAAAAGTTTTTGAACTACCATGCAAAGTGAAGTTGCTTTGTTAAAAAAGCTTTTTAAAAAGTCCCTTTTTGAAAAGTCCTTTTGTTTGGGAGCTGACGTGGAAAGAGGTTTCTTTTAAAAAACAAAAAACATACTTACGTACCACTTGCTTTCTTGCCAGGAAGGTGGTAGGGAAATCCCTTGTCACATGGATGTGATCAGGAACGCCCACAACTCTTCCCTAAAGATGTCCTCGTACAGACTTAGAGAGGGACCTGCACTACATGGCCTGCCTGCTGTGGCTCTCAGGGACCAGACTAGAAGCTTTTGTGCACAGAACAATTGGAAATGTAGCCGTGGTGTTTGAACAGCTCTTTGATTTTAGAGGTCAAAGAGGCTCTTCCCTGATGAGCAGGTGTGCCCCACAGCTCCTCTGGCTACCCTGAGAGGCAGGAGGGATGCGGGTGTGGGTAAATATGATTGGAATCAGTCTCTACTCTTTTATCCAGAGATATTTATCTCGCTGCAAGTTTGAAAATGAAGCTCCTGCATGCAGTACTGGAAGCCTCAGCTTTGCTTTGAGGTATATGGAAAGTTTTTACCCTTAAGAAATGCTGACTTGACTGGTTGTCACACAGCTGTCAGTGGCTCTCAGACACTGTGGTCCTCGGACACTGATTGCTCAGTGAACTATTTGGAAAAGAGCAAAGTGGGAGCTGCATAATGTGCTGTCAGCTCAGTGTTAATGTAATTGTCCTTTCCTTCTGGACGAAAGGCGTGGTTTAGCCCAGAGCTCAGAGGGTTGGAAGGGTGCTCTACCAAAGAGCAATGAATGAAATATTTCAATGATTCCTGCAATTGAGTAAATAAAATAGGAAAATGATCCAATTCTTCTTTTTGAAAGTGGTTAATAACTAGCAGTGGTAATACAAATGTAAAGAGCGTGGGGAAGTCCAGAAGGCTTCTGAAGCACATACTCCATTTCTCTGCACACTGCAAGTAAATTCACGTGTGAAATGGATCAAACATAAGGAGCCAACAGGGAGAATATAAACACTTTCCTGAATTTATGGAAGTTTAATCAGCTATATCCATAAAAATCAAACAGTTCCTGGTCCTTTCTTCCTCCCCTCCCATCCCATCCCCTAGACAGTCAGTGACCATGGTCCCCCCAGTGAAGGGGGACCTGTCTTCATCCTCATCCTCATCCTCATCCTCATCCTCATCCTCATCCTCATCCTCATCCTCATCCTCATCTTCATCCTCATCAGGCCCTAGCCCACCCGAGAATGAAGAGAGCACTTCCACCAAGCTTGAGTGGTGCTGCCCCATCTGTGATGATGATCAAGGAGACGTTTCCTACATGGTACCCTACCACCACCAGTTTTGCTTCCCCTGTGCAATACGTTGTGTAATGGTGAGGCCAAATTGCCCGTTCTGCAGGATGGTCAACAAGGCTCTCTTGTTATACCTGCAGTTGGATAATTTGCAGGATCATTTGGTGTTCAATATCGTGCACCTCATAGAGCCATCAGCTGAAGAACAAAAGGATGGGTGGAGGTCTGTGGGTCTGGTACCTGCAGCTCACATGGGTGGCTTCCCTCCTGATGTCTGGGTAGAATTTTTCAGCAGCCACCCCAATCAAATCCATCCCCTGCTGCCGTGGCCACGACAGGAGCTGGTGCTGCTCTTTCAGAACCGTTGGTGAGAGGTGTCCATGAGAGAAACCATCATTGTGAGCAACCTAATCCTATGGGGGCTGGACAAGGGGTGTTGGTGGGGGAGCTGCAGCCCTACCTGGAAGAACACACAGAGACGTTCACCCACCGGCTCACCACTGCTGTTTTGCATCTGTGTGGCAGTGAGATCCACTGGCACCAGGGCAAGGAGCATCCCCGCGCTGCAAGGGAGGAGGATGATGGCCCTGCAGCCAGCTCCAGCCCCACCAGTTCCCAGGAGAGCGATGCAACTGCCCAGCCAGGCTCCCATTGCTCTGAAGGTTGTGACGTGTGGTAGAAGCCAGCACATCAGAGACCACCATCTGTGGGAGTGACCAGCTGTGGAAAAGGTTGTGCCAGCACCCGGCAACTGGGGATCCACACCCCCATTCGGCACTTCTGTGTTCAGACCCAAGCACAGATGGGGCTGCATTCAGCGGGAGTGTCCACTCCAACAGAATGGGCATGGTGTTATTTTCTCACCACTGAAGTCCTGGCCAGATGCCTAGGCCAGGACCAACACATGTAGGTGCATTTATCTCCTGCCTATTTCCCCTGCAGAAGGTCGTGGACTTCTTCAGTCAACTGCAGGATCTTCTGCAGGTCCTGTGGGGCAGAAAGGCCTGAGCAGCCAGATGAAGACAATGCGGGCAGGCTGCAGTGTACCACGAATCTTCCATTTGCTTTTGTTAGTCAAACTGATGAATAAACAGTCAAAACTCTTTCATGCTTTACCACATGGTTCCCAGAATAAGTAATCCTCTTAAACGAGGATGTATTCATGCAGAGCTCTGGCATTTCAGAAGACTATCACTGTTTCCTGGGCTTCAGAGAAAATCTCTGAAATGCCCTCGTCTGGTGCATCCCTGCTGATTTTAGCAGACAGCTTGAGTACAGAAAGTTTGCAAAACTTTCATTTTGTGGTTGGATGCTAAGTGTCTCTTGATGTCTTTCTCACTTCCCTATCATTTTAGTGCCTCGGAAGAAGTATTTCATTATGAGAGGAGTGCATAAAGGGGGAGAAGAGGTTACTAGCAGAACGTCATGTGACCAGGACCGTTTCTCTCCTGCGGGACAGGGAGAAAATAGGAGGAAGGCTTGAAGACTCATGAATTGGAATTATGGCAGTTTATTAGGTGAGGCAAAAGCTGCATGGAGAAGGAAAACAGAGAAGGGATCTGCTCACTACTCCCAATCATTAGCATGCTCTCAAGGTTGTTTTAGCAACAAATCCAAAATGCAGCATCTTACAGACTGTTGTGAAGAAAAATAACTCTATCCCAGTCAGATCTTGTACAATCTCCACTTCTCGTTCCGTCTCATTTGCATCACGCTCAGCTTCTACTCAACACAACAGCTCCTTATCAGCCAAAACCCCCTTTCCCATCCTTTAACAGATGCACTTATATCCTTCCCTTATTTTACAGACCACCCTCATCAAATGCCCATGAGAGTCCAGTGACTTCATTTAGTCCATGGGCTGGGCTCCAGCTGTTTACAGTGGTCACTCAGGACAGGAGAGTTGGAGTGCTGTGTTGAGTTGTTGGGCTCCAAAGGCAGCTCAGCTTGGTTTACCACTGCACTTGTGAGGCTTGTCCTCCATTGGCTTGGCTGGCTCTTGCTCTAGTGCCCTCCACAGTTGTTGTAGTTTCAGTTTTTTCAGAGAGCTTTTCTCCCCTTGCCAACACGTGGGCTGGTGCAGGGTCCACGAGTTCTGGGGGAGCAGCGCCACTGGGGACACCCGGGGAAGAGGGTGTCGCTTCCCGGGCAGGCACTTCCTGTCACTCTCTGTCAGAAAGGAGAATGAGATCGGTTTGCGTGCAGTAGCTGAGGACTGATGAGGACAGCTGCCTACAGATCGTTACCCCCGCTCCACGCGCGCTGTGCCATTTTTCTTCGGGGGGAGGAGGGGGGGAGAGTCCGTGGAGCACCAACTGGATTTCTCTGTGGAGTTTCTGAACTTCCCTTCACTTTTCATCAATGCAGAACCAGCACTGTTTCAGCAGGCTGCACAGCAGGCATCTCCTTCTCCTGCCTCCTTCAGAACGGGTTGTCTCATTCCCCTGCCCAGGACCCCAGCTTGGACTCTCCTGTCTGGATAGAGCCCTCTTATCTGTGGTGGGATATGGCGATGGAGACCCCTTCCTTGAGATCCCAAAAGCAATCCCTGAGATGCTGGGATTTACCTAGTGGGACTAGTATATGTGAAAAAGGTATAATACAAGTGCCTGTTTTCAGAACCCAAGGAGACGGAGGGAAACGTCTGGGAGCCTGAGACTTTCCGTGGCCTGTTCTTGGCCACACCTGGGCATCACACTCAGTAAAGAGGGATAATACAGGATAAGCCATGGATAATCGTATGCTTTAAGTTCAAAATCTATTCCCCAGAATGACTGAAGAAACATTTATGGACAGTGGGAATCATATCAAAAGCAACAAAAGGATTCTAATTGGTTTAAATGGTGACTGGAGTAAACCTGGGCACCAGTATCTATCAAATCTCGATATCTCTGAGGATCCCATGTGCCAGGTCATCAAGCTGCATTGTGTTTGCTCGGGAATGCAAGTAGGGCTGAGCCAATTGGCAAAAAGCATTCCTGGTGTCTGGAAGAGGAGAGAGGGAAGCTCAGGAGTGTGGTTTGAATCTTTTCAGGGAGAAACGGGGCAGAAACTCTCAATGTGGGCAGGTTATCCTGCTCAAAACTGGGCTAAAACAGCCCAGAGGCATCAAGCCAGGGCTGGCTTCTGGCCAGGAGGGCTGAATCCCACCAGGAAGAGGGCTGAATTCTCAGCCCCTGGAAGGGAACAGCATCTGTACAGATCCAGTTTTTGGCCATTTTGAATACGGTGGCCACTCAGGTGTAGGTGTCACAGGCTTCCTCAAGCTGGGAGGAGCAGGACAGGTGGAGAATTGCCAGCCAGAAGGCTCAAATCCCAACTCTGGGTGGGAAATCTAAACGACATGTTTCCTAAAACCCCTTCTCTGAACCTCTGCACCCCCTCAGTGTCACAACCCTAAAGCCCCAAGGGCTCCCTGGCAACACCAAGGCATCTCTGAAGCATCTCACGCCCCTTCTCTGCTCCCCCTGCACTTCCCACCACTCCCCTGCATCCCCAAGCCCCTTCTCTGCGGCTCTGCACATTCTCTGGGCCTCTCCTTTACCCCAAAGTGCCCCAGAAGCCCCTCAAATCCTTTTTATGCCCCCCCTTGCACACATTCTAGTGCCACCCCTAAAACATCTTTCTGCCACTCCTCACCCCAAAGCACCCCCCAGGAGCCTCCAAAACCCCTTCTCTGCAACCTTCACCGCCCACTCTCAACACGCAAAGCACCCCAGATGCTACCCCCCTACCCCCGCTCTCTGCTTCCCCACCCCCACTCTCTGCCCCCCCCACCCCAAAGCCCTCCAGAAATGCCTCACATCCATTTACTGCTCCTCCTGCAAACACAACTCCTCTAAAAGCTCTTTATGCCCCTTCTCTAGCCTCCTGCTCCCCTATACCTCAGACCCCAGGAGCCCCCAATGCTTGTTCTCCCCCAAAACTGCACCCTCTCCTCAACCCCAACTCCTCCCAATGCCCCATTACACTCCTAATTTCCCTACCCTGCACAACCTTATCACCCTTCCTCAAAAGCCCCTCCCACCCCTCTCTGCCCTCTTTCACCCCCTCCGTGCCCTCCCTCAAGCCCTCCGCAAGCCCCTAAAACTCCTTCTCTGCACCCACAAAGTCCCCCATGACCTTTCTCTGTCCCTCTACATCCACCTCCCCCCAGTGCCTCCCCCCACATACCCTCAGGGCCTCCTCTCAACCCCAAAGAACCCAGAGCCCTCCAACACCCCTTCACCTCCCCCTGTACACCCCCTCTTCACCCCACCCACTCACCCGAAGACCCTCTCACCCCTTCTCTGAACTCTTGCACTCCCTCAGTACCCCCTCCTGCAACCCAAATCCTCCCAGAAGACCCCTACTCCCTTTCTCTGTCCCCTGGCACCCCTAGGTGCATAAACACACACCCCAGAAGACCCTCATACCCTTTCTCTCCCCCTTGCACACCTCAATGCTCCCTACTTGTATCCCCCTATCCCCCAAGCTTCCCAGGAACCCCTCACATCACTTCTCTGCTCCTCTGTACCCTCAAACCCCCCCAAGATCCCTCACACCCCTTCTCTGCCCCCTCTGCACCCCAGAGCCCCCCAGGAGCCCCCAATACCCCTTCCTCACGCACACTGCATGCTTTCCTCAACCCCAAAAAACAATCCAGTGTCCTCCTGCACTCACTCCTCCACCCCAAAACACCCCAGCGACCAGCACTCTTACCTGAAAGCCCCCCACGAGCCTCTCACGGTCCTTCTCTGCCCACCCTTTTTACTCTAAAGTCCCCCTGCAGCCCTTCGCAGTCCTTCTCTGCTCCCCCTACACACCCCAAGGCCCCCAGGAGCCCCTCATGCCCCTGCTTCTCTCCACAGCCCCCCTCACAGCCCTCCCCCTGACAGCCCCACCGAGCTCTTAGCCCAAGCCTGGCTGGGAGGGGCCTGGTGGTTGCGCTCACCCGTAGAGGGTGGCGCAGAAGGGCCGGGGGCCGTGCACCTTCATAGACTCATAGAATCTTCCAGTTGGAAAAGACCTTTGAGATCATCGACTCCAACCACACCCATTATCCACTAAACCATGTCCCTCAAAAACTCATCTACCTGTTTTTTTAACACCTCCAGGGGTGAGGTTTGGCCTCACCTGTGCCGAGTAAAGGGGCACAATCACTGTCCTGGTCCTGCTGGCCATGTTGTTTCTGATACAAGATGAGATGCCACTGGACCTCTTGGCCATCTGGGTCACTGCTGACTCATATTCAGCCGGCTGTCAACCAACACCACCAGGTTCTTCTCTGCAAGGCAGTTCTCCAGCCACTCTTCCCCAAGCCTGTAACGCTGCATGGGGTTGTTGGTATTGAACAGGACTGGACCCGACCCAGAGAGGGGCCCGGCTATCTAGCCAGTTTTTTACCCAGCAGAGGGTGTGCCTGTCCAGGCCAATGGCAGCCAGTTTCTCAAGCAGAATGCTGTGAGAAACGGTGTCAATGGCTTCATAAAGTCCAGGTACACCAGATCCACAGTCTTTCACTCGTCCATTAACCAGGTAACCCTGTCATAGAAGGAGATCAGGTTGGTCTGGCAGGACCTGTCTTTCAGAAACCCATGTTGACTGGGCCTGATCCCTTGGCTGTCCTGCACGTGCTGTGTGATAGCATTCACTATGATCTGCTTCACAACCTTCCCTGACACCGGGGTCAAACTAGCAGGCCTATAATTACCCAGATCATCTTTCCGACCCTTCTTGTAAATGGGAGTTACATTTGTCAATCTCCAGTTGAGTGGCACTTCCCCAGTCGGCCAGGACTGTTGATAGAGGAGGGAAAGGGGTTTGGTAAGGACCTCTGTCAGCTCCCTTAATATCCTTGCATGTATCCCATCTGGCCCCATAGACTCGTGGATGTCTAATTGGCCAAGTAAGTCTTTAACCAAGTCTTCTTGGAACACTGAGGGTTCGTCTTCACAGTCTTCTGGAGCCCAGAGAACATCTTACCTTCCTATTAAAGACCGAAGTAAAGAAGGCATTAAGCACCTCTGCCTTGTCCTCATCCTTTGTTACTATCATTCCCCTTGCATTCAGTAGAAGAGGGAGATTTTCCTTGGTCTTCCTGTTGTTGCTAATACACTTGAAGAAACATTTCTTGTTGTCTTTCACTGAACTGGTAAGATGGAACTCCAGTTGATCTTTAGCCCTTCTGATTTTTTGCCTACCTGATCTCACCTGCTCTTTGTAGACCTCCTGAGATGCCTGCCCCCTCTTCCAAAGCTCATATATTTTCCTCTTTTTCCTTAGACCAACACAGAGCTCTCTGTTAAGCCAAGCTCCGGATGGCCCCAGCAGTTCTCTCTACGTCAACCGACGGAAATCCAAGGTGTGGAACTACTACACCAAACTGGGAGATGCCTACGTGGAATACAACATCTGGAAGAAGCAGCTCTCCTTCCACAACAGCACCACCACCATGCGGGAACACCTGGTCCAGAAGCACAGCATCTGTGACACCCTGCTCTCCCAACTCAAGGACGATACGGCTTTTGAATCTGACTACACAGCTCCAGAAAGTGCCCTGAAACACTACCGGCAGATGACACCAGAGAACCACTTGGAGCTGAGGTGTCATCCTGGAGCTGGTGCTGGAGATGATCTTCCACAATTTGCACCTTCTGTCCACGGTGGAGGAGAAAGGATTTAGGCTCCACTTGGGATTCCTGGAGCTGAGGTTTTCCCTCTCAGCTCCCACTCAGCTCCGGTACAACATGTTCAAGCAGCGCCTGGGGTGCTATCTGCAGATGATGCAGACCACCACATTCTCTGTGGAATTCTGGGAATCTCAGCTTGGCCAGACCTACTTGAACATAATGACCAATGTCATTGATGGGGAACGGCGGTGGGCGTGATGCAACTTGGAGACGCAACAAGCACACAAAGACGAAGCAAAGAGCAGTTTAGCAGAGAAGCTCTATGCCATCCTCTCTCAATTCGGCTTATCCAGTAAATCCATCTTCTGTGTTGTGCGGGACAGCCCATGGAGCACAGCAACTGAATGACACATACAGCTGGAGGAGCCTTTGCTGCGCCGCTCAGAGCCTTCATTGCTGCGTCCAGGCTGGGCTGGAAGTGGAGCAGATCCAGGAAGCCTTGACCATCACGCGCGGGATTGTCTAGTACTTCCAGCAGGACTCAAAATCCTCCGGCTCCTTGAAGAACAAGCTGGAAACCAATCAGAAAATCCAAGCTGAAGATGGTGATGGACACGGCATCCTGCTGGATAACCACCATGGAGATGTGCGAGAGCCTGCTGGACTTGAAGTAGGCTATCTTGTCCATTCTGGAGGAGCATCCCAACGGTGCAACAGGCATCCAGAACTTGGTGGATCACCAGTGGAAGCTCCTGCAGGACCTGATCCCAGTACTGAAGACCAACAGGATTGCCACGTCCTTCCTGCAGGACGAGCAGAACATATCTGTCTCTTCCCTGATGCCTTGCATCCATGGGATCATTGCAGCCATTGGACAGCAGATGGAAGAGGCCAGCGCCATCATCAAGACAGTGGTGGACAGGATCCAGTTTGTGCTTGCAGAGCACTGGGGGCTCTCAGAGGATGAGAAAATGCTGGGAAATGTGCCAGTCATCGCCTTGCTCTTCGAGGAGCTGCAGTTTCTCCGCCCTGGCCTATGGAGCGAGCTGCACGAATGCATCAAGACAATGCTGCCTCAGGTTTTTAACCCTCCATCCGCATTCACGGCTCCATTTTGGATGCCGAGCTTGGATTCCAAAGTGGAGGGCAGGGATGCAGGTGGCTACAAAGAGAGAAGATCCAGTACAGCCTCCCAGAGCATCCACAACATCCTTCTGGAGAAAGATACAGCAGAGAACATGCCAGAGATCCACCAGCAACTGGAAAATTACATTGTGGAGCTGCTCTGCAAGTGGAGCATGGATCCTTTGGCCTGGTGGAAGAGCAGTGAACGGTGATTCCTGGACATGGGGCGGCTCAGCCGGCAGTATCTTGCCATTCCTGCCACTGCTGTGCTGCCATGCCAAGCCTTCACAGCTGGGGAAAGCATCCTGGAGCATCGCTGAGCTGTCCTGGCCCCGGGAAATCTGGATCAAGTCCTTTCCCTGCATCAAAATTTATAGAGTCAATGAGAAGCGGGAATGAGGGTCAGAATCTGCTTTGATGCTGGTTTGGGGTAAAACGGGATGGATTCCAGAACCTTCTGGTTGCAAATGGGTCTCGAAGTTACAAATTTCCAGTGTCTCCCATGTGCTGTCCTTCTCTGTGTTCAGAATTCCCTGTGTTAAGTATTTTTGAGGTACGCCGGAAACAGAAAGATGATGTCCTCAATATTGTTATGATTTTCTTCTTTTTTCGGCTGCCTTTAGTGATTTTCTCTGGCTCTGCAACACAGGGATCACCCAAAATACAAACCCGATCTGTCTGAAAACATTTTCCAATGTTTTAAGAAAACCATATGCATTTTTATTTTCTGTTTTTTTCTATTCTGGGAGCTGAGAACTCTTTTCTTCAAAGCGGGTTGGAGCCTCTTGCAGGGCTGGGCATGCTTCTTGCTAGGATCTGGTTACCTTCCTCTTTTGGATGCGCCGGGACATCCTACAGGGCTGGTGAGTATCCTTGGGGCGAGAAACCCTCCTCCTCGGGACGCGATGGGACCTCTTGCAGGGCTGAGGACAGTCTTGGGGAATGGGGGCACGCCGGGGCCTCCCAGGCAAGTTGTCCCTGTCCTGGTTGGGAGCTGAGGAGTGGCATCCCTGACCAGAGGGACCTGCTGCCGCTGCTGCCTCCCGTGACTCCTCCTGCAGCTCCTCCTGCTCTTCAGGGACAGACATGATTTGGGGACAGATATGATCGCTGTGGAGGTTGGCCTCTGATATGTGTGGCTGCTCCTCGATGTCGGAGCCTGCAGAACTACTGGAAGAGTCCAGGTGATGTTCAGGATTCCCCCCTCGGGTGCTGGAGCTGGCCACTGGGCTGTCCCCCTCCTCCAGGGCAGCACTGGAGTACAACAGCCTACAAGCCTCGTCACTGCACTGCCACGCAATGATCCTGGTGAGGCCATGGACCAGCTCTTGTGTGTGTGGCTGGAGGATGGGCTGCAGCGTCTGGACCAGGGCCTCCTCATCTGGACCGTGGATGCAGAGGGCATGCAGGATGCTGCTTTCTACACTCCCTGCTGTCCACCACTTAGCCCCATGTATTGCCTGCAGCTGCTGGCGCAGCCAGGGAAGCACAGGATCCAGGAGATGCTGATGTCTTTGGAAGAGTTCTGCCCAGATCTGAAGCAGTAGGTGGTTCACAGATCCTGGCTGCAGAGCCCCCTCCTCAGCTTGGGACAGTGTCTCCTGCAGAGAGGATGGAGGGAACGCCATGACGCCCTGGGGGCTGGTTTTAGCTGGGCGGCTGGGAAACCAGCCTTCCTGGATGCTGGCACCTGGTAAGTCTTCAGAGACTGGGGTCTCAAACTCTGCAAGGTCATCTTCCACTTGCAGAATGAACCCGACACCCTCTAAGGGTCCTGCGCAGACTGGGCATGCTGACTTCAGCCGTGCCCAGAGCTGGATGCAGCCCAGGCAGAACTGGTGTTGGCAAGGCTTCACAAAGCCAATGCTCTTCCAGGTATTGACACAGATGGGGCATGTCCACTGTGCCTGTGAGGACATGTTTCACTCTGCTATGGGCTGGGGTGAGCTGAGGAGGAGGAGCTGCTCCTTCTTGCAGACGTCAGCACTGCCAAAAGCTATTGTACGCTGTCAAATGGAGAGAGGTCGTTGGTACTCGCTGTCCTGGGGAGGGTGGGGGCGGAAGAAGTGTCCAGGCCCCTCAAGAAGAACACCCTCCCGTCTCCCTTCACAGCTCACCTCCGCTGCTGCTGCTGCTGTGCGTCTTGCGGTTCCTGTCTGCCTGAATGGGGCTGGGCCAGGAAAACACAGGGAATGGCTCTGGAAACAGCCTCCAAAGCACAACCGAGCACCAGGAGATGCCTGGCTCGACCGTCCACAACTCGTGGGCACGCTCGGCAGGAGTCCAGGCACGAGTCAGGCTGAGCCAGGCTCGGGCAGTTCCTGAAGACAAGCAGGAAGGCCCGTGAAGTCACAGTTCATTGCTCATGATGTCACAGTGCACCACCAGGGGATGTCTAACTCCACCGCACGGAAGGTGTTCTTACAGGCCATCCACTACGTGGCACTGATGCCATTGCTCACGTATCTGGTGCTTCTGCAGTGCTACTCTCCACTCCATTTCCTCACCTGTGTCTTCTTCTTGCCATAAGTGTTTCGTGTCAGTCACCAAGACCTGTGTTGTGCCTTCTCTGCAGTCCCCTCAGATGCCCTTTTACTTCACTTCCTCCACTCCAGTATCCTACAAAGATTAAGTAACTTGGTCCTAGCTGCCTTTTCCCAACTTGGCTACATGTGGTCCCCAATCTGTCATTTGAGGCATCATTCCTTAGGTAACATCAAGCAGGTAAAAACAGGGACAGATATTGTGACACTGGTTTTCATCTCCTTGCAAGGCTCCACCTCCCAGTATGTCTCTGGTGCCCCCCTCCACTTCCACCTGTGCATTTTGGCCATCTTTTGGGAACTCCCCTTCACCAGTTCTGAACTCCAGCCATCCCTCCCAGCACTGTCTGAGCTTTTTCCTGGTTTCCCGCACGACCATGTGCAGCGGTTTCTGATGTTCAACACCAGTCCGATCTGAAACCGAGTCATTTGGCTGCAGCCGTAACTCCATTAACTGAGACCTCATGGTCTGACTGCAAACGAGCTGTCCCATCCTTAAAGCTCTGGTGAAAAAAGCCCGTCCTACAAAGTGTAGCAGGGAAAAGAGGGAGTGCCCTCATAGTAGTAAATGTCCAACCCTGAGGGTTCATTTGTGATGGATTGGCATGGCCTAAAGTTACAGATAACATTGCGTTAGCTAATCCCTCAGGAAATACTTCTTCTTTATGGCTGGATGAAGTGAAATCAAAAACAAATATGAAAAAGCTTGGAATTCCTCTGGTTATTCCTTTTTTCATAAGAAAGTAAGACACGCAGCTGTCAGTGGGACAAAACCAAATCACGTTTTGAGAAAAAACACCCAACCGCTTTTGTGTTAGGGACTTCTGGGCTGCCGTTGTTCCTGGCCTTGCCCAGGTCTCCTCTGTCCCTGCAACTTCTTGGCGGGCGTCTCAGCACCCCTGTCAGCCAGCACCAAGTGGTTCTGGTCTGTGGTGATTTGTGTCATGGGGGTAAGGTTTGTATGGTGGGGGCAGAGCAGTTTAAAGATATATCTTCCTCAAGTCAGGCACTGGACACCAGGTGCACTGCAGGGCTGTGTCACACACCAAGAAATGCTGGCAAAGGCTGGAGTGTAGGGGTTATAGACTAAGAAATCAGTATCCAGTTCCCTATTAAGTTGCACCAGCTGTACCAGCACTTGTCCCACACAATCCTGCAGTGCAGGATGACAGCAGCAGGATGCCCCACAGAGGGACAGGCCTGCCGCCACGCCTGGCACACTGAAGAGTTCTAAGAGCCAATTTAAGCACTGATGTCATTAAAGAGAAAGATCTTCACTCTTCTGTGATGTGTTTAGCTCAGCGGGGACTGATGGATTTCCAGACTGCTCCTTGCAAAACTCATCTAATTTCATCTCCATTGCCAATGTGACAGCCAGGTCAGGACTGCATGGATCACTGGAACACACAGCGGGGAGAAAGTCTGGGATTTTCCTGCCAGCAGGAGATCAGAAAGCAGCAACCTGTCAAATCCCATGGCTTTGAACACTGCCAGACTGGAAGGAGCCTGGCCTGACACTCTCCAGGCAGGTGGAAGCGGTTGGGGACGCACAGCATCTCCAGAGGCTTTGGAGCGGAGACGATCATCTTGTAAAAGCCAGAACCAGTGTGAAGCACTGGATGCCCCAGTGCCGTTTCCCAGCACCCAGAGCTCCGTGCCGTCCCGCACCAAAATAGAGCTGAGCTAGGGCAGATCTCACACACTGTAGGCACTCGTCCTGCATCATCAACCACTTCCACTTCCTCCTGGCATGACTGCAATCCGGCCTAAATGTCACACTTTCTATCCCGGCACAGCCAGAGAGCTGCAACTAGGACAGCAGACTTTCCCAACCTGCTAAATAATCCCCACAGTAAGTCAGGACAGGATAAGGCACCAAGGGAGGAGTACAGGGCTCGTCGGCTCTCCTAATCTCAGTCCTCACTACATTTAGGGAAAACTGCTGGCAAAGAACAGGGAGAGGAGGACAAGATGGAATGCACACATTGCCTACCTTGAAAAAAGTCAAGGACAGTCAGCATATCCACTTGTTTGCATCAGGGTCCCAGAGCAGGCTTAAGTTGCCGTGTTTCTCCAGCCAGGACAAACAGTCCTCAGTGTACGCATCCTTTGAAAGTCAGAGATGTTCGCAGCACACTCGTGATCACCAGAGCGTCCACTGGTCACAAGATTTTGGAGCCTTTCCCACATACTTCTCCCAGGGCAGCCTGCTGTGCCACCACCAAAACAAAGAACACCCAGCAGCGAGAGCCCACAAAACACGACTCAGTAGCTACAAGCATCCAAAGACAGGCAGGAGTCAGGCAAGCAAGGTCTCAGCCTGTTTTCTTTAAATGCAGAAACAGAAATACATTCAAAAGTTTTTGAACTACCATGCAAAGTGAAGTTGCTTTGTTAAAAAAGCTTTTTAAAAAGTCCCTTTTTGAAAAGTCCTTTTGTTTGGGAGCTGACGTGGAAAGAGGTTTCTTTTAAAAAACAAAAAACATACTTACGTACCACTTGCTTTCTTGCCAGGAAGGTGGTAGGGAAATCCCTTGTCACATGGATGTGATCAGGAACGCCCACAACTCTTCCCTAAAGATGTCCTCGTACAGACTTAGAGAGGGACCTGCACTACATGGCCTGCCTGCTGTGGCTCTCAGGGACCAGACTAGAAGCTTTTGTGCACAGAACAATTGGAAATGTAGCCGTGGTGTTTGAACAGCTCTTTGATTTTAGAGGTCAAAGAGGCTCTTCCCTGATGAGCAGGTGTGCCCCACAGCTCCTCTGGCTACCCTGAGAGGCAGGAGGGATGCGGGTGTGGGTAAATATGATTGGAATCAGTCTCTACTCTTTTATCCAGAGATATTTATCTCGCTGTGAGTTTGAAAATGAAGCTCCTGCATGCAGTACTGGAAGCCTCAGCTTTGCTTTGAGGTATATGGAAAGTTTTTACCCTTAAGAAATGCTGACTTGACTGGTTGTCACACAGCTGTCAGTGGCTCTCAGACACTGTGGTCCTCGGACACTGATTGCTCAGTGAACTATTTGGAAAAGAGCAAAGTGGGAGCTGCATAATGTGCTGTCAGCTCAGTGTTAATGTAATTGTCCTTTCCTTCTGGACGAAAGGCGTGGTTTAGCCCAGAGCTCAGAGGGTTGGAAGGGTGCTCTACCAAAGAGCAATGAATGAAATATTTCAATGATTCCTGCAATTGAGTAAATAAAATAGGAAAATGATCCAATTCTTCTTTTTGAAAGTGGTTAATAACTAGCAGTGGTAATACAAATGTAAAGAGCGTGGGGAAGTCCAGAAGGCTTCTGAAGCACATACTCCATTTCTCTGCACACTGCAAGTAAATTCACGTGTGAAATGGATCAAACATAAGGAGCCAACAGGGAGAATATAAACACTTTCCTGAATTTATGGAAGTTTAATCAGCTATATCCATAAAAATCAAACAGTTCCTGGTCCTTTCTTCCTCCCCTCCCATCCCATCCCCTAGACAGTCAGTGACCATGGTCCCCCCAGTGAAGGGGGACCTGTCTTCATCCTCATCCTCATCCTCATCCTCATCCTCATCCTCATCTTCATTCTCATCTTCATCCTCATCAGGCCCTAGCCCACCCGAGAATGAAGAGAGCACTTCCACCAAGCTTGAGTGGTGCTGCCCCATCTGTGATGATGATCAAGGAGACGTTTCCTACATGGTACCCTACCACCACCAGTTTTGCTTCCCCTGTGCAATACGTTGTGTAATGGTGAGGCCAAATTGCCCGTTCTGCAGAATGGTCAACAAGGCTCTCTTGTTATACCTGCAGTTGGATAATTTGCAGGATCATTTGGTGTTCAATATCGTGCACCTCATAGAGCCATCAGCTGAAGAACAAAAGGATGGGTGGAGGTCTGTGGGTCTGGTACCTGCAGCTCACATGGGTGGCTTCCCTCCTGATGTCTGGGTAGAATTTTTCAGCAGCCACCCCAATCAAATCCATCCCCTGCTGCCGTGGCCACGACAGGAGCTGGTGCTGCTCTTTCAGAACCGTTGGTGAGAGGTGTCCATGAGAGAAACCATCATTGTGAGCAACCTAATCCTATGGGGGCTGGACAAGGGGTGTTGGTGGGGGAGCTGCAGCCCTACCTGGAAGAACACACAGAGACGTTCACCCACCGGCTCACCACTGCTGTTTTGCATCTGTGTGGCAGTGAGATCCACTGGCACCAGGGCAAGGAGCATCCCCGCGCTGCAAGGGAGGAGGATGATGGCCCTGCAGCCAGCTCCAGCCCCACCAGTTCCCAGGAGAGCGATGCAACTGCCCAGCCAGGCTCCCATTGCTCTGAAGGTTGTGACGTGTGGTAGAAGCCAGCACATCAGAGACCACCATCTGTGGGAGTGACCAGCTGTGGAAAAGGTTGTGCCAGCACCCGGCAACTGGGGATCCACACCCCCATTCGGCACTTCTGTGTTCAGACCCAAGCACAGATGGGGCTGCATTCAGCGGGAGTGTCCACTCCAACAGAATGGGCATGGTGTTATTTTCTCACCACTGAAGTCCTGGCCAGATGCCTAGGCCAGGACCAACACATGTAGGTGCATTTATCTCCTGCCTATTTCCCCTGCAGAAGGTCGTGGACTTCTTCAGTCAACTGCAGGATCTTCTGCAGGTCCTGTGGGGCAGAAAGGCCTGAGCAGCCAGATGAAGACAATGCGGGCAGGCTGCAGTGTACCACGAATCTTCCATTTGCTTTTGTTAGTCAAACTGATGAATAAACAGTCAAAACTCTTTCATGCTTTACCACATGGTTCCCAGAATAAGTAATCCTCTTAAACGAGGATGTATTCATGCAGAGCTCTGGCATTTCAGAAGACTATCACTGTTTCCTGGGCTTCAGAGAAAATCTCTGAAATGCCCTCGTCTGGTGCATCCCTGCTGATTTTAGCAGACAGCTTGAGTACAGAAAGTTTGCAAAACTTTCATTTTGTGGTTGGATGCTAAGTGTCTCTTGATGTCTTCCTCACTTCCCTATCATTTTAGTGCCTTGGAAGAAGTATTTCATTATGAGAGGAGTGCATAAAGGGGGAGAAGAGGTTACTAGCAGAACGTCATGTGACCAGGACCGTTTCTCTCCTGCGGGACAGGGAGAAAATAGAAGGAAGGCTTGAAGACTCATGAATTGGAATTATGGCAGTTTATTAGGTGAGGCAAAAGCTGCATGGAGAAGGAAAACAGAGAAGGGATCTGCTCACTACTCCCAATCATTAGCATGCTCTCAAGGTTGTTTTAGCAACAAATCCAAAATGCAGCATCTTACAGACTGTTGTGAAGAAAAATAACTCTATCCCAGTCAGATCTTGTACAATCTCCACTTCTCGTTCCGTCTCATTTGCATCACGCTCAGCTTCTACTCAACACAACAGCTCCTTATCAGCCAAAATCCCCTTTCCCATCCTTTAACAGATGCACTTATATCCTTCCCTTATTTTACAGACCACCCTCATCAAATGCCCATGAGAGTCCAGTGACTTCATTTAGTCCATGGGCTGGGCTCCAGCTGTTTACAGTGGTCACTCAGGACAGGAGAGTTGGAGTGCTGTGTTGAGTTGTTGGGCTCCAAAGGCAGCTCAGCTTGGTTTACCACTGCACTTGTGAGGCTTGTCCTCCATTGGCTTGGCTGGCTCTTGCTCTAGTGCCCTCCACAGTTGTTGTAGTTTCAGGTTTTTCAGAGAGCTTTTCTCCCCTTGCCAACACGTGGGCTGGTGCAGGGTCCACGAGTTCTGGGGGAGCAGCGCCACTGGGGACACCCGGGGAAGAGGGTGTCGCTTCCCGGGCAGGCACTTCCTGTCACTCTCTGTCAGAAAGGAGAATGAGATCGGTTTGCGTGCAGTAGCTGAGGACTGATGAGGACAGCTGCCTACAGATCGTTACCCCCGCTCCACGCGCGCTGTGCCATTTTTCTTTGGGGGGGGGAGGGGGGGGAGAGTCCGTGGAGCACCAACTGGATTTCTCTGTGGAGTTTCTGAACTTCCCTTCACTTTTCATCAATGCAGAACCAGCACTGTTTCAGCAGGCTGCACAGCAGGCATCTCCTTCTCCTGCCTCCTTCAGAACGGGTTGTCTAATTCCCCTGCCCAGGACCCCAGCTTGGACTCTCCTGTCTGGATAGAGCCCTCTTATCTGTGGTGGGATATGGTGATGGAGACCCCTTCCTTGAGATCCCAAAAGCAATCCCTGAGATGCTGGGATTTAGCTAGTGGGACTAGTATATGTGAAAAAGGTATAATACAAGTGCCTGTTTTCAGAACCCAAGGAGACGGAGGGAAACGTCTGGGAGCCTGAGACTTTCCGTGGCCTGTTCTTGGCCACACCTGGGCATCACACTCAGTAAAGAGGGATAATACAGGATAAGCCATGGATAATCGTATGCTTTAAGTTCAAAATCTATTCCCCAGAATGACTGAAGAAACATTTATGGACAGTGGGAATCATATCAAAGGCAACAAAAGGATTCTAATTGGTTTAAATGGTGACCGGAGTAAACCTGGGCACCAGTATCTATCAAATCTCGATATCTCTTAGGATCCCATGTGCCAGGTCATCGAACCCACACAGCCCAGTAAACCCAATTATCTTCTTGGTCCCTCTCCTTCTCCTGGCAGAAGGCAGGGCCCCTCTGTTTTTCTTGATTAGAGCAATCATCGGCGGACTTTTACTTTGGTTTCTTGGAGGCTTTTTTGTCATCAGGGACGAGGATCTCCATCTTCTTGCCTTTTGGCAATTGCATTTTCTTGTCTAAAAATTCTACATCAATCATGTAGACAACTTTCTTGTCAGTGTCATTCTGTTACAGCTCCTTCACTCTAGCTTCAATCTTGTATGTGGGTTCACAACTCCACTACTTCATGTTCTCTCCTTTGCTGCATAGGTATGCCCATAGTTGGCTATGTGACTGATGCTTAGGGTTTTCTTTCCCCCTGAATGGGAATGATGAAGATCATGAACGAGGCTGAGACTGAGATTGAGGTTTAGGTTGAAGTCATTTTGTCATCTTGATCGTTCCATTGGCTTTTCTCTGTAATCTCTATAATATCTGTCATCTTGGTCTCTAGGATAGTCCTCATATTTGGAGTTTTCATAAATTTACTCTCTTCTTTCCCTATTGTAGGTAGGTAGGTATAGGGAATCGGAGGAGTCCTCCAGACATTCTGCTATGCACCTTATCCAACAACACATGGCTTCCACGCTTGGTTCACCCATCCTTGGAACATATGCAGTTATAAAGAAGTAGGTATATGGTTTAGGGGCACCTTTAAGTACCTTTTTCCACATAGGCTGCGTGCAGAGAACACCCTCTGCTTCTAGGAGGTCATAATGGTCTGGATCAGAATAGGTGATCTCCAACATGGCTAATTTCTGTAGGTGTTGGATGCCTTCTTCCGCAGTATTCCACCTTCTTGGAGAGCTCGACACATATTCCTTCAATGGGTATCTCACCCTCACAGCGTGGGGGATTCAGATCCAAAGCCGGAACACCATTCTCCCCCTTGCCATTTCTTGTTCTATTACAGGATCTCGGGCAAGAGATCCCAATTGTTGTGCTTCATGACCTTCAATCACGTGACTAATAGCTCCATTGTCCCAGCATCGCACCTGCCAGATGAGGATTTGTTCACCAGGCAAACGACTGTAGTCTGCTTGTAAATCTCAAAGACCTCTTGGGGTCAGTGATTGTGTATTTTCACTTTCTTGCATTATTTCTTGTCCATCGCTCCCGCGTTGAATCTTTTCCACTTCTCTTTGTACTCTTCGACTCCCACCTCCTCTCTGTATCTCTCACATGGATGTGGAGACCGAGCCTGCTGTGGAGACGGAGCGTGCTGTGGAGATGGACTTCTACGTCGTTCACTCCATGGAGATGGACTTCTGCGTCGTTCACCATACCTAGTAGTCTTTTGGGTGCTGAGATAAAGGCCTCAACCAATCGTCAGGTAACAATAATTCTCTCTCAGGTTGAATGGAATGATTTGCCCCTTCTTTGCATCTTCTGAAATACTAAATGTATAGTCAGGATATAAATCATCTGGTGACAGTATACCACAGGCTGGTCGTACTGTTGCCTTCTTTTCTCTTGATACCAGTCTACTTTCCTTTGGATGCACCCCTGGTTCTTTTGGGCATGCCCCCTCTCTTGCAACTGTCTCTTCCTCTGTCACAGCCACTTCTTCCTCGCTCACAGCCGCTCCTTTGTCCGCTACTGCCTGTGTGGATGGGATAGGTCCTTCTGGTCTTTCTTCTTCTCTTTCTTCTTCTTCTTCCATGCGTTCCAGTTGCGGAGGTGGGTCTGTAAGTTTTACGGTCTCCCTCACCAACACCTTCTTTTTCTTTATAGGAGTAACAACGACTTTCCTGGTTTTAACTTGAGTCCCAGTTCTAGTAGACTTTAGTAGAGACGGCTTTAACTTCAAGTTGTGTTTAGCCCCCAGTTTCACAGGTGGGCACAATAGCGAGATCACTAGTTTCAGGTGGCATGGTTTTGGTTTCTGTCTCAACCTTATCCTGAGAGTGATCGACAGCAGCTCGATGAGCATTAACCAAGCCCCAGAACAAAGCATAGAATTGCATGTTTGGGTCGTCACATGAAAGACAGCTTTCCCTTAAACAACATGTCATCTCATACATATCGAACACTTGTTCTGGCATAAAGTCCCAAGTAATAGGAGGCATCACGCATTCTACCAGGTTACCAAAATCCAACCATGCTCCCTGCCACCCAAAGACTGGCCATTGCAAGTTCCTTCCCAAAACTCCAGCAATTTCTTTCAAAGTTCAGCCTTTCTTACAACAGAACAAATGCACAACCGCCTTTCCAATTTTAAATAGTATTTTTGCTGCCTTCACCACTAGTATCGTTTTTGCTAAACAATTTAGGTATTGGTTAGAGCTGACTTTAGGAGCCTTTGCTACCAAACCTTGAATGGCAACATTACGGAGACTGTATATTAAGCCATCAATGTCAAAATTAAGGAATGGAAGCCATTCGTTCCATCCATCTGAACGGTTGCTTGTCTTCAACAGGATATTCTGGGACAAGCACAAAACCATCTAGAGTAATGAAAAAAGTAGTAAAAAGGCCATCGTTATTATTTTTCCTCAGGTTGTTCCTAAACAAACTCTTATTTTATAAACAAAGTTTTCCTGGCTGTTTTCCTGGTACTCTAGCGGCGTTCGTGGACACTGTTCTCAAAACAAACCAAGGTTAATCATCCTCTGCTACCAAAATCTGAGCCTGTTTGAGGTAGCTTTCCCAAGCTCTCCAACGCTCAGTCCAAGCCTCTCTCCCAAAGCCTCCTTCCTTTCAAAGGAAAAAGAAAAACTATAGAAGAATATCGGAGAGCCCCTCGAGTCACAGACGTATCCTCACAGAGGTAGAGTCTATGCCCATTTTATTGTGCTTCCACACGTTACTTTATACTCACAATCTGTGTTCACACGCTACAAATGCACATATAATTGGCCACTACATGCTGTCCATTTGGTATATCCTCTATCTTAATTGGTTATAAGATTCTGTCCACGCGCTGTCACCTGATACCCTGCAGTCCCCCCTTCTTTTGCAGCTAAAACCCCTGTTTCACATTCTCTTTCTTATCTATCAGCTAACATTCCATTTTCTCATAACATGCCAAGGTCACTGGATCTTTGTCGTACGGCAAGTAGGTAGGGTTGTGCATACAGGCCTCAAGGATCACAGAGTGCCCTGATTCTTCTAAAAGATTTTCTACAATTCCCCCCTTTTCTTTGTGCACAACTCAAGCCATATGAACAATTCCTTCTGAATCTTTTCACAAGACAGCATACAACTTATTAAAATCACGACTACTAAAATAATTATTAAAATATGTATTCCTTCGATCAGGTGTGGTTTTAGCTAGCCTGTAATGCCACGTTGAGAAAATCCATTTCCAAGAACATCATCCATTTCCTTTAATTTGTGTCAACTGGGTCCACATTGTAAAGCGATCAATCTTGACTTCTTGGCTTGTTTAACTTGCTGAATGGCACACTTTAAGGACCAAATTGCTTGAGCTTGGCGAAAAGCCCTTCCCGATTCAACATGATGGAAATGTGCTTGTGGCTGATTATAGATGATACCTGCTGGTATATGAAAATCCTCAAAATTCTGGTGATAATGTGCAGCACAAAGACTACCTTCAGTTGCTACTACGTGACTATTTCTTATCAACCTGTTGCTACAAGCTCCACACTCTAATTAAAGATTCAAAGCACAATTACAACTGCGATCACGATTAACGGCTATAACAGAATTCAATTCTCAAGCCCACCCCCGGTCCTTGTCGGTCAAGTATGTTCGCAACTATATACCATGGGCGAAGCTTCTTGCTTGGTTTGTTAATTTCTGTTTGAAGTTGTTGAAGTAGAATGTTTATTACTCTTCGCTGTCGCTCTTGTGTGTTCGTTTCACCGACTCGACCGCTGGGCATGTCCGTTTACTGGAAATCCCTAAGGGACCTTGATGTGTGGAAACACAACTATAACCACGACCAGTAAATAGCAACGGGCTCGACCCTTTCCATAATCCTGTCTTGGGGTTCTTATAACGCAATTGTATTTCAGGCGTGGTCTGCATTTTTACACCACTGTTATGAATTATTACAGGTACTTGCTCTAAGCCTGCAACCAAGCTAAGATAATTAAGCACAAAAAGCACTTTACCCAACCTTATTTGCGGATCTAATTCTTTTGCATCTTTCTGCTTTGCAAGGTATTCCTTAATTGCTCTATGTGCTCGTTCTACCGTTGCTTGCCCTGCAGACAAATGCGGAATACCTGTTACATGCTTAACGCCCCATGTTTGCAAAAAATTTCTCTACTCTCCCTCTCTATAACATGATGCTGCCACTCATTCTTTTCCTTCCATACACAGGCAGCACGCTTGGATCTTTTTCCTGCGTCTGTAAAAACTGACCCTGTAGAGGTTGTTGAACAACTTTAGGTCTTTGAATCCAATGTTGTCGTAAAATAAAGCCTAATCTTCTATCCACTGGTACTTTGTTGTGTAATGTAGCTTCAAATCCCAATAAGGATATCTGTAAAGTCTCAGAATTTTGTAACATCCACTCTAAGTCTTCTAATTTAATGGGCAAACTTATCCGATCTGGCTCACTGCCACTAACATCTTTGCATCTCTGGTGACCCTTTTTTATCAAATGGCTGATTACTTCCGCTCTTTGCCATATACTCTTAGGTGCTGTAAAAGGTGGAAACAACCATTCCAGGGTTGCTACTTGATTTTGAGTTCTGGCAATAGGTGACAACAAAATGTCAACTGACTCCCCCCCTTTTCCTTCTGCCAAGGAGAACATTGTAGTAGTAACGGAAAGGGATACAATTAGTCATTGTAAATTACCACACCTAAAGGTATGTGGGGGTTTTGGGGTTTTTTTTTCTGTTTTTTTTCTCTCTTTTTTTTTTTCTTTTAGAGTCAGCATCGCTAATTATCCCTGGTAGCACAATTAGTCCTGTTACACTAGCAGATGATCTCCCTAACAAAAGAGCTCCTATTAAGCTTCTTCTATCAAAGATAGGCCCAGTTACACCAGTGGTATTTTATGTACGGATGTGGTTGTTAATGTCTACTGCTGTTGCCAAATAGATTCCCAGGCTTCCCCTTGTGGCTGGTGGAGGGGGCCGCTGGACAGTACTGGGGGTCCTACCACTTGTGTCATTGCGCGGGGTCTCTTCGCGCTTTGATTCGTGTCTTTTGCTATCCCACACATTTCAGTAGCAGATTTATTTTTTTGGCAATGATCACACCACACAGTAGCAGAACAATTTCTCCTGTGGTGGCCCCGTTTTCCACATTTGTAACAAATTCCCGTGACAGGCTTATCACTAGATGTCATTTTTGATCCTATCTTTTGTACTGCAGCAGCCAACAGATTAGTCGTTGGTGCCATTGCTGATGATACAGCTCGAGCAATTAATTTTCCTTGGGCACTATTTTGCACCTGATTTGCTAATTCAATCATATCACCAACTCCGGCTCCCTTAGGCAATGTAGCTAGTATAGATTTTGGTTTTGCATTTCCGTTTTCAAAGGCTAACAGTTGAAACATTGTTTGTTTGGCATCCTCGTTCATGTCAGACTGAGCTGTAAGAGTTGCTGACAAATGATCAATAAATGCTGTATATGATTCTGTTGAACCCTGTTCCACATTTGTAAATGAGGGAGTTGGACCATCATCAGGGATTGCATAAAATGCCTGTCGAGCCAATTGTGCTGCTAAATGGTGTAACGCTCTAGGGTATTGCAATTGTAAAGTTACATTAGAAAATGCCCCGGACCCTGTCAACATTTCTGGTGCTACACCATTTAACATATCTTGTGGATCCCTTTGCCTCACGGCTTCCAATTCTGCAAGACGAGACCATTCTCTAGCCCATATTATTTGCTGCGAAGGAGATAACAATATTTAGCTAAATTTCGACAATCATAGGGCAAATTAACATCTGCTGTAAAAATCCAATCTAACGCATCCCTAGTGGATTCAGATTTTATTCCAATCTCCTGCACAATCTTTTTAACATGTTGTAAGATTTTCCAATCATGTTGCTCATAACTATTACCATGTTGATTAAACAATACAGGAAAAGCTAGGTTACCTGCTAGATGCCAATCTCCCTCCAATATGGCATCTCTGATTACACCTGACCACCTACCAGACCTTTGCGGAATCATAGAACTGTCCACCTATGGTGGTGGATACAACGTTTTACCTATACCACCTAAACGTGATGCTGAAGGCTTTGTAATACTTTCGGCCAGTTCCTGGACAGATTTTTCGGTCCTCGCATGTGATGCAAATGTTGACAATGATTCTTTCATTCTGTGATGAAGAACATTCATCACTTCCTCCATTTGCCTCTTGAGATCTTGTAATTCGCTACCTTGTGGAATTATTGTTTCATGCTGTAGCTGTGCTTCATCTTCAGGTGACCCGCCTCCTGGTAAACAAACTGCTTCAGAAGGAGGAGGAGGCAAGGGTGGATATAACTTCTTGTGACAGCTGGGTCCTCCCACTATTGCATCATCACTCTGTGTCACCGCAGTTCCTCCCATATTGTCTGTCACTTCACTTCCGGCCGCCGAAGCGTGAACATCGCACGCGACTGATGGCATGTCGCTTGTTTTTTCTGCTTCACTTGACATATTATTAACTCTTAACAGCTCATTAACAGAGTCACACATCTTATTGCTCGATTGACCCTTAATAGCACCAAAAAATTCTTCAATGCAAGTACGGCTACGAGACGGTGGAGCAGCTGTGGTTGTCGCCACAGGGGCTGCTATTGCCTGAACATCTGCAGCAGCTACTTTTGATTCTGTTTTTAACTCTTGCAAAGTGTTAGTCGCAGTTCTCCAAGTTGTATTACAAGCAGTAAATAACCCTTTTCCTTTTTTAGTGATATTTAAGTCCCAAAGTTCATCTCCAACCCTTCTCCACTTCTCCCAATCAAACAACATTGACAGACGTTTCACTTGCTTATGTTCTCTGGCCCACTGTATTAATTTTTCCAATGCCTTCTCGGTAACTGCTTGTCTTCGTTCAGCGAGTATACCTAGTAGCAGCTTTTTTGCTGCAGCATGGTCTGCTTCCATGCTTGCAGCCCTTTAACTGACAGGGGAAGATAGCTAGTCTTCCTACCTTGGTCTGAGGTCACCGACTCTCAGTCTTTCCTGTCCGGCTCTCCTATGCCATCGCTCTGTATCAAAGCATTAGACGGCTCGTTCCTTTTCCCTCGACGCTTTCGTTCTCCGTGAACCGGCGTCTCCGAGAAAGCTTTGTTTTTTAAGGCTGTCTGTCCCTTGTTTGGGCACCAAATATCGGAGAACCCCTCGAGTCACAGATGTATCCTCACAGAGGTAGAGTCCGTGCTCACTTTATTGTGCTTCCACACGTTACTTTATGCTCACAATCTGTGTTCACACGCTACAAATGCACATATAATTGGCTACTACATGCTGTCCATTTGGTACATCTTCTATCTTAATTGGTTATAAGATTCTGTCCACGCGTTGTCACCTGATACCCTGCAGTCCCCCCTTCTTTTGCAGCTAAAACCTCCTGTTCCACATTCTCTTTCTTATCTATCAGCTAACAATCCATTTTCTCAAACATGTCAAGGTCACTGGTTCTTTGTTTTTTGGCAAGCAGGCAGGGTTGTGCATACAGGCCTCAAGGATCACAGAATGCCCTGATTCTTCTAAAATATTTTCTACAGAAGAAACCAAATTCACACTAATTATATTGAATTGAATTGAATTGAATTGAATTGAATTGAATTGAATTGAATTGAATTGAATTGAATTGAATTGAATTGAATTGAATTGAATTGAATTGAATTGAATTGAATTGAATTGAATTGAATTGAATTGAATTGAATTGAATTGAATTGAATTGAATCGAATTGAACTGAATTCAATCAGTTCAGAATGGCCTATCAGTTGGAAGGTCCACTTGAACCTGAGGCTCCTCCTTTGTTCAGCTGAAGCAATATTAACCTTTACTCAGAGCAAGTGTTTTACTGTTCAACAGTCAAACTGATAGAGTTGGGAAAATTCAATCACCTTTTGGGGCTTAAACCTTGAAATCAGGAGAAGGGCTTGAGTGGCTTTAAGGTTGGCCAGCTCTTCCTATCATATAATTTTCTTTAATACAACAAGGCCATAACATCATTTAAAAATAATCCAGTTAATTTTACAAGTGTTAGGTCTTCGATGTTTACTCAGGAATTTAACATCAAGAAAAGGGTGACTAATTAAAAAAAAACAGGTGTTCTGGGGGTATGGCACGTGCACAGGTAAGGACAGGGGTCTGGCATATGCAAATGTGGTGCCCATATCTCAGGGCAGCGGCAGGCAGTGGGGGTACGCGGTGCCACAGTTTAATTCCTTGGTGCCACTGGCGGTGCTGGCACCAAAACAGGCTTGGGCTGCAGGGCTTTTAGTGGAAGGGGTGTTTGCGTGGACTGAGCCCCTGCGCGTTGGTGCCTGGCGGGGTCCTGGCTGCACAGCCTGAGTGGGGATGTGTGAGAGATGAGTCCATGGCTTCTATCCCATAAATACGACAGGCTAAGTGAGCTAGCTCTGAGCCTGCCCTGTTGGGCACTGTGACTGCACGGCTGTGACATCCCCTCATGCTGTGGCACCTTTCAGGGTGCTCCTCGAAGCAATGAGATCTAAGCCACATGTCTGTGCTTAGCACTGGCTCAGCTGAGCAGAGGGCAGGGAGCATCAGCAAAGCTACTTCTGTGGGGCCTGGCTGTGCCCGGGTGTCCCCGAGATCTAAGCTTCCTTGATGTTCCCCCAGATCGAGATTAAGACCAACTGAGGTCAGATGCTGTGAATCAAAGTCTTCTTTTATTACAAGAAGTAATAAGTGAAAGGTGAGAGACAACGAGATGATAGGAAAGGGAGAAAGAATGGTAGAAGATTAAGATTCACGAGAATAGTCACCGCCATGGATCCGTGGGGCCTTTGAGGGCTGAGGTCTAGGAGATCCCACAAAGAGTTGGTGACGGGCAAAGAGGCATGAGCAGGTGCTTCAGGTGGACCTTCAGCACCTTTTCAGGGCTCAGGTTGTCACAACAACTGCACATCTCACAGGTATCACAGGCACTGCAAGTCTTCACTCCCCTTGGACATGCGCACTTGCTGCTCTGCATCACTAGCGTGGTTCTTCACTGAACTTCTAAAAGATGTTGACTCTGTGGTTTCTCAGTCCTGTACTGCAGCCAGCAATCTTTGAGACGGGATGTTTCAGTTCAGCTCCTCACACCGCCCTGTGGCTCAAAGTTCCCTTCAGGACCCAATGGTGGCTTAGAAAGGACAGTGTCAATGTAGAAAATAGTGGAAAAGAGCCATCTGTATCAAAAGAGTTTATACAATCTGCAGTACTAATGGTGTGGAGGAGCACACAGCATGACTTTGCTTAACACCTTCGGATGAGAAAAGAGATACAAATTGCATATTGGTATGTTGGAGTAACTGCATGAAACAAGGGATAACACAGAGTAAGAATATTCAGGTTGCAAACCCACATAACAAGTAAAACAGAATCTGCTTAAGGCAAGGACCACCTGGAAACCAGGAGAATGGGTCAATGTCCCAGCCTTTCCAGGTTTGAACGAGACAGTCTTCGTATGCCAGCTGTAATTTGTTTAACAATTTTGCTATTGCCATTGATTTTTAAATAATAATCAGTGTTGTTATACTTTGACTCCTTCTTCTGCCAACAGGAAGTCAAGCACCACGCGGTGCTGGGAAATCGCCTTTTCCATTTGGGTGGCCTGGTCAGCCAATAGGTCTAAGGCTCGAGCTATTTTGTTAGTGACTATTTCCAGGACAGCTTATATTTGGATAACTGGATCAGGTAAATCAGGTTATAAATGTATTTCTGTGCTCCACTGATCCACTCATTAGAGTTCTAGGTGGCAGGACCATAATGGTCTATGATATGTTGAGGGCTCCGTTCATCTTATCCCCAAGTATTGGTGATTCCGCTCGTTATAGCGGCGTTAATACATTGTTTATTTCGGCTCAAATCATCTTGCAATCTCACACCCAAATGATTCCTGTTATCATTTGGAAGCAGAAACAATAAAGGGCAGACCACCCTGACATAATGTATCCCCCACGAATGGGCAGGTACTTGTTTGGAAGCACGCTGCCCACAAATCCAATAATGGCCTTTAGGAGCCCTGTGTCCACTGGGATACAAAGCTCCAGGGTCCTTTCTAATTGGGTAGGTAAAACAGGTGTTGGAAAGTCCTGTGAGCGAAGGTAATGGAATCTTCTGTAATATCTTTGCCATTTAAAATCTTATAATACTGCCAGGCCCCTTTGACTGGCTGGCAAACCTGAGAGATACTATTGCCATTCATATCCTGAATGTAACGGTGTTCAGTTACTGTATTCGCCCAGTAAACATCGAAACGCACATGGCAGCCCTTTTGGTCTCTCCACCGCCATCTACTGAGAGTAATCTCCAATTTGTTCCTTCTCGGTCTTGAGTTCCTCGTTTCTTGCACCTAGTAAACTCGCTGCTCAACATTGCTTTAGGCTTTTTGCTTTGTTTTGACAATGGCATTTGTCATCATCTGTCTTTCTGACCTGCCTGACAGAGGTCAAGTTGATCATCCCTAAGGATGCTTTCTGAATTCATGCAATAAGGTAGCTTAAAACTGCTCTGAGACCTTGATGTGAGCAAGTGGTTTAGGCCGCTGTCCTTGGGTTTATTTTTTTTGAAAGTTAAAGTCTGTTACAGCTTGATTTCAGACATTTGGTAGCCTTGTGAGGGTCAAGGGATCAAGAAAGCTGACTCTGCACAGGAGTCAGATAGCCCCTCTATGGAAATTGCTGTGTTAGTTACATGCGTGTCTGTGTTCTACAAATCAGTCTGATAAAGGCTTTAAATTCAGAAAAGAGAAATTTTACTGAAAATACAGGTTTTGTTTGTTCATTGTGTTGCTGGAAAAGAGCACATAGCTGGAATTTGATTACAGCTTTGAGGCCATGGTTTGTCTAGCGGGAGCATGGATAGGGACAGCGGGGCATGGTCTCCTGAGTTGGTGAGGCTCATCGAGAGGGCTTTAATGTAGGTTCAAAGGGGAAGGGGTTACGACCAGGCTCCCTAGAGATGAGCCCAGGGGTGTTGTGCCAACGTTGAGAGAGAAATCAAAAGCCCAGCTCAAGGGCATTACACCAGTGCACACGGCATGGGCAACAAACAGGAGGAGCTGGAAGTCGTTGTGCATCACCATAGCTGTGACTTATTCACCACCACAGAGACGTGGTGGGATCACTCTCACGACTGGAGTGCTGCAATGGATGGCTACAAGCTCTTCAGAAGGGATAGGTGAGGAAGGAGAGGTGGAGAGGTTGCTCTGTGTGTTCGGGTGGGGTTTGATTCTGTAGAGCTCAATGGTTGTGATGATGAGGTTGAGTGCTTATGGGTGAGGATGAGGGGAAAGGCCAACAAGGCAGATATCCTGCTGGGAGTCTGTTACAGACCACCCAACCGGCATGGGGAGGCAGACGATGCATTCTACAAGCAGCTGGTAAAAGCCTCACAGTTGCTAGCCCTTGTTCTCCTGGGGGACTTAACTTACCAGTCATCTAGGAGGTTCCTGGTGTGTGTGGAAGAGAACTTCCTGGCACAGCTGGTAAGTGAGCCTACCAGGGGAGGTGCCTTGCTTGACCTGTGGTTTGCAAACAGAGAAGGACTGGTGGGAGATGTGGTGGTCAGAGGCCATCTTGGACTTAACACCCATGAAACGACATGATTCTTGGTGAAGTAAGGAGGGAGGGTCAGAAAAACCACTGTCATGGGCTTCCGGAAGGCAGATGTTGTCCTGTTCAGGACTCTGGTTAAGAAGGTCCCTTGGGAAACAGTCCAGAAGGGAAAAGGGGTCCAGGAAGGTTGGACATTCCTCAAGAAGGAAGTATTGAAGATGGGAGGAGCAAGCTGTCCCCAGGGGCTGTAAAAGAGCCGGCAGGGAAGACGACCAGCCTGGCTGAACAGGGAGCTTTTGCTGGAACTCAGAGAAAAAGGAGAGTTTGCCACTTTTGGAAGAAGGGGTGGGCAACTCAGGAAGAGTACAGGGACCTCGTTAGGTCACGCAGCGAGGAAATTAGAGTGGCAAAAGCCTAGCTAGGATGGAATCTGGCCACCGTTCTGAGAGGTAACAAAAAATATCTTTACAAATACATTAACAACAAAAAGAGAGCCAAGGAGAATCTCCGTGCTTTGCTGGCTGCAGGGGGGAACATTTCCAGGGATTGCGAGGAGGGTGTTGGTCTCTTCTCCCAAGTGGCTTGTGGTAGGATGAGAGGAAATGGCCACAATTTGCATCAGGGGATATTTAGATTAGCTGTTAGGAAAAACGTCTCTATTGGAAGAGTGGAAGAGGCTACCCAGGGAAGTGTTGAAGCGCCCACCCTGCAGGTGTTCAAAACACTTGTAGACATGGCACTTTGGGACATCGTTCTGTAGGCACAGTGGTGTTGGTCTGATGGTGGGACTGGATGATCTGAGAAGTCCTTTCCAGCTGCAGTGATTCTATGATTCTGTGAAGCTCAGGTGGCAGTCCCACCAGAGGGACCCTCTCCTCTTTGCTTTTCCAGAATGGGGTGGGACAGCAACTCCCTCACGCCCAGCAGGAGAAGGAACTCATCAGCAGTACTAGCAAAAAGAGAACTGACAAACTTAAGAAAGGTTTTGGTGTTGCAAAAGAGCATCCAAAATGCTGGGGTGAATGTGGTGAGGAATAACTGTGACCAGCAATGAGAGCAAATGGCCCTTCTGCATCTTCTGGTGGCTTGAAAATGAACCTGGTTTATTCCTGAGGGGGAAAAATACCCACCCCGCTGAGTGAGAATCTGGAGCCACAGGGGCAGGAGCAGCACCCGTGGAGGCAATGCCAACATTCCAGGAAGTCAGAGAGCTCGGCTGCCTCTATCAGTAACAGCGGTTTCTTCTCGGATGGCTTCCCAGATGCCCAAGCAAGACCAGAGTGGTTTTTCCTTTCAGTAACCGGTCTCAAGGCTGTTCTGATCACATTCCCTGGAAGCATTGCTGGGATTTAAAGCCACCTCAGAGAAAGCCAAAATGTTTTGGGAGAAGCAAGAGCGAGCATCCCTAAACCAGCCAAAAGAGCTCAGGGTTCTGACTGTTCCCAACTCCCTCCTTGAACTGAAGCTGAATTTCCGGAAGTTGGAGGAGGCCCCGATGCCAGGTGCCGTTCTTTACAGCGTTCCTGCTTTTTACCTTTTCAACATACAGTAGCTGGATCTCAAATTCCTGCTATGCATATGTGGTGCTTCGCAGCAATGATGAACTGGCTCTGGAAGTAATAAAGGAATGCCTGGGTCTGGGAAGAGCGCTCCAAGCCCAAGGGGAGCGGGAGAGCTGCTCCAAGGGCAGGAATCACTGCCAAAGGTGCCATCCCCAGCGCTCTGGGAAAACTTCAGACACTGCCCATCACACATTTAGCTCCAGTTCTTGCTGGGTACTGGATTCAGCTCCAAAGCTGGACAAAACTCTCAATGCTGACCTCAAAATCCAGCCAAAACCAGTACTTCCCACCCCAAAAGCTGGCCAAAAGTGCCACATCCCACCGCAAAGTCACCATTCTGAGCCCCCCATTCATCTCTTGAGCCTTCAAGCCTTATCATTCTCTCTCCTACTAGCACTTACCATGTCCACATAGAACTTGGTGGCTTGGATCAAGCAGTTTATGGCCTCCGCAAAAGGAAAAAATGAGAGGTAAGCAGCAGCCTTTGGAAAACCAGTGCCACTTCCCACCTCTCTGGTCTCCCTGAGGCAACAGAGCTGCAGTCGCATTAGCTTGGGGCAAAAATGCTAGGGATTTCATCATTATGACACAGATTGGGGGTTAATTTGCAATTTTCCTATGTCTGTGTTCTCCTTAAAGTCCGGAATCCATTCTGTTTATTCCCACTGGTGGTTTTTGTTTCACAAAACCTGAATGCCACTCTCAAATTTAAGGTGGGGGGTGGGGAAAGGGAATGGGAGAGGGGTTTTCTCCAAGTCCCAAAGGGGACACAAAGCAGCAGAACTCCTGCAAGGATGTGCTCAGCAGCAGATACATGGCTTGGCTTTGGTCCCAAAAATTCCCTAAGGGAAACAAAAGCCATGAGGATGAGGAGGTCACAGGTGTCCACACTACCATCTGAGGGTTGGGATGGAAGAGGAGCTGTCCAAACTAACACGAGAGGCTCTGAAGAACACAGCACTGGCTGGAAAACGGCCTTTGGGCATTGGCACCGTGTTGAGAGAAGCCAAAACCAAAACCTACTGGGGCCACAGACGCAAAAGGCAAATCAAAATGGTGATGGGATCCATTCCTGGATAAATTTGGTATAGCACCAATAGCAACCCCACAGTGCCTTGGCTGAGGGTAAGCACCAACACGCTTCCCATGTGCGCATTGTGAAGGTCCCGGACACTGTGAGCATGGGGAATCGTCCGTTGTGTCTTCTGGGATCCTGGCAGAAGCATCCCACGAGAGAAGAATTGTCAGGAAATGGGAAAAACGTGCCCACAGCAGCAACCTCTGCACCCAACATGGGTCAAGTGTACAGGTCTAGTTCTACCCTCGGACAATGCCCAGTATGGGCTGCAGGAACCAGGATACAGAACCTTCCCTCAAAATGCTTTGGAATAATCTGTCACATCTAGGATTCAGGAATTCCCTGTTACCAGAATACTTTTGTTTGGGGCATAGCGAACTTAGCAGATGCCAAAAAGTGTGGGTTGCAGGGAGAAGCCCCACAGCATCTCCACAGCCTCCTCCTGGGCTGGGATTTAACCCAGGATCTAGCCCCTACTGGGATGTTTCATCCCAGCATCCAAAGGGAGATGCGCTCCTTGCTCAAAGTGGGACCCAGATGCCCCACAGCCAGACAGCAGGGATGAAGCTGCAGTATTTCTGCATTTCAGGAAGACGCTGTCTCCAGAGAGGCATGGGAGGAATTCTGCTGCAGCTAAGTGCCAGGCTTCAGGAACTCAATCTCTTTCCAATCGCTCCCAGCAGTCAGGCTTACAGCACGTCCAACCTGGGAGCTGAGCAGGTCCATAGCTGCCACCCAAGCATCACTGCCACAGGGATGGAGGCTCGCGGTGGAGGGGAAGGGAGCAAGGCTGGAGCCTGAAGCCCCCATTGCTGCCCATTGGGCAGAAGGAGCTTCCAGAGCCTGGGAAAACCTTATCCAGCTCCAAGGCCAAATGCAGCTCAAGGAGAAGCCACAGTTATGGACACGTGGCTGGTATCCAACTGTGTTTTCCTCACCCACAGAGTTGCATCCTCCTTGAAGCCATCCCTACGGAACACCTTGCCTTTCAAAAGGCTCCATCTGGCACAACCCCATCCCCAACTCCAAGTATTCAGGAAGGGGTTTGTTCCCTTGGGAAGCACCAGGCTCAGCCTGCACTTTCCTGAAGGTCTCATTCCTAATTCCTGCTATCCAGGAAGGAGTTTGTTACCTTGGAAAGTGGTATGTTCAGCCTCTGCCTTCCTGAAGTCTGTTTGGCACAGTTTCCAGTATTCATGAAGGGGTTTGTCCCTTTCGGAAGCACCAGGCTCAGCGTCTGCCTTCCGGATGGCTGAAGTGTGCCAGGACAGCGGGGAGTGAGGCCATTCTGGAATTTCAGCTCACATAGCCACTCCAGAGAGGAAAACCCAGGTTGAGATCTTCGGAACATAAACCTCTTGGGGATTAAGCAAATCCTCGAAGACATTAGATTAGCTTTCTCCTCAGGTCACTCCATCATCCAGTCACCCAAACCGATACAGCCATGGTGCTGGGCAGGAATAACGTGTGGGCCAGCTTGCCAGGAACGGCAAAGCATTCCCAGCGGCTTGGGAAAGGCCAAAGTTTCCTCTCATCAGCCCTCGAATTTTCACCTCAACCTGGCTCCAAACCCAGCCAAAGGAATCAGGATGCATGCATGGAGTGTGACTCACACCCCTTCTGCAGCTGTGTGCTGGGAATCAGACTCAGCACAGGGACTCCCACAGAGGAGGGGGGAATCGACGCCATCTGGCAGGTAGAGGAGGTGAACTTTGTCTGTTGGAGTGACTCTCAGCTCAGGGAATCACGTTAAAATCCTGCCCACAGCGTCGTAGCTTGCTCCCGAAAGTGCTGAGAGGATGGGAGAACCTACATCCGTGTGAAATGGGTGAGGAAACCCAGCGGGTACCAAAATATAGCTGCTCTAGGCATGTTCCCACAGTAGCTCAGGGAGCTTGGAAATCTATGGTCTGGATTAGCACTCTCGAAGGCATTGCAGGCGTCCACAAAGTTGATGGCTGCATTTTGTTTGCTCGGGAATGCCAGTAGGGCTGAGCCAATTGGCAAAAAGCATTCCTGGTGTCTGGAAGAGGAGAGAGGGAAGCTCAGGAGCGTGGTTTGAATCTTTTCAGGGAGAAATGGGGCAGAAAATCTCAATGTGGGCAGGTTATCCTGCTCAAAACTGGGCTAAAACAGCCCAGAGGCATCAAGCCAGGGCTGGCTTCTGGCCAGGAGGGCTGAATCCCACCAGGAAGAGGGCTGAACTCTCAGCCCCTGGAAGGGAACAGCATCTGTACAGCTCCAGTTTTTGGCCATTTTGAATACGGTGGCCACTCAGGTCTAGGTGTCACAGGCTTCCTCAAGCTGGGAGGAGCAGGACAGGTGGAGAATTGCCAGCCAGAAGGCTCAAATCCCAACTCTGGGTGGGAAATCTAAACGACATGTTTCCTAAAACCCCTTCTCTGAACCTCTGCACCCCCTCAGTGTCACAACCCTAAAGCCCCAAGGGCTCCCTGGCAACACCAAGGCATCTCTGAAGCATCTCACGCCCCTTCTCTGCTCCCCCTGCACTTCCCACCGCTCCCCTGCATCCCTAAGCCCCTTCTCTGCGGCTCTGCACATTCTCTGGGCCTCTCCTTTACCCCAAAGTGCCCCAGAAGCCCCTCAAATCCTTTTTATGTCCCCCCTTGCACACATTCTAGTGCCACCCCTAAAACATTTTTCTGCCACTCCTCACCTCAAAGCAACCCCAGGAGCCTCCAAAACCCCTTCTCTGCAACCTTCACCGCCCACTCTCAACACGCAAACCACCCCAGATGCTGCCCCCCTACCCCCGCTCTCTGCTTCCCCACCCCCACTCTCTGCCCCCCCACCCCAAAGCCCTCCAGAAATGCCTCACATCCATTTACTGCTCCTCCTGCAAACACAACCCCTCTAAAAGCACTTCATGCCCCTTCTCTAGCCTCCTGCTCCCCTATACCTCAGACCCCAGGAGCCCCCAATGCTTGTTCTCCCCCAAAACTGCACCCCCTCCTCAACCCCAACTCCCCCCAATGCCCCATTACACTCCTAATTTCCCTACCCTGCACAACCTTATCACCCTTCCTCAAAAGCCCCTCCCACCCCTCTCTGCCCTCTTTCACCCCCTCCGTGCCCTCCCTCAAGCCCTCCGCAAGCCCCTAAAACTCCTTCTCTGCACCCACAAAGTCCCCCATGACCTTTCTCTGTCCCTCTACATCCACCTCCCCCCAATGCCTCCCCCCACATACCCTCAGGGCCTCCTCTCAACTCCAAAGAACCCAGAGCCCTCCAACACCCCTTCTCCTCCCCCTGTACACCCCGTCTTCACCCCACCCACTCACCCGAAGACCCTCTCACCCCTTCTCTGAACCCTTTCATCCCCTCAGTACCCCCTCCTGCAACCCAAATCCTTCCAGAAGACCCCTACTCCCTTTCTCTGTCCCATTGCACCCCTAGGTGCATAAACACACACCCCAGAAGACCCTCATACCCTTTCTCTCCCCCTTGCACACCTCAATGCTCCCTACTTGTATCCCCCTATCCCCCAAGCTTCCCAGGAGCCCCTCACATCACTTCTCTGCTCCTCTGTACCCTCAAACCCCCCCAAGAGACCTCACACCCCTTCTCTGCCCCCTCTGCACCCCAGAGCCCCCCAGGAGCCCCCAATACCACTTCTTCACGCACACTGCATGCTTTCCTCAACCCCAAAAAACAATCCAGTGTCCTCCTGCACTCACTCCTCCACCCCAAAGCACCCCAGCGACCAGCACTCTTACCTGAAAGCCCCCCACGAGCCTCTCACGGTCCTTCTCTGCCCACCCTTTTTACTCTAAAGTCCCCCTGCAGCCCTTCGCAGTCCTTCTCTGCTCCCCCTACACACCCCAAGGCCCCCAGGAGCCCCTCATGCCCCTGCTCCTCTCCACAGCCCCCCTCACAGCCCTCCCCCTGACAGCCCCACCGCGCTCTTAGCCCAAGCCTGGCTGAGAGGGGCCTGGTGGTTGCGCTCACCCGTAGAGGGTGTCGTAGAAGGGCTGGGGGCCGTGCACCTTCATAGACTCATAGAATCTTCCAGTTGGAAAAGACCTTTGAGATCATCGACTCCAACCACACCCATTATCCACTAAACCACGTCCCTCAAAAACTCATCTACCTGGTTTTTTAACACCTCCAGGGGTGAGGTTTGGCCTCACCTGTGCCGAGTAAAGGGGCACAATCACTGTCCTGGTCCTGCTGGCCATGTTGTTTCTGATACAAGATGAGATGCCACTGGACCTCTTGGCCATCTGGGTCACTGCTGACTCATATTCAGCCGGCTGTCAACCAACACCACCAGGTTCTTCTCTGCCAGGCAGTTCTCCAGCCACTCTTCCCCAAGCCTGTAACGCTGCATGGGGTTGTTGATATTGAACAGGACTGGACCCGACCCAGAGAGGGGCTCGGCTATCTAGCCAGTTTTTTACCCAGCAGAGGGTGTGCCTGTCCAGGCCAATGGCAGCCAGTTTCTCAAGCAGAATGCTGTGAGAAACGGTGTCAAAGGCTTTATAAAGTCCAGGAACACCAGATCCACAGTCTTTCACTCGTCCATTAACCAGGTAACCCTGTCATAGAAGGAGATCAGGTTGGTCTGGCAGGACCTGCCTTTCAGAAACCCATGTTGACTGGGCCTGATCCCTTGGCTGTCCTGCACGTGCTGTGTGATAGCATTCAGTATGATCTGCTTCACAACCTTCCCTGATACCGGGGTCAAACTAACAGGCCTATAATTACCCAGATCATCTTTCCGACCCTTCTTGTAAATGGGAGTTACATTTGTCAATCTCCAGTTGAGTGGCACTTCCCCAGTCGGCCAGAACTGTTCATAGAGGAGGGAAAGGGGTTTGGTAAGGACCTCTGTCAGCTCCCTTAATATCCTTGCATGTATCCCATCTGGCCCCATAGACTCGTGGATGTCTAATTGGCCAAGTAAGTCTTTAACCAAGTCTTCTTGGAACACTGAGGGTTCGTCTTCACAGTCTTCTGGAGCCCAGAGAACATCTTACCTTCCTATTAAAGACCGAAGTAAAGAAGGCATTAAGCACCTCTGCCTTGTCCTCATCCTTTGTTACTATCATTCCCCTTGCATTCAGTAGAAGAGGGAGATTTTCCTTGGTCTTCCTGTTGTTGCTAATACACTTGAAGAAACATTTCTTGTTGTCTTTCACTGAACTGGTAAGATGGAACTCCAGTTGATCTTTAGCCCTTCTGATTTTTTGCCTACTTGATCTCACCTGCTCATTGTAGACCTGCTGAGATGCCTGCCCCCTCTTCCAAAGCTCATATATTTTCCTTTTTCCTTAGACCAACACAGAGCTCTCTGTTAAGCCAAGCTCCGGATGGCCCCAGCGGTTCTCTCTACGTCAACCGACGGAAATCCAAGGTGTGGAACTACTACACCAAACTGGGAGATGCCTACATGGAATACAACATCTGGAAGAAGCAGCTCTCCTTCCACAACAGCACCACCACCATGCGGGAACACCTGGTCCAGAAGCACAGCATCTGTGACACCCTGCTCTCCCAACTCAAGGACGATACGGCTTCTGAATCTGACTACGCAGCTCCAGAAAGTGCCCTGAAACACTACCGGTAGATGACACCAGAGAACCACTTGGAGCTGAGGTGTCATCCTGGAGCTGGTGCTGGAGATGATGTTCCACAATTTGCACCTTCTGTCCACGGTGGAGGAGAAAGGATTTAGGCTCCACTTGGGATTCCTGGAGCCGAGGTTTTCCCTCTCAGCTCCCACTCAGCTTTCCGACATGCTTCAGCTCCGGTACAACATGTTCAAGCAGCGCCTGGGGTGCTATCTGCAGATGATGCAGACCACCACATTCTCTGTGGAATTCTGGGAATCTCAGCTTGGCCAGACCTACTTGAACATAATGACCAATGTCATTGATGGGGAATGGCGGTGGACGTGATGCAACTTGGAGACGCAACAAGCACACAAAGACAAAGCAGAGAGCAGTTTAGCGGAGAAGCTCTATGCCATCCTCTCTCAATTTGGCTTATCCAGTAAATCCATCTTCTGTGTTGTGCGGGACAGCCCATGGAGCACAGCAACTGAATGACACATACAGCTGGAGGAGCCTTTGCTGTGTCGCTCAGAGCCTTCATTGCTGCGTCCAAGCTGGGCTGGAAGTGGAGCAGATCCAGGAAGCCTTGACCATCACACGAGGGATTGTCTGGTACTTCCAGCAGGACTCAAAATCCTCCGGCTCCTTGAAGAACAAGCTGGAAACCAATCAGTAAATCCAAGCTGAAGAGGGTGATGGACACGGCATCCTGCTGGATAACCACCATGGAGATGTGCGAGAGCCTGCTGCACTTGAAGTAGGCTATCATGTCCATTCTGGAGGAGCATCCCAAGGGTGCAACAGGCATCCAGAACTTGGCGGATCACCAGTGGAAGCTCCTGCAGGACCTGATCCCAGTACTGAAGACCAACAGGATTGCCACGTCCTTCCTGCAGGACGAGCAGAACATATCTGTCTCTTCCCTGATGCCTTGCATCCATGGGATCATTGCAGCCATTGGACAGCAGACGGAAGAGACCAGCGCCATCATCAAGACAGTGGTGGACAGGATCCAGTTGGTGCTTGCAGAGCACTGGGGGCTCTCAGAGGATGAGAAAATTCTGGGAAATGTGCCAGTCATCGCTTTGTTCTTCAAGGAGCTGCAGTTTCTCCGCCCTGGCCTATGGAGCGAGCTGCACGAATGCATCAAGACAATGCTGCCTCAGGTTTTTAACCCTCCATCCGCATTCACGGCTCCATTTTGGATACCGAGCTTGGATTCCAAAGTGGAGGGCAGGGATGCAGGTGGCTACAAAGAGAGAAGATCCAGTACAGCCTCCCAGAGCATCCACAACATCCTTCTGGAGAAAGATACAACGGAGAACATGCCAGAGATCCACCAGCAACTGGAAAATTACATTGTGGACCTGCTCTGCAAGTGGAACATGGATCCTTTGGCCTGGTGGAAGAGCAGTGAACGGTGCTTCCCGGACATGGGGCGGCTCAGCTGGCAGTATCTTGCCATTCCTGCCACTGCTGAGCTGCCATGCCAAGCCTTCACAGCTGGGGAAAGCATCCTGGAGCATCGCTGAGCTTTCCTGGCCTCGGGAAATCTGGATCAAGTCCTTTCTCTGCATCAAAATTTATAGAGTCAATGCGAAGCGGGAATGAGGGTCAGAATCTGCTTTGATGCTGGTTTGGGGTAAAACGGGATGGATTCCAGAACCTTCTGGTTGCAAATGGGTCTCGAAGTTACAAATTTCCAGTGTCTCCCATGTGCTGTCCTTCTCTGTGTTCAGAATTCCCTGTGTTAAGTATTTTGGAGGTACGCTGGAAACAGAAAGATGATGTCCTCAATATTGTTATGGTTTTCTTCTTTTTTCGGCTGCCTTTAGTGATTTTTTCTGGCTCTGCAACACAGGGATCACCCAAAATACAAACCCGATCTGTCTGAAAACATTTTCCAATGTTTTAATAACACCATATGCATTTTTATCTTCTGGTTTTTTTCTATTCTGGGAGCTGAGGACTCTTTTCTTCAAAGCGCGTTGGAGCCTCTTACAGGGCTGGGGAGGCTTCCTGCTAGGATCTGGTTACCTTCCTCTTTCGGATGCGCTGGGACATCCTACAGGGCTGGTGAGTATCCTTGGGGCGAGAAACCCTCCTCCTTGTGACGCGACTGGACCTCTTGCAGGGCTGAGGACAGTCTTGGGGAATGGGGGCACGCCGGGGCCTCCCAGGCAAGTTGTCCCTGTCCTGGTTGGGAGCTGAGGAGTGGCATCCCTGACCAGAGGGACCTGCTACCGCTGCTGCCTCCCGTGGGTCCTCCTGCGGCTCCTCCTGCTCTTCAGGGACAGACATGATTTGGGGACAGATATGATCACTGTGGTGGTTGGCCTCTGATGTGTGTGGCTGCTCGTCGATGTTGGAGCCTGCAGAACTACTGGAAGAGTCCAGGTGATGTTCAGGATTCCCCCCTCTGGTGCTGGAGCTGGCCACAGGGCTGTCCCCCTCCTCCTGGGCAGCACTGGAGTACAACAGCCTACAAGCCTCGTCACTGCACTGCCACGCAATGGTCCTGGTGAGGCAATGGACCAGCTCTTGTGTGTGTGGCTGGAGGATGGGCTGCAGCATCTGGACCAGGGCCTCCTCATCTGGACCGTGGATGCAGAGGGCATGCAGGATGCTGCTTTCTACACTCCCTGCTGTCCACCACTTAGCCCCATGTATTGCCTGCAGCTGCTGGCGCAGCCAGGGAAGCACAGGATCCAGGAGATGCTGATGTCTTTGGAAGAGTTCTGCCCAGATCTGAAGCAGTAGGTGGTTCACAGATCCTGGCTGCAGAGCCCCCTCCTCAGCTTGGGACAGTGTCCCCTGCAAAGAGGATGGAGGGAACGCCATGACGCCCTGGGGGCTGGTTTTAGCTGGGCGGCTGCGAAAGCAGCCTTCCTGGATGCTGGCACCTGGCAAGTCTTCAGAGACTGGGGTCTCAAACTCTGCAAGGTCATCTTCCACTTGCAGAATGAACCCGACACCTTCTAAGGGTCCTGCGCAGACTGGGCACGCTGACTTCAGCCGTGCCCAAAGCTGGATACAGCCCAGGCAGAACTGGTGTTGGCAGGGCTTCACAAAGCCAATGCTCTTCCAGGTATTGACGCAGATGGGGCATGTCCACTGCACCTGTGAGGACATGTTTCACTCTGCTATGGGCTGGGGTGAGCTGAGGAGGAGGAGCTGCTCCTTCTTGCAGACGTCAGCACTGCCAAAAGCTGTCGTACGCTGTCAAATGGAGAGAGGCCGTGGTTACTCGCTGTCCTGGGGATGGTGGGGGCAGAAGAAGTGTCCAGGCCCCTCAAGAAGAACACCCTCCCGTCTCCCCCATCCACTCCACAGCCGCCCCAGGGGGATGTTTTCCTTCACAGCTCACCTCCGCTGCTGCTGCTGCTGTGCGTCTTGCGGTTCCTGTCTGCCTGAATGGGGCTGGGCCAGGAAAAAACAGGGAATGGCTCTGGAAACAGCCTCCAAAGCACAACCAAGCACCAGGAGATGCCTGGCTCGAAACCTCCACACCTCGCGGGCACGCTTGGCAGGAGTCCAGGCATGAGTCAGGCTGAGCCAGGCTCGGGCAGTTCCTGAAGACAAGCAGGAAGGCCCGTGAAGTCACAGTTCATTGCCCATGATGTCACAGTGCACCACCAGGGGATGTCTAACTCCACCGCACGGAGGTGTTCTTACAGGCCATCTACTACGTGGCACTGATGCCATTGCTCACGTATCTGGTGCTTCTGCAGTGCTACTCTCCACTCCATTTCCTCACCTGTATCTTCTTCTTGCCATAAGTGTTTTGTGCCAGTCACCAAGACCTGTGCTGTGCCTTCTCTGCAGCCCCCTCAGATGCCCTTTTACTTCACTTCCTCCACTCCAGTATCCTACAAAGATTAAGTAACTTGGTCCTAGCTGCCTTTTCCCAACTTGGCTACATCTGGTCCCCAATCTGTCATTTGAGGCAGCATTCCTTAGGTAACAACAAGCAGGTAAAAACAGGGACAGATATTGTGACACTGGTTTTCATCTCCTTGCAAGGCTCCACCTCCCAGTATGTCTCTGGTGCCCCCCTCCACTTCCACCTGTGCATTTTGGCCATCTTTTGGGAACTCCCCTTCACCAGTTCTGAACTCCAGCCATCCCTCCCAGTGCTGTCTGAGCTTTTTCCTGGCTTCCCACACGACCATGTGCACCGGTTTCTGATGTTCAACACCAGTCCAGTCTGAAACCGAATCATTTGGCTGCAGCCGTAACTCCATTAACTGAGACCTCATGGTCTGACTGCAAACGAGCTGTTCCATCCTTAAAGCTCTGGTGAAAAAAGCCCATCCTACAAAGTGTAGCAGGGAAAAGAGGGAGTGCCCTCATAGTAGTAAATGTCCAACCCTGAGGGTTCATTTGCAATGGATAGGCATCGCCTACAGCTACAGATAACATTGCGCTAGCTAATCCCTCAGGAAATACTTCTTCTTTATGGCTGGATGAAGTGAAACCAAAAAACAAATATGAAAAAGCTTGGAATTCCTCTGGTTATTCCTTTTTTCATAAGAAAGTAAGACACGCAGCTGTCAGTGGGACAAAACCAAATCACGTTCTGAGAAAAACACCCAACCGCTTTTGAATTAGGGATATCTGGGCTGCCGTTGTTCCTGGCCTTGCCCAGGTCTCCTCTGTCCCTGCAACTTCTTGGCAGGCGTCTCAGCACCCCTGTCAGCCAGCACCAAGTGGTTCTGGTCTGTGGTGATTTGTGTCATGGGGGTAAGGTTTGTATGGTGGGGGCAGAGCAGTTTAAAGATATATCTTCCTCAAGTCAGGCACTGGACACCAGGTGCACTGCAGGGCTGTGTCACACACCAAGAAATGCTGGCAAAGGCTGGAGTTTAGGGGTTATAGACTAAGAAATCAGTATCCAGTTCCCTATTAAGTTGCACCAGCTGTACCAGCACTTGTCCCACACAATCCTGCAGTGCAGGATGACAGCAGCAGGATGCCCCACAGAGGGACAGGCCTGCCGCCAAGCCTGGCACACTGAAGAGTTCTAAGAGCCAATTTAAGCACTGATGTCATTAAAGAGAAAGATCTTCACTCTTCTGTGATTTGTTTAGCTCAGCAGGGACTGATGGATTTCCAGACTGCTCCTTGCAAAACTCATCTAATTTCATCTCCATTGCCAATGTGACAGCCAGGTCAGGACTGCATGGATCACTGGAACACACAGCGGGGAGAAAGTCTGGGATTTTCCTGCCAGCAGGAGATCAGAAAGCAGCAGCTTGTCAAATCCCATGGCTTTGAACACTGCCAGACTGGAAGGAGCCTGGCCTGACACTCTCCAGGCAAATGGAAGCGGCTGGGGACGCACAGCATCTCCAGAGGCTTTGGAGCGGAGACGATCATCTTGTAAAAGCCAGAGCCAGCGTGAAGCGCTGGATGCCCCAGTGCCGTTTCCCAGCACCCAGGGCTCTGTGCCGTCCCGCACCAAAATAGAGCTGAGCTAGGGCAGATCTCACACACTGTAGGCACTCGTCCTGCATCATCAACCACTTCCACTTCCTCCTGGCATGACTGCAATCCAGCCTAAATGTCACACTTTCTATCCCGGCACAGCCAGAGAGCTGCAATTAGGACAGCAGACTTTCCCAACCTGCTAAATAATCTCCACAGTAAGTCAGGAAAGGATAAGGCACCAAGGGAGGAGTATAGGGCTCGTCGGCTCTCCTAATCTCAGTCCTCACTACATTTAGGGAAAACTGCTGGCAAAGATCAGGGAGAGGAGGACAAGATGGAATGCACACATTGCCTACTTTGAAAAAAGTCAAGAACAGTCAGTATATCCACTTGTTTGCATCAGGGTCCCAGAGCAGGCTTAAGTTGCCGTGTTTCTCCAGCCAGGACAAACAGTCCTCAGTGTACGCATCCTTTGAAAGTCAGAGATGTTCGCAGCACACTCGTGATCACCAGAGCGTCCACTGGTCACAAGATTTTGGAGCCTTTCCCACACACCTCTCCCAGGGCAGTCTGCTGTGCCACCACCAAAACAAAGAACACCCAGAAGCGAGAGCCCACAAAACACGACTCAGTAGCTACAAGCATCCAAAGACAGGCAGGAGTCAGGCAAGCAAGGTCTCAGCCTGTTTTCTTTAAATGCAGAAACAGAAATACATTCAAAAGTTTTTGAACTACCATGCAAAGTGAAGTTGCTTTGTTTAAAAAGCTTTTTAAAAAGTCCCTTTTTGAGAAGTCCTTTTGTTTGGGAGCTGACGTGGAAAGAGGTTTCTTTTAAAAAACAAAAACATACTTACATACCACTTGCTTCTTGCCAGGAAGGTGGTAGGGAAATCCCTTGTCACATGGATGTGATCAGGAAGGCCCACAACTCTTCCCTAAAGATGTCCTCGTACAGACTTAGAGAGGGACCTGCACTACATGGCCTGCATGCTGTGGCTCTCAGGGACCAGACTAGAAGCTTTTGTGCACAGAGCAACTGGAAATGCAGCCGTGGTGTTTGAACAGCTCTTTGATTTTAGAGGCCAAAGAGGCTCTTCCCTGATGAGCAGGTGTGCCCCACAGCTCCTCTGGCTATTCCGAGAGGCAGGAGGGACGCGAGCATCGGTAAATATGATTGGAATCAGTCTCTACTCTTTTATCCAGAGATATTTATCTCGCTGCGAGTTTGAAAATGAAGCTCCTGCATGCAGTACTGGAAGCCTCAGCTTTGCTTTGAGATATATGGAAAGTTTTTACCCTTAAGAAATGCTGACTTGACTGGTTGTCACACAGCTGTCAGTGGCCCTCAGACACTGTGGTCCTCGGACACTGATTGCTCAGTGAACTATTTGGAAAAGAGCAAAGTGGGAACTGCATACTGTGTTGTCAGCTTAGTGTTAATGTAATTGTCCTTTCCTTCTGGATTAAAGGCATGGTTTAGCCCAGAGCTCAGAGTGTTGGAAGGGTGCTCTACCAAAGAGCAATGAATGAAATGTTTCAATGATTCCTGCAATTGAGGAAATAAAAAAAGGAAAATGATCCAATTCTTCTTTTTGAAAGTGGTTAATAACTAGCAGTGGTAATACAAATGTAAAGAGCGTGGGGAAGTCCAGAAGGCTTCTGAAGCACATACTCCATTTCTCTGCACACTGCAAGTAAATTCACGTGTGAAATGGATCAAACATAAGGAGCTCACAGGGAGAATATAAAGACTTTTCTGAATTTATGGAAGTTTAATCAGCTATATTCATAAAAATCAAAGAGTTCCTGGTCCTTTCTTCCTCCCCTCCCATCCCATCCCCTAGACAGTCAGTGACCATGGTCCCCCCAGTGAAGGGGGACCTGTCTTCATCCTCATCCTTATCCTTATCCTTATCCTTATCCTTATCCTTATCCTTATCCTTATCCTTATCCTTATCCTTATCCTTATCCTTATCCTTATCCTTATCCTTATCCTTATCCTTATCCTTATCCTACTCCTCATCCTCATCCTCATCCTCATCCTCATCAGGCCCTAGCCCACCCGAGAATGAAGAGAGCACTTCCACCAAGCTTGAGTGGTGCTGCCCCATCTGTGATGATGATCAAGGAGACGTTTCCTACATGGTACCCTACCACCACCAGTTTTGCTTCCCCTGTGCAATACGTTGTGTAATGGTGAGGCCAAATTGCCCGTTCTGCAGGATGGTCAACAAGGCTCTCTTGTTATACCTGCAGTTTGATAATTTGCAGGATCATTTGGTGTTCAATATCGTGCACCTCATAGAGCCATCAGCTGAAGAACAAAAGGATGGGCGGAGGTCTGTGGGTCTGGTACCTGCAGCTCACATGGGTGGCTTCCCTCCTGATGTCTGGGCAGAATTTCTCAGCAGCCACTCCAATCAAATCCATCCCCTGATGCCGTGGTCGCGACAGGAGCTGGTGCTGCTCTTTCAGAACCGTTGGTGAGAGGTGTCCATGAGAGAAACCATCATTGTTAGCAACCTAATCCTATGGGGGCTGGGCAAGGGGTGTTGGTGTGGGAGCTGCAGCCCTACCTGGAAGAACACACAGAGACGTTCACCCACCGGATCACCACTGCTGTTTTGCACCTGTGTGGCAGTGAGATCCACTGGCACCAGGGCAAGGAGCATCCCCGCGCTGCAAGGGAGGAGGATGATGGCCCTGCAGCCAGCTCCAGCCACACCACTTCCCAGGAGAGTGATCCCACTGCCCAGCCAGGCTCCCATTGCTCTGAAGTTTGTGACAAGTGGTGGAAGCCAGCACATCAGAGACCGCCATCTGTGGGAGTGACCAGCTGTGGAAAAGGTTGTGCCAGTGCCCGTCAGCTGGGGATCCACACCCCCATTCAGCACTTCTGTGTTCAGACCCAGGCACAGATGGGGCTGCATTCAGCGGGAGTGGCCACTCCAACAGAATGGGCATGGTGTTATTTTCTCACCACTGCAAGTCCTGGCCAGATGCCTGGCCAGGACCAACACATGCAGGTGCATTTAGCTCCTGCCTATTTCCCCTGCGGAACGTCGTGGACTTCTTCAGTCAACTGCAGGATCTTCTGCAGGTCCTGTGGGGCAGAAAGGCCTGAGAAGCCAGCTGAAGACAATGCGGGCAGGTCTTGCACAATCTCCACTTCTTGTTCTGTCTCATTTGCATCATGCTCAGCTTCTACTCAACACAATGGCTCCTTATCAGTCAAAACCCCCTTTCCCATCCTTTAACAGATGCACTTATATCCTTCCCTTATTTTACAGACCACCCTCATCAAATGCCCATGAGAGTCCAGTGACTTCATTTAGTCCATGGGCTGGGCTCCAGCTGTTTACAGTGGTCACTCAGGACAGGAGAGTTGGAGTGCTGTGTTGAGTTGTTGGGCTCCAAAGGCAGCTCAGCTTGGTTTACCACTGCACTTGTGAGGCTTGTCCTCCATTGGCTCTAGTGCCCTCCACAGTTGTTGTAGTTTCAGGTTTTTCAGAGAGCTTTTCTCCCCTTGCCAACACGTGGGCTGGTGCAGGGTCCATGAGTTCTGGGGGAGCAGCGCCACTGGGGACACCCGGGGAAGAGGGTGTTGCTTCCTGGGCAGGCACTTTCTTTCACTCTCTGTCAGGAAGGAGAATGAGCTCGGTTTGTGTGCAGTAGCTGAGAACAGCTGTCTATGTAGTGTTGCCCCTGCTCCATGAGCTCTGTGCCATTTTTCTTCGGGGGGGGGGGGGGGGCGGGGAGTGTGGGGAGCACCAACTGGATTTCTCTGTGGAGTTTCTGAACTTCCCTTCCCTTCACTTTTCAACACTGCTCATCAGCACCGCAGAACCAGCACTGTTTCAGCAGGCTGCATAGCAGGCATTTCCTTCTCCTGTCCCTTCAGAAGGGGCTTACTATGTCCCCTGCACAGGACCCCAGCTTGGACTCTCCTGTCTGGATAAAGCCCTCTTATCTGTGGTGGGATATGGTGATGGAAACCCCTTCCTTGAAATCCCAAAAGCAATCCCTGAGATGCTGGGATTTAGCTACTGGGACTAATATATGTGAAAAAGGTATAATACAAGTGCCTGTTTTCAGAACCCAGGGAGACGGAGGGAAACGTCTGGGAGCCTGAGTCTTTCCGTGGCCTGTTCCTGGCCACGCCTGGGCATCACACTCAGTAAGGAGGGCTAATACAGGATAAGCCATGGATAATCATATGCTTTAAGTTCAAAATCTATTCCCCAGAATGACTGAAGAAACATTTATGGACAGTGGGAATCATATCAAAAGCAACAAAAGGATTCTAATTGGTTTAAATGGTGACTGGAGTAAGCCTGGGCACTAGTATCTATCAAATCTCGATATCTCTGAGGATCCCATGTGCCAGGTCATCGAACCCACACAGCCCAGTAAACCCAATTATCTTCTTGGTCCCTCTCCTTCTCCTGGCAGAAGGCAGGCCCCCTCTGTTTGTCTTGATTAGAGCAACCATCGGCGGACTTTTACTTTGGTTTCTTGGAGGATTTTTGTCATCAGAGAGGAGGATCTCCATCTTCTTGCCTTTTGGCAATTGCATTTTCTTGTCTAAAAATTCTACATCAATCATGTAGACAACTTTCTTGTCAGTGTCATTCTGTTCCAGCTCCTTCACTCTAGCTTCGATCTGGTAAGTGGGTTCGCAACTCCACTTCTTCATGTTCTCTCCTTTGCTGCATAGGTATGCCCATAGTTGGCTATGTGACTGATGCTTAGGGTTTTCTTTCCCCCTGCATGGGAATGATGAAGATCATGAACGAGGCCGAGACTGAGATTGAGGTTTAGGTAGAGGTCATCTTGGTCGTCTTGATCGTTCCATTGGCTTTTCTCTGTAATCTCTATAATATCTGTCATCTCTCTCTCTAGGATAGTCCTCATATTTGGAGTTTTAATAATTTTTCTTTCTTCTTTCCCTATCGTAGGTAGGTAGGTATAGGGAATCGGAGGAGTCTTCCAGACTTTCTGCTATGCACCTTATCCAACAACACGTGCCTTCCACGCTTGGTTCACCCATCCTTGAAACATATGCAGTTATCAAGCAGTAGGTATATGGTTTAGGGGCACTTTTAAGTACCTTTTTCCATATAGGCTGCGTGCAGGGGACATCCTCTGCTTCTAGGAGGTCATAACGGTCTGGATCAGAATAGGTGATCTCCAACATGGCTAATTCTCGTAGGTGTTGGATGTCTTCTTCCGCAGTATTCCACCTTCTTGGAGAGCTCGACACATATTCCTTCAATGGGTATCTCACCCTCACAGCATGGAGGATTCAGATTCAAAGCCTGGATGCCATTCTCCCCCTTGCCATTTCTTGTTCTATTACAGGATCTCGGGCAAGAGATCCCAATTGTTGTGCTTCATGACCTTCAATCACGTGACTAATAGCTCCATTGTCCCAGCATCGCACCTGCCAGATGAGGATTTCTTCACCAGGCAGATGACTGTAGTCTGCTTGTAAATCTCAAAGACCTCTTGGGGTCAGTGATTGTGTATTTTCACTTTCTTGCATTATTTCTTGTCCATCGCTCCCGCGTTGAATCTTTTCCACTTCTCTTTGTACTCTTCGACTCCTACCTCCTCTCTGTATCTCTCACGTGGATGTGGAGACTGAGCATGCTGTGGAGATGGGCTTCTACATCGTTCTCTCCATGGAGATGGACTTCTACGTCGTTCACCATACCTAGTAGTCTTTTGGGTGCTGAGATAAAGGCCTCAATCAATCGTCAGGTAACAATAATTCTCTCTCAGGTTGAATGGAATGATTTGCCCCTTCTTTGCATCTTCTGAAATACTAAATGTATAGTCAGGATATAAATCATCTGGTGACAGTATAACCACAGGTTGGTCGTACTGTTGCCTTCTTTTCTCTTGATACCACTCTACTTTGGATGCACCCCTGGTTCTTTTGGGCATGCCCCTTCTCTTGCAACTGTCTCTTCCTCTGTCACAGCCACTTCTTCCTCGCTCACAGCCTCTCCTTTGTCCGCTACTGCCTGTGTGGATGGGATAGATCCTTCTGGTCTTTCTTCTTCTCTTTCTTCTTCTTCTTCCATGCGTTCCAGTTGCGGAGATGGGTCTGTAAGTTTTACGGTCTCCCTCACCAACACCTTCTTTTTCTTTATAGAAGTAACAACGACTTTCCTGGTTTTAACTTGAGTCCCAGTTCTAGTAGACTTTAGTAGAGACGGCTGTAACTTCAAGTTGTGTTTAGCCCTCAGTTTCACAGGTGGGCCCAATAGCAACATCACTAGTTTCAGGAGGCATGGTTTGGATTTCTGTCTCAACCTTAACCTGAGAGTGATCGACAGCAGCTTGATAAGCATTAGCCAAGCCCCAGAACAAAGAATAGAATTGCACGTTTGTGTCGTCACATGAAAGACAGCTTTCCCTTAAACAACATGTCATCTCATACATATCGAACACTTGTTCTGGCATAGTCCCAACTAATAGGAGGCGTCACACATCCTACCAGGTTACCAAAATCCAACCATGCTCCCTGCCACCCAAAGACTGGTCATTGCAAGTTCCTTCCCAAAGCTCCAGCAATTTCTTTCAAAGTTCAGCCTTACAACAGAACAAATGCACAACCGCCTTTCCAATTTGAAATAGTATTTTTGCTGCCTTCACCACTAGTATCGTTTTTGCTAAAAATTTAGGTATTGGTTAGGGCTGACCTTAGGAGCCTTTGCTACCAAACCTTGAATGCCAACATTACAGAGACTGAATATAAAGCCGTCAATGACAAATTAAGGAATGGAAGCCATTCGTTCCATCCATCTGAACAGTTGCTTGTCCTCAACAGGATATCCTGGGACAAGCACAAAACCATCTAGAGTAATGAAAAAAAGTAGTAAAAAGGCCATCGTTATTATTTTTCCTCAAACTCTTATTTTATAAACAAAGTTTTCCTGGCTGTTTTCCTGGTACTCTGGCGGCGTTCGTGGACACTGTTCTCAAAACAAACCAAGGTTAATCATCCTCTGCTACCAAAATCTGAGCCTGTTTGAGGTAGCTTTCCCAAGCTCTCCAACGCTCAGTCCAAGCCTCTCTCCCAAAGCCTCCTCCCTTTCAAAGGAAAAACAAAAACTATAGAAGAATATTGGAGAGCCCCTCGAGTCACAGACGTATCCTCACAGAGGTAGAGTCCATGCTCATTTTATTGTGCTTCCACATGTTACTTTATACTCACAATCTGTGTTCACACGCTACAAATGCACATATAATTGGCTACTACATGCTGTCCATTTGGTATATCCTCTATCTTAATTGGTTATAAGATTCTGTCCACGCGTTGTCACCTGATACCCTGCAGTCCCCCCTCTTTTGCAGCTAACCCCCCCTGTTTCACGTTCTCTTTCTTATCTATCAGCTAACATTCCATTTTCTCATAACATGCCAAGGTCACTGGTTCTTTGTTGTTTGGCAAGCAGGCAGGGTTTTGCATACAGGCCTCAAGGATCAGAGAGTGCCCTGATTCTTCTAAAAGATTTTCTTCAATTCCCCCCTTTTCTTTGTGCACAACTCAAGCCATATGAACAATTCTTTCTAAATCTTTTCACAAGACAGCATACAACTTATTAAAATCACGACTACTAAAATAATTATTAAAATATGTATTCCTTCGATCAGGAGTGGTTTTAGCTAGCCTGTAATGCCACGTTGAGAAAATCCATTTCCAAGAACATCATCCGTTTCCTTTAATTTGTGTCAACTGGGTCCACATTGTAAAGCGATCAATCTTGACTTCTTGGCTTGTTTAACTTGCTGAATGGCACACTTTAAGGACCATATTGCTTGAGCTTGGCGAAAAGCCCTTCCCGATTCAACATGATGGAAATGTGCTTGTGGCTGATTATGTATGATACTTGCTGCTATATGAAAATCCTCAAAATTCTGGTGATAACGTGCAGCACAAAGACTACCTTCAGTTGCTACTACGTGACTATTTCTTATCAACCTGTTGCTACAAGCTCCACACTCTAATTAAAGATTCAAAGCACAATTACAATTGCGATCACGGTTAACGGCTATAACAGAATTCAATTCTCAAGCCACCCCCCCAGGTCCTTGTCGGTCAAGTATGTTTGCAACTATATACCATGGGCGAAGCTTCTTGCTTGGTTTGTTAATTTCTGTTTGAAGTTGTTGAAGTAGAATGTTTATTACTCTTCGCTGTCGCTCTTGTGTGTTCGTTTCACCGACTCGACCGCTGGGTGTGTCCGTTTACTGGAAATCCCTAAGGGACCTTGATGTGTGGAAACACAACTATAACCACGACCAGTAAATAGCAACGGGCTCGACCCTTTCCATAATCCTGTCTTGGGGTTCTTATAACGCAATTGTGTTTCAGGCGTGGTCTGCATTTTTACACCACTGTTATGAATTATTACAGGTATTTGCTCTAAGCCTGCAACCAAGCTAAGATAATTAAGCACAAAAAGCACTTTACCTAACCTTATCTGCGGATCTAATTGTGTTACATCTTTCTGCTTTGCAAGGTATTCCTTAATTGTTCTATGTGCTCGTTCTACCATTGCTTGCCCTGCAGACAAATGCGGAATACCTGTTACATGCTTAACGCCCCATGTTTGCAAAAAATTTCTCTACTCTCCCTCTATAACATGATGCTGCCACTCATTCTTTTCCTTCCATACACAGGCAGTACGCTTGGATCTTTTTCCTGCGTCTGTAAAAACTGACCCTGTAGAGGTTGTTGAACAACTTTAGGTCTTTGAATCCAATGTTGTCGTAAAATAAAGCCTAATCTTCTATCCACTGGTACTTTGTTGTGTAATGTAGCTTCATATCCTAATATGGATATCTGTAAAATCTCAGAATTTTGTAACATCCACTCTAAGTCTTCTAATTTAATGGGCAAACTTATCCAACATGGCTCACTGCCACTAACATCTTTGCATCTCTGGTGACCCTTTTTTATCAAATGGCTGATTACTTCCGCTCTTTACCATATACTCTTAGGTGCTGTAAAAGGTGAAAACAACCATTCCAGGATTGCTACTTGATTTTGAGTTTTGGCAATAGGTGACAACAAAATGTCAACTGACTCTCCCCCCTTTTCCTTCTGCCAAGGAGAACATTGTAGTAGTAACGGAAAGGGATACAATTAGTCATTGTAAATTACCACACCTAAAGGTATGTGGGGGTTTTGGGGTTTTTTTTTCTGTTTTTTTTCTCTTTTTTTTTTTTCTTTTAGAGTCAGCATGGCTAATTATCCCTGGTTGCACAATTAGTCCTGCTACACTAGCAGATGATCTCCCTAACAAAAGAGCTCCTATTAAGCTTCTTCTATCAAAGATAGGCCCAGTTACACCAGTGGTATTTTATGTACGGATATGGTTGTTAGAGTAATGTCTACTGCTGTTGCCAAATAGATTCCCAGGCTTCCCGTTGTGGCTGGTGGAGGGGGCTGCTGGACAGTACTGGGGGTCCTACCACTTGTGTCATTGCGCGGGGTCTCTTCGCGCTTTGATTCGTGTCTTTTGCTATCCCACACATTTCAGTAGCAGATTTATTTTTTTGACAATGATCACACCACACAGTAGCAGAACAATTTCTCCTGTGGTGGCCCCGTTTTCCACATTTGTAACAAATTCCCGTGACAGGCTTATCACTAGATGTCATTTTTGATCCTATCTTTTGTACTGCAGCAGCCAACAGATTAGTCGTTGGTGCCATTGCTGATGATACAGCTTGAGCAATTAATTTTCCTTGGGCACCATTTTGCACCTGATTTGCTAATTCAATCATATCACCAACTCCGGCTCCCTTAGGCAATGTAGCTAGTATAGATTTTGGTTTTGCATTTCCGTTTTCAAAGGCTAACAGTTGAAACATTGTTTGTTTGGCATCCTCGTTCATGTCAGACTGAGCTGTAAGAGCTGCTGACAAATGATCAATAAATGCTGTATATGATTCTGTTGAACCCTGTTCCACCTTTGTAAATGAGGGAGTTAAACCTTCATCAGGGATTGCATAAAATGCCTGTCGAGCCCATTGCACTGCTAAATGGTGTAACGCTCTAGGGTATTGCAATTGTAAAGTTACATTAGAAAATGCCCCGGACCCTGTCAACATTTTAGGTGTTACACCATTTAACATATCTTGTGGATCCCTTTGCCTTATGGCTTCCAATTCTGCAAGACGAGACCATTCTCTAGCCCATATTATTTGCTGTGAAGGAGATAACAACAATTTAGCTAAATTTCGACAATCATAGGGCAAATTAACATCTGCTGTAAAAATCCAATCTAACGCATCCCTAGTGGATTCAGATTTTATTCCAATCTCCTGCACAGTCTTTTTAACTTGTTGTAAGATTTTCCAATCATGTTGCTCATAACTATTACCATGTTGATTACAGGAAAAGCTAGGTTACCTGCCAGATGCCAATCGCCTTCTAATATGGCATCTCCGATTACACCTGACCACCTACCAGACCTTTGCGGAATCATAGAACTGTCCGCCTATGGTGGTGGATACAACCTTTTACCTATACCACCTAAACGTGATGCTGAAGGCTTTGTAATACTTTTGGCCAGTTCCTGGACACATTTTTCAGTCCCCGCGTGTGATGCAAATGTTGACAATGATTGTTTCATTCTGTGATGCAGAGCATTAATTGCTTCCTCCATTTGCCTCTTGAGATCTTGTAATTCGCTACTTTGTGGAATTATTGTTTCATGCTGTGGTTGTGCTTCATCTTCAGATGACCCGTCTCCTGGTAAACAAACTGTTTCAGGAGGAGGAGGAGGCAAGGGTGGATATAATTTCTTGTGACAGCTGGGTCCTCCCACTATTGCATCATCACTCTGTGTCACCGCAGTTCCTCCCATATTGTCTGTCAGTTCACTTCCGGCTGCCGAAGCGTTAACATCGCACGCGACTGATGGCATGTCGCTTGTTTTTTCTGCTTCACTTGACATATTATTAACTCTTAACAGCTCATTAACAGAGTCACACATCTTATTGCTCGACTGACCCTTAATAGCACCATAAAAATTCTTCAATGTGACTATGGTTACGAGACGGTGGAGCAGCTATGGTTGTCGCCACAGGGGCTGCTATTGCCTGAACAGCTGCAGCAGCCACATTTGATTCTCTTTTTAACTCTTGCAAAGTATTAGTCACAGTTCTCCAAGTTGTAAAATAGCTCTTTTCCTTTTTTAGTGATATTTAAGTCCCAAAGTTCATCCCCAACCCTTCTCCACTTCTCCCAATCAAACAACATTGACAGACGTTTCACATGCTTATGTTCTCTGGCCCACTGTATTAATTTTTCCAATGCCTTCTCGGTAACTGCTTGTCTTCGCTCAGCGAATATACCTAGTAGCAGCTTTTTTGCTGCAGCATACTCTGCTTCTATGCTTTCAGTCCTTTAACTGACAGGGGAAGATAGCTAGTCTTCCTACCTTGGTCTGAGGTCACCAACTCTCAGTCTCTCCTGTCCGGCTCTCCTCTGCCATCGCTCTGTATCAAAGCATTAGATGGCTCGTGTCTCTTCCCTCGACCCTTTCGTTCCCCGTGAACTGCCGTCTCCGAGAAAGCTTTGTTTGTCGAGACACCAAGTATCAGAGAGCCCCTCAAGTCAAAGACGTATCCTCACAGAGGTAGAGTCTTTGGTCACTTTATTGTGCTTCCACACGTTACTTTATACTCACAATCTGTGTTCACACGCTACAAGTGTACATATAATTGGCTACTACATGCTGTCCATTTGGTATATCCTCTATCTTAATTGGTTAAAAGATTCTGTCCACACGCTGTCACCTGATAGCCTGCAGTCCCCCCTTCTTTTGCAGCTAAAACCTCCTGTTCCACATTCTCTTTTCTGTCTATCAGCTAACATTCCATTTTCTCAAACATGTCAAAATGACTGTATCTTTGTTGTTTGGCAAGCAGGCAGGGTTGTGCATACAGGCCTCAAGGATCACAGAATGCCTTGATTCTTCTAAAATATTTTCTACAGAAGAAACCAAAATCACACTAACTATATGTATTTATGAATTTTCTATATACAAACAACTACACAGCAAGGATATGCAAGGCAGCAAGGGAAGAGGGGAAGCGAAATGGGGAAAAGGACAAAAATGAACTAGAACAAAACAGGAATGTGCAACTATAACACCCAGTAACCAACAGAATAAAGAATCAATGAAATCTTACCACACCACCTCCCCCTTGGAGAGTCGGAAGGCCTAATCTGACCCTTTAAAAAATTTTCCACAGGTTTGGCAGCAGACAGGACCAACGCAAGGACCTTCTGTTCCCCAGCCTTGCCGGAAGAAGAAGAGAGCGTACTCTCTTATCTGCACCTTATTTATATGTTGTGTTGCGTTAAAGGAAGATATGGAATACTTCCGTGGATCCTGACCTCCGTTGTTAAGGAAGGCCTGTAAAGGCCATTTTTAAGGAAGATCAATCCACACCAGGGAAAATGGAATTGTTTGTTCAGGGTAGCATTAAGCTGCCTCAATTCAAGCAGGGTTTTAGAAGTCACAGTCATCAACCACAGGCTTATTATTTTAAAACGGTTCTTTACTGGTGTCCCTGCTTAGCTGGCCCTCCTTTGGCCTGGCTGGCAGCTAAACATGGGGCACCTATGGGCCCAGATCCCCGCCACAGGAAGAAGGGAAAGGGAAAAAGGAGAGAGAGAGGAATGTGGGTTGGAGTCTGAGAGTAAAAAAACTTCAAAGGAACAATAATAATAAAAAGGAAAATAAGATTAATAAGAAAATAATGAAACATATACCAGTGCAGGAAAACAACCTTCTCAATAACTAAACACTAGCAGTGACGCTGCAGGACAGACACAGGCAAAGTCCTGGGCTGAACTCAGCAGCAGGCAGGAGTAGGATGCAGGTACACACAGACTGGGATCGGGAGCAGACAGACAGATGTGGTCCTCAGTCAATGTTGGCCGTCTAAGAAGAGAGCTTGACTCTCATGATCCCTCAGCTTTATACTAAGTATGTCATATATGGAATGGAATGCTCTGTTGGTCAGCTTTGGATCATTTGTTCTGTCCATCGGTCCCTGCAGATGTAACCCTTTTTTGTCTCTTTCACTTCTAGCATTCCACCAACTCAGGGGTGGCTTTAGTTTCCATAGGAATAAGTATATCCAATGGCATTTCCGGAAACCAGTGACTTGTTGCTTGGGTAAAATCTATAAATATTAAGCGTTATCACTTCTAGAGACAGCCACTATCTGAAAGATGTAGTTAGCTTTCAGAAACTGAAGGTGCTTAGATGAGGTTTAGCTGGAAATTTAGAAAATCAGTTCTGCTCAGGCTCAAACATGAACAACTGGTGTATCAATGTGAAAATTAAAGGATTTATGACAACTAGTAAATTATTCTGGAATGGCTATTTGCAATAAATGACTGTGTCTATGAGCCCAAGATGTTATTTCAGAAATATTCAATGGAATGGAATGGAATGGAATGGAATGGAATGGAATGGAATGGAATGGAATGGAATGGAATGGAATGGAATGGAATGGAATGGAATGGAATGGAATGGAATGGAATTGATCAGTTCAGAGTGGACTATAAGTTGGAAGGTCCACTTGAACCTGAGGCTCCACCTTTGTTCAGCTGAAGCAATATTAACTTTAACTCAGAGCAAGTGTTTTGCTGTTCGACTGTCAAACTGATTTGGAAAAATTCAATCACCTCTTGGGGCTTAAAGCTTGAAATCAGGAGAAGGGCTTGAGTGGCTTTAAGGTTGGCCAGTTCTTCTTATAAAATCATTTCATTTAATACAACGTGGAATTCTTCTAGCAGCACCACTGTTCAACATGCATACGATGTCCTTTAGGATTGTATGCTGCATATTAATGGTGCACCAAAGTGCACAGCTGGTGGGATTCGTGCTGGTCACAGGAGCAGCAGACACCCTCCCAAATCATAATGTTTGCAGTTACTCCAGCTTTACCCCATTTCTTTGGCACTCACACACGAGATACAGACCGTTCATCCAGCGATCAATCAGTTCTGAAATCCCCTGCCCAGGGCGGAGAACTGACCTCCAAGTCCAGTTGTGTTGGTTTGTTTGGAAGAACCGCTTCTGTTACTACAGCTTATCTTGCTGATGTACTAATTCTTAGCATGGCTACAAATACATCAAGAGTTAGACTAAACTGTATTCCTCGCTGGGACTGAGAAGAAATACAGAAGAAATTCAACCCTTACGTGTCGTCAATGAGATGATGTGTAGGATTTTTGAAGCTTGAGAAATGATGCCAGCGTGGGGTGAAAGCAACAGGTTGGAAGACTGTGCAAAGGCTTGTAACAAAAGAAAAGACAGTAAAAAAGTTGGTACATCCATGCCAATACTGTTTGGGGAGACAAAGATTTTGTCCCAGATTTGAAATAAAGCCCTGTATTACAATAATCCACTCTTTGTGAATTGTGTTTCTGTAGGCAAAGCACAATAATGTGGCATAGTTCCGAGAAGAGTTAAAGTAATTTCTCAGATGCCAGCTTTTACAATATTAGAACCTTCTAAACAGGCACTCAGGTGAACAAATGGCATTATGTCATTCTCTCAGGACTGGCCAGAGCTATACATGATCCCTTTAAAAGCCAAACTGAAAACCGTGCTGTGGAGGACAAAGAAAGACAATATTGCAACTTTTTCACTGCATACACGCACCAAATATTTATTGTGCATATATCAACTGTTTCGGTCATTAGACTTTGAGCATGATGCTAGAGTCTTCTTGGACAACTACCATATGTTAGGAAACAAACCAGATGATTTTCATTGCTGAGGAATGCTGTCCTCCGTGGACAGCCAACCTCCCAGCAGATCACCTCCTGTGCTTGGAGCAGCATAATGTATGAAACCATTTTCAGCTTGCCAGTTACTATACCAAGCAGCAACCCATGAGAGCTGAAGGCCTGAGGAGTAGTTAAAGCCATTCCTTTAGGAGAGGTGAGTCCCACCAGAGGGGCGAGCAGGGAAAGCAGCACCCCATACTGGACTTCTGCCTGCTACCACACAGCTACAAGAGCCCTAAGTGAAGCCAGCCAAAGCTCAGTTGTGTGCAGCATTAGGCACATATCCTAATGAAACTGCCAGCAGTCTATACACCGTTGGGAACATAACAACACCTCCATAAAGAGAAAGATTTGACTTTGCTTCCAAGACTGTTTTGAGCACAGACAAGTCCATCAGTGCCCTCAGAAAAATCCCACTGCTCAGGATTTCACTGTCATCTCCTTACTTAACTTGTTTCCAGCCTTCCTGCTTCCTTCACTCATCCAGTATCAGAAACTCCATGCACTTAGGTGATATCACAGTATCACAGTATCACAGTATGACAAGGTTGGAAAGGACCTCTGAGATCTTCAAGTCCAACCTATAACCCAACACTAACACCAACCATCATCTAAACCATGGCACTCAGTGCCACATCCAATCTCCCCTTAAACACCTCCAGGGTCGGCGACTCCACCACCTCCCTGGGCAACGCATTCCAATGGCCAATCACCCTTTCAGTAAAGAACTTCTTCCTCACATCAAGCCTAAACTTTCCGTGACGTAGCTTGAGTCCATGCCCTCTAGTTCTGTCACTGGTCACCTGAGAGAAGAGACCAACCCCTGACCGACTACAACCTCCTTTCAGGTAGCTGTAGAGAGCAATGAGGTCTCCCCTGAGCCTCCTCTTCTTTAGACTAAACAGCCCCAACTCCCTCAGTCGCTCCTCATAGGGCTTATGCTCCAGCCCCTTTACCATCTTCGTTTTATTATGACTTATAATTCATAGAAAGCTGCATGGATAATCTACATCATGTTAAAGTGTAAATGATTTTCCTTTGTGCGTTCCACAGCTCCTCTATTCTCATCTGGCCACCTCAACCACGCTGCATTCTAGTGCACGTACGGAGAACTCTGCAGCTTTCTGGTCCCATAATAGTGACTTACACACCTGCAGACCATTCTGTACGTGCACTGTTCAGACAATATGTTTGCATTTTACATGATATTCTTTCCCCAACACTACGCATCAGATGTATGCTGCTTGCAAACTAGGCTAAGTAGAGTCCTTTATCAAATATGCTTGCCTGATTAGAAACCATGCGGCACAGCAACTAGAACTCTTACCAGCCAGCCTCCTCCAGCAGCCCCACAGGTTCTGATGTGACAGAGGGCAAATGCAGCATGGTGGAGACTGCCATCTGCAAGACTCTCACTTAGCACTCGTCTCTGCCCATCCTTTTAGAGTAGGATCATCCCTAAGAGAATCCAGAAGATGCGATGGTGCAAGGTTGCTCTAACCAGGTCTGAAGTTGCAGTCCCTCCAGTACTGACTGAGACAAGGCCCATTCACCTGGGGACACATGGAACTGTGCAGCGACGAGAGCCTCCAGTCCATTGGACTCTCCCCAGTCAAGCAAGACCCTGTGTTGCTCCTGTAAGTAGCAGGCTTCTCTGAAAGTTTTTTCAAGAAACAGGAAATAAATCCTTATTTCACTGAGCAAGTATCTGTGCTGCTTTCTCCCTGTTCTCCTTGTGCCTTTCCGTTACCCCCACACTTGCAGTTGGCAGCAGCCTGCTGGGGAGCACGGACATGTGCATGCTGTGTCCCAGGGCTGGGCGCCTAGTGCCTCCTCCCACCCAGAAACCCTGCTGCCACAGTGCACCTGCAGTGCAGCACATGCATAGGACAGAGTGGAACGGAGAGGAAGCTGGTTTTGCCACAGGTCCAATAGGGTCCCAACTGGGCATCAGTCCTGGTATCTGTTGTAGGTTGATAAAAGTAATTAGGATGAGCCTTGCCACCTAGTTAGGAAACCTTGCTACCTGACGCCCTTTTCTCCGCTCCCAACAGGGTATGACAAAACAAGAACGTCTCCACAGTAAAAATACTCTGTATTCTTTGCCCCACATTAACACATCAAGATATGAATATGTACTTAGAGGATTACAGAAGTGTCAGACATCCCATAGGATGACTGGGATCTTGGTTGGCTTGGGTCCAAATTCCTGCCCAAAGCAGGGTCAGCCCTGAGGTCAGACCAGGGTCCTCTGGACTTTGTCCTGCTGGGGCTTGAAACCCTCAGAGTATAGAGATGGCACCACCGCACAGGGCAACCTGTCCCATGGCCAGACTGTCCTCATGAGGGAAAGGTTTCTCCTGACCTCCAATCCCAACACCCAAGTTTCAGCTGATGCTGAGCACCGCGTGGGACATGTGGCCCTCTGTGACATCACCGAGAGGTGGAGGATTGTGACCTCACTGGGGATGTATTTTGACCTCACGACCGTCGCTGCTTATCTGGAGGCATCGGCTGAGCCTGCCTCAGTCTGCTCGTGCCTGGACCCCTGTGAGGTCTGGAGGCCAGAGAGAGGCTTGTTCTGCTGCTGGGTGGTGCTTTGGAAGCTGTCATTGTCAGCTCTCAGTGCTGACCCCGGAGCCATTCCCTGTGTTTCCCTGGCCTGACGACATAAGGGCTTCGATGAGTATCAAAGGTGAGCTGTGGGGGAAGTGCCCCTTTGTGTTGGAAGTGGGTTGGGCAGAATATCTACTGCTACTTCACCAGCAATGGGCAACCTGTCTTCATCCTCATCCTCAACCTCATTCTCATCCACATCATCATCCTCATCGCGTACCAGCTCACCAGAACAAGAGAGAACACTGCCACCGCGAGTGAGCAGTACTGTGCCATCTGTGGTGTTGATCTAAAAGACATTTCCTACATAGTACCCTGCCACTACCAATTTTACATCCCCTGTGCAGTGTGCTTGGTAGGGGAGAGGCTAAATTGCCCATTCTGCAGGGCGGACCGATAGGCTCTATCGTTACACCTGCAGCTGCATAATTTGCAGGATCATTTGTTGTTCAATATCCTACATCTAATAAAAACATCAGCTGAAGAGTAAGAGGATGAGCAGATGGCAACAGATCTCTTACCTGCAGCTCTCATGGGTGGTTTCCAGCCTCTGGGCTTCCCTCTCTCTGGAGGCTGCAATATGCAGGGGGAAGCCAGCACATCAGAGGCTGCCATCCATGGGAGTTCTGAACATCCCCCATCTGGACCCATCTCTGCAGAGCGAGATCAGCGAAAGGAGGAGCGAGGGGAGGTGTTGGAAGTAGGTCCCTCTGCTCCTGGCCAGGACAACTTGCACAGGGGTGCCCAGCACCGTATGAAGAGGAGGGCCCCCAACCCTCAAGACTCTTCCCAACCCATCAATATGTCACGATACCAGGAGGAGGAAGCCGGCAAATCAGACTCTGACATCCATGGGTGTCACATATGCCCCCCCTCTGAGCCTAAACGTGAAGAGCAGGATCAGCCCAAGGAGGAGCGAGGAGAGGTGATGGAGGCAGTTCCCTCTGCTCCTGGCCAGGACAACTTGCATAGGTGTGCCCAGCACCATATGAAGAGGAGGGCCCTCAGCCCTCAAGACACTCCCCAGCGCATCAAGACGCAACGATGGCAGGAGGAGGAAGCCTACACATCAGAGTCATACAACCATGTGGGACACATTCACCCCCCATTTGAGCCTAAACCTGAAGAGCAGGATCAACCCCAGGCGGAGCGAAGGTTGCTAGTTGATGCAGTTCCCTCTGCTCCTTGCCAGGACAACTTGCATAGGCGTTCCCAGCACCGTATGAAGAGGAGTGCCCCCGACCCTCCAGGACTCTTCCCAGCCCATCAAGATGCCTCGATGGAGGAAGTTGGCACATCAGAGTCAGACATCCATGTGGGACACATTCACCCCCATTTGAGCCTAAACCTGAAGAGCAGGATGAGCTCAAGGAGTTGCGAGGGTTGGTAGTGGACACAGTTCATTCGTCCCTTACCAGGACAACTTACATAGTCACGCCCGGCACCATATGAAGAGGAGGGCCCCCAACTCTCAAGAGTCTCCCCACCCCATCAAGATGCCTCGGTCTCAGGAGGAGGAGTCCGGCCCATCAGTGTCGGACATCCATGGGGATTGCACACATCCCCATCTGAGCCTAAACTGGAAGAGCAGGATCAACCCCAGGAGGAGCGAGGGGAGGTGGTGGAGGCAGGTCCATCTGCTCCTGGTCAGTACAACTTGCACGGGGGTGCCCAGCACTCTATGATGAGGAGGAATCCCAGCCCTCAAGACTCTCCCCAACTCGTCAAGACCCCGTGCTTCCAGAAGGAGAAAGCTGGCACATCAGACTCCGATACCATGAGAGTCACATTTGTCCCCCATCTAAAGAGCAGGATCAGACCAAGGAGGAAGCAGCGGAGATGGCAGCGGAGGCAGGAGCTTCCACTCCTGACATGGACAACTTCCCTGAGGGACAGCAGCACCCCCAGAAGGCCCCAGGCTCCCAGGTCTCTCTCCAACCCTGCAAGAGGCTGCACCACCAGGAGGAAGGAACCAGCACCTCAGAAGCCACCCTCTCTGGGGGTTCTGACCACCTTCCCTTTGCTCCTCTCCCTGCAGAGCAGCTGCAGTCCCAGGAGAAGCCAGGAGATGCCCGGCACCCCCAAGACACAGAGGTCCCCGGACCCCAGGACCTCATCTCTGCAACTGGCTGCGTTGCTCCTGCCAGTAGCACGGAACCATAAACACTTTGTTCATGAAAAGAAAAATAAATTCCTATTTCCCTGATCCAGTTTCTGAGTGTGGCTTTCTCCTCCTTCTCCTTGTGCCTTTTCCTGACCTTTGTCCCCTTTCATGGGTGGCACCAGCCTTCCATGGAGCACAGTCATAGGGCCGCGAAGTCCCATGGCTGTTTGTGGTGCCTCCTCCCACAGGATATCCTGCTGCCACCCTGCACCCGCAGCACAGAAGATGTTGAGGGCAGAGCAGGTGCCCGTGCAAGTTGATTTTAGCAGAGGCCTAATGGAGTCCCCACTGGACATAGGAGGGAAACCAGGTCCTTCACCCTCCAATGGTGAGTGGGGTTGGGGGGGAGGGGGGTGAAAGCTGGATATGTGCTGTAGGACTAAGACAGATCCCAATCACATTTTTAATGGACTTGGCAACTCAGGTTTCCACCCTCAAGGCAAAGGATGCCACCAATTGTGCAATTAAATCACCTAAACAGAAGTTATTTGTGACGCATGCGTTTGGCAATGTGTAACGCCAGACATTAGCCACGGTCAGATAACGCTTGCCAGGGGAAGACATTGCCACCACAGTGGCCATGGTGGCAGGAGAATTTCCACTGAACCTCCTGGGACTTGACGTCCTGAAAGGTAAAACTTGACTGACAACAGAAGGGAGGCAGTGGTCAACAACTCCTAGAGATTCAGCTATTACAGACTGCACTTCGCCTTCCCCTTTCCAAAAGTATAAATGTGAAACCTTATCCAATACCTTTAGGAGCCTGAGAAGGACCACGGACACCTCCTCCAAATGAGAAGGAAAAAATTGGAGGTTATTCTGAGTAGATCTTGACCAGCAGATAATTTCCAAGGGCAAGGCAGTGCACAAACAGGAGAACTAGTTGCAGTGCGGAGTGTTTTCCAACAGGAAGCTCAATCAACAGTGAATGGGAGTGACTCCCATTCTGGGAACAGCAAGGATGAAACATCAATAGAGTTCCTGAACGGCAAAAAGAGAAGTGACAAGATATTCTGTATTTTTGACATCTCCCCTTAAACAAATATCATAGAATCACAGAAAATTTGGGTTGGAAGGGACCTCAAAGCCTATCTACTTCCAACCCCCTGTCATGGGTAGGGACACCTCCCATCAGAGTAGGCTACTCAAGGCCCCATCCAACCTGGCCTTGAACACCCCCATGAAGGGGGAATCCACAGCTTCCCTGGGCAACATGTGCCAGTGCCTCACCATCCTCATCATGAAGGATTTCTTCCTAATGTCTAACCCAAATCTCCCCCCTTCCAGTTTATAGCAGTTCCCTCTCATGGTATCACTACAAGCCCTTGTAAAAGGGCTTGTAAGTATACTTGGAAAGCAAAAGATGCCCATGGAAAAGAACACAAAATCAATGAAAGGTGGATATTTCAGTCTTTCTAACAGATGCTATTTCCAGCTTCCTAAAACTGAACTGAGTTTTGCTCTCTTTTCTCTTCTAGGTGAGGATCTGTAGAATCTCACACGCGACTGACAAGACACATGAAGATAATAATCATATCTGAGGTTGTGATGATGATCGCTCTCTTACTATTCACAGGACACATAATTTACCACCGTGCTCAGTGCTTTGGTCAGCCATGGTCACCACCCTTAGTGCCTGGGGAGGTCTCAGCTTTGTATCCCAGTGGAAACAGGGCTCCTACGGGCCATTATTGGATTTGTGGGCAGTATGCTTCCAAACAAGTACCTGCCCATTCTTGGGGGATACGTTATATCGGGGTGGTCTGCCCTTTATTCTTTCTTCTTCCAAATGATAACAGCAATCATTTGGGTGTGAGATTGCATGATGATTTGAGCCAAAAAAAAAAATGTATTAAAGTCGCCATAACGAGTGGAAGCACCCAAACTTGGAGAAAAGGTGAATGGACCCCTCAACATATCGTAGAACATTATGGTCCTGCCACCTGGAACACTAACGAATGGATCGGTGGAGCATGGAAATACATTTATAACCTCATCTTGTTATTCAAATACAAGCTGTCCTGGAAATAGTCACTAACAAAATAGCTCGAGCATTAGACATATTGGCTGACTAGGCCACCCAAATGGAAAAGGTGATTTCCCAGCACCGCCTGGTGCCCAATTTCCTGTTGGCAGAAGGAGTCAAACTTAATAACACTAAGTGTTATTTAAAGATCAATGACAATGGCAAAAACCAAATTACAGCTGGCATAGGAAGACTGGCTCATGTTCCCGTTCAAACCTGGAAAGTCTGGGATATTGACACATTCTCCTGGCTTCCAGGTGGTCCTTGCCTTAAGTGGATTCTGTTTTATTTGTTATGTGGTTTTGCAACCTTAGCATAATTACCCTGTATTATCCCTTGTTTCATAAAGTTACTCCAAGGTGTTATAACCAACATGCAATTTGTGTCTGTTTTCTCATCTGAAGTTGTTAAGCAAAGTCATGCTGTGCGCTCACCCGCACCATTAGTTCATTCTGCAAGTGGAAAACAAACTTGCAGAGTTTGAGACTCCAGTCCCTGAAGACTTGCCAGGTGCCAGCATCCAGGAAGGCTGCTTTCCCAGTTGCCCAGCTAAAAGCAGGGTCTCATGGCGTTCTCTCCCTCCTCTCTGCAGGAGAAACTGGCCCAAGCTGAGGAGGGGGCTCTGCAGCCAGGATCCGTGGACCACCTACTGTTTCAGGTCTGGGCAGAACTCTTCCAAAGACATCAGCATCTCCTGGATCCTGTGCTTCCCTGGCTGTGCCAGCAGCTGCAGGCAATACATGGGACTCAGTGGTGGACAGCAGGGAGTGTAGAAAGCACCATCCTGCATGCCCTCTGCATCCACGGTCCAGATGAGGAGGCCCTGGTCCAGACGATGCAGTCCATCCTCCAGCCACACACACAAGAGCTGGTCCATGGCCTCACCAGGACAATTGCGTGGCAGTGCAGTGACGAGGCTTGTAGGCTGTTGTACTCCAGTGCTGCCAGAGAGGAAGGGGACAGCCCTGTGGCAGCTCCAGCACCAGAGGGGGGATTGTCGAATGTCACCTGGCCTCTTCTGTAGTCCTGCAGGCTCCAACATCTACGAGCAACCATGCACATCAAAGGCCAACATCCAGAGGGATCCTATCTGCCCCCAAACCATGTCTGTCCCTGAAGAGCAGAAGCAACTGCAGGAGGAGCCACAGGAGGCAGCAGTGGCAGCAGGTCCCTCTGGCCAGGAATGCCACTCCTCGGCTCCCAGCCAGGACAGGGACAACTTGCCTGGAAGGCCCCTGTTTGCACCCATTCCTCAAGACTGTCCTCAGCCCTGAAAGAGGTCCCGATGTGTCCCGAGGAGGGTTTCTTGCCCCCAGGACACTCATCAGCCCTGTAGGAGTAAGGCAACCAGATCATAGGAAGAAGCCTCCCCAACCCTGCAAGAGGCTCCAATGCACCTTGAAGAAAAGAGTCCTCAGCTCCCAGAAAAAGAAAAAAAAAAAAACAAAAAAAATATGGTGTTCTTAAAACATTGGAAAATGTTACAGACAGATCTGGTTTGTATTTTGGGTGATCCCTGTGTTGCAGAGCCAGAGAAAATCACTAAAGGCAGCCGAAAAAAGAAGAAAACCGTAACAATATCGAGGACATCATCTTTCTATTTCTGGTGTACCTCCAAAATACTTAACACAGGGAATTCTAAACACAGAGAAGCACAGCACATGGGAGACACTGGAAATTTGTAACTTCGAGACCCATTTGCAACCAGAAGGTTTTGGAATCCATCCTGTTTTACCTGAAACCAGCATCAAAGCAGATTCTGACCCTCATTCCTGCTTCGCATTCACTCTATAAATTTTGATGCAGAAAAAGGATTTGATCCAGATTTTCTGGGGCCAGGACAGCTCAGCGATGCTTCAGGATGCTTTCCCCAGCTGTTAAAGCTTGGCATGGCAGCACAGCAGTGGCAGGAATATCAAGATACTGCCAGCTGAGCCACCCCATGGCCGAGAAACACCGTTCACTGCTCTTCCACCGGGCCAAAGGATCCATGCTCCACCTGCAGAGCAGCTCCACAATGTAATTTTCCAGTTGCTGGTGGATCTCTGGCATGTTCTCCGTTGTATCTTTCTCCAGAAGGATGTTGTGGATGCTCTGGGAGGCAGTACTGGATCTTCTCTCTTTGTAGCCACCTGCATCCCTGCCCTCCACTTTGGAATCCAAGCTCGGTATCCAAAATGAAGCCGTGAATGCGGATGGAGGGTTAAAAACCTGAGGCAGCATTGTCTTGATGCATTCGTGCAGCTCGCTCCATAGGCCAGGGCGGAGAAACTGCAGCTCCTCGAAGAGCAAGGCGATGACTGGCACATTTCCCAGCATTTTCTCATCCTCTGAGAGCCCCCAGTGCTCTGCAAGCACCAACTGGATCCTGCCCACCACTGTCTTGATGATGGCGCTGGCCTCTTCCATCTGCTGTCCAATGGCTGCAATGATCCCATGGATGCAAGGCATCAGGGAAGAGACAGATATGTTCTGCTCATCCTGCAGGAAGGACGTGGCAATCCTGTTGGTCTTCAGTACTGGGATCAGGTCCTGCAGGAGCTTCCACTGGTGATCCGCCAAGTTCTGGATGCCTGTTGCACCCTTGGGATGCTCCTCCAGAATGGACATGATAGCCTACTTCAAGTGCAGCAGGCTCTCGCACATCTCCATGGTGGTTATCCAGCAGGATGTCGTGTCCATCACCCTCTTCAGCTTGGATTTACTGATTGGTTTCCAGCTTGTTCTTCAAGGAGCCGGAGGATTTTGAGTCCTGCTGGAAGTACCAGACAATCCCTCGTGTGATGGTCAAGGCTTCCTGGATCTGCTCCACTTCCAGCCCAGCTTGGACGCAGCAATGAAGGCTCTGAGCGGCACAGCAAAGGCTCCTCCAGTTGTATGTGTCATTCAGTTGCTGTGCTCCATGGGCTGTCCCGCACAACACAGAAGATGGATTTACTGGATAAGCCAAATTGAGAGAGGATGGCATAGAGCTTCTCCGCTAAACTGCTCTCTGCTTTGTCTTTGTGTGCTTGTTGCGTCTCCAAGTTGCATCGCGCCCACCGCCGTTCCCCATCAATAACTTTGGTCATTATGTTCAAGTAGATCTGGCCAAGCTGAGATTCCCAGAATTCCACAGAGACCGTGGTGGTTTGCGTCATCTGCAGATAGCACCCCAGGCGCTGCTTGAACATGTTGTACCGCAGCTGAAGCATGTCGGAAAGCTGAGTGGGAGCTGAGAGGGAAAATCTCGGCTCCAGGAATCCAAAGAAGAGGCCTAAATCCTTTCTCCTCCACTGTGGAGAGAGGGTGCAAATCGTGAAAGATCATCTCCAGGATGACACCTCAGCTCCAAGTGGTTCTCTGGTGTCATCTGCCGGTAGCGTTTCAGGGCACTTTCTGGAGCTGCGTAGTCGGAGTCAGAAGCTGGATTGTCCTTGAGTTGGGAGAGCAGGGTGTCCAGATGCTGTGCTTCTGGACCAGGTGTTCCCGCATGGTGGTGGTGCGGTTGGGGAAGGAGAACTGCGTTTTGCAGATGTTGCATTCCACGCACACGTCTCCCAGTTTGGTGTAGTAGTTCCATACCTTGGATTTCCGCCGGTTGATGTAGAGAGCACCCTTTGGACCATCCAGAACTTGGCTTAACAGAGAGCTCTGTGTTGGTCTAAGGAAAAAGAGAAAAATATATGAGCTTTGGAAGAGAGGGCAGACATCTCAGCAGGTCTACAAGGAGCAGGTGAGATCAGGTAGGCAAAAAATTAGAGGGGCTAAAGACCAACTGGAACTCCATCTTGCCAGTGCAGTGAAAGACAACAAGAAATGTTTCTTCAAGTGTATTAACAGCATCAGCAGAACCAAGGAGATTCTCCCTCCTCTATTGGATGCACAGGGAATTGTAGTAACAAAGGATGAGGACAAGGCAGAGGTGCTTAATGCCTTCTTTGCTTCAGTCTTTAATAGGAAGGTAAGATGTTCTCTGGGCTCCAAGCCTCCTGAGCCAGAAGACTGTGAAGACGACCCCTCAGTGTTCCAAGAAGACTTGGTTAAAGACCTGCTTGGTCAATTAGACGTCCACAAGTCTATGGGGACAGATGGCATGCATACAAGGATATTAAGGGAGTTGGCAGAGGTCCTTACCAAACCCCTTTCCCTCCTCTATCAACAGTCCTGGCCGACTGGGGAAGTGCCACTCGACTGGAGATTGGCAAACGTAACTCCCATTCACAAGAAGGGTCGGAAGGATGATCTGGGCAATTATAGGCCTTTTAGTTTGACCCCAGTACCAGGAAAGGTCATGGAGCAGATCATATTGGATGCTATCACACAGCACGTGCAGGACAGCCAAGGGATCAGGCCCAGTCAACATGGGTTTCTGAAAGGCAGGTCCTTCTAGACCAACCTAATCTCCTTCTATGACAGGGTTACCTGGTTAATGGATGAGTGAAAGACTGTGGATCTGGTGTACCTGGACTTTATAAAGCCTTTGACACCGTTTCTCACAGCATTCTGCTTGAGAAACTGGTTGCCATTTTCCTGGACAGGCACACCCTCTGCTGGGTGAAAAACTGGCTGGATAGCCAGGCCCAGAGAGTTGTGGTAGATGGTATTCCTCAGGGTTCAGTGTGGAGTCCAGTCCTGTTCAATGTCAACAACCACATGCAGCATTACAGGCTTCGGGAAGAATGGCTGGAGAGCTGCCTGGCAGAGAAGAACCTGGTGGTGTTGGTTGACAGCTGGCTGAATATGAGTGAGCAGTGACCCAGATGGCCAAGAGGTCCAGTGGCATCTTATCCTGTATCAGAAACAGCATGGCCAGCAGGACCAGGACAGTGATTATGCCCCTGTACTCGGCACTGGTGAGGCCAAACCTCGAGTACTGTGTGCAGTTCTGGTCCCCTCAGTACAAGAAGGATATTGAGGTGTTGTAGCGCATCCAAGGAAGGGCAACAATGCTGGTGGAGGGGCTGGAGAACAAATCCTGCAGAGAATGGCTGTGGGAACTGGGGTTGTTTAGTTTGGAGAAGAGGAGGCAGAGGGGAGACCTCATCACTGTGTACGGCTGCCTGAGAGGGGCCTGTGGCAGAGAGAGTGCTGATCTCTTCTCACAAGCGACAGGTGACAGGACAAGGGGAAATGGCCATAAGTTACGCCAGGGGAGATTCAGACTGGATATTAGGAAAATCCCTTTACCGAAAGGGTGCTCAGGCACTGGAAGAGCTGCCCAGGGAGGTGGTGGAGTCACCATCCCTGGAGGTGTTTAAAAAACAGGTAGATGAGTTTTTGAGGGACATGGTTTAGTGGATAATGGGTGCGGTTGGACTCGATGATCTCAAAGGTCTTTTCCAACTGGAAGATTCTATGAGTCTATGAAGGTGCACGGCCCCCGACCCTTCTGCACCCCCCTCTGTGGGTCAGTGCGAGCCACCAGGCCCCTCCCAGCCAGGCTTGGGCTAAGAGCGCCACGGGGCTGTCAAGGGGAGGGCTGTGAGGGGGGCTGCGGAGAGGGGCAGGGGCGTGAGGGGCCCCTGGGGGCCTTGGGTTATGTATGGGAAGCAGAGAAGTATTGGGAAGGGGTGCAGGGGGACTTTGGTGTAAAAGGGGTGGGCAGAGAAGGACCGTGAGAGGCTTATGGGGGGCTTTGAGGTAAGAGTGCTGGTCGTTGCGGTGTTTTGGGGTGGAGGAGGGAGTGCAGGAGAGCACTGGATTGGTTTTGGGGGTTGAGGAAAGGATGCAGTGTGGGTGAAGGAGGGGAATTGGGGGCTCCTGGGGGGCTCTGGGGTGCAGAGGGGGCAGAGAAGTGGTGTGAGGGCTCTTGGGGGGGGTTGACGGTACAGAGGAGCAGAGAAGTGATGTGGGGGACTCCTGGGAAGCTTGGGGGATACAAGCAGGGAGCATTGAGGTGTGCAAGGGGGAGAGAAAGGGTATGAGGGGTTTCTGGGGTGTGTGTTTATGCACCTAGGGGTGCAAGGGGACAGAGAAAGGGAGTAGGGGTCTTCTGGGAGGATTTGGGTTGCAGGAGGGGGTACTGAGGGGGTGCAAGGGTTCAGAGAAGGGGTGAGAGGGGCTTCGGATGAGTGGGTGGGGTGAGGAAGGGGTGTACAGGGGGAGGAGAAGGGGTGTTGGAGGGCCGTGGGTCCTTTGGAGTGGAGAGGACGCCCTGAGGGTATGTGGGGGGAGGCATATGGGGGTGGATGTAGAGGGACAGAGAAAGTTGATAGGCGACTTTGTGGGTGCAGAGAAGGAGTTTTAGCGGCTCGTGGAGGGCTTGAGGGAGGGCACTAAGGGGGTGAAAGAGGGCAGAGAGGGGTGGGAGGTGCTTTTGGGGTAGGGTGATAAAGGTGTGCAGGGTAGGGAGAATAGGAGTGTAGTGGGGCATTGAGGGGTGTTGGGGTTGAGGAGGGTTTGCAGGAGGAGCAGTAAATGGATGTGAGGCATTTCTGGAGGGCTTTGGGGTGGGGAGTCAGAGAAGGTGGGTGGGTGGGCAGCTTCTGGTGTGGTTTGCTTGTTGAGAGTGGGCAGTGAAGGTTGCAGAGAAGGGGTTTTAGAGGCTCCTGGGGGGTGCTTTGGGGTGAGGAGTGGCAGAAAGATGTTTTAGTGGGGGCACTAGAATGTGTGCAAGGGGGGGCATAAAAAGGATGTGAGGGACTTCTGGGGCACTTTGGGGTAAAGGAGAAGCCCAGAGAATGAGCAGAATGGCAGAGAAGGGTCTTGGGGGTGCAGGGGGGTGGTGGGAAGTGCAGGGGGAGCAGAGAAGGGGCGTGAGATGCTTCAGGGATGCCTTGGGGTTGCCAGGGAGCCCTTGGGGCTTTAGGGTTGTGACACTGAGGGGGTGCAGAGGTCCAGAGAAGGGGTTTTAGGAAGCGTGTCATTTTAATTTCCCACCCAGAGTTGGGATTTGAGCCTTCTGGCTGGCAATTCCCCACCTGTCCTGCTCCTCCCAGCTTGAGGAAGCCTGTGACACCCACACCTGAGGGGCCACCATGTTCAAAATGGCCAAACAAATGGAGCTTTACAGATGCTGTTCCCTTCCTGGGTCTGGGAGTTCAGCCCTCTTCCTGGTGGGATTCAGCCCTCCTGGCCAGAAGCCAGCCCTGGCTTGATGCCTCTGGGCTGTTTTAGCCCAGTTTTGAGCAGGATAACCTGCCCACATTGAGATTTTCTGCCCCATTTCTCCCTGAAAAGATTCAAACCACACTCCTGAGCTTCTCTCTCTCCTCTTCCAGATGCCAGGTATGCTTTTTTGCCGAGCAGCTCAGCCCTACCTGCATTCCCAAGCAAACACAATGCAGCCACCAACTTTGTGGACGCCTAGAATGCCTTTGAGAATGGTGATCCGCAAGTTAAGGAACTCAGTTTCCCTCAAGCTTTCTAGATCCATAGATTTCCCAGCTCCCTGAGCTACTGTGGGAGCATGCCTAGAGCAGCTGGATTTTGGTACCTGCTGGGTTTCCTCACCCATTCCACACGGATGTAGGTTCTTCCATCCTCTCAGCACTTTTGGAAGCAAGCTGTGACGCTGTGGGCAAGATTTTAACATGATTCCCAGAGCTGAGATTCACTCCAACAGACGAAGTTCACCTCCTGTACCTGCCGGATGGTGTCGGTTCCCCCCTCCTCTGTGGGAGTCCCTGTGCTGAGTCTGATTCCGAGCACACAGCTGCGGAAGTGGTGTGAGTCCACCCCACGCATGCATCCTGATTCCTTTGGCTGGGTTTGGAGCCAGGTTGAGGTGAACATTCCATGGCTGATGAGAGGAGACTTTGGCCTTTCCCATGCCATTGGTAATGCATTGCTGTTCCTGGCAAGATGGCCCACACCTTATTCCTGCCCGGCACCATGGCTGTATTGGTTTGGGTGATTGGATGATGGAGTGACCTGAGGAGAAAGTTGATCTAATGTCTTCGAGGATTTGCTTAATCCCCAAGAGGTTTATGTTCTGAAGATCTCAACCTGGGTTTTCCTCTCTGGAGTGTCTGTGTGAGCTGAAATTCCAGAATGGCCTCACTCCCCGCTGTCTTGGAGCACTTCAGCAATCCGGAAGGCAAAGGCTGAGCCTGGTGCTTCCGAAAAGGGACAAAACCCTTCATGAATACTGGGAACTGGGAATCGTTTTGTGCCAAACAGCCTTCAGGAAGGCAGAGGCTGAACATACCACTTTCCAAGGTAACAAACTCCCTCCTGGATAGCAGGAATTAGGAATGAGACCTTCAGGAAGGTGCAGGCTGAGCCTGGTGCTTCCCAAGGGGACAAACCCCTTCCTGAATACTTGGAGTTGGGGATGGGGTTGTGCCAGATGGAGCCTTCGGAAAGGCAAGGTGTTCCGTAGGGATGGCTTCAGTGAGGATGCAACTCTGTGGGTGAGGAAAACACAGTTGTATACCAGCCACGTGTCCATAACTGTGGCTTCTCCTTGAGCTGCATTTGGCCTTGGAGCTGGATAAGGTTTTCCCAGGCTCTGGAAGCTCCTTCTTCCCAGGCTCCAGCCCTGCTCCCTTCCCGTCCGCCCCGAGCCTCCATCCCTGTGGCAGTGATGCTTGGCTGGCAGCTATGGACCTGCTCAGCTCCTAGGTTGGACGTGCCGTAAGCCTGACTGCTCGGAGCAATTGGAAAAAGATTGAGTTCCTGGAGCCTGGCACTTAGCTGCAGCAGAATTCCTCCCATGCCTCTCTGGAGATAGCGTCTTCCTGAAATACAGAAATACTGCAGCTTCATCCCTGCTGTCTGGCTGTGGGGCATCTGGGCCCCACTTTGAGCAAGGAGCGCATCTGCCTTTGAATGCTGGGATGAAACATCCTAGTGGGGGCTAGATCCAGGGTTAAATCCCAGCCCAGGAGGAGGCTGTGGAGATGCTGTGGGGCTTCTCCCTGCAGCCCACACGTTTTGGCATCTGCTAAGTTCGCTATGCCCCAAACAAAAGTATTCTGGTAACAGGGAATTCCTGAATCCTAGATGTGACAGATTATTCCAAGGCATTTTGAGGGAAGGTTCTGTATCCTGGTTCCTGCAGTCCATACTGAGCATTGTCCCAGGGTAGAACTAGACCTGTACACTTGACCCATGTTGGGTGCAGAGGTTGCTGCTGTGGGCACGTTTCTCCCATTTCCTGACAATCCTTCTCTCGTGGGATGCTTCTGCCAGGATCCCAGAAGACACAGTGGATGATTCCCCACGCTCACAGTGTCCAGGACCTTCACAATGCGCACCTGGGAAGCGTTTTGGTGCTTTCCCTAAGCCGAGGCACTGCGAGGATGCTATTGGTGCTGTATCTAATCCACCCAGGAATGGATCCCATCACCATTTTGATTTTCCTTCTGCATCTGTGGCCTCAGTCACGTTTTTGTTTTGGATTTTCCCAACATGGTGCCAATGCCCAACAGCCGTTTTCCAGCCAACGCTGCATTCCTCAGAGCCTCTCGTGTTGGTTTGGGCAGCTCCTCTTCCATCCTGACCCTCAGATGGTACTGTGGACACCCGTGACCTCCTCATCCTCATGGCTTTTGTTTCCCTTAGGGAATATTTGGGACCAAAGCCAAGCCATGTACCTGCTGCTGAGCAGCATCCTTGCAGGAGTTCTGCTGCTTTGCGTCTCCTTTGGGACTTGGACAAAACCCCTCTCCCGTTCCCTTTCCCTACCTCCCATCTTAAATTTGAGAGTGGCATAGGAAAAACAGTCTTTTGTGGAACCAAAACCACCAATGGGAATAAACAGAGTGGATACCAGAGTGGATTCCGAAGCTTAAAGGGAACACGGACGCAGGAAAACTGCAAATTAACCCCCAATCTGTGTCATAATGACGAAATCTCTAGCTTTTTTGCTCCAAGCTAATGCGACTGCAGCTCGGTTGCCTCAGGGAGACCAGAGAGGTGGGAAGTGGCACTGGTTTTCCAAAGGCTGCTGCTTACCTCTCATTTTTTCCTTTTGCAGAGGCCATAAACTGCTTAATCCAAGCCACCAAGTTCTATGTGGACATGGTAAGTGCGAGTAGGAGAGCGAATGATAAGGCTTGAAGGCTCAAGAGATGAATGGGGGGCTCAGAATGGTGACTTTGCGGTGGGATGTGGCACTTTTGGCCAGCTTTTGGGGTGGGAAGTACTGGTTTTGGCTGGATTTTGAGGTCAGCATTGAGAGTTTTGTCCAGCTTTGGAGCTGAATCCAGCACCCAGCAAGAACTGGAGCTAAATGTGTGATGGGCAGTGTCTGAAGTTTTCCCAGAGCGCTGGGGATGGCACCTTTGGCAGTGATTCCTGCCCTTGGAGCAGCTCTCCCGCTCCCCTTGGGCTTGGAGTGCTCTTCCCAGATCCAGGCATTCCTTTATTACTTCCAGAGTCAGTTCATCATTGCTGCGAAGCACCACATATGCATAGCAGGAATCTGAGATCCAGCTACTGTATGTTGAAAAGGTAAAAATCAGGAATGCTGTAAAGAACGGCATCTGGCATTGGGGCCTCCTCCAACTTCTGTAAATTCAGCTTCAGTTCAAGGCGGGAGTTGGGAACAGTCAGAACCCTGAGCTGTTTTGGCTGGTTTAGGGATGCTCGCTCTTGCTTCTCCCAAAACATTTTGGCTTTCTCTGAGGTGGCTTTAAATCCCAGCAATGCTTCCAGGGAATGTGATCAGAACGGCCTTGCGACTAGTTACTGAAAGGAAAAACCACTCTGGTCTTGCTTGGGCATCTGGGAAGCCATCCGAGAAGAAACCGCTGTTACTGACAGAGGCAGCCGAGCTCTCTGACTTCCTGGAATGTCGGCATTGCCTCCATGGGTGCTGCTCCTGCCCCTGTGGCTCCAGATTCTCACTCAGCGGGGTGGGTATTTTTCCCCCTCAGGAATAAACCAGGTTCATTTTCAAGCAACTTTACACTGCTGGACTGGCGCAGATCTCTGCCGGGGTGATGTTCCATTCTTCAGGTGAGAGCGTAGGGACAGAATACCATGATGAGGGAGGCACAGGGAAAACCCGCAGGACCCCAGACACAGGGTACCTCACAGCGTTTGGCACGCGTGGGGTGGGTGTCGTGTGAATCCCAGCCCTGCATTCCCAGGGCCAGGAGCTTGGTTCTCCTACGCATACGGGCTGTGAGCACTGAGTCTCCATGTCTTCTAGTGGTGGGCAGCTGGAAACCTTCCCTCCTCCAGTGTGTCTGGGGCAGCAGATCTGACTGTGCTGGACCAGGTAAACCTCAACAGAGGTGTGGCGGTTGTCCAGGTGGGGTGGGTGCCTTGCAGAGAGAACTGGGACAGCGTGGTCCATGGCTGAAGGAGCCCTTCTGGTGATGAGAAAGTGGTGGAGGACAGGGCAGATGATGTCCCTGTGCTGGTGGAAATGTCTCCTTCAGCTTGTAGCCATCTTGCTCTCTGGGTGTCCCAGGGACGGAGCAGGGGGAACATCTGGCCTCTCCTGGGAAGCAGCAGATGACTAAGATGCCACAGACTCTGAGGACTGAGTGGTCTGGGTCCCTTTTCCCTGGGGTCCCTGTAAAGCAGGAGCCCCCGTGGATCTGCAGCTCCCCATGGGTTTGCCTCATGCCCTGCCTTTGCTGCCGCAGGGTCTGCAGGGAGGGCACCAGCTCCTGAATCCCTTCTAGGTGCTGGAGAAGAGCATCAAGGTGCTGGATGCCAAGGTGTAGGGGAGCTGCTGGTGGGGCTGTTGAGCCACTGGGACGCAGGGCCAAAGGAGCATCTCCACACCGTCATGACCAGCCGCCACCAGGTGAGGGGTACAGGGGGCATGAGGGGAGACAGGGGACCGTGGGGCCAGGCGCTGATGTTCCCTGCTCTTCCTCACCCTCCAGGGTGACCTGGATGCCCTCCGAGCTCCTGGGGATGATGGCAAAAGCTGCTCAGATAAGGAGACGAATGTGCAGTGGTACCTAGGCAAGACACCCTCACCGCTGGTGTCACAAGTCTCACCCTTCCCCATCTGCTGGCAGGGGACAGAGGCAGGTGTGCTGCAGCTCAACTCATGGTGGCAGATGTAACGCTGGCTATCCAGGCAGAGCTGCCACTCTCTTAGGGGTTGGCAGGCAGCTGGGTCAGATCCCTACAGTGAGGCATAGGAGGGGTATGCAGGGCATGTTTTCTCTGGGAAAAGGAGGGGTTTAGAGGCAGAGTCTTGGCAGGAAGGAGGGATGGAGATGTGGGTCTGTTGGCAAGAGAGTGCCCTGGCTGGCAGCAGGCTTCCAAGCACAAATTCAACAAATGACCTTCACCACCATCATTTGGCATTCCTGTGGGGAACGTGGCCCTTCAGCTGCGGGATGAGATTGGGATGCCAGCTTCTCTGGGTTGCCAGCTTCCCTGGGTTGAGGCTGCATCAAAACCCTTGAATGATCTGAACAAAGCCACAAGGGACAGAAAATATCTCGGTGCCCATCCCAGAGCCATTAGCTGTGTTTCCCCAGCACCGCCCGGTTCAGGCAGCTGGGCACTGCAGGACACACAGAAGAAGCAGCCTAGGTGAACTGTGAAGGGAAACATCCCTCTGGGGCAGCTGTGGGGTGGGTGATGGGGCTTGTAGAGTGGGGAGGGTGTCCTTCTTGAGGGGCCTGGGCACTTCTTCCGCCTCTGCCCTCTCCAGGACGGCGAGTGACCACGGCCTCTCTCCATTTGACAACGCACAACAGCCATCGGCAGTGCTGGCACCAGCAAGGGGGAGCAGCTCCTCATCCTCAGCTCACCCCAGCCCATAGCAGAGCGAAACAAGTCCTTGCAGGTGCAGTGGAGATGCCCCATCTGCTGTGACGCTCAAGATGATGTCACTTACATAATGCCTTGCTGTCACCTGTGCTCCAGCTTGAAGAAAATGAAATAAATGCATCCTTCCCTGACTAGCCCCTCCATTCTGCTTCCTCTCTCTTTGCCTGGTGCATTTCCCTATTTCCCACATTCCACCACCAGCCAGGAGCCCCCAGAGCTGCTCCTTCCCTCAGTCTCTTCTACAGGCGTGGTAACACAGCTCCTAGATCAGCTCAGTGCAGACTGGGTTCCCGTTCTCTGGCAGCTCCCAGCAGCTGTGCAGAGCCACATCTCTGCTTGGATGCAGGCTCTGAACAGCTGTCTTAAACCCATAAAGAAATGCTTTCTCACCATTTCCCTTTCTCACCCTTCTACACTCTTCTTGTCTTCCTGTATTTCTGAAATACAAACCAAACAATATAGTAGCAGCCAAGGCATTCTACTCATATGGTCTTGTAGGTCCAGATCAAGACAAAGGTTACATGGAAGGCTGGATGGAAAAAGAACTGCTCGGCCAACTAATTTATTACAGAGGCAAAATCTGGAAGTCTTTTACAACAAACAGCGGTCACAAAGATCCTTCTGGATCACACCCTCTAAAACCTGATTTCCACTAATGCTGTTTCCATAAGGACTGTCCTAAGATTACACCCAAAAGACAAACTCACCTGCTGCACGCATCGTGGCTCACCGAGAGAAGAGCATTGACACTGGAGTCACGGATGCGTCAGCACGGTGCAGAAGAACGAAGCAGAGAGTGGAATCACACAGTCTGCCTCGGGGCACCAGTGTCGGGAAGCCACATAAACGGGTGGCTAAATCGTTAACTTGTGTGGTGATGGAAAACTGGGTTCCCCGTATCAATGGAAGGGAAGTCATAGCCCTGGATTTCCCCCCTCCCCCCGAATTGGGCACTCTGCAAGAAAGCCATCTCAGGCTGTGTCTGAACCCTGAGGAATACAACAGTAATAATGTCCTCATCCCTTCCTGCAAGCATTATGATCAGGGAAAACAAAGCCTGCAAACCCAAGCCCCAAACAAATTCCAAATCATTCACTTGAATACTTGCTGCTTTTAACCCTGATGCACCCAGAAGATGCAGAAGGGCCATTTGCTCTCATTGCTGGTCAGTTATTCCTCACCACATTCCCCCAGCATTTTGGATGCTCTTTTGCAACACCAAAACCTTTCTTAAGATTTTCAGTGCTCTTTTTGCCAGTGCTGCTGCTGAGTTCCTTCTCCTCCTGGGCATGAGGGAGTTGCTGTCCCACCCCATTCTGGAAAAGCAAAGTGGAGAGGGTCCCTCTGGTGGGACTGCCACCTGAGCTTCATAGAATCATAGAATCACTGCAGCTGGAAACGACCTCTCAGATCATCCAGTCCCACCGTCAGACCAAGACCACCGTGCCTACAGAATGATGTCCCAAAGTGCCATGTCTACATGTGTTTTGAAAACCTGCAGGGTGGGTGCTTCAACACTACCCTGGGCAGCCTCTTCCACTCTTCCAATAGAGACGTTTTTCTTAACAGCTAATCCAAATATCCCCTGATGCAAATAGGGGATTCCTCTTGTCCTACCACAAGCCACTTGGGAGAAGAGACCAACACCCTCCTCGCAATCCCTGGAAATGTTCCCCCCTGCAGCCAGCAAAGCACGGAGATTCTCCTTGGCTCTCTTTTTGTTGTTAATGTATTTGTAAAGACATTTTTTGTTACCTCTTACAATGGTGGCCAGATTCCATCCTAGCTAGGCTTTTGCCACTCTAATTTGCTCACTGCGTGACCTAACGAGGTCCCTGTACTCTTCCTGAGTTGTCCACCCCTTCTTCCAAAAGTGGCAAACTCTCCTTTTTCCCTGAGTTCTAGCAAAAGCTCCCTGTTCAGCCAGGCTGGTTGTCTTCCCTGCCGGCTCTCTTACAGCCCCTGGGGACAGCTTGCTCCTCCATCGTCAATACTTCCTTCTTGAGGAATGTCCAACCTTCCTGGACCCCTTTTCCCTCCTGGACTGTTTCCCAAGGGACCTTCTTAACCAGAGTCCTTAACAGGACAACATCTGCCCTCCGGAAACCCATGGCAGTGGTTTTGCTGACCCTCCCTCCTTTATCAGCCTTTATCAGACTTTTCTTCTTCAGACTGATTTGTAAAACACAGACACGCATGTAACTAACACAGAAATTGCCATAGAGGACTCCTGTGCAGAGTCAGCTTTCTTGATCCCTTGACCCTCACAAGGCTACCAAATTTCTAAAATCAAGCTGTAACAGACTTTAACTTACAAAAAAAATAAACCCAAGGACAGTCGGCCTAATCCACTTGCTCACATCAAGGTATCAGAGCAGTTTTAAGCTACCTTATTCCATGAATCCTTAGGGATGATCAACTTGACCTCTGTCAGGCAGGTCAGAAAGACAGATGATGACAAATGCCATTGTCAAAACAAACCAAAAATCTTAAAGCAATATTGAGCAGCGAGTTTGCTAGGTGCAAGAAAGGAGGAACTCAAGACTGAGAAGGAACAAATTGGAGATTACTCTCAGTAGATGGCAGTGGAGAGACCAAAAGGGCTGCCATGTGCATTTTGATGTTTACTGGGCAAATACAGTAACTGAACACCGTTACATTCAGGATATGAATGGCAATAGTATCTCTCAGGTTTGCCAGCCAGTCAAAGGGGCCTGGCAGTATTATAAGATTTTGAATGGCAAAGATATTACAAAAGATTCCATTACCTTCCCTCACGGGACTTTCCAACACCTGTTTTACCTACCCAATTAGAAAGGACCCTGGAGCTTTGTATCCCAGTGGACACAGGGCTCCTACAGGCCATTATTGGATTTGTGGGCAGTGTGCTTCCAAACAAGTACCTGCCCATTCGTGGGGGATACTTCATGTCAGGGTGGTCTTTCCTTTATTCTTTCTTCTTCCAAATGATAACAGGAATCATTTGGGTGTGAGATTGCATGATGATTTGAGCCAAAACAAACAATGTATTAACGCCACTATAATGAGCGGAATCACCAAAACTTGGGGAGGAGATGAACGGAGCCCTCAACATATCATAGAACATTATGGTCCTGCCACCTAGAACTCTAATGAGTGGATCAGTGGAGCACAGAAATACATTTATAACCTGATTTACCTGATCCAGTTATCCAAATATAAGCTGGAAATAGTCACTAACAAAATAGCTCGAGCCTTAGACCTATTGGCTGACCAGGCCACCCAAATGGAAAAGGCGATTTCCCAGCACCACGTGGTGCTTGACTTCCTGTTGGCAGAAGAAGGAGTCAAAGTATAACAAGACTAATTATTATTAAAAAATCAATGGCAATAGCAAAATTGTTAAACAAATTACAGCTGGCACACGAAGACTGTCTCATTCAAACCTGGAAGGCCTGGGACATTGACCCATTCTCCTAGTTTCCAGGTGGTCCTTGCCTTAAGCAGATTCTGTTTTAGTTGTTATGTTATGTTTGCAACCTGAATATTCTTACCCTGTGTTATCCCTTGTTTCATACAGTTACTCCAACATACCAATATGCAATTTGTATCTCTTTTCTCATCCGAAGGTGTTAAGCAAAGTTATGCTGTGCACTCCTCCACACCATTAGTACTGCAGATTGTATAAACTCTTTTGATACAGATGGCTCTTTTCCACTATTTCCTACCTTGATACCGTCCTTCCTAAGCCACCATTGGGTCCTGAAGGGAACTTTGAGCCACAGGGCGGTGTGAGGAGCTGAACTGAAACATCCCGTCTCAAAGATTGCTGGCTGCAGTACAGGACTGAGAAACCACAGAGTCAACATCTTTTAGAAGTTCAGTGAAGAACCACGCTAGTGATGCAGAGCAGCGAGTGCGCATGTCCAAGGGGAGTGAAGACTTGCAATGCCTGTGAAACCTGTGAGATGTGCAGTTGTTGTGACAACCTGAGCCCTGAAAAGGTGCTGAAGGTCCACCTGAAGCACCTGCTCGTGCCTTTTTGCCCGTCACCAACTCTTTGTGGGACCTCCTAGACATCAGCCCTCAAAGGCACCACGAATCCATAGCAGTGACTATTCTCATGAATCTTAATTTTCTACCATTCTTTTTCCCTTTCCTATCATCTCGTTGTCTCTCACCTTTCACTTATTACTTCTTGTAATAAAAGAAGACTTTGATTCACAGCATCTGACCTCAGTTGGTCTTAATCTCGATCTGGGGGAACATCAAGGAACCTTACAGCTCGGGGACACCCGGGCACAGCCAGGCCCCACAGAAGTAGCTTTGTTGATGCTCCCTGCCCTCTGCTCAGCTGAGCCAGTGCTAAGCACAGACATGTGGCTGAGCCACAGTTGCAAGAGGAGCGAGAGGTGCCTTCTCCTCCTCCAGGAGGAGCTGGTGGTGCCCAGGTTGCAGCAAGGCCCTTAATACCCAGCTGACAATCCCCCCATTCCTAACACTGGGACCAGGACTTGGGCACATTGACTCAACCCCAGGCCCCAGAACCTTGATACTAGATGCAGCAATGTCTGTCCCAAGGGCAAGTGGGGGGCAGTGATCTGCAGGTGGGGGGACCCCAAGGAGGCCACCTCCAGTTCACTGACTGCTACCTCTCTTCTCTACAGAAGTAGCACCAACATGCGGGCACAGCTCTTCCTGGCCCTGGACCAGCTGTGGGTGTTGTGTGATGGGAAGGAGGCGGAGGAGGCAGAAGAAGAGGAAGATGGTAACAGTGAGGCCAGCAACTCCCTCAACTTCACCTGACCCACTGGCTCCTGCATCACCACTTCTGATTGAGCTGCTGTGCTATGTCCCATAGCAGGCCTGGGCGGTGCAGTATGAAGATGGCCTCCAGTCAAGGCAGCCACAGTCAAGGCTGGCAAGGGCCAGGAAAGGCTCCCAATCATTCCCATGCCACCCTGCGCGTGGCCTCTGTCCTCCGTGTAAGTTTCCAACTGGGCATTCCCAGCCTGGGGCCTGATGCTTCACAGTTCCTTTTGAGACACATGTTATGAACGTTGGGCAAACAGTACAGCAACTCGCACAACATTATAAATCTGAACGATTTATCCTGTTGAAACTCTGAGCTATTGGGGCTAAACAAGCAATCCCATTTAATGAGGAGAATTTCCTGGCTGTGGAGTCTGGCTGCCATCCACACAGGATCCATTGGGGCTCAGCAGAGATCTGCCCTTGGGAAAAGATCTCATTGCTTCAAGGAGCACCCTGAGAGGTGCCCCAGCATGAGGGGATGTCACAGCCGTGCAGTCACAGTGCCCAGCAGGGCAGGCTCAGAACCAGCTCACTTAGCCTGTCGTATTTATGGGATAGAAGCCACGGACTCATCTCTCACACATCCCCACTCAGGTGCAGCCAGGCACCAACACGCAGGGGCTCAGTCCTTGATCATCCTCCCGGCATGCAAACACACTCTCCACTAATAGCCCTACAACGCAAGCCTGTTTTGGTGCCAACACCGCCGGTGGCACCAAGAAATTAAACTGTGGCACCGCGTACCCCTACTGCCTGCCGCTGCCCTGAGAGATGGGCATATGCAAAACCCCTGCCCTTACCTGTGCACGTGCCACACTCTTAGAACACTTTTTCTGCATCTGCCAGGGCCCTGCAGCACTGTATTTGCACACACCATGCCCCCACATGTCTGATGAAGGGCTGATGAGGGGCTAATGAGGGTCTCTGGCCGGGCTAGCAAGGACTGCCAGCACCAAGCGAGCAAGGGGCCCTGGCTGGGATACAAGAGGGCTCTGCAGAGCTAACAACTTCCCAGACGAAGCAGAGCCACTGGTTCCTCCTGGCTGGGGGTGCTCAGCTCTGGGATCTTCAGGATCTGTGGGAAAACTACCTTGGAAGCTGTAGGCTCTGTGGAGAGCAGACCATTGGCATCCCCCAAAACCACTGGCCCAATTCTAAGTCTCTTTCTTTGCCAAATGGAAAACTTGGAGCTAACAGCCCTCTCAGGGTTTGTAGGCAGTATTGGAACCCTCTCAGCAGGAAATACGTACAGGAACAGCTGCCTGGTGTCGTTTTAGGGGGAAACTGCTCACCCCTACATCCTGATGGAATTTATTAGTGCTGAAATCAGGTCCTGACTGGAAAAAAAAACGTGTTGAAACACCATTTTAGTGCCTGAACCAGGCACACATGAGCACCACAAGAGGGTCACGATTCCAGAAATCCCCAGGTCAGCAGGCCTCCCAGTTTTGGAGAGCATTTTCAGTGGGACGCACACAGAAGGGATCTCCTTCCTTTCTGTGTGCAGTGTTGCTGCCTGACTGGAGGAAGATGCAGGCGAAGAAAGGAAAGCAGAACGTGCTGTGGGAGGCACAGGAGTCTCAGCAGAACTCAACGGCTCGTGCTCTGGGATGGCTGCTGCCCTTCCCGTGAGGGCTACTGCGCTTATGGAGCAGGCAGGAACCTTCACCACTGAGAAGACGATGGGGACAAGTCCCTGTGGCGCGTAGGAGGAGGAGATGACCCTATTTTGACACATGGCTTGAGGGACAGGGAAAGGCAGAGAGAAATAAGCACTCACACCAGCACTTGACTTCTTCCCTCTTTCGTAGCTTGGCAGCAGCAAGGGCACTGCAAGAGGATGGTGTTCATTCGCCATCTGATTATGAGGTACCACAATTGATGGGGAATGTTTGTAACATTCCTTCTCCTATGTAACATTTCAAGTGCAATCTGCACTGGTCAGGAACAGAGCAGTGACCCTCTGACAGCGCTCCCTATCCAGGCTTCAACCTTTGGAGTTCTTTATTTAGCTGAGTTCAGCAAATCCCAATACTGGGAGCCCAGCCAAAGGGGGGTATGACCTCTGTTCACCACTGTTCCTGGCAGATCCCGTGCTCAGGCACCCATTAACATCCCACTGTCCATGCTGCCTACAATGCTCAGTTCTGTAGAGGAAGATCAGGCCTCTCCTTCCACACTCGCTGCACTTCCACTGGTTGCCGTGATCCCAGATGTGTACTGGCTGCTGAATTAGGTAATACCTTCCCAAAGGATAACAGAACGGGATACGCACATGCCTCAGCTCTGCTCCTAAATTTCCAAGAAGCCTGGAACACCCCAGAGAGTGACTGCTCCTTTGTGATTCCTACTGGGGTTTTTCTCCAGCACCAGCTTGTTCTTGTAGTAAATGAAGCCTGCTCTGGCATTCTGCCGGCTGAAGAGGGAACACCGAGCTGACATTGCACTGCCTGCGAGAAACAAAGGGAAACATCCTGGTAAGCAACAGCTACAGAAAACTGGGAATGAAGGAACTGCCCTGTTAGGTAAATGCTGAGCTCTGGATAAATGCCCTTGTTCTTGACAATTCCCAATTGCCGTGGGTGTTCCGTACCAAGGAAACCCCTCCTGGGCAGCACCAGGTGGGCTCTTGGGTCATGTCTGTCCCTCCACAGCAGATCTGGGGCCAGTCAAACCTTTGGGATAGGGATGAGCGAGCCCAGCAAGCTTCGGTTCTCCTCCTTCTTATCTGGGTCCTTGCTCTCTCTCTACACTCACAGGGTAGATGCAGCTGTGGGGGAGGGCACCTGCAATGGCCCTTAGTTCCTCTCGTGCCCTCGGCTACCACCACAGCAAGTGTATCTCTCCTGTGCCAAGCCTTTAGGCACAACAGCAACGACTATGTGGGGCTGGTCAAACACACCTTGGAGATGGAGGGGGGGCTATTCTTGCCCTCCCTGGAACAAAGAGACCATGCTGGGGAGAGGTGTCACCTGTGGCCATCTCCTCACTGCCACAGGTCCAGCCTTGTCAACACTGCTGCTCAGACACCAACGATACGTGGGCCCATGTAGTTGAGCTTGTTCCACATCACCCTGTGGTACTACTCACAGTCCCCTCATGTCAACCTACAGGTGGGCACCCTCGAGTGAGACCCCACCGACGGGGAGGAAGGGCCAGGCCGATTCTTGCATAAGCTTAGTGAATTTTGCTGGGCTCTGGCTGTTGCTCCAAGCATGAGCCAGGCTGATGTCAGGGGCAGTGAGATGGCACCGATGGTGATAAGCTGGCTGAAGTCTTGCTCCTGTGCTCATAGCTGGGAGTCAACTCCAGAAACTACTGGGCATTGTGTGGGTCCCAGGGCTTTGCCCTCACCCGCCTCTTCAGCATCATTTACCCCATGCCTGCACAGCTGCGATCTTCTCGTGGGATCAGCTCTGTTTGCAGCCTTTGCTTGTCTGAAATGTAGGGTCAGACAGAGCTGGCTCCAAAGTTCCAATCAGCAGGGACTGGGCTGCTGTGAAGTTCATAATAACACTATCAGGAGCCCTTCTAAACTGACGGAGTGTGCATAAGAGTCCTGGGAGAATGCATACACACGCGTGTGAGTGGGAAAAAAGAGAAAACTAGAGATGAGTCAGGAGCACGTGGTCCTGTAGCCCTTGTGCAATGCGTCTCCAGGCCAGTTCTTGGGGTAGTGGGTGTGCACCAGCCTGCTAGGCAGGCTTCGATTTGTAGGGGAGATAGATGCCCTATTAGCATAGGAGGGGTGGTCTTGCTGTGCATGCAGAGAAGCTCCTTCAAGAAGCTTCTGGAATTGAGGCTCAGGGGCCCCAGGGCACTCGGGTAGCTGGAGGAGGCTGCTGCTACTGCTGCTCCTCAGCCCCATCCCCCTCCCCTTTGCGCCAGGGGCAGCTCCTGCATGCGAAGGGAGTGGGGGGAGCCCTGCCGTGCCAGCTCCTACACCTCCCCTTCATTGCCAGCCAGGAGCCACAGAACAGCCCCGGAGGCGACACGCAGACCTGCACCCAGGCAATATTTAAGCCACAGGATGTTTGAGACACAAGAAGTACATCAGACACAGACGATGTTTACAAGTAGAGTCAGTTTTTACAGAGCCTGAGAGTTTCTTGACCTGTATAGTGATAATCAACCAGGGAATGAGATTCTGGCTTCCAAGATCCCTCACAGCACATCAATTCCATAGTCTCCTGCAGCATTTAATGGGAAAAGACTTCAGATTCCACAAGGTGCAAACAGGGGAACTCCTGCTTCCAGGTGTGGCGCTCCTTCAGCAGTTCCGGGCACAGCAGGATGATTTTGCTGGTGCTGATCGATGCTCAGCAGCACTTCAGGATCACCTCATACTGCTGAAGTTTAGGGAACTATTTCCTTGATCTGCTTAAGCAAACTGGACTCGGGGAGGTCCCTTGAAACCAAGCTTTGGGATTCATCATGTCTAGGAGAAGTTTCCTCTCTGCTGGCGTCACTTCCAACCCGTCCCTGCGGCACACGCCGAGCCCTCTGCTCTATCAAGGATTTGGTAAAGAACACAGAGCAGAGCAAAGCAGCTTCACCAGGGCCAGACCAGAGGCATTTCTTTGGCAAGGAGTGCCCAGGGTAATTTTCAAGCACAGGGTGTTCATCCAGGCTTTGGCATTTGCCTAATAGGGCAGTTCCTTCATTCCCAGATTTCCATAGCTGCTGCCTATCAAGACGTTGCCCTGCGTTTTATGCGGGAAGTGAAATGCCAGCTCCATGTTCCATCTTCCCACCAGGACAACACCAGCGTAGGCCATGGTGAGCAGCTCCGTGACCCCAAAGGCAAGGAAAACCTACAGGGAGTCAGGTTCTGCCAGGAAAACGTGGGATAAGGGGACAGGGCAAGTGAAACAAGGCTGCAGAGAGACTGGAGAGCAGGGAAAGGCTCCAGAGCCCCAGACACGAGGTTTGAGACAGGCAGGAGCTGCGCTGTGCTCACGAGGAAGATGGGATAGGATGAGAGGAAATGGCCTCAAGATGCGCCAGAGGAGGTTTAGATTGGATATTGGGAAAAATTCATGCCCAGAAAGGGTTGTCAGGCACTGGAACAGGTCTCCCAGGAAGTGGTGGAGTCCCCTGTCCCTGGAGGGATTTAAAAGCCATGTAGATGTGGCACTTCGGGGTGCAGTTTAGTGGTGTGATTGGCCGTGTTGGATTTATGGTTGGACTCAAGGATCCTAAAGGTCTTTTCCGACCTAACGGATTCCGTGATCCCATTAGTGCACACCATCCTAGTACAGAGCATCCCACTGATGCCCAACAAAGCCAACATCACCCTCAATCTGCTACCAAAATCCAAATGAGCTTTAAACACACGCACACAGAGAAAAATGTGGATCTTCTGTCGGATTGTGCTCAGAAGACATTCGCCCGTCATATATCCATCATGTTTTTCCTGCATCGCTGAAAAGTGATGCTGATAGACTGGATGTTTACTGTGCTAAAAATGAGGATTTGGAAATGTAAATGAGTCTTCAGACCTTGACAATTAAGCTTTCTACATTAGAAGAGGGATTTGGACCTTAAAACCCAGTTTTCGGAACCTCAAAATGTGGCTGTGGTTCAAAGAATTGAACTGGACCATAAAATGCAGGTTTTTGATGTTGGATTCTGAGATCCAGACACTACAAATGAGGCTTTTGTACATAAAAATGAGGCCTTGATCACTAACGCTTAAAGCCTGGACACACAAAATTTGGTTTCTTTTCCCCCAAAAGAACAGTCTGGGTGCTAAAAATGATGCTTTGCAACCTGAAAATGAGTCTAGCAAACCTGAAAATATGACTTTGAGCTCTAAGTCTGAGAATTTAGACCTTAAAAATAAAGATTGGAGCCTAAAATAAAGCTTTGGAAGCCAAAGCTAGGACTTTGGAAAGGAAAAATAAATCTTGAGCCCCTTAAAAATGGCTTTGAGACTTAAAAATGAAGCTTTCCAATCTAAAAATGCAGGCTTTATCTGAAACAGAGGATTTGTAGACTAGAAAAGTGGCTTTGGGGGTGAAGCTTTGGAACTTAAAATGAGGCTTACAAAATCAAAACAAACACTTTGGGGGGGAAAAGGGAGTTTTAGGCCCTAAAATTGAGGCTTTGTGTTACAAAATGAGACTTCAGAACCTACAAATGCAACTTGGGACCCAAACAGAAAGATGAAAGTGGGCCCTAGAGAAAGCCATGGGACCATAGTCCCATCCCAACAGCTCCATGTAGGGCCAGGCAGGCATATTCCCTGTCATGGGAGATGGCAGCACTGCGGGGCACACCCGGGTTTGTAGTCTGCCAAACAACACACAGTGGCACAGGGCACACTGAGAACTGTAGTCCACCACAGGAGTGCCTTGGGGAACATCAGGATTTGTTGTCCACTGTGTGCCCTGGCAGAACTGCAGGGCACACTGATCTGCAGAATCAGACTCTAGTACTCGATAAGAGTTATAAAGACGGTATTCATGGGCAGGCAGCAGGTTGGATAAATCCAAAAAGCCCTGTGCACCGAAACAAAAGGCAGGTCGATATTTATTGCCAAAATACATACATATTCATTAAAATCCCGAGACGAGGCTGGGTTATGTTAACCAGTTCTGAGACATCAGTAACATTAGTGTCTTCCTCTTTAGCAGATGCGTAGTTGATCCTGGGCTCATTCCAAACAACAGAACCAGTGTTTTTGTTGAGGGGTCCTAGAAACTTCTATGCTTCTACCAAGAAGAGACTTGAAAATTCTTCCTCATCACAGCACAGTTTCTCCTTACCGAGCAAGGCATCGTACATAACCTTGCTAAGTTTGCAAAAGCAGCTCCATGGCAAAACCCTCCCCCCTTACAGCTATGCCCAAGGCTAACTAAACACCTAAACTATAGCTGAGCGTGCTAAACAAAGGCTAAACAAAGGCCTCTACTGTAATTCTTGCATTTTCCTAACATGCCACATCATTTTGCAATAATCCCACGCCAACACCAGGAATTCTAGCTAGCCACTGGGTCCTGCAGAGCTGGGGGGGTGGTGCGAATGGGCACGATCAAAGAATGATTATTACCATTGGAAAAGACCTTTCAGATCATTGAGTCCAATCCTTACCCCAGCATTGCCAACTCAGACACTGAAACATGTCCCCAAGTATCACATCTACACAGCTTTCAAGCCCCTATGTGACGCGGACTCCATCATTTCCCAGAGAAGCGTCTACTCTGCAGCCCTATAACTGTGTTCCACAGCAGGCTGGTGGCACCCGTGAAAGGGGACAAAGGTCAGGGAAAGGCACGATGTGAAGGAGGAGAAAGCAGAACTCAGAGACTGGGTGAGGGAAATAGGAATTTATTTTCTTTTTCCTGAACAAAGTGTTTATGGATCCATGCAACTGGTAGGAGCAGCGCAGCCATTTGCGGTGATGGGGAGAGTCCTGGGGTCCAGGAACTTTTGTCTCTGGGTGTTGTCGGGCAGAAGGACCTTCTGCAGGAGCAACTCCTGGCTCCCCCTGGGGCTTCAGTTGCTCTAGAGGGAGAGGCGCAGGAAGGTGGTCCGAACCCCATGGAGGGTAGCTTTTTGAGGTGCTGGTTCCCTCCTCCTGACAGTACATCATCTTGCAGTGCTGCAGAGACACCAGGGAGCTGGAGGCTTTCCTCTTCCGGGGGTGCTGGTGTCCCCCAGGTGAGTTGTCAATGTCAAGAAAGGAAGGTCCTGCCACGGCACCCTCCCCTGTTTCTTTCTTTGGCTGATCCTGCTCTTCAGCTTTGGACTCAGATGGAGGGCGTATGTGACCCCCAACGGATGTCAAACTCCTGCCATCGAGGCATCTTGATGGGCTTAAGGGCTGGGGGCCCTCCTCTTCATACAGTGCTGGGCATGCCCATGCAAGTTCTTCTGGCAAGGAGCAAATGGAGCTGCGTCCACTAGCAACTCTCGCATCTCCTTGAGCTGATCCTGCTCTTCAGGTTTAGGCTCAAAAGGGGGAGTGTGTGTTGCATAGGGAAGTCTGACTCTGATGTGCCAGCTTCCTCCTCTTGCCATCGTGGCATCTTGATGGGCTGGGGAGAGTCTCGAGGGCTGGGGGCCCTCCTCTTCATATAGTGCTTGGCACGCCCATGCAAGTTGTCCTGGCCAGGAGCAGAGGGAGCTGCCTCCACCACTTCTCCTTGCTCCTCCTGGAGCTGATCCTGCTCTTCAGGTTTACGATCAGATGGGGGGCGTATTTGACCCCCATGGATGTCGGAGTCTGATGTGCCAGCTTCCTCCTCCTGGTATCGTGGCATCTTGATGGGTTGGGAAGAGTCTTGAGGGTTGGGGGCCCTCCTCTTCATACGGTGCTGGGCACCCCCGTGCAAGTTTTCCTGGCCAGGAGCAGAGGGACCTGCCTCCATCACCTCCCCTCGCTCCTCCTTTCTCTGATCTTGCTCTGCAGAGATGGGTCCAGATGGGGGATGTTCAGAGCTCCCATGGATGGCAGCCTCTGATGTGCTGGTTTCCCCCTGCAAGTTGCAGTCTTCGGAGAGAGGGGAGCCCAGAGGATAGAAACCACCCACGTGAGCTGCAGGTAGAAGATCTGTTGCCCTCTGCTCGTGCTTTTGCTCTTCAGCTGATGTTTTTATGAGGTGTAGGATATTGAACAACAAATGATCCTGCAAATTATGCAGCTGCAGGTGTAACGATAGAGCCTTTTGGTCCGTCCTGCAGAATGGGCAATTTAGCCTCTCCCCTAACAAGCACACTGCACAGGGGATGCAAAATTGGTGGTGGCAGGGTACTATGTAGGAAATGTCTTTCAGATCAACACCACAGATGGCACAGTACTGCTCACTCTCGGTGGCAGTGTTCTCTCTGTTCTCTGGTGACCTTGTGCGCGATGAGGATGAGGTTGCAGATGAGAATGAGGTTGAGGATGTGGATGAGGATGAAGACAGGTTGCCCATTGCTGATGAAGTATCAGTAGATATTCTGCTCCACAGAATGGATAGAGATCATGGTCATTCATTGTCCTGGGGATGGGATGGGATGGGATGGGATGGGATGGGATGGGATGGGATGGGATGGGATGGGATGGGATGGGATGGGGGGGGAAGAAATGCCCAGGTTCCTTCAGAAGGTCACCCTGCTGACTCCCTGAGCCCTCTTGCCCAACCCACTTCCAACCCAAAGGGGCATTTCCCCCACAGCTCACCTTTGCAGCTCAAAGAAGGCCTTGGATCGTCAGGCCAGAGAAACACAGGGAATCGCTCCGGGATCGGCACTGAGAGCTGACAATGACAGCTTCCAAAGCACCACCCAGCAGCAGAACAAGCCTCTCTCTGGCCTCTAGACCTCACAGGGGCCCATGCACCAGCAGACTGAGGCAGGCTCAGCCGATGCCTCCAGATAAGCAGCGACGGTCGTGAGGTCACAATACATCCCCAGTGAGGTCACAATCCTCCACCTCTCGGTGATGTCACAGAGGGCCACATGTCCCACGCGGTGCTCAGCATCAGCTGAAACTTGGGTGTTGGGATTGGAGGTCAGGAGAAACCTTTCCCTCATGAGGACAGTCTGGCCATGGGACAGGTTGCCCAGTGCGGTGGTGCCATCTCTATACTCTGAGGGTTTCAAGCCCCAGCAGGACAAAGTCCAGAGGACCCTGGTCTGACCTCAGGGCTGACCCTGCTTTGGGCAGGAATTTGGACCCAAGCCAGCCAAGATCCCAGTTGTCCTATGGCATGCCTGACACTTCTGTAATCTTCTAAGTACATATTCATATCTTGATGTGTTAATGTGGGGCAAAGAATACAGAGTATTTTTACTTTTATCAACCTACAACAGAGACCAGGGCTGATGCCCAGTTGGGACCCCATTGGACCTGTGGCAAAACCAGTTTCCCCTCCGTCCCACTCTGTCCTATGCATGTGCTGCACTATAGGTGCACCGTGGCAGCAGGGTTTCTGGGTGGGAGGAGGCACTAGGCACCCAGCCCTGGGACACAGCATGCACATGTCTGTGCTCCCCAGCAGGCTGCTGCCAACTGCAATGGAGTGTAGGGGTAACGGAAAGGCACAAGGAGAACAGGGAGAAAGCAGCACAGATACTTGCTCAGTGAAATAAGGATTTATTTCCTGTTTCTTGAAAAAACTTTCAGAGATGCCTGCTACTTACAGGAGCAACACAGGGTCTTGCTTGACTGGGGAGAGTCCAATGGACTGGAGGCTCTCATCTCTGCAAAGTCCCATGTGTCCCCAGGTGAATGGGCCTTGTCTCAGTCAGTACTGGAGGGACTGTAGCTTCAGCCGTGGTCAGAGCGACCTTGCACCATCGCATCTTCTGGATTCTCTTAGGGATGATCCTACTCTAAAAGGATGGGCAGAGACGAGCGCTAAGTGAGAGTCTTGCAGATGGAAGTCTCCACCATGCTGCATTTGCCCTCTGTCACATCAGAACCTGTGGGGCTGCTGGAGGAGGCTGGCTGGTAAGAGTTCTAGTTGCTGTGCCGCATGGTTTCTAATCAGGCAAGCATATTTGATAAAGGACTCTACTTAGCCTAGTTTGCAAGCAGCATACATCTGATGCGTTTTGTTGGGGAAGGAATGTCATGTAAAATGCAAAAGCATTGTCTAAACAGTGCACGTACAGAATGGTCTGCAGGTGTGTAAGTCTCTATTATGGGACCAGAAAGCTGCAGAGTTCTCCGTACGTGCACTAGAATGCAGCGTGGTTGAGGTGGCCAGATGAGAATAGAGGAGTTGTGGAATGCACAAAGGAAAATCATTTACACTTTAACATGATGTAGATTATCCATGCAGCTTTCTATGAATTATAAGTCATAATAAAACTATCACCTAAGTGCATGGAGTTTCTGATACTGGATGAGTGAAGGAAGCAGGAAGGCTGGAAACAAGTTATGTAAGGAGATGACAGTGAAATCCTGAGCAGTGGGATTTTTCTGAGGGCACTGATGGACTTGTCTGTGCTCAAAACAGTCTTGGAAGCAAAGTCAAATCTTTCTCTTCATGGAGGCGTTGTTATGTGCCCAACGGTGTATAGACAGTGCTGGCAGTTTCATTAGGATATGTGCCTAATGCTGCACACAACTGAGCTTTGGCTGGCTTCACTTAGGGCTCTTGCAGCTGTGTGGTAGCAGGCAGAAGTCCAGTATGGGGTGCTGCTTTCTGTGCTCACCCCTCTGGTGGGACTCACCTCTCCTAAAAGAAGGGCTTTAACTACTCTTCAGGCCTTCAGCTACCATGGGTTGCTTCTTGGTATAGTAACTGGTAAGTAAAAAATGGTTTCATACATTATGCTGCTCCAAGCACAGGAGGTGATCTGCTGGGAGGTGGGCTGTCCACAGAGGACAGTATTCCTCAGCAATGAAAATCATCTGGTTTGTTTCCTGACATATGCTAGTTGTCCAAGAAGACTCTAGCATCATGCTCAAAGTCTAATGACCCAAACAGTTGATATATGCACAATAAATATTTGTCGCAGGTGTGCAGTGAAAAAGTTGCAATATTGTCTTTATTTGTCCTCCACAGCACGGTTTTCAGTTTGGCTTTTAAAAGGATCATGTATAGCTCTGGCCAGTCCTGAGAGAATGACATAATGCCATTTGTTCACTTGAGTGCCTGTTTAGAAGGTTCTAATACTGTAAAAGCTGGCATCTGAGAAATTACTTTAACTCTTCTTGGAACTATGCCGCATTATTGTGCTTTGCCTACAGAAACACAATTCACAAAGAGTGGATTATTGTAATACAGGGCTTTATTTCAAATCTGGGACAAAATCTTTGTCTCCCCAGACAGTATTGGCGCGGATGTACCAACATTTTTACTGTCTTTCTTTTGCTACAAGCCTCTGCACAGTCTTCCAACCTGTTGCTTTCACCCCACGCTGGCATCATTTCTCAAGCTTCAAAAATCCTACACATCATCTCATTGACGACACGTAAGGGTTGAATTGCTTCTGTATTTCTTCTCAGCCCCAGCAAGGAATACAGTTTAGTCTAACTCTTGTTGTATTTTTAACCATGCTAAGAATTAGTACATCAGCAAGATATGCTATAGTAACAGAAGCGGTCCTTCCAAACAAACCAAAATGACTGGACTTGGAGGTCAGTTCTCCACCCTGGGGAGGGAACTTCAGAACTGATTGATTGGTGGATGAACAGTCTGTATCTCATGTGTGAGTGCCAAAGAAATGGGGTAAAGCTGGAGTAACTGCAAACATTACGATTTGGGAGGGTGTCTGTGACTCCTGTGACCAGCACGAATCCCACCAGCTGCGCACTTCGGTGCCCCATTAATATGCAGCATACAACCCTATAGAACATCGTATGTGTGTTGGACAGTGGTGCTGCTGGTCAGCAAAAACTAAACCTGTTCCTGCCTTGCCAAGAAAAAATCAACACCTTACCACTGTGCAAATTTAACAGTCTTTGTGTGTATATGGACAAGTCTATGTACATAAAGGGGCTGTCAGATGGTGCAGGAACTGTTCATCTGATTTTCATTGATATCATGGTCAGTAAGTCAGAGACTGAAGTTTTCTTGTGCTGTATCTGCATAACTTGTGTGCTTCAAAACAGATATTTCAAAATAGATGTTTGAAACCGGGACCAATCAAATGATAAAGAGGTCTGAGATACAGTGCGGAAGAGTAACAAACTGCCAGGGAAGAAAAGAACGTTTTAAGCTTTGTGACACGTTCAAGAACATGAAGCAATGATCTTGAAAATAGTCTTTTTAAATTTAGTTTATAAACGCCAGCTGGGAAACCGAAACCATGCCACCTGAAACTAGTGATGTCGCTATTGGGCCCACCTGTGAAACTGGGGGCTAAACACAACTTGAAGTTACAGCCGTCTCTACTAAGTCCACTAGAACTGGGACTCAAGTTAAAAACAGGAACGTCGTTGTTGCTCCTATAAAGAAAAAGAAGGTGTTGGTGAGGGAGACTATAAAACTTACAGACTCATCTCCGCAAGTGGAACTCACGAAAGAAGAAGGAGAGGATGAAGAAGGACCAGAAGGACCTATCCCATCCACACAGGCAGTAGCGGACAAAGGAGCGGCTGTGAGCGAGGAAGAAGTGGCTGTGACAGAGGAAGAGACAGTTGCAAGAGAAGGGGCATGCCCAAAAGAACCAGGGGTGCATCCAAAGGAAAGTAGACTGGTATCAAGAGAAAAGAAGGCAACAGTACGACCAGCCTGTGGTATACTGTCACCAGATGATTTATATCCTGACTATAAATTTAGTATTTCAGAAGATGCAAAGAAGGGGCAAAAGCATTCCATTGAACCTGAGAGAGAATTATTGTTATCTGACTATTGGTTGAGGCCTTTATCTCAGCACCCGAAAGACTACTGGGTATGGTGAACGACGTAGAAGTCCATCTCCATGGAGAGAACGACGTAGAAGTCCATCTCCACAGCACACTCGGTCTCCACATCCACGTGAGAGATACAGAGAGGAGGTGGGAGTCGAAGAGTACAAAGAGAAGTGGAAAAGATTCAACGCGGGAGCGATAGACAAGAAATAATGCAAGAAAGTGAAAATACACAATCACTGACCCCAAGAGATCCTTGAGATTTACAAGCAGACTACAGTTGTTTGCCTGGTGAACAAATCCTCATCTGGCTGGTGTGATGCTGGGACAATGGAGCTATTAGTCATGTGATTGAAGGTCATGAAGCACAAAAATTGGGATCTCTCTCTTGCCCGAGATCCTGTAATAGAACAAGAAATGGCAAGGGGGAGAATGGCATCCAGGCTTTGGATCTGAATCCTCCACGCTGTGAGGGTGAGATACCCATTGAAGGAATATGTGTCGAGCTCTCCAAGAAGGTGGAATACTGCGGAAGAAGACATCCAACACCTACGGGAATTAGCCATGTTGGAGATCACCTATTCTGATCCGGACCATTATGACCTCCTAGAACCAGAGGGTGTCCCCTGCATGCAGCCTATGTGGAAAAAGGTAATTAAAGGTGCCCCTAAACCATATACCTACTGCTTGATAACTGCATATGTTCCAAGGATGGGTGAACAAAGCGTGGAAGCCATGCGTTGTTGGATAAGGTGCATGGCACAAAGTCTGGAAGACTCCTTCGATTCCCTATACTGACCTACCTACGACAGGGAAAGAAGAGAGAACGATTATGAATATTCCAAATATGAGGACTATCCTAGAGACATCGATGACAGATATTGTAGAGATTACAGAGAAAAGCCAAAGGAACGATCAAGACGAACAAGACGACCTCGACCTAGACCTCACTCTCGGTCTCGGCCTCGTTCATGATCTTCATCATTCCCATGCAGGGGGAAAGAAAACCCTAAGCATCAGTCACATAGCCAACTATGGGCATACCTATGCAGCGAAGGAGAGAACGTGAAGAAGTGGAGTGGCGAAACCACTTGCAAGATAGAAACTGAAGTGAAGTTGCTGGGACAATGACACTGACAAGAAAGTTGTCTACGTGATAGATGCAGAATTTTTAGACAAGAAACTGCAATTGCTAAAAGGCAAGAAGATGGAGATCCTCCTCCCTGATGACAAAAAAAGCCTCCAAGAAACCAAAGTAAAAGTCCACCGATGATTGCTCTAATCAAGACCAACAGAGTGGCCCTGCCTTCCGCCAGGAGAAGGAGAGGGACCAAGAAGACAATTGGGTTTACTGGGCTGTGTGGGTTTGATGACCTGGCACATGGGATCCTCAGAGATATTGAGATTTGATAGATGCTGGTGTCCAGGTTTACTCCAGTCACCATTTAAACCAATTAGAATCCTTTTGTTGCTTTTGATATGATTCCCACTGTCCATAAAGGTTTCTTCAGTCATTCTGGGGAACTTAAAGCATATGATTATCCATGGCTTATCCTGTATTAGCCCTCCTTACTGAGTGTGATGCCCAGGTGTGGCCAGGAACAGGCCATGGAAAGACTCAGGCTCCCAGACGTTTCCCTCCGTCTCCCTGGGTTCTGAAAACAGGTACTTGTTTTCTTTTTCGCATATATTAGTCCCACTAGCTAAATCCCAGCATCTCAAGGATTGCTTTTGGGATTTCAAGGAAGGGGATTTCATCGCCATATCCCACCACAGGTAAGAGTGCTCTATCCAGACAGGACAGTCCAAGCTGGGGTCCTGGGCAGGGGGCTGGGTCAGCCCCTTCTGAATTGGCAGGAGAAGGAGATGCCTGCTGTGCAGCCTGCCGAAACAGTGCTGGTTCTGCACTGCTGAAAAGCAGTGTTGAAAAGGGAAGGGAAGGGAAGTTCAGAAACTCCACAGAGAAATCCAGTTGGTCCTGCCCACACTCCCTCTCTCTCTCTCCCTCTGAAGAAAAATTGCACAGCCCGTGTGGAGCAGGGGCAACGATCCGTAGGCAGCTGTCCTCAGCTACTGCACGCAAACCGAACTCATTCTCCTTCCTGACAGAGCGTGACAGGAAGTGCCCCCCTGGGACGCAACATCCTCTTCCTGGGGTGTCCCCAACGGCACTGCCCCCAGAACTCACGGCCCCTACAGTCTCCATCCCGCACCAGTCCGCATGTTGGCAAGGGGAGAAAAGCTCTCTGAAAACCTGAAACTACAACAGCTGTGGAGGGCACTAGAGCAAGGGCCAGCCAAGCCAATGGAGGACAAGCCTCACAAGTGCAGTGGCAACCCAAGTTGAGCTGCCTTTGAAGCCCAACAACTCAACACAGCGCTCCACTTCTCCTGTCCTGAGTGACCACTGTAACAGCTGGAGCCTAGCCCATGGACTAAATGAAGTCACTGGACTCTCATGGGCATTTCATGAGGGCGGTCTGTAAAATAAGGGAAGGATATAAGTGTATCTATTAAAGGATGGGAAAGGGGGTTTTGGCTGATAAGGAGCCGTTGTGTTGAGTAGAAGCTGAGCATGATGCAAATGAGACAGAACAAGAAGTGGAGATTGTGCAAGATCTGACTGGGATAGAGTTATTTTTCTTCAGTTTGACTAACAAAACCAAATAAAAGAGTTGTGCTACAATACAGCCTGTCCCCATCGTCTTCATCTGGCTGCTCAGGCTTTTCTGCCCCACAGAACCTGCAGAAGATCTTTCAGTCGACTGAAGAAGTCCACCACCTTCTGCAGGGGAAATAGACAGGAGCTAAATGCACCTGCATGTGTTGGTCCTGGCCAGGCATCTGGCCAGGACTTGCAGTGGTGAGAAAATAACACCATGTCCATTCTGTCAGAGTGGCCACTTCCGCTGAAAGCAGCCCCATCTGTGCCTGGGTCTGATCACAGAAGTTCTGAATGGGGGTGTGGATCCCCAGCTGGCAAGCGCTGGCATAGTCTTTTCCACAGCTGGTCACTCCCACGGACGGTGGCCTCTCACTTGCTGGCTTCCACCACACATCACAACCTTCAGAGCAATGGGAGCCTGGCTGGGCAGTGGCATCGCTCTCCTGGGAACTGGTGGGGCTGGAGCTGGCTGCAAGGACCATCGTCCTAACCCCGTGCAGTGCGGGGATGCTCCTTGCCCTGGTGCCGGCGGATCTCACTGCCACACAGGTGCAAAACAGCAGTGATGTGCCAGTGGGTGAATGTCTCTGAGTGCTCTTCCAGGTAGGGCTGCAGCTCCCACACCAACACCCCTTGTCCAGCCCCCATAGGATTAGCTTGCTCACAATGATGGTTTCTCTCATGGACACCTCTCACCAATGGTTCTGAAAGTGCAGCACCAACTCCTGTCGCAGCCACGGCAGCAGGGGATGGATTTGATTGGGGTGGCTGCTGAAAAATTCTGCCCAGACATCAGGAGGCTGGTGAGCTGCAGGTACCAGACCCACAGACCTCCACCCATCCTTTTGTTCTTCAGCTGATGGCTGTGAGGTGCACGATATTGAACACCAAATGATCCTGTAAATTATCCAACTGCAGGCATAACAAGAGAGCCTTTGTGACTGTCCTGCAGAGCGGGCAATTTGGTCTCACCATTACGCAACGTATTGCACAGGGGAAGCAAAACTGGTGGTGGTAGGGTACCATGTAGGAAACGTCTCCTTGATCATCATCACAGATGGGGCAGCACCACTCAAGCTTGGTGGAAGTGGTCTCTTCTTGCTCAGGTGGGCTAAGGCATGATGAGGATGATGATGACGATGAGGATAAGGATGAAGACAGGTCCCCCTTCACTGGGGGGGACCATGGTCACTGACTGTCTAGGGCATGGGATGGGAGGGGAGGAAGAAAGGTCCAGGAACTGTTTGGTCTTTATAGATATAGCTGATTAAAATTCCATAAATTCAGGAAAGTGTTTATATCCTCCCTGTTGGCTCCTTATGTTTGATCCATTTCACACGTGAATTTACTTGCAGTGTGCAGAGAAACGGAGTATGTGCTTCAGAATTGCCTTCTGGACTTCCTCATGCTCTTTACATTTGTATTACCACTGCTAGTTATTAACCACTTTCAAGAAGAAGAACTGGATCATTTTTTTTTATTATTTCCTCAATTGCAGGAATCATTGAAACATTTCATTTATTGCTCTTTGGAAGAGCACCCTTCCAACCCTCTGAGCTCTGGGCTAAACCATGCCTTTAATCCAGAAGGAAAGGACAATAATATTAACACTGAGCTGACAACACAGAATGCAGCTCCTGTTTTGCTCTTTTCCAAATAATTCACTGAACAATCAGTGTCTGAGGGCCACAGTGTCTGATGGCCACAGACAGCTGTGTGACAACCACTCAAGTCAGCATTTCTTAAGGGTAAAAACTTTCCATATAGCTCAAAGCAAAGCTGAGACTTCCAGTACTGCATGCAGGAGATTTATTTTCAAACTCGCAGCAAGCTAAATATCTCTGGATAAAAGAGTAGAGGACTGATTCCAATCATATTTGCCCGCACCCCTATCCCTCCTGCCTCTCGGGACAGCCAGAGGAGCTGTGAAGCACACCTGCTCATCGGGGAAGAGCCTCTTTGGCCTCTAAAATCAAAGAGCTGCTCAAACACCACAGCTGTATTTCCAATTGTTCTGTGCACAAAAGCTTCTAGTCTGATCCCTGAGAGCCACAGCAGGCAGGCCAAGTGGTGCAGGTCCCTCTCTATGTCTCTATGAGGACATCTTTAGGGAAGAGTTGTGGGCCTTCCTGATCACATCCATGTGACAAGGGATTTCCCTACCACTTTCCTGGCAAGAAAGCAAGTGGTACATAAGTATGGTTTTCGTTTTTTAAAAGAAACCTCTTTCCACGTTAGCTCCCAAACAAAAGGACTTCTCAAAAAGGGACTTTTAAAAAAGTTTTTTTAACAAAGCAACTTCACTTTGCATGGTAGTGCAAAAACTTTTGAATGTATTTCTGTTTCTGCATTAAAAAAAAAGGCTGAGACCTTGCAAACAAGCGGATATGCTGACTGTCCTTGACTTTTTTCAAGGTAGGCAATGTGTGCATTCCATCTTGTCCTCCTCTCCCTGATCTTTGCCAGCAGTTTTCCCTAAATGTAATCAGGACCGAGATTAGGAGAGCCGACTGACCCTATACTCCTCCCTTGCTGCCTTATCCTTTCCTGATTTACTGTGGAGATTATTTAGCAGGTTGGGAAAGTCTGCTGTCCTAGCTGCAACTCTCTGGCCATGCCGAGATAGAAAGTGTGACATTTAGGCCAGATTGCAGTCGTGCCAGGAGGAAGTGGAAGTGGCTGATGATGCAGAACGAGTGCCTACAGTGTGTGAGATCTAGCCTAGCTCAGCTCTATTTCGGTGCGGGACGGCATGGAACCCTGGGTGCTGGGAAATGGCACTGGGGCACCCAGCGCTTCACGCTGGTTCTGGCTTTTACAAGATGATCGTCTCTGTTCCAAAGCCTCTGGAGCTGCTGTGCGTCCCCAGCCGCTTCCACCTGCCTGGAGAGTGTCAGGCCAGGCTCCTTCCAGTCTGGCAGTGTTCAAAGCCATGGGATTTGACAGGTTGCTGCTTTCTGATCTCCTGCTGGCAGGAAAATCCCAGACTTTCTCCCCGCTGTGTGTTCAAGTGATCCCATGGCCACTGCAGTCCTGACCTGGATGTCATATTGGCAATGGAGATGAAATTAGATGAGTTTTGCAAGGAGCAGTCTGGAAATCCATCAGTCCCCGCTGAGCTAAACACATCACAGAAGAGTGAAGATCTTTCTCTTTAATGACATCAGTGCTTACATTGGCTCCTAGAACTCTTCAGTGTGCCAGGCTTGGCGGCAGGCCTGTCCCTCTGTGGGGCATCCTGCTGCTGTCATCCTGCACTGCAGGATTGTGTGGGACAAGTGCTGGTACAGCTGGTGCAACTTGATAGGGAACTGGATAATGATTTCTAATTCTATAACCCCTACACTCCAGCCTTTGCCAGCATTTCTTGGTGTGTGACACAGCTCTGCAGTGCATCTGGTGTCCAGTGCCCGGCTTGAGGAAGATATATCTTTAAACTGCTCTGCCCCCACCATACAAACCTTACCCCCATGGCACAAATCATCACAGAACAGAACCACTTGGTGTCTCATCCAGCTGGCGGCCGGTCACCAGTGGTGTCCCTCAGGGACTGGTGTTGGGTCTGGTCCTGTTTAATATCTTTATTGATGATCTGGATGAGGGGATTGAGTCCATCATCAGCAAGTTTGCAGATGATACCAAGCTGGGAAGAAGGGTTGATCTGTTAGAGGGTAGGATGGCCCTGCAGAGGGACCTGGACAGATTGGAGAGATGGGCTGATTCTAATGGGATGATGTTTAATAAGTCCAAATGTCGGGTACTTCATTTTGGACACAACAATCCCATGCAGAGCTACAGACTGGGGCTAGAGTGGCTGGAGAGTAGTCAGGCAGAAAAGGACCTGGGAGTGCTGGTTGACAGGAAGCTCAACATGAGCCAGCAGTGTGCCCAGGTGGCCAAGAAGGCCAATGGCATTCTGGCCTGCATCAGGAATAGTGTAGTCAGCAGAACCAGAGAAGTTATTGTCCCCCTGTACTCGGCACTAGTCAGGCCTCATCTGGAATACTGTGTACAGTTTTGGGCCCCTCAGTTTGGGAAAGATGTTAGGATACTGGAATGTGTTCAGAGGAGGGCAACGAAGATGGTAAAGGGGCTGGAGCATAAGCCCTATGAGGAGCGACTGAGTGAGTTGGAGCTGTTTAGTCTAAAGAAGAGGAGGCTCAGGGGAGTCCTCATTGCTCTCTACAACTACCTAAAAGGAGGTTGTAGTCGGGCAAGGGTTGGTCTCTTCTCTCAGGTGACCAGTGACAGAACTAGAGGGCATGGACTCAAGCTTCGTCAGGGAAAGTTTAGGCTTGATGTGAAGAAGAAGTTCTTTACTGAAAGGGTGATCGGCCATTGGAATGCGTTGCCCAGGGAGGTGGTGGAGTCGCCGACCCTGGAGGTGTTTAAGGGGAGATTGGATGTGGCACTGAGTGCCATGGTTTAGATGATGGTTGGTGTTAGTGTTGAGTTATAGGTTGGACTTGATGATTTCAGAGGTCCTTTCCAACCTTGTGATACTGTGATACTGTGATACTTGGTGCTGGCTGACAGGGGTGCTGAGAGGCCTGCCAGGAAGCTGCAGGGACTGAGGAGACCTGGGCAAGGCCAGGAACAACGGCAGCCCAGAAGTCCCTAACACAAAAGCGGTTGGGTGTTTTTCTCAAAACGTGATTTGGTTTTGTCCCACTGACAGCTGTGTGTCTTGCTTTCTTATGTAAAAAGGAATAACTGGAGGAATTCCAGGCTTGTTCATATTTGTTTTCTATTTACTTCACCCAGCCGTAAAGAAGACGTTTTTCCTGAGGGATTAGCTAACACAATGTTATTTGTAGCTGTAGGCCATGCCCATCCATCGCAAATGAACCCTCAGGGTTGGACATTCACTACTACGAGGGCACTCCCTCTTTTCCCTGCTACACTTTGTAGGACGGGCTTTTTTCACCAGAGCTTTAAGGATGGGACAGCTCGTTTGCAGTCAGACCATGAGGTCTCAGTTAATGGAGTTACGGCTGCAGCCAAATGACTCGGTTTCAGACTGGACTGGTGTTGAACATCACAAACCGCTGCACATGGTCGTGAGGGAAGCCGGGAAAAAGCTCAGACAGCGCTGGGAGGGATGGCTGGAGTTCAGAACTGGTGAAGGGGAGTTCCCAAAAGATGGCCAAAATGCACAGATGAAGTGGAGGGGGGCACCAGAGACATTGGGATGTGGAGGTGAAAACTAGTGTCACAATATCTGTCTCTGTTTTTCCCTGCTTGATGTTACATAAGGAATGAGGCCTCAAATGCCAGATTGGGGACCAGATGTAGCCAAGTTAGGAAGAATGGGGGAAAAGGGAGCTAGGACCAAGTTACTTAATCTTTGTAGGATACTGGAGTGGAATGAGGGGGCTGCAGAGAAGGCACAACACAGGTCTTGGTGACTGGCACGAAACACTTATGGCAAGAAGAAGACACAGGTGAGGAAATGGAGTGGAGAATGGCACTGCAGAAGCACCAGATATGTGAGCAACGGCACCAGTGCCACGCAGTCGATGGCCTGTAAACATCACCGTGCAGTGGAGTTAAGACATCCCCTGGTAGTGCACCGTAACATCATGAGCAATGAACTGTGACGTCATGGGCCTTGCTGCTTGTCTTGAGGAACTGTCCGAGCCAGGTTCAGTCTGACTCGTGCCTGGACTCCTGCTGAGCGTGCCTGCGAGGTGTGGAGGGTCGAGCCCGGCATCTCCTGGTGCTCGGTGGTGCTTTGGAGGCTGCTGGCAACAGTCTTGGTGCCTGTTCCAGAGCCATTCCCTGTGTTTCCTCGGCCCAGCCCCATTCAGGCAGCCGGTCACCACCAGACGCGCAGCAGCAGCAGCGCAGGTGTGAAGGGAAACATCCCTCTGGGCCGACTGTGGGGTGGACGGTAGGAATGGGGAAGACAGGAGGATGTTCTTCTTGAGGGGCCTGGGCATTTCTTCTGCGCCTGCCCTCCCCAGGACAGCGAGTAACCATGGCCTCTCTCCATTTGACAGCGCACGACATCTTTTGGCAGTGCTGACGTTGGCAAGAGGGAGCAGCTCCTCATCTTCAGCTCACCCCAGCCCATAGCAGAGTGAAACATCTCCTCACAGGCGCAGTGGACATGCCCCATCTGCGTCAATACCTGGAAGAGCATTGGCTTTGTGAAGCCCTGCCAACACCAGTTCTGCCTGGGCTGCATCCAGCTCTGGGCACGGCTGAAGTCAGCGTGCCCAGTCTGCGCAGGACCCTTAGAAGGTGTCGGGTTCATTCTGCAAGTGGAAGATGACCTTGCAGAATTTAGGACCCCAGCCCCTGAAGACCTGCCAGGTGCCAGCATCCAGGAAGGCTGCTTTCCCAGCCACCTGGCTCAAAGCAGCCCCCAGGGCCTCACGGCATTCCCTCTCTCCTCTCTGCAGGGGACACTGTCCCAAGCTGAGGAGGGGGCTCTGCAGCCAGGATCCGTGGACCACCTACTGCTTCAAGTCTGGGCAGAACTCTTCCAAAGACATCAGCATCTCCTGGATCCTGTGCTTCCCTGGCTGCGCCAGCAGCTGCAGGCATTACATGGGGCTAAGTGGTGGACAGCAGGGCATGTAGAAAGCAGCATCCTGCATGCCCTCTGCATCCACGGTCCAGATGAGGAGGCCCTGGTCCAGATGCTGCAGCCCATCCTCCAGCCACACACACAAGAGCTGGTCCATGGCCTCACCAGGATCATTGTGTGGCAGTGCAGTGACGAGGCTTGTAGGCTGTTGTACTCCAGTGCTGCCCAGGAGGAGGGGGACAGCCTTGTGGACAGCTCCAGCACCAGAGGGGGGATTTCTGAATGTCACCTGGCCTCTTCCTGTAGTCCTGCAGGCTCCAACATCGACGAGCAGCCATGCATATCAAAGGCCAACCTCCACAGGGATCATAGCTGTCCCCAAATCATGTCTGTCCCTGAAGAGCAGGAGGAGCCGCAGGAGGAGCCACGGGAGGCAGCAGCGGTAGCAGGTCCCTCTGGCCAGGGCTGCCACTCCTCGGCTCCCAGCCAGGACAGGGACAACTTGCCTGGGAGGCCCTGGCGTGCCCCCATTCCCCAAGACTGTTCTCAGCCCTGCAAGAGGTCCCAACGTGTCCTGAGGAGGAGGGCTTCTCGCTCCCAGGACACTCACCAGCCCTGTAGGATGACCCAGCGCATCCGAAAGAGGAAGGCAACCAGATCCTAGTAAGAAGCCTCCCCAGCCCTGCAAGAGGCTCCAACGCACCTTGAAGAAAAGAGTCCTCAGCTCCCAGAATAGAAAACCAGAAAAAAAATATGCATATGGTCTTCTTAAAACATTGGAAAATGTTTTCAGACAGATCTGGTTTGTAATTTGGGTGATCCATGTGTTGCAGAGCCAGAGAAAATCACTAAAGGCAGCCGAAAAAAAGAAGAAAACCATAACAATTCGAGACATCATCTTTCTGTTTCTGGCGTACCTCTAAAACACCTAACACAGGGAATTCTGAACACAGAGAAGGACAGCACATGGGAGACACTGTAAATCTGTAACTTCGAGACCCATTTGCAACCAGAAGATTCTGGAATCCATCCCGTTTTACCCCAAACCAGCATCAAAGCAGATTCTGACCCTCATTCCCGCTTCTCATTGACTCTATAAATTTTGATGCAGAGAAAGAATTTGATGAAGATTTTCCGGGGCCAGGACAGCTCAGTGATGCTCCAGAATGCTTTCCCCAGCCTGTTGGTAGCTAAGGTTCAGCGGCTGGAAGATATCGTGTTGTACGGAAAGATAGGGCCCTTCTCCCAATATCCAATAATGTTTAGTTCATGATGTAAGCAGACGGAAGTGACGTTGTAGACCTGGTCTTTGGCTAGCTTTGGGAGTGAGGATGGGGTGTAGTGTGGAGGAGGAAAGGGCATTGGGGGTTTCTGGGGGGCTTTGGGGGTGCAGAGAGCCAAATAACAGGTGTGAGGGGCTTTTGGGGGGTTTTGGGTGTGTGGGGAGGGGGCACAGAAGTGGTGGAGTCCCCTGTCCCTGGAGGGATTTAAAAGCCATGTAGACGTGGCTCTTCGGCGTGCAGTTTAGTGGTGGGACTGGCCATGTTGGATTTATGGTTGGACTCAAGGATCCTAAAGGTCTTTTCCAACCTAACGGATTCCATGATCCCATTAGTACACACCATCCTAGTACAGAGCATCCCACTGATGCCCAACAAACCAACATCACCCTCAATCTGCTACCAAAATCCAAATGAGCTTTACAAACACGCACACAGAGAAAAATGTGGATCTTCTGTCGGAGTGTGCTCAGAAGACATTTGCCTGGCACATGTCCATCATGTTTTCATCGCTGAAAAGAAAACTGATGCTGATAGACTGGATGTTTAATGTGCTAAAAATGAGTATTTCAAAATGTAAATGAGTCTTCAGACCTTGACAATTAAGCTTTCTACATTAGAAGAGGGATTTGGATCTTAAAAACCAGCATTTGGACCCTCAAAATGTGGTGGTGGTTCAAAGAATTGAATTGGACCATAAAATGCAGGCTTTTGATGCTCTATTCTGAGGTCTGGATACTACAAATGAGGGAGAGGCTGGAGAGCAGCCCTGGAGAAAGGGACCTGGGGGTTCTAGTTCGAGTTGAACATGAGCCAACAGTGCCCTGGCTGCCAAGAGGGCCAACCGTGTCCTGAGGTGCCTCAAGCACGACATTGCCAGCCGGGTGAGGGAGGGGATTGTCCCTTTCTGCTCTGCACAGGTGCGGCCCCACTGTGTGCAGTTTGGGGCACCTTAGTATAAAAAGGACATCAGACTACTGGAGAGTGTCCAGAGGAGGCCACAAGGCTGGTGAAGGGTTTAGAAGGGAAGCCATATGAGGAGCAGCTACAGTCAATTGGTTTGTTCAGCCTTTTGTTCAGCCTGGAGAAGAGGAGGGTAAGGGGAGACATCATTGTGGTCTGCATCTTCCACGCAAGAGCAAGAGGAGGAGCAGGTGCTGATCTCTTCTCTCTGGTGACCAATGGTAGGACTCGAGGTAATGGCAAGAAGATGCTTTAAGGAGGTTTAGATCGGATATTAAGAAAAGGTTCTTCGGTTCTTCACTTTGAGGGTGGGGGAGCACTGCAACAGCTCCCCAGGGAAGCTGTCACAGCATCAAGCCTGAAAATATTCAAGAAGGATTTGGCCAATGCATCAAAAGAAGCATGGCCAGCAGGTCGATGGAGGTAATTCTCCTCCTCTATTCCACTTTGGAGTATTGTGTCCAGTTCTGGAATCCCCAAAGTAAGAAGGATATGGAACTGTTGAAGTGCATCTAGAGGAGTGCTACAAAGATGATCCGAGGGCTGGAGCACCTCTGCTATGAGGACAAGACTGAGAGAGTTGGGGTTGCTCAGCATGGAGAAGAGAAGGCTTCAAGAAGACCTTATAGTGGCCTTCCCGTACCTGAAGGGGCTACAGGAAAGCTGGGGAAGGATTAACAAGGAGAGGTAGTTATAAGACGAGGGGGAATGGCTTGAAATTAGAAGGGGGAAGATTTAGATAAGACATTAGGAAGAAATTCCTGGTTTGCTGTGCGCTCTGACTATCCCCTGCAACCGCAACACCCGAGTAAGGACGCTCTCTCCCCACTCCCAGCCCTGCGCGAGAAGAACCCGGAAGTGAGCAAGATTTGGCGCTGCCCCCCGCCCAGTCCTCTACTCGGTCCCCTACCGCGTTTGGGAAAGGGAGGGGGGCAGGATTGGGGCGGGGCCCGGCAGAGGGGACGGGGCAAGAGGGACGGGACCAGGCAGAGGGGCGAGAGCGCGGATCCGCCAACCAGAGCGGGCGCTGGAAGGGGTGGGTAGGAGAGGCGGGGATGGTCAGGGGGCGGGGCCAAAGGAGGGGGAGGGCGCGGTTCCGCCAATCCGCGCGGGCGTGTGGGGGCAGGGCTGGGCGGTGGGGGCGCGGTTCAACCAATCAGCGCGGGTGGTGTGGGGCGCGCTGCTGTATGGTCCCGCCCCAGCGCCATCCCCGCCCCCGTCCCCGTGCGGGCGCGGAGCGATGCTGGGTCTGCGCCGAGCTGCTGGGCATGCGCTCATGCCTCTGTGGGCCGGGGCCCCGGCAGCCGCCATGTCCTCGCTGCTAGTCAGCCAGCTGCGATAAGCGTGGCTTCGGGAGCTGGGTCTGCAGGAGGACAACCCGGGCGTGTATAACGGGCGATGGGGCGGCGGCGGGCAGGTGCGGGCGGCCCAGGAAGGGGGGTCGGCGCTGCGCTCTCTTTCTTGAATAACGGAACGGGAAGATCACGGCCCCGCTCCTCCTCCCCCCCTTCCCCGTCCTCGGCCCCCCTTCCTCGTCGTCTTCTCTTGTTCCCCATTCCTCCCCTTCTCTTGTTCCCCATTCCTCCCCTTCTCTTGTTCCCCATTCCTCCCCTTCTCTTGTTCCCCATTCCTCCCCTTTTCTTGTTCCCCCTCCTCCCCTTCTCTTGTTCTCCCTCCTCCCCTTCCCTGGTTCTCCCCCCTCCTCCTCCCCTTCCCTGGTTCTCCCCCCTCCTCCTCCCTTTCCCTGGTTCTCCCCCCTCCTCCTCCCCTTCCCTGGTTCTTCCCCCCTCCTCCTCCCCTTCCCTGGTTCTCCCCCCCCCCCTCCCCTCCCCTGGTTCCCCCCCTCCCCTCCCCTGGTTCCCCCCCTCCCCTCCCCTGGTTCCCCCCCTCCCCTCCCCTGGTTCCCCCCCTTCCCTTCCCTGGTTCCCCCCTGCCCTTCCCTGGTTCCCTTACTGAGCAAGGCATCGTACATAACCTTGCTAAGTTTGCAAAAGCAACTCCATGGCAAAACCCTCCCCCCTTACAGCTATGCCCAAGGCTAACTAAACACCTAAACTATAGCTGAGCGTGCTAAACAAAGGCTAAACAAAGGCTTCTACTGTAATTCTTGCATTTTCCTAACATGCCACATCATTTTGCAATAATCCCACGCCAACACCAGGAATTCTAGCTAGCCACTGGGTCCTGCAGAGCTGGGGGGGTGGTGCGAATGGGCACGATCAAAGAATGATTATTCCCATTGGAAAAGACCTTTCAGATCATTGAGTCCAATCCTTACCCCAGCATTGCCAACTCAGACACTGAAACATGTCCCCAAGTATCACATCTACACAGCTTTCAAGCCCCTATGTGACGCGGACTCCATCATTTCCCAGAGAAGCGTCTACTCTGCAGCCCTATAACTGTGTTCCACAGCAGGCTGGTGGCACCCGTGAAAGGGGACAAAGGTCAGGGAAAGGCACGATGTGAAGGAGGAGAAAGCAGAACTCAGAGACTGGGTGAGGGAAATAGGAATTTATTTTCTTTTTCCTGAACAAAGTGTTTATGGATCCATGCAACTGGTAGGAGCAGCGCAGCCATTTGCGGTGATGGGGAGAGTCCTGGGGTCCAGGAACTTTTGTCTCTGGGTGTTGTCGGGCAGAAGGACCTTCTGCAGGAGCAACTCCTGGCTCCCCCTGGGGCTTCAGTTGCTCTAGAGGGAGAGGCGCAGGAAGGTGGTCCGAACCCCATGGAGGGTAGCTTTTTGAGGTGCTGGTTCCCTCCTCCTGACAGTACATCATCTTGCAGTGCTGCAGAGACACCAGGGAGCTGGAGGCTTTCCTCTTCCGGGGGTGCTGGTGTCCCCCAGGTGAGTTGTCAATGTCAAGAAAGGAAGGTCCTGCCACGGCACCCTCCCCTGTTTCTTTCTTTGGCTGATCCTGCTCTTCAGCTTTGGACTCAGATGGAGGGCGTATGTGACCCCCAACGGATGTCAAACTCCTGCCACCGAGGCATCTTGATGGGCTTAAGGGCTGGGGGCCCTCCTCTTCATACAGTGCTGGGCATGCCCATGCAAGTTCTTCTGGCAAGGAGCAAATGGAGCTGCGTCCACTAGCAACTCTCGCATCTCCTTGAGCTGATCCTGCTCTTCAGGTTTAGGCTCAAAAGGGGGAGTGTGTGTTGCATAGGGAAGTCTGACTCTGATGTGCCAGCTTCCTCCTCTTGCCATCGTGGCATCTTGATGGGCTGGGGAGAGTCTCGAGGGCTGGGGGCCCTCCTCTTCATATAGTGCTTGGCACGCCCATGCAAGTTGTCCTGGCCAGGAGCAGAGGGAGCTGCCTCCACCACTTCTCCTTGCTCCTCCTGGAGCTGATCCTGCTCTTCAGGTTTACGATCAGATGGGGGGCGTATTTGACCCCCATGGATGTCGGAGTCTGATGTGCCAGCTTCCTCCTCCTGGTATCGTGGCATCTTGATGGGTTGGGAAGAGTCTTGAGGGTTGGGGGCCCTCCTCTTCATACGGTGCTGGGCACCCCCGTGCAAGTTTTCCTGGCCAGGAGCAGAGGGACCTGCCTCCATCACCTCCCCTCGCTCCTCCTTTCTCTGATCTTGCTCTGCAGAGATGGGTCCAGATGGGGGATGTTCAGAGCTCCCATGGATGGCAGCCTCTGATGTGCTGGTTTCCCCCTGCAAGTTGCAGTCTTCGGAGAGAGGGGAGCCCAGAGGATAGAAACCACCCACGTGAGCTGCAGGTAGAAGATCTGTTGCCCTCTGCTCGTGCTTTTGCTCTTCAGCTGATGTTTTTATGAGGTGTAGGATATTGAACAACAAATGATCCTGCAAATTATGCAGCTGCAGGTGTAACGATAGAGCCTTTTGGTCCGTCCTGCAGAATGGGCAATTTAGCCTCTCCCCTAACAAGCACACTGCACAGGGGATGCAAAATTGGTGGTGGCAGGGTACTATGTAGGAAATGTCTTTCAGATCAACACCACAGATGGCACAGTACTGCTCACTCTTGGTGGCAGTGTTCTCTCTGTTCTCTGGTGACCTTGTGCGCGATGAGGATGAGGTTGCAGATGAGAATGAGGTTGAGGATGTGGATGAGGATGAAGACAGGTTGCCCATTGCTGATGAAGTATCAGTAGATATTCTGCTCCACAGAATGGATAGAGATCATGGTCATTCATTGTCCTGGGGATGGGATGGGATGGGATGGGATGGGATGGGATGGGATGGGATGGGATGGGATGGGATGGGATGGGATGGGGGGGGAAGAAATGCCCAGGTTCCTTCAGAAGGTCACCCTGCTGACTCCCTGAGCCCTCTTGCCCAACCCACTTCCAACCCAAAGGGGCATTTCCCCCACAGCTCACCTTTGCAGCTCAAAGGCGGCCTTGGATCGTCAGGCCAGAGAAACACAGGGAATCGCTCCGGGATCGGCACTGAGAGCTGACAATGACAGCTTCCAAAGCACCACCCAGCAGCAGAACAAGCCTCTCTCTGGCCTCTAGACCTCACAGGGGCCCATGCACCAGCAGACTGAGGCAGGCTCAGCCGATGCCTCCAGATAAGCAGCGACGGTCGTGAGGTCACAATACATCCCCAGTGAGGTCACAATCCTCCACCTCTCGGTGATGTCACAGAGGGCCACATGTCCCACGCGGTGCTCAGCATCAGCTGAAACTTGGGTGTTGGGATTGGAGGTCAGGAGAAACCTTTCCCTCATGAGGACAGTCTGGCCATGGGACAGGTTGCCCAGTGCGGTGGTGCCATCTCTATACTCTGAGGGTTTCAAGCCCCAGCAGGACAAAGTCCAGAGGACCCTGGTCTGACCTCAGGGCTGACCCTGCTTTGGGCAGGAATTTGGACCCAAGCCAGCCAAGATCCCAGTTGTCCTATGGCATGCCTGACACTTCTGTAATCTTCTAAGTACATATTCATATCTTGATGTGTTAATGTGGGGCAAAGAATACAGAGTATTTTTACTTTTATCAACCTACAACAGAGACCAGGGCTGATGCCCAGTTGGGACCCCATTGGACCTGTGGCAAAACCAGCTTCCCCTCCGTCCCACTCTGTCCTATGCATGTGCTGCACTATAGGTGCACCGTGGCAGCAGGGTTTCTGGGTGGGAGGAGGCACTAGGCACCCAGCCCTGGGACACAGCATGCACATGTCTGTGCTCCCCAGCAGGCTGCTGCCAACTGCAATGGAGTGTAGGGGTAACGGAAAGGCACAAGGAGAACAGGGAGAAAGCAGCACAGATACTTGCTCAGTGAAATAAGGATTTATTTCCTGTTTCTTGAAAAAACTTTCAGAGATGCCTGCTACTTACAGGAGCAACACAGGGTCTTGCTTGACTGGGGAGAGTCCAATGGACTGGAGGCTCTCATCTCTGCAAAGTCCCATGTGTCCCCAGGTGAATGGGCCTTGTCTCAGTCAGTACTGGAGGGACTGTAGCTTCAGCCGTGGTCAGAGCGACCTTGCACCATCGCATCTTCTGGATTCTCTTAGGGATGATCCTACTCTAAAAGGATGGGCAGAGACGAGCGCTAAGTGAGAGTCTTGCAGATGGAAGTCTCCACCATGCTGCATTTGCCCTCTGTCACATCAGAACCTGTGGGGCTGCTGGAGGAGGCTGGCTGGTAAGAGTTCTAGTTGCTGTGCCGCATGGTTTCTAATCAGGCAAGCATATTTGATAAAGGACTCTACTTAGCCTAGTTTGCAAGCAGCATACATCTGATGCGTTTTGTTGGGGAAGGAATGTCATGTAAAATGCAAAAGCATTGTCTAAACAGTGCACGTACAGAATGGTCTGCAGGTGTGTAAGTCTCTATTATGGGACCAGAAAGCTGCAGAGTTCTCCGTACGTGCACTAGAATGCAGCGTGGTTGAGGTGGCCAGATGAGAATAGAGGAGTTGTGGAACGCACAAAGGAAAATCATTTACACTTTAACATGATGTAGATTATCCATGCAGCTTTCTATGAATTATAAGTCATAATAAAACTATCACCTAAGTGCATGGAGTTTCTGATACTGGATGAGTGAAGGAAGCAGGAAGGCTGGAAACAAGTTAAGTAAGGAGATGACAGTGAAATCCTGAGCAGTGGGATTTTTCTGAGGGCACTGATGGACTTGTCTGTGCTCAAAACAGTCTTGGAAGCAAAGTCAAATCTTTCTCTTCATGGAGACGTTGTTATGTGCCCAACGGTGTATAGACAGTGCTGGCAGTTTCATTAGGATATGTGCCTAATGCTGCACACAACTGAGCTTTGGCTGGCTTCACTTAGGGCTCTTGCAGCTGTGTGGTAGCAGGCAGAAGTCCAGTATGGGGTGCTGCTTTCTGTGCTCACCCCTCTGGTGGGACTCACCTCTCCTAAAAGAAGGGCTTTAACTACTCTTCAGGCCTTCAGCTACCATGGGTTGCTTCTTGGTATAGTAACTGGTAAGTTAAAAATGGTTTCATACATTATGCTGCTCCAAGCACAGGAGGTGATCTGCTGGGAGGTGGGCTGTCCACAGAGGACAGTATTCCTCAGCAATGAAAATCATCTGGTTTGTTTCCTGACATATGCTAGTTGTCCAAGAAGACTCTAGCATCATGCTCAAAGTCTAATGACCCAAACAGTTGATATATGCACAATAAATATTTGTCGCAGGTGTGCAGTGAAAAAGTTGCAATATTGTCTTTATTTGTCCTCCACAGCACGGTTTTCAGTTTGGCTTTTAAAAGGATCATGTATAGCTCTGGCCAGTCCTGAGAGAATGACATAATGCCATTTGTTCACTTGAGTGCCTGTTTAGAAGGTTCTAATACTGTAAAAGCTGGCATCTGAGAAATTACTTTAACTCTTCTTGGAACTATGCCGCATTATTGTGCTTTGCCTACAGAAACACAATTCACAAAGAGTGGATTATTGTAATACAGGGCTTTATTTCAAATCTGGGACAAAATCTTTGTCTCCCCAGACAGTATTGGCGCGGATGTACCAACATTTTTACTGTCTTTCTTTTGCTACAAGCCTCTGCACAGTCTTCCAACCTGTTGCTTTCACCCCACGCTGGCATCATTTCTCAAGCTTCAAAAATCCTACACATCATCTCATTGACGACACGTAAGGGTTGAATTGCTTCTGTATTTCTTCTCAGCCCCAGCAAGGAATACAGTTTAGTCTAACTCTTGTTGTATTTTTAACCATGCTAAGAATTAGTACATCAGCAAGATATGCTATAGTAACAGAAGCGGTCCTTCCAAACAAACCAAAATGACTGGACTTGGAGGTCAGTTCTCCACCCTGGGGAGGGAACTTCAGAACTGATTGATTGGTGGATGAACAGTCTGTATCTCATGTGTGAGTGCCAAAGAAATGGGGTAAAGCTGGAGTAACTGCAAACATTACGATTTGGGAGGGTGTCTGTGACTCCTGTGACCAGCACGAATCCCACCAGCTGCGCACTTCGGTGCACCATTAATATGCAGCATACAACCCTATAGAACATCGTATGTGTGTTGGACAGTGGTGCTGCTGGTCAGCAAAAACTAAACCTGTTCCTGCCTTGCCAAGAAAAAATCAACACCTTACCACTGTGCAAATTTAACAGTCTTTGTGTGTATATGGACAAGTCTATGTACATAAAGGGGCTGTCAGATGGTGCAGGAACTGTTCATCTGATTTTCATTGATATCATGGTCAGTAAGTCAGAGACTGAAGTTTTCTTGTGCTGTATCTGCATAACTTGTGTGCTTCAAAACAGATGTTTCAAAATAGATGTTTGAAACCGGGACCAATCAAATGATAAAGAGGTCTGAGATACAGTGCGGAAGAGTAACAAACTGCCAGGGAAGAAAAGAACGTTTTAAGCTTTGTGACACGTTCAAGAACATGAAGCAATGATCTTGAAAATAGTCTTTTTAAATTTAGTTTATAAACGCCAGCTGGGAAACCGAAACCATGCCACCTGAAACTAGTGATGTCGCTATTGGGCCCACCTGTGAAACTGGGGGCTAAACACAACTTGAAGTTACAGCCGTCTCTACTAAGTCCACTAGAACTGGGACTCAAGTTAAAAACAGGAACGTCGTTGTTGCTCCTATAAAGAAAAAGAAGGTGTTGGTGAGGGAGACTATAAAACTTACAGACTCATCTCCGCAAGTGGAACTCACGGAAGAAGAAGGAGAGGATGAAGAAGGACCAGAAGGACCTATCCCATCCACACAGGCAGTAGCGGACAAAGGAGCGGCTGTGAGCGAGGAAGAAGTGGCTGTGACAGAGGAAGAGACAGTTGCAAGAGAAGGGGCATGCCCAAAAGAACCAGGGGTGCATCCAAAGGAAAGTAGACTGGTATCAAGAGAAAAGAAGGCAACAGTACGACCAGCCTGTGGTATACTGTCACCAGATGATTTATATCCTGACTATACATTTAGTATTTCAGAAGATGCAAAGAAGGGGCAAAAGCATTCCATTGAACCTGAGAGAGAATTATTGTTATCTGACTATTGGTTGAGGCCTTTATCTCAGCACCCGAAAGACTACTGGGTATGGTGAACGACGTAGAAGTCCATCTCCATGGAGAGAACGACGTAGAAGTCCATCTCCACAGCACACTCGGTCTCCACATCCACGTGAGAGATACAGAGAGGAGGTGGGAGTCGAAGAGTACAAAGAGAAGTGGAAAAGATTCAACGCGGGAGCGATAGACAAGAAATAATGCAAGAAAGTGAAAATACACAATCACTGACCCCAAGAGATCCTTGAGATTTACAAGCAGACTACAGTTGTTTGCCTGGTGAACAAATCCTCATCTGGCTGGTGTGATGCTGGGACAATGGAGCTATTAGTCATGTGATTGAAGGTCATGAAGCACAACAATTGGGATCTCTTGCCCGAGATCCTGTAATAGAACAAGAAATGGCAAGGGGGAGAATGGCATCCAGGCTTTGGATCTGAATCCTCCACGCTGTGAGGGTGAGATACCCATTGAAGGAATATGTGTCGAGCTCTCCAAGAAGGTGGAATACTGCGGAAGAAGACATCCAACACCTACGGGAATTAGCCATGTTGGAGATCACCTATTCTGATCCGGACCATTATGACCTCCTAGAACCAGAGGGTGTCCCCTGCATGCAGCCTATGTGGAAAAAGGTAATTAAAGGTGCCCCTAAACCATATACCTACTGCTTGATAACTGCATATGTTCCAAGGATGGGTGAACAAAGCGTGGAAGCCATGCGTTGTTGGATAAGGTGCATGGCACAAAGTCTGGAAGACTCCTTCGATTCCCTATACTGACCTACCTACGACAGGGAAAGAAGAGAGAACGATTATGAATATTCCAAATATGAGGACTATCCTAGAGACATCGATGACAGATATTGTAGAGATTACAGAGAAAAGCCAAAGGAACGATCAAGACGAACAAGACGACCTCGACCTAGACCTCACTCTCGGTCTCGGCCTCGTTCATGATCTTCATCATTCCCATGCAGGGGGAAAGAAAACCCTAAGCATCAGTCACATAGCCAACTATGGGCATACCTATGCAGCGAAGGAGAGAACGTGAAGAAGTGGAGTGGCGAAACCACTTGCAAGATAGAAACTGAAGTGAAGTTGCTGGGACAATGACACTGACAAGAAAGTTGTCTACGTGATAGATGCAGAATTTTTAGACAAGAAACTGCAATTGCTAAAAGGCAAGAAGATGGAGATCCTCCTCCCTGATGACAAAAAAAGCCTCCAAGAAACCAAAGTAAAAGTCCACCGATGATTGCTCTAATCAAGACCAACAGAGTGGCCCTGCCTTCCGCCAGGAGAAGGAGAGGGACCAAGAAGACAATTGGGTTTACTGGGCTGTGTGGGTTTGATGACCTGGCACATGGGATCCTCAGAGATATTGAGATTTGATAGATGCTGGTGTCCAGGTTTACTCCAGTCACCATTTAAACCAATTAGAATCCTTTTGTTGCTTTTGATATGATTCCCACTGTCCATAAAGGTTTCTTCAGTCATTCTGGGGAACTTAAAGCATATGATTATCCATGGCTTATCCTGTATTAGCCCTCCTTACTGAGTGTGATGCCCAGGTGTGGCCAGGAACAGGCCATGGAAAGACTCAGGCTCCCAGACGTTTCCCTCCGTCTCCTTGGGTTCTGAAAACAGGTACTTGTTTTCCTTTTCGCATATATTAGTCCCACTAGCTAAATCCCAGCATCTCAGGGATTGCTTTTGGGATTTCAAGGAAGGGGATTTCATCGCCATATCCCACCACAGGTAAGAGTGCTCTATCCAGACAGGACAGTCCAAGCTGGGGTCCTGGGCAGGGGGCTGGGTCAGCCCCTTCTGAATTGGCAGGAGAAGGAGATGCCTGCTGTGCAGCCTGCCGAAACAGTGCTGGTTCTGCACTGCTGAAAAGCAGTGTTGAAAAGGGAAGGGAAGGGAAGTTCAGAAACTCCACAGAGAAATCCAGTTGGTCCTGCCCACACTCCCTCTCTCTCTCTCCCTCTGAAGAAAAATTGCACAGCCCGTGTGGAGCAGGGGCAACGATCCGTAGGCAGCTGTCCTCAGCTACTGCACGCAAACCGAACTCATTCTCCTTCCTGACAGAGCGTGACAGGAAGTGCCCCCCTGGGACGCAACATCCTCTTCCTGGGGTGTCCCCAACGGCACTGCCCCCAGAACTCACGGCCCCTACAGTCTCCATCCCGCACCAGTCCGCATGTTGGCAAGGGGAGAAAAGCTCTCTGAAAACCTGAAACTACAACAGCTGTGGAGGGCACTAGAGCAAGGGCCAGCCAAGCCAATGGAGGACAAGCCTCACAAGTGCAGTGGCAACCCAAGTTGAGCTGCCTTTGAAGCCCAACAACTCAACACAGCGCTCCACTTCTCCTGTCCTGAGTGACCACTGTAACAGCTGGAGCCTAGCCCATGGACTAAATGAAGTCACTGGACTCTCATGGGCATTTCATGAGGGCGGTCTGTAAAATAAGGGAAGGATATAAGTGTATCTATTAAAGGATGGGAAAGGGGGTTTTGGCTGATAAGGAGCCGTTGTGTTGAGTAGAAGCTGAGCATGATGCAAATGAGACAGAACAAGAAGTGGAGATTGTGCAAGATCTGACTGGGATAGAGTTATTTTTCTTCAGTTTGACTAACAAAACCAAATAAAAGAGTTGTGCTACAATACAGCCTGTCCCCATCGTCTTCATCTGGCTGCTCAGGCTTTTCTGCCCCACAGAACCTGCAGAAGATCTTTCAGTCGACTGAAGAAGTCCACCACCTTCTGCAGGGGAAATAGACAGGAGCTAAATGCACCTGCATGTGTTGGTCCTGGCCAGGCATCTGGCCAGGACTTGCAGTGGTGAGAAAATAACACCATGTCCATTCTGTCAGAGTGGCCACTTCCGCTGAAAGCAGCCCCATCTGTGCCTGGGTCTGATCACAGAAGTTCTGAATGGGGGTGTGGATCCCCAGCTGGCAAGCGCTGGCATAGTCTTTTCCACAGCTGGTCACTCCCACGGACGGTGGCCTCTCACTTGCTGGCTTCCACCACACATCACAACCTTCAGAGCAATGGGAGCCTGGCTGGGCAGTGGCATCGCTCTCCTGGGAACTGGTGGGGCTGGAGCTGGCTGCAAGGACCATCGTCCTAACCCCGTGCAGTGCAGGGATGCTCCTTGCCCTGGTGCCGGCGGATCTCACTGCCACACAGGTGCAAAACAGCAGTGATGTGCCAGTGGGTGAATGTCTCTGAGTGCTCTTCCAGGTAGGGCTGCAGCTCCCACACCAACACCCCTTGTCCAGCCCCCATAGGATTAGGTTGCTCACAATGATGGTTTCTCTCATGGACACCTCTCACCAATGGTTCTGAAAGTGCAGCACCAACTCCTGTCGCAGCCACGGCAGCAGGGGATGGATTTGATTGGGGTGGCTGCTGAAAAATTCTGCCCAGACATCAGGAGGCTGGTGAGCTGCAGGTACCAGACCCACAGACCTCCACCCATCCTTTTGTTCTTCAGCTGATGGCTGTGAGGTGCACGATATTGAACACCAAATGATCCTGTAAATTATCCAACTGCAGGCATAACAAGAGAGCCTTTGTGACTGTCCTGCAGAGCGGGCAATTTGGTCTCACCATTACGCAACGTATTGCACAGGGGAAGCAAAACTGGTGGTGGTAGGGTACCATGTAGGAAACGTCTCCTTGATCATCATCACAGATGGGGCAGCACCACTCAAGCTTGGTGGAAGTGGTCTCTTCTTGCTCAGGTGGGCTAAGGCATGATGAGGATGATGATGACGATGAGGATAAGGATGAAGACAGGTCCCCCTTCACTGGGGGGGACCATGGTCACTGACTGTCTAGGGCATGGGATGGGAGGGGAGGAAGAAAGGTCCAGGAACTGTTTGGTCTTTATAGATATAGCTGATTAAAATTCCATAAATTCAGGAAAGTGTTTATATCCTCCCTGTTGGCTCCTTATGTTTGATCCATTTCACACGTGAATTTACTTGCAGTGTGCAGAGAAACGGAGTATGTGCTTCAGAATTGCCTTCTGGACTTCCTCATGCTCTTTACATTTGTATTACCACTGCTAGTTATTAACCACTTTCAAGAAGAAGAACTGGATCATTTTTTTTTATTATTTCCTCAATTGCAGGAATCATTGAAACATTTCATTTATTGCTCTTTGGAAGAGCACCCTTCCAACCCTCTGAGCTCTGGGCTAAACCATGCCTTTAATCCAGAAGGAAAGGACAATAATATTAACACTGAGCTGACAACACAGAATGCAGCTCCTGTTTTGCTCTTTTCCAAATAATTCACTGAACAATCAGTGTCTGAGGGCCACAGTGTCTGATGGCCACAGACAGCTGTGTGACAACCACTCAAGTCAGCATTTCTTAAGGGTAAAAACTTTCCATATAGCTCAAAGCAAAGCTGAGACTTCCAGTACTGCATGCAGGAGATTTATTTTCAAACTCGCAGCAAGCTAAATATCTCTGGATAAAAGAGTAGAGGACTGATTCCAATCATATTTACCCGCACCCCTATCCCTCCTGCCTCTCGGGACAGCCAGAGGAGCTGTGAAGCACACCTGCTCATCGGGGAAGAGCCTCTTTGGCCTCTAAAATCAAAGAGCTGCTCAAACACCACAGCTGTATTTCCAATTGTTCTGTGCACAAAAGCTTCTAGTCTGGTCCCTGAGAGCCACAGCAGGCAGGCCAAGTGGTGCAGGTCCCTCTCTATGTCTCTATGAGGACATCTTTAGGGAAGAGTTGTGGGCCTTCCTGATCACATCCATGTGACAAGGGATTTCCCTACCACTTTCCTGGCAAGAAAGCAAGTGGTACATAAGTATGGTTTTTGTTTTTTAAAAGAAACCTCTTTCCACGTTAGCTCCCGAACAAAAGGACTTCTCAAAAAGGGACTTTTAAAAAAGTTTTTTTAACAAAGCAACTTCACTTTGCATGGTAGTGCAAAAACTTTTGAATGTATTTCTGTTTCTGCATTAAAAAAAAAGGCTGAGACCTTGCAAACAAGCGGATATGCTGACTGTCCTTGACTTTTTTCAAGGTAGGCAATGTGTGCATTCCATCTTGTCCTCCTCTCCCTGATCTTTGCCAGCAGTTTTCCCTAAATGTAATCAGGACCGAGATTAGGAGAGCCGACTGACCCTATACTCCTCCCTTGCTGCCTTATCCTTTCCTGATTTACTGTGGAGATTATTTAGCAGGTTGGGAAAGTCTGCTGTCCTAGCTGCAACTCTCTGGCCATGCCGAGATAGAAAGTGTGACATTTAGGCCAGATTGCAGTCGTGCCAGGAGGAAGTGGAAGTGGCTGATGATGCAGAACGAGTGCCTACAGTGTGTGAGATCTAGCCTAGCTCAGCTCTATTTCGGTGCGGGACGGCATGGAACCCTGGGTGCTGGGAAATGGCACTGGGGCACCCAGCGCTTCACGCTGGTTCTGGCTTTTACAAGATGATCGTCTCTGTTCCAAAGCCTCTGGAGCTGCTGTGCGTCCCCAGCCGCTTCCACCTGCCTGGAGAGTGTCAGGCCAGGCTCCTTCCAGTCTGGCAGTGTTCAAAGCCATGGGATTTGACAGGTTGCTGCTTTCTGATCTCCTGCTGGCAGGAAAATCCCAGACTTTCTCCCCGCTGTGTGTTCAAGTGATCCCATGGCCACTGCAGTCCTGACCTGGATGTCATATTGGCAATGGAGATGAAATTAGATGAGTTTTGCAAGGAGCAGTCTGGAAATCCATCAGTCCCCGCTGAGCTAAACACATCACAGAAGAGTGAAGATCTTTCTCTTTAATGACATCAGTGCTTACATTGGCTCCTAGAACTCTTCAGTGTGCCAGGCTTGGCGGCAGGCCTGTCCCTCTGTGGGGCATCCTGCTGCTGTCATCCTGCACTGCAGGATTGTGTGGGACAAGTGCTGGTACAGCTGGTGCAACTTGATAGGGAACTGGATAATGATTTCTAATTCTATAACCCCTACACTCCAGCCTTTGCCAGCATTTCTTGGTGTGTGACACAGCTCTGCAGTGCATCTGGTGTCCAGTGCCCGGCTTGAGGAAGATATATCTTTAAACTGCTCTGCCCCCACCATACAAACCTTACCCCCATGGCACAAATCATCACAGAACAGAACCACTTGGTGTCTCATCCAGCTGGCGGCCGGTCACCAGTGGTGTCCCTCAGGGACTGGTGTTGGGTCTGGTCCTGTTTAATATCTTTATTGATGATCTGGATGAGGGGATTGAGTCCATCATCAGCAAGTTTGCAGATGATACCAAGCTGGGAAGAAGGGTTGATCTGTTAGAGGGTAGGATGGCCCTGCAGAGGGACCTGGACAGATTGGAGAGATGGGCTGATTCTAATGGGATGATGTTTAATAAGTCCAAATGTCGGGTACTTCATTTTGGACACAACAATCCCATGCAGAGCTACAGACTGGGGCTAGAGTGGCTGGAGAGTAGTCAGGCAGAAAAGGACCTGGGAGTGCTGGTTGACAGGAAGCTCAACATGAGCCAGCAGTGTGCCCAGGTGGCCAAGAAGGCCAATGGCATTCTGGCCTGCATCAGGAATAGTGTAGTCAGCAGAACCAGAGAAGTTATTGTCCCCCTGTACTCGGCACTAGTCAGGCCTCATCTGGAATACTGTGTACAGTTTTGGGCCCCTCAGTTTGGGAAAGATGTTAGGATACTGGAATGTGTTCAGAGGAGGGCAACGAAGATGGTAAAGGGGCTGGAGCATAAGCCCTATGAGGAGCGACTGAGTGAGTTGGAGCTGTTTAGTCTAAAGAAGAGGAGGCTCAGGGGAGTCCTCATTGCTCTCTACAACTACCTAAAAGGAGGTTGTAGTCGGGCAAGGGTTGGTCTCTTCTCTCAGGTGACCAGTGACAGAACTAGAGGGCATGGACTCAAGCTTCGTCAGGGAAAGTTTAGGCTTGATGTGAAGAAGAAGTTCTTTACTGAAAGGGTGATCGGCCATTGGAATGCGTTGCCCAGGGAGGTGGTGGAGTCGCCGACCCTGGAGGTGTTTAAGGGGAGATTGGATGTGGCACTGAGTGCCATGGTTTAGATGATGGTTGGTGTTAGTGTTGAGTTATAGGTTGGACTTGATGATTTCAGAGGTCCTTTCCAACCTTGTGATACTGTGATACTGTGATACTTGGTGCTGGCTGACAGGGGTGCTGAGAGGCCTGCCAGGAAGCTGCAGGGACTGAGGAGACCTGGGCAAGGCCAGGAACAACGGCAGCCCAGAAGTCCCTAACACAAAAGCGGTTGGGTGTTTTTCTCAAAACGTGATTTGGTTTTGTCCCACTGACAGCTGTGTGTCTTGCTTTCTTATGTAAAAAGGAATAACTGGAGGAATTCCAGGCTTGTTCATATTTGTTTTCTATTTACTTCACCCAGCCGTAAAGAAGACGTTTTTCCTGAGGGATTAGCTAACACAATGTTATTTGTAGCTGTAGGCCATGCCCATCCATCGCAAATGAACCCTCAGGGTTGGACATTCACTACTACGAGGGCACTCCCTCTTTTCCCTGCTACACTTTGTAGGACGGGCTTTTTTCACCAGAGCTTTAAGGATGGGACAGCTCGTTTGCAGTCAGACCATGAGGTCTCAGTTAATGGAGTTACGGCTGCAGCCAAATGACTCGGTTTCAGACTGGACTGGTGTTGAACATCACAAACCGCTGCACATGGTCGTGAGGGAAGCCGGGAAAAAGCTCAGACAGCGCTGGGAGGGATGGCTGGAGTTCAGAACTGGTGAAGGGGAGTTCCCAAAAGATGGCCAAAATGCACAGATGAAGTGGAGGGGGGCACCAGAGACATTGGGATGTGGAGGTGAAAACTAGTGTCACAATATCTGTCTCTGTTTTTCCCTGCTTGATGTTACATAAGGAATGAGGCCTCAAATGCCAGATTGGGGACCAGATGTAGCCAAGTTAGGAAGAATGGGGGAAAAGGGAGCTAGGACCAAGTTACTTAATCTTTGTAGGATACTGGAGTGGAGTGAGGGGGCTGCAGAGAAGGCACAACACAGGTCTTGGTGACTGGCACGAAACACTTATGGCAAGAAGAAGACACAGGTGAGGAAATGGAGTGGAGAATGGCACTGCAGAAGCACCAGATATGTGAGCAACGGCACCAGTGCCACGCAGTCGATGGCCTGTAAACATCACCGTGCAGTGGAGTTAAGACATCCCCTGGTAGTGCACCGTAACATCATGAGCAATGAACTGTGACGTCATGGGCCTTGCTGCTTGTCTTGAGGAACTGTCCGAGCCAGGTTCAGTCTGACTCGTGCCTGGACTCCTGCTGAGCGTGCCTGCGAGGTGTGGAGGGTCGAGCCCGGCATCTCCTGGTGCTCGGTGGTGCTTTGGAGGCTGCTGGCAACAGTCTTGGTGCCTGTTCCAGAGCCATTCCCTGTGTTTCCTCGGCCCAGCCCCATTCAGGCAGCCGGTCACCACCAGACGCGCAGCAGCAGCAGCGCAGGTGTGAAGGGAAACATCCCTCTGGGCCGACTGTGGGGTGGACGGTAGGAATGGGGAAGACAGGAGGATGTTCTTCTTGAGGGGCCTGGGCATTTCTTCTGCGCCTGCCCTCCCCAGGACAGCGAGTAACCATGGCCTCTCTCCATTTGACAGCGCACGACATCTTTTGGCAGTGCTGACGTTGGCAAGAGGGAGCAGCTCCTCATCTTCAGCTCACCCCAGCCCATAGCAGAGTGAAACATCTCCTCACAGGCGCAGTGGACATGCCCCATCTGCGTCAATACCTGGAAGAGCATTGGCTTTGTGAAGCCCTGCCAACACCAGTTCTGCCTGGGCTGCATCCAGCTCTGGGCACGGCTGAAGTCAGCGTGCCCAGTCTGCGCAGGACCCTTAGAAGGTGTCGGGTTCATTCTGCAAGTGGAAGATGACCTTGCAGAATTTAGGACCCCAGCCCCTGAAGACCTGCCAGGTGCCAGCATCCAGGAAGGCTGCTTTCCCAGCCACCTGGCTCAAAGCAGCCCCCAGGGCCTCACGGCATTCCCTCTCTCCTCTCTGCAGGGGACACTGTCCCAAGCTGAGGAGGGGGCTCTGCAGCCAGGATCCGTGGACCACCTACTGCTTCAAGTCTGGGCAGAACTCTTCCAAAGACATCAGCATCTCCTGGATCCTGTGCTTCCCTGGCTGCGCCAGCAGCTGCAGGCATTACATGGGGCTAAGTGGTGGACAGCAGGGCATGTAGAAAGCAGCATCCTGCATGCCCTCTGCATCCACGGTCCAGATGAGGAGGCCCTGGTCCAGATGCTGCAGCCCATCCTCCAGCCACACACACAAGAGCTGGTCCATGGCCTCACCAGGATCATTGTGTGGCAGTGCAGTGACGAGGCTTGTAGGCTGTTGTACTCCAGTGCTGCCCAGGAGGAGGGGGACAGCCTTGTGGACAGCTCCAGCACCAGAGGGGGGATTTCTGAATGTCACCTGGCCTCTTCCTGTAGTCCTGCAGGCTCCAACATCGACGAGCAGCCATGCATATCAAAGGCCAACCTCCACAGGGATCATAGCTGTCCCCAAATCATGTCTGTCCCTGAAGAGCAGGAGGAGCCGCAGGAGGAGCCACGGGAGGCAGCAGCGGTAGCAGGTCCCTCTGGCCAGGGCTGCCACTCCTCGGCTCCCAGCCAGGACAGGGACAACTTGCCTGGGAGGCCCTGGCGTGCCCCCATTCCCCAAGACTGTTCTCAGCCCTGCAAGAGGTCCCAACGTGTCCTGAGGAGGAGGGCTTCTCGCTCCCAGGACACTCACCAGCCCTGTAGGATGACCCAGCGCATCCGAAAGAGGAAGGCAACCAGATCCTAGTAAGAAGCCTCCCCAGCCCTGCAAGAGGCTCCAACGCACCTTGAAGAAAAGAGTCCTCAGCTCCCAGAATAGAAAACCAGAAAAAAAATATGCATATGGTCTTCTTAAAACATTGGAAAATGTTTTCAGACAGATCTGGTTTGTAATTTGGGTGATCCATGTGTTGCAGAGCCAGAGAAAATCACTAAAGGCAGCCGAAAAAAAGAAGAAAACCATAACAATTCGAGACATCATCTTTCTGTTTCTGGCGTACCTCTAAAACACCTAACACAGGGAATTCTGAACACAGAGAAGGACAGCACATGGGAGACACTGTAAATCTGTAACTTCGAGACCCATTTGCAACCAGAAGATTCTGGAATCCATCCCGTTTTACCCCAAACCAGCATCAAAGCAGATTCTGACCCTCATTCCCGCTTCTCATTGACTCTATAAATTTTGATGCAGAGAAAGAATTTGATGAAGATTTTCCGGGGCCAGGACAGCTCAGTGATGCTCCAGAATGCTTTCCCCAGCCTGTTGGTAGCTAAGGTTCAGCGGCTGGAAGATATCGTGTTGTACGGAAAGATAGGGCCCTTCTCCCAATATCCAATAATGTTTAGTTCATGATGTAAGCAGACGGAAGTGACGTTGTAGACCTGGTCTTTGGCTAGCTTTGGGAGTGAGGATGGGGTGTAGTGTGGAGGAGGAAAGGGCATTGGGGGTTTCTGGGGGGCTTTGGGGGTGCAGAGAGCCAAATAACAGGTGTGAGGGGCTTTTGGGGGGTTTTGGGTGTGTGGGGAGGGGGCACAGAAGTGGTGGAGTCCCCTGTCCCTGGAGGGATTTAAAAGCCATGTAGACGTGGCTCTTCGGCGTGCAGTTTAGTGGTGGGACTGGCCATGTTGGATTTATGGTTGGACTCAAGGATCCTAAAGGTCTTTTCCAACCTAACGGATTCCATGATCCCATTAGTACACACCATCCTAGTACAGAGCATCCCACTGATGCCCAACAAACCAACATCACCCTCAATCTGCTACCAAAATCCAAATGAGCTTTACAAACACGCACACAGAGAAAAATGTGGATCTTCTGTCGGAGTGTGCTCAGAAGACATTTGCCTGGCACATGTCCATCATGTTTTCATCGCTGAAAAGAAAACTGATGCTGATAGACTGGATGTTTAATGTGCTAAAAATGAGTATTTCAAAATGTAAATGAGTCTTCAGACCTTGACAATTAAGCTTTCTACATTAGAAGAGGGATTTGGATCTTAAAAACCAGCATTTGGACCCTCAAAATGTGGTGGTGGTTCAAAGAATTGAATTGGACCATAAAATGCAGGCTTTTGATGCTCTATTCTGAGGTCTGGATACTACAAATGAGGGAGAGGCTGGAGAGCAGCCCTGGAGAAAGGGACCTGGGGGTTCTAGTTCGAGTTGAACATGAGCCAACAGTGCCCTGGCTGCCAAGAGGGCCAACCGTGTCCTGAGGTGCCTCAAGCACGACATTGCCAGCCGGGTGAGGGAGGGGATTGTCCCTTTCTGCTCTGCACAGGTGCGGCCCCACTGTGTGCAGTTTGGGGCACCTTAGTATAAAAAGGACATCAGACTACTGGAGAGTGTCCAGAGGAGGCCACAAGGCTGGTGAAGGGTTTAGAAGGGAAGCCATATGAGGAGCAGCTACAGTCAATTGGTTTGTTCAGCCTTTTGTTCAGCCTGGAGAAGAGGAGGGTAAGGGGAGACATCATTGTGGTCTGCATCTTCCACGCAAGAGCAAGAGGAGGAGCAGGTGCTGATCTCTTCTCTCTGGTGACCAATGGTAGGACTCGAGGTAATGGCAAGAAGATGCTTTAAGGAGGTTTAGATCGGATATTAAGAAAAGGTTCTTCGGTTCTTCACTTTGAGGGTGGGGGAGCACTGCAACAGCTCCCCAGGGAAGCTGTCACAGCATCAAGCCTGAAAATATTCAAGAAGGATTTGGCCAATGCATCAAAAGAAGCATGGCCAGCAGGTCGATGGAGGTAATTCTCCTCCTCTATTCCACTTTGGAGTATTGTGTCCAGTTCTGGAATCCCCAAAGTAAGAAGGATATGGAACTGTTGAAGTGCATCTAGAGGAGTGCTACAAAGATGATCCGAGGGCTGGAGCACCTCTGCTATGAGGACAAGACTGAGAGAGTTGGGGTTGCTCAGCATGGAGAAGAGAAGGCTTCAAGAAGACCTTATAGTGGCCTTCCCGTACCTGAAGGGGCTACAGGAAAGCTGGGGAAGGATTAACAAGGAGAGGTAGTTATAAGACGAGGGGGAATGGCTTGAAATTAGAAGGGGGAAGATTTAGATAAGACATTAGGAAGAAATTCCTGGTTTGCTGTGCGCTCTGACTATCCCCTGCAACCGCAACACCCGAGTAAGGACGCTCTCTCCCCACTCCCAGCCCTGCGCGAGAAGAACCCGGAAGTGAGCAAGATTTGGCGCTGCCCCCCGCCCAGTCCTCTACTCGGTCCCCTACCGCGTTTGGGAAAGGGAGGGGGGCAGGATTGGGGCGGGGCCCGGCAGAGGGGACGGGGCAAGAGGGACGGGACCAGGCAGAGGGGCGAGAGCGCGGATCCGCCAACCAGAGCGGGCGCTGGAAGGGGTGGGTAGGAGAGGCGGGGATGGTCAGGGGGCGGGGCCAAAGGAGGGGGAGGGCGCGGTTCCGCCAATCCGCGCGGGCGTGTGGGGGCAGGGCTGGGCGGTGGGGGCGCGGTTCAACCAATCAGCGCGGGTGGTGTGGGGCGCGCTGCTGTATGGTCCCGCCCCAGCGCCATCCCCGCCCCCGTCCCCGTGCGGGCGCGGAGCGATGCTGGGTCTGCGCCGAGCTGCTGGGCATGCGCTCATGCCTCTGTGGGCCGGGGCCCCGGCAGCCGCCATGTCCTCGCTGCTAGTCAGCCAGCTGCGATAAGCGTGGCTTCGGGAGCTGGGTCTGCAGGAGGACAACCCGGGCGTGTATAACGGGCGATGGGGCGGCGGCGGGCAGGTGCGGGCGGCCCAGGAAGGGGGGTCGGCGCTGCGCTCTCTTTCTTGAATAACGGAACGGGAAGATCACGGCCCCGCTCCTCCTCCCCCCCTTCCCCGTCCTCGGCCCCCCTTCCTCGTCGTCTTCTCTTGTTCCCCATTCCTCCCCTTCTCTTGTTCCCCATTCCTCCCCTTCTCTTGTTCCCCATTCCTCCCCTTCTCTTGTTCCCCATTCCTCCCCTTCTCTTGTTCCCCATTCCTCCCCTTCTCTTGTTCCCCATTCCTCCCCTTCTCTTGTTCCCCATTCCTCCCCTTTTCTTGTTCCCCCTCCTCCCCTTCTTTTGTTCTCCCTCCTCCCCTTCCCTGGTTCTCCCCCCTCCTCCTCCCTTTCCCTGGTTCTCCCCCCTCCTCCTCCCTTTCCCTGGTTCTCCCCCCTCCTCCTCCCCTTCCCTGGTTCTTCCCCCCTCCTCCTCCCCTTCCCTGGTTCTCCCCCGCCCCTCCCCTCCCCTGGTTCCCCCCCTCCCCTCCCCTGGTTCTCCCCCTTCCCTTCCCTGGTTCCCCCCTGCCCTTCCCTGGTTCCTTTACTGAGCAAGGCATCGTACATAACCTTGCTAAGTTTGCAAAAGCAACTCCATGGCAAAACCCTCCCCCCTTACAGCTATGCCCAAGGCTAACTAAACACCTAAACTATAGCTGAGCGTGCTAAACAAAGGCTAAACAAAGGCTTCTACTGTAATTCTTGCATTTTCCTAACATGCCACATCATTTTGCAATAATCCCACGCCAACACCAGGAATTCTAGCTAGCCACTGGGTCCTGCAGAGCTGGGGGGGTGGTGCGAATGGGCACGATCAAAGAATGATTATTCCCATTGGAAAAGACCTTTCAGATCATTGAGTCCAATCCTTACCCCAGCATTGCCAACTCAGACACTGAAACATGTCCCCAAGTATCACATCTACACAGCTTTCAAGCCCCTATGTGACGCGGACTCCATCATTTCCCAGAGAAGCGTCTACTCTGCAGCCCTATAACTGTGTTCCACAGCAGGCTGGTGGCACCCGTGAAAGGGGACAAAGGTCAGGGAAAGGCACGATGTGAAGGAGGAGAAAGCAGAACTCAGAGACTGGGTGAGGGAAATAGGAATTTATTTTCTTTTTCCTGAACAAAGTGTTTATGGATCCATGCAACTGGTAGGAGCAGCGCAGCCATTTGCGGTGATGGGGAGAGTCCTGGGGTCCAGGAACTTTTGTCTCTGGGTGTTGTCGGGCAGAAGGACCTTCTGCAGGAGCAACTCCTGGCTCCCCCTGGGGCTTCAGTTGCTCTAGAGGGAGAGGCGCAGGAAGGTGGTCCGAACCCCATGGAGGGTAGCTTTTTGAGGTGCTGGTTCCCTCCTCCTGACAGTACATCATCTTGCAGTGCTGCAGAGACACTAGGGAGCTGGAGGCTTTCCTCTTCCGGGGGTGCTGGTGTCCCCCAGGTGAGTTGTCAATGTCAAGAAAGGAAGGTCCTGCCACGGCACCCTCCCCTGTTTCTTTCTTTGGCTGATCCTGCTCTTCAGCTTTGGACTCAGATGGAGGGCGTATGTGACCCCCAACGGATGTCAAACTCCTGCCATCGAGGCATCTTGATGGGCTTAAGGGCTGGGGGCCCTCCTCTTCATACAGTGCTGGGCATGCCCATGCAAGTTCTTCTGGCAAGGAGCAAATGGAGCTGCGTCCACTAGCAACTCTCGCATCTCCTTGAGCTGATCCTGCTCTTCAGGTTTAGGCTCAAAAGGGGGAGAGTGTGTTGCATAGGGAAGTCTGACTCTGATGTGCCAGCTTCCTCCTCTTGCCATCGTGGCATCTTGATGGGCTGGGGAGAGTCTCGAGGGCTGGGGGCCCTCCTCTTCATATAGTGCTTGGCACGCCCATGCAAGTTGTCCTGGCCAGGAGCAGAGGGAGCTGCCTCCACCACTTCTCCTTGCTCCTCCTGGAGCTGATCCTGCTCTTCAGGTTTACGATCAGATGGGGGGCGTATTTGACCCCCATGGATGTCGGAGTCTGATGTGCCAGCTTCCTCCTCCTGGTATCGTGGCATCTTGATGGGTTGGGAAGAGTCTTGAGGGTTGGGGGCCCTCCTCTTCATACGGTGCTGGGCACCCCCTTGCAAGTTTTCCTGGCCAGGAGCAGAGGGACCTGCCTCCATCACCTCCCCTCGCTCCTCCTTTCTCTGATCTTGCTCTGCAGAGATGGGTCCAGATGGGGGATGTTCAGAGCTCCCATGGATGGCAGCCTCTGATGTGCTGGTTTCCCCCTGCAAGTTGCAGTCTTCGGAGAGAGGGGAGCCCAGAGGATAGAAACCACCCACGTGAGCTGCAGGTAGAAGATCTGTTGCCCTCTGCTCGTGCTTTTGCTCTTCAGCTGATGTTTTTATGAGGTGTAGGATATTGAACAACAAATGATCCTGCAAATTATGCAGCTGCAGGTGTAACGATAGAGCCTTTTGGTCCATCCTGCAGAATGGGCAATTTAGCCTCTCCCCTAACAAGCACACTGCACAGGGGATGCAAAATTGGTGGTGGCAGGGTACTATGTAGGAAATGTCTTTCAGATCAACACCACAGATGGCACAGTACTGCTCACTCTTGGTGGCAGTGTTCTCTCTGTTCTCTGGTGACCTTGTGCGCGATGAGGATGAGGTTGCAGGTGAGAATGAGGTTGAGGATGTGGATGAGGATGAAGACAGGTTGCCCATTGCTGATGAAGTATCAGTAGATATTCTGCTCCACAGAATGGATAGAGATCATGGTCATTCATTGTCCTGGGGATGGGATGGGATGGGATGGGATGGGATGGGATGGGATGGGATGGGATGGGATGGGATGGGATGGGATGGGATGGGATGGGATGGGATGGGATGGGATGGGATGGGATGGGATGGGATGGGATGGGATGGGATGGGATGGGACGGGGGGGGAAGAAATGCCCAGGTTCCTTCAGAAGGTCACCCTGCTGACTCCCTGAGCCCTCTTGCCCAACCCACTTCCAACCCAAAGGGGCATTTCCCCCACAGCTCACCTTTGCAGCTCAAAGAAGGCCTTGGATCGTCAGGCCAGAGAAACACAGGGAATCGCTCCGGGATCGGCACTGAGAGCTGACAATGACAGCTTCCAAAGCACCACCCAGCAGCAGAACAAGCCTCTCTCTGGCCTCTAGACCTCACAGGGGCCCATGCACCAGCAGACTGCCTCCGATGCCTCCAGATAAGCAGCGACGGTCGTGAGGTCACAATACATCCCCAGTGAGGTCACAATCCTCCACCTCTCGGTGATGTCACAGAGGGCCACATGTACCACGCGGTGCTCAGCATCAGCTGAAACTTGGGTGTTGGGATTGGAGGTCAGGAGAAACCTTTCCCTCATGAGGACAGTCTGGCCATGGGACAGGTTGCCCAGTGCGGTGGTGCCATCTCTATACTCTGAGGGTTTCAAGCCCCAGCAGGACAAAGTCCAGAGGACCCTGGTCTGACCTCAGGGCTGACCCTGCTTTGGGCAGGAATTTGGACCCAAGCCAGCCAAGATCCCAGTTGTCCTATGGCATGCCTGACACTTCTGTAATCTAAGTACATATTCATATCTTGATGTGTTAATGTGGGGCAAAGAATACAGAGTATTTTTACTTTTATCAACCTACAACAGAGACCAGGGCTGATGCCCAGTTGGGACCCCATTGGACCTGTGGCAAAACCAGCTTCCCCTCCGTCCCACTCTGTCCTATGCATGTGCTGCACTATAGGTGCACCGTGGCAGCAGGGTTTCTGGGTGGGAGGAGGCACTAGGCACCCAGCCCTGGGACACAGCATGCACATGTCTGTGCTCCCCAGCAGGCTGCTGCCAACTGCAATGGAGTGTAGGGGTAACGGAAAGGCACAAGGAGAACAGGGAGAAAGCAGCACAGATACTTGCTCAGTGAAATAAGGATTTATTTCCTGTTTCTTGAAAAAACTTTCAGAGATGCCTGCTACTTACAGGAGCAACACAGGGTCTTGCTTGACTGGGGAGAGTCCAATGGACTGGAGGCTCTCATCTCTGCAAAGTCCCATGTGTCCCCAGGTGAATGGGCCTTGTCTCAGTCAGTACTGGAGGGACTGTAGCTTCAGCCGTGGTCAGAGCGACCTTGCACCATCGCATCTTCTGGATTCTCTTAGGGATGATCCTACTCTAAAAGGATGGGCAGAGACGAGCGCTAAGTGAGAGTCTTGCAGATGGAAGTCTCCACCATGCTGCATTTGCCCTCTGTCACATCAGAACCTGTGGGGCTGCTGGAGGAGGCTGGCTGGTAAGAGTTCTAGTTGCTGTGCCGCATGGTTTCTAATCAGGCAAGCATATTTGATAAAGGACTCTACTTAGCCTAGTTTGCAAGCAGCATACATCTGATGCGTTTTGTTGGGGAAGGAATGTCATGTAAAATGCAAAAGCATTGTCTAAACAGTGCACGTACAGAATGGTCTGCAGGTGTGTAAGTCTCTATTATGGGACCAGAAAGCTGCAGAGTTCTCCGTACGTGCACTAGAATGCAGCGTGGTTGAGGTGGCCAGATGAGAACAGAGGAGTTGTGGAACGCACAAAGGAAAATCATTTACACTTTAACATGATGTAGATTATCCATGCAGCTTTCTATGAATTATAAGTCATAATAAAACTATCACCTAAGTGCATGGAGTTTCTGATACTGGATGAGTGAAGGAAGCAGGAAGGCTGGAAACAAGTTAAGTAAGGAGATGACAGTGAAATCCTGAGCAGTGGGATTTTTCTGAGGGCACTGATGGACTTGTCTGTGCTCAAAACAGTCTTGGAAGCAAAGTCAAATCTTTCTCTTCATGGAGGCGTTGTTATGTGCCCAACGGTGTATAGACAGTGCTGGCAGTTTCATTAGGATATGTGCCTAATGCTGCACACAACTGAGCTTTGGCTGGCTTCACTTAGGGCTCTTGCAGCTGTGTGGTAGCAGGCAGAAGTCCAGTATGGGGTGCTGCTTTCTGTGCTCACCCCTCTGGTGGGACTCACCTCTCCTAAAAGAAGGGCTTTAACTACTCTTCAGGCCTTCAGCTACCATGGGTTGCTTCTTGGTATAGTAACTGGTAAGTTAAAAATGGTTTCATACATTATGCTGCTCCAAGCACAGGAGGTGATCTGCTGGGAGGTGGGCTGTCCACAGAGGACAGTATTCCTCAGCAATGAAAATCATCTGGTTTGTTTCCTGACATATGCTAGTTGTCCAAGAAGACTCTAGCATCATGCTCAAAGTCTAATGACCCAAACAGTTGATATATGCACAATAAATATTTGTCGCAGGTGTGCAGTGAAAAAGTTGCAATATTGTCTTTATTTGTCCTCCACAGCACGGTTTTCAGTTTGGCTTTTAAAAGGATCATGTATAGCTCTGGCCAGTCCTGAGAGAATGACATAATGCCATTTGTTCACTTGAGTGCCTGTTTAGAAGGTTCTAATACTGTAAAAGCTGGCATCTGAGAAATTACTTTAACTCTTCTTGGAACTATGCCGCATTATTGTGCTTTGCCTACAGAAACACAATTCACAAAGAGTGGATTATTGTAATACAGGGCTTTATTTCAAATCTGGGACAAAATCTTTGTCTCCCCAGACAGTATTGGCGCGGATGTACCAACATTTTTACTGTCTTTCTTTTGCTACAAGCCTCTGCACAGTCTTCCAACCTGTTGCTTTCACCCCACGCTGGCATCATTTCTCAAGCTTCAAAAATCCTACACATCATCTCATTGACGACACGTAAGGGTTGAATTGCTTCTGTATTTCTTCTCAGCCCCAGCAAGGAATACAGTTTAGTCTAACTATTGTTGTATTTTTAACCATGCTAAGAATTAGTACATCAGCAAGATATGCTATAGTAACAGAAGCGGTCCTTCCAAACAAACCAAAATGACTGGACTTGGAGGTCAGTTCTCCACCCTGGGGAGGGAACTTCAGAACTGATTGATTGGTGGATGAACAGTCTGTATCTCATGTGTGAGTGCCAAAGAAATGGGGTAAAGCTGGAGTAACTGCAAACATTACGATTTGGGAGGGTGTCTGTGACTCCTGTGACCAGCACGAATCCCACCAGCTGCGCACTTCGGTGCACCATTAATATGCAGCATACAACCCTATAGAACATCGTATGTGTGTTGGACAGTGGTGCTGCTGGTCAGCAAAAACTAAACCTGTTCCTGCCTTGCCAAGAAAAAATCAACACCTTACCACTGTGCAAATTTAACAGTCTTTGTGTGTATATGGACAAGTCTATGTACATAAAGGGGCTGTCAGATGGTGCAGGAACTGTTCATCTGATTTTCATTGATATCATGGTCAGTAAGTCAGAGACTGAAGTTTTCTTGTGCTGTATCTGCATAACTTGTGTGCTTCAAAACAGATGTTTCAAAATAGATGTTTGAAACCGGGACCAATCAAATGATAAAGAGGTCTGAGATACAGTGCGGAAGAGTAACAAACTGCCAGGGAAGAAAAGAACGTTTTAAGCTTTGTGACACGTTCAAGAACATGAAGCAATGATCTTGAAAATAGTCTTTTTAAATTTAGTTTATAAACGCCAGCTGGGAAACCGAAACCATGCCACCTGAAACTAGTGATGTCGCTATTGGGCCCACCTGTGAAACTGGGGGCTAAACACAACTTGAAGTTACAGCCGTCTCTACTAAGTCCACTAGAACTGGGACTCAAGTTAAAAACAGGAACGTCGTTGTTGCTCCTATAAAGAAAAAGAAGGTGTTGGTGAGGGAGACTATAAAACTTACAGACTCATCTCCGCAAGTGGAACTCACGGAAGAAGAAGGAGAGGATGAAGAAGGACCAGAAGGACCTATCCCATCCACACAGGCAGTAGCGGACAAAGGAGCGGCTGTGAGCGAGGAAGAAGTGGCTGTGACAGAGGAAGAGACAGTTGCAAGAGAAGGGGCATGCCCAAAAGAACCAGGGGTGCATCCAAAGGAAAGTAGACTGGTATCAAGAGAAAAGAAGGCAACAGTACGACCAGCCTGTGGTATACTGTCACCAGATGATTTATATCCTGACTATACATTTAGTATTTCAGAAGATGCAAAGAAGGGGCAAAAGCATTCCATTGAACCTGAGAGAGAATTATTGTTATCTGACTATTGGTTGAGGCCTTTATCTCAGCACCCGAAAGACTACTGGGTATGGTGAACGACGTAGAAGTCCATCTCCATGGAGAGAACGACGTAGAAGTCCATCTCCACAGCACACTCGGTCTCCACATCCACGTGAGAGATACAGAGAGGAGGTGGGAGTCGAAGAGTACAAAGAGAAGTGGAAAAGATTCAACGCGGGAGCGATAGACAAGAAATAATGCAAGAAAGTGAAAATACACAATCACTGACCCCAAGAGATCCTTGAGATTTACAAGCAGACTACAGTTGTTTGCCTGGTGAACAAATCCTCATCTGGCTGGTGTGATGCTGGGACAATGGAGCTATTAGTCATGTGATTGAAGGTCATGAAGCACAACAATTGGGATCTCTTGCCCGAGATCCTGTAATAGAACAAGAAATGGCAAGGGGGAGAATGGCATCCAGGCTTTGGATCTGAATCCTCCACGCTGTGAGGGTGAGATACCCATTGAAGGAATATGTGTCGAGCTCTCCAAGAAGGTGGAATACTGCGGAAGAAGACATCCAACACCTACGGGAATTAGCCATGTTGGAGATCACCTATTCTGATCCGGACCATTATGACCTCCTAGAACCAGAGGGTGTCCCCTGCATGCAGCCTATGTGGAAAAAGGTAATTAAAGGTGCCCCTAAACCATATACCTACTGCTTGATAACTGCATATGTTCCAAGGATGGGTGAACAAAGCGTGGAAGCCATGCGTTGTTGGATAAGGTGCATGGCACAAAGTCTGGAAGACTCCTTCGATTCCCTATACTGACCTACCTACGACAGGGAAAGAAGAGAGAACGATTATGAATATTCCAAATATGAGGACTATCCTAGAGACATCGATGACAGATATTGTAGAGATTACAGAGAAAAGCCAAAGGAACGATCAAGACGAACAAGACGACCTCGACCTAGACCTCACTCTCGGTCTCGGCCTCGTTCATGATCTTCATCATTCCCATGCAGGGGGAAAGAAAACCCTAAGCATCAGTCACATAGCCAACTATGGGCATACCTATGCAGCGAAGGAGAGAACGTGAAGAAGTGGAGTGGCGAAACCACTTGCAAGATAGAAACTGAAGTGAAGTTGCTGGGACAATGACACTGACAAGAAAGTTGTCTACGTGATAGATGCAGAATTTTTAGACAAGAAACTGCAATTGCTAAAAGGCAAGAAGATGGAGATCCTCCTCCCTGATGACAAAAAAAGCCTCCAAGAAACCAAAGTAAAAGTCCACCGATGATTGCTCTAATCAAGACCAACAGAGTGGCCCTGCCTTCCGCCAGGAGAAGGAGAGGGACCAAGAAGACAATTGGGTTTACTGGGCTGTGTGGGTTTGATGACCTGGCACATGGGATCCTCAGAGATATTGAGATCCTTTTGTTGCTTTTGATATGATTCCCACTGTCCATAAAGGTTTCTTCAGTCATTCTGGGGAACTTAAAGCATATGATTATCCATGGCTTATCCTGTATTAGCCCTCCTTACTGAGTGTGATGCCCAGGTGTGGCCAGGAACAGGCCATGGAAAGACTCAGGCTCCCAGACGTTTCCCTCCGTCTCCTTGGGTTCTGAAAACAGGTACTTGTTTTCCTTTTCGCATATATTAGTCCCACTAGCTAAATCCCAGCATCTCAGGGATTGCTTTTGGGATTTCAAGGAAGGGGATTTCATCGCCATATCCCACCACAGGTAAGAGTGCTCTATCCAGACAGGACAGTCCAAGCTGGGGTCCTGGGCAGGGGGCTGGGTCAGCCCCTTCTGAATTGGCAGGAGAAGGAGATGCCTGCTGTGCAGCCTGCCGAAACAGTGCTGGTTCTGCACTGCTGAAAAGCAGTGTTGAAAAGGGAAGGGAAGGGAAGTTCAGAAACTCCACAGAGAAATCCAGTTGGTCCTGCCCACACTCCCTCTCTCTCTCTCCCTCTGAAGAAAAATTGCACAGCCCGTGTGGAGCAGGGGCAACGATCCGTAGGCAGCTGTCCTCAGCTACTGCACGCAAACCGAACTCATTCTCCTTCCTGACAGAGCGTGACAGGAAGTGCCCCCCTGGGACGCAACATCCTCTTCCTGGGGTGTCCCCAACGGCGCTGCCCCCAGAACTCACGGCCCCTACAGTCTCCATCCCGCACCAGTCCGCATGTTGGCAAGGGGAGAAAAGCTCTCTGAAAACCTGAAACTACAACAGCTGTGGAGGGCACTAGAGCAAGGGCCAGCCAAGCCAATGGAGGACAAGCCTCACAAGTGCAGTGGCAACCCAAGTTGAGCTGCCTTTGAAGCCCAACAACTCAACACAGCGCTCCACTTCTCCTGTCCTGAGTGACCACTGTAACAGCTGGAGCCTAGCCCATGGACTAAATGAAGTCACTGGACTCTCATGGGCATTTCATGAGGGCGGTCTGTAAAATAAGGGAAGGATATAAGTGTATCTATTAAAGGATGGGAAAGGGGGTTTTGGCTGATAAGGAGCCGTTGTGTTGAGTAGAAGCTGAGCATGATGCAAATGAGACAGAACAAGAAGTGGAGATTGTGCAAGATCTGACTGGGATAGAGTTATTTTTCTTCAGTTTGACTAACAAAACCAAATAAAAGAGTTGTGCTACAATACAGCCTGTCCCCATCGTCTTCATCTGGCTGCTCAGGCTTTTCTGCCCCACAGAACCTGCAGAAGATCTTTCAGTCGACTGAAGAAGTCCACCACCTTCTGCAGGGGAAATAGACAGGAGCTAAATGCACCTGCATGTGTTGGTCCTGGCCAGGCATCTGGCCAGGACTTGCAGTGGTGAGAAAATAACACCATGTCCATTCTGTCAGAGTGGCCACTTCCGCTGAAAGCAGCCCCATCTGTGCCTGGGTCTGATCACAGAAGTTCTGAATGGGGGTGTGGATCCCCAGCTGGCAAGCGCTGGCATAGTCTTTTCCACAGCTGGTCACTCCCACGGACGGTGGCCTCTCACTTGCTGGCTTCCACCACATATCACAACCTTCAGAGCAATGGGAGCCTGGCTGGGCAGTGGCATCGCTCTCCTGGGAACTGGTGGGGCTGGAGCTGGCTGCAAGGACCATCGTCCTAACCCCGTGCAGTGCAGGGATGCTCCTTGCCCTGGTGCCGGCGGATCTCACTGCCACACAGGTGCAAAACAGCAGTGATGTGCCGGTGGGTGAATGTCTCTGAGTGCTCTTCCAGGTAGGGCTGCAGCTCCCACACCAACACCCCTTGTCCAGCCCCCATAGGATTAGGTTGCTCACAATGATGGTTTCTCTCATGGACACCTCTCACCAATGGTTCTGAAAGTGCAGCACCAACTCCTGTCGCAGCCACGGCAGCAGGGGATGGATTTGATTGGGGTGGCTGCTGAAAAATTCTGCCCAGACATCAGGAGGCTGGTGAGCTGCAGGTACCAGACCCACAGACCTCCACCCATCCTTTTGTTCTTCAGCTGATGGCTGTGAGGTGCACGATATTGAACACCAAATGATCCTGTAAATTATCCAACTGCAGGCATAACAAGAGAGCCTTTGTGACTGTCCTGCAGAGCGGGCAATTTGGTCTCACCATTACGCAACGTATTGCACAGGGGAAGCAAAACTGGTGGTGGTAGGGTACCATGTAGGAAACGTCTCCTTGATCATCATCACAGATGGGGCAGCACCACTCAAGCTTGGTGGAAGTGGTCTCTTCTTGCTCAGGTGGGCTAAGGCATGATGAGGATGATGATGACGATGAGGATAAGGATGAAGACAGGTCCCCCTTCACTGGGGGGGACCATGGTCACTGACTGTCTAGGGCATGGGATGGGAGGGGAGGAAGAAAGGTCCAGGAACTGTTTGGTCTTTATAGATATAGCTGATTAAAATTCCATAAATTCAGGAAAGTGTTTATATCCTCCCTGTTGGCTCCTTATGTTTGATCCATTTCACACGTGAATTTACTTGCAGTGTGCAGAGAAACGGAGTATGTGCTTCAGAATTGCCTTCTGGACTTCCTCATGCTCTTTACATTTGTATTACCACTGCTAGTTATTAACCACTTTCAAGAAGAAGAACTGGATCATTTTTTTTTATTATTTCCTCAATTGCAGGAATCATTGAAACATTTCATTTATTGCTCTTTGGAAGAGCACCCTTCCAACCCTCTGAGCTCTGGGCTAAACCATGCCTTTAATCCAGAAGGAAAGGACAATAATATTAACACTGAGCTGACAACACAGAATGCAGCTCCTGTTTTGCTCTTTTCCAAATAATTCACTGAACAATCAGTGTCTGAGGGCCACAGTGTCTGATGGCCACAGACAGCTGTGTGACAACCACTCAAGTCAGCATTTCTTAAGGGTAAAAACTTTCCATATAGCTCAAAGCAAAGCTGAGACTTCCAGTACTGCATGCAGGAGATTTATTTTCAAACTCGCAGCAAGCTAAATATCTCTGGATAAAAGAGTAGAGGACTGATTCCAATCATATTTGCCCGCACCCCTATCCCTCCTGCCTCTCGGGACAGCCAGAGGAGCTGTGAAGCACACCTGCTCATCGGGGAAGAGCCTCTTTGGCCTCTAAAATCAAAGAGCTGCTCAAACACCACAGCTGTATTTCCAATTGTTCTGTGCACAAAAGCTTCTAGTCTGGTCCCTGAGAGCCACAGCAGGCAGGCCAAGTGGTGCAGGTCCCTCTCTATGTCTCTATGAGGACATCTTTAGGGAAGAGTTGTGGGCCTTCCTGATCACATCCATGTGACAAGGGATTTCCCTACCACTTTCCTGGCAAGAAAGCAAGTGGTACATAAGTATGGTTTTCGTTTTTTAAAAGAAACCTCTTTCCACGTTAGCTCCCGAACAAAAGGACTTCTCAAAAAGGGACTTTTAAAAAAGTTTTTTTAACAAAGCAACTTCACTTTGCATGGTAGTGCAAAAACTTTTGAATGTATTTCTGTTTCTGCATTAAAAAAAAAGGCTGAGACCTTGCAAACAAGCGGATATGCTGACTGTCCTTGACTTTTTTCAAGGTAGGCAATGTGTGCATTCCATCTTGTCCTCCTCTCCCTGATCTTTGCCAGCAGTTTTCCCTAAATGTAATCAGGACCGAGATTAGGAGAGCCGACTGACCCTATACTCCTCCCTTGCTGCCTTATCCTTTCCTGATTTACTGTGGAGATTATTTAGCAGGTTGGGAAAGTCTGCTGTCCTAGCTGCAACTCTCTGGCCATGCCGAGATAGAAAGTGTGACATTTAGGCCGGATTGCAGTCGTGCCAGGAGGAAGTGGAAGTGGCTGATGATGCAGAACGAGTGCCTACAGTGTGTGAGATCTAGCCTAGCTCAGCTCTATTTCGGTGCGGGACGGCATGGAACCCTGGGTGCTGGGAAATGGCACTGGGGCACCCAGCGCTTCACGCTGGTTCTGGCTTTTACAAGATGATCGTCTCTGTTCCAAAGCCTCTGGAGCTGCTGTGCGTCCCCAGCCGCTTCCACCTGCCTGGAGAGTGTCAGGCCAGGCTCCTTCCAGTCTGGCAGTGTTCAAAGCCATGGGATTTGACAGGTTGCTGCTTTCTGATCTCCTGCTGGCAGGAAAATCCCAGACTTTCTCCCCGCTGTGTGTTCAAGTGATCCCATGGCCACTGCAGTCCTGACCTGGATGTCATATTGGCAATGGAGATGAAATTAGATGAGTTTTGCAAGGAGCAGTCTGGAAATCCATCAGTCCCTGCTGAGCTAAACACATCACAGAAGAGTGAAGATCTTTCTCTTTAATGACATCAGTGCTTACATTGGCTCCTAGAACTCTTCAGTGTGCCAGGCTTGGCGGCAGGCCTGTCCCTCTGTGGGGCATCCTGCTGCTGTCATCCTGCACTGCAGGATTGTGTGGGACAAGTGCTGGTACAGCTGGTGCAACTTGATAGGGAACTGGATAATGATTTCTAATTCTATAACCCCTACACTCCAGCCTTTGCCAGCATTTCTTGGTGTGTGACACAGCTCTGCAGTGCATCTGGTGTCCAGTGCCCGGCTTGAGGAAGATATATCTTTAAACTGCTCTGCCCCCACCATACAAACCTTACCCCCATGGCACAAATCATCACAGAACAGAACCACTTGGTGTCTCATCCAGCTGGCGGCCGGTCACCAGTGGTGTCCCTCAGGGACTGGTGTTGGGTCTGGTCCTGTTTAATATCTTTATTGATGATCTGGATGAGGGGATTGAGTCCATCATCAGCAAGTTTGCAGATGATACCAAGCTGGGAAGAAGGGTTGATCTGTTAGAGGGTAGGATGGCCCTGCAGAGGGACCTGGACAGATTGGAGAGATGGGCTGATTCTAATGGGATGATGTTTAATAAGTCCAAATGTCGGGTACTTCATTTTGGACACAACAATCCCATGCAGAGCTACAGACTGGGGCTAGAGTGGCTGGAGAGTAGTCAGGCAGAAAAGGACCTGGGAGTGCTGGTTGACAGGAAGCTCAACATGAGCCAGCAGTGTGCCCAGGTGGCCAAGAAGGCCAATGGCATTCTGGCCTGCATCAGGAATAGTGTAGTCAGCAGAACCAGAGAAGTTATTGTCCCCCTGTACTCGGCACTAGTCAGGCCTCATCTGGAATACTGTGTACAGTTTTGGGCCCCTCAGTTTGGGAAAGATGTTAGGATACTGGAATGTGTTCAGAGGAGGGCAACGAAGATGGTAAAGGGGCTGGAGCATAAGCCCTATGAGGAGCGACTGAGTGAGTTGGAGCTGTTTAGTCTAAAGAAGAGGAGGCTCAGGGGAGTCCTCATTGCTCTCTACAACTACCTAAAAGGAGGTTGTAGTCGGGCAAGGGTTGGTCTCTTCTCTCAGGTGACCAGTGACAGAACTAGAGGGCATGGACTCAAGCTTCGTCAGGGAAAGTTTAGGCTTGATGTGAAGAAGAAGTTCTTTACTGAAAGGGTGATCGGCCATTGGAATGCGTTGCCCAGGGAGGTGGTGGAGTCGCCGACCCTGGAGGTGTTTAAGGGGAGATTGGATGTGGCACTGAGTGCCATGGTTTAGATGATGGTTGGTGTTAGTGTTGAGTTATAGGTTGGACTTGATGATTTCAGAGGTCCTTTCCAACCTTGTGATACTGTGATACTGTGATACTTGGTGCTGGCTGACAGGGGTGCTGAGAGGCCTGCCAGGAAGCTGCAGGGACTGAGGAGACCTGGGCAAGGCCAGGAACAACGGCAGCCCAGAAGTCCCTAACACAAAAGCGGTTGGGTGTTTTTCTCAAAACGTGATTTGGTTTTGTCCCACTGACAGCTGTGTGTCTTGCTTTCTTATGTAAAAAGGAATAACTGGAGGAATTCCAGGCTTGTTCATATTTGTTTTCTATTTACTTCACCCAGCCGTAAAGAAGACGTTTTTCCTGAGGGATTAGCTAACACAATGTTATTTGTAGCTGTAGGCCATGCCCATCCATCGCAAATGAACCCTCAGGGTTGGACATTCACTACTACGAGGGCACTCCCTCTTTTCCCTGCTACACTTTGTAGGACGGGCTTTTTTCACCAGAGCTTTAAGGATGGGACAGCTCGTTTGCAGTCAGACCATGAGGTCTCAGTTAATGGAGTTACGGCTGCAGCCAAATGACTCGGTTTCAGACTGGACTGGTGTTGAACATCACAAACCGCTGCACATGGTCGTGAGGGAAGCCGGGAAAAAGCTCAGACAGCGCTGGGAGGGATGGCTGGAGTTCAGAACTGGTGAAGGGGAGTTCCCAAAAGATGGCCAAAATGCACAGATGAAGTGGAGGGGGGCACCAGAGACATTGGGATGTGGAGGTGAAAACTAGTGTCACAATATCTGTCTCTGTTTTTCCCTGCTTGATGTTACATAAGGAATGAGGCCTCAAATGCCAGATTGGGGACCAGATGTAGCCAAGTTAGGAAGAATGGGGGAAAAGGGAGCTAGGACCAAGTTACTTAATCTTTGTAGGATACTGGAGTGGAGTGAGGGGGCTGCAGAGAAGGCACAACACAGGTCTTGGTGACTGGCACGAAACACTTATGGCAAGAAGAAGACACAGGTGAGGAAATGGAGTGGAGAATGGCACTGCAGAAGCACCAGATATGTGAGCAACGGCACCAGTGCCACGCAGTCGATGGCCTGTAAACATCACCGTGCAGTGGAGTTAAGACATCCCCTGGTAGTGCACCGTAACATCATGAGCAATGAACTGTGACGTCATGGGCCTTGCTGCTTGTCTTGAGGAACTGTCCGAGCCAGGTTCAGTCTGACTCGTGCCTGGACTCCTGCTGAGCGTGCCTGCGAGGTGTGGAGGGTCGAGCCCGGCATCTCCTGGTGCTCGGTGGTGCTTTGGAGGCTGCTGGCAACAGTCTTGGTGCCTGTTCCAGAGCCATTCCCTGTGTTTCCTCGGCCCAGCCCCATTCAGGCAGCCGGTCACCACCAGACGCGCAGCAGCAGCAGCGCAGGTGTGAAGGGAAACATCCCTCTGGGCCGACTGTGGGGTGGACGGTAGGAATGGGGAAGACAGGAGGATGTTCTTCTTGAGGGGCCTGGGCATTTCTTCTGCGCCTGCCCTCCCCAGGACAGCGAGTAACCATGGCCTCTCTCCATTTGACAGCGCACGACATCTTTTGGCAGTGCTGACGTTGGCAAGAGGGAGCAGCTCCTCATCTTCAGCTCACCCCAGCCCATAGCAGAGTGAAACATCTCCTCACAGGCGCAGTGGACATGCCCCATCTGCGTCAATACCTGGAAGAGCATTGGCTTTGTGAAGCCCTGCCAACACCAGTTCTGCCTGGGCTGCATCCAGCTCTGGGCACGGCTGAAGTCAGCGTGCCCAGTCTGCGCAGGACCCTTAGAAGGTGTCGGGTTCATTCTGCAAGTGGAAGATGACCTTGCAGAATTTAGGACCCCAGCCCCTGAAGACCTGCCAGGTGCCAGCATCCAGGAAGGCTGCTTTCCCAGCCACCTGGCTCAAAGCAGCCCCCAGGGCCTCACGGCATTCCCTCTCTCCTCTCTGCAGGGGACACTGTCCCAAGCTGAGGAGGGGGCTCTGCAGCCAGGATCCGTGGACCACCTACTGCTTCAAGTCTGGGCAGAACTCTTCCAAAGACATCAGCATCTCCTGGATCCTGTGCTTCCCTGGCTGCGCCAGCAGCTGCAGGCATTACATGGGGCTAAGTGGTGGACAGCAGGGCGTGTAGAAAGCAGCATCCTGCATGCCCTCTGCATCCACGGTCCAGATGAGGAGGCCCTGGTCCAGATGCTGCAGCCCATCCTCCAGCCACACACACAAGAGCTGGTCCATGGCCTCACCAGGATCATTGCGTGGCAGTGCAGTGACGAGGCTTGTAGGCTGTTGTACTCCAGTGCTGCCCAGGAGGAGGGGGACAGCCTTGTGGACAGCTCCAGCACCAGAGGGGGGATTTCTGAATGTCACCTGGCCTCTTCCTGTAGTCCTGCAGGCTCCAACATCGACGAGCAGCCATGCATATCAAAGGCCAACCTCCACAGGGATCATAGCTGTCCCCAAATCATGTCTGTCCCTGAAGAGCAGGAGGAGCCGCAGGAGGAGCCACGGGAGGCAGCAGCGGTAGCAGGTCCCTCTGGCCAGGGATGCCACTCCTCGGCTCCCAGCCAGGACAGGGACAACTTGCCTGGGAGGCCCCAGTGTGCCCCCATTCCCCAAGACTGTTCTCAGCCCTGCAAGAGGTCCCAACGTGTCCTGAGGAGGAGGGCTTCTCGCTCCCAGGACACTCATCAGCCCTGTAGGATGACCCAGCGCATCCGAAAGAGGAAGGCAACCAGATCCTAGTAAGAAGCCTCCCCAGCCCTGCAAGAGGCTCCAACGCACCTTGAAGAAAAGAGTCCTCAGCTCCCAGAATAGAAAACCAGAAAATAAATATGCATATGGTCTTCTTAAAACATTGGAAAATGTTTTCAGACAGATCTGGTTTGTAATTTGGGTGATCCATGTGTTGCAGAGCCAGAGAAAATCACTAAAGGCAGCCGAAAAAAAGAAGAAAACCATAACAATTCGAGACATCATCTTTCTGTTTCTGGCGTACCTCTAAAACTCCTAACACAGGGAATTCTGAACACAGAGAAGGACAGCACATGGGAGACACTGTAAATCTGTAACTTCGAGACCCATTTGCAACCAGAAGATTCTGGAATCCATCCCGTTTTACCCCAAACCAGCATCAAAGCAGATTCTGACCCTCATTCCCGCTTCTCATTGACTCTATAAATTTTGATGCAGAGAAAGAATTTGATGAAGATTTTCCGGGGCCAGGACAGCTCAGTGATGCTCCAGAATGCTTTCCCCAGCCTGTTGGTAGCTAAGGTTCAGCGGCTGGAAGATATCGTGTTGTACGGAAAGATAGGGCCCTTCTCCCAATATCCAATAATGTTTAGTTCATGATGTAAGCAGACGGAAGTGACGTTGTAGACCTGGTCTTTGGCTAGCTTTGGGAGTGAGGATGGGGTGTAGTGTGGAGGAGGAAAGGGCATTGGGGGTTTCTGGGGGGCTTTGGGGGTGCAGAGAGCCAAATAACAGGTGTGAGGGGCTTTTGGGGGGTTTTGGGTGTGTGGGGAGGGGGCACAGAAGTGGTGGAGTCCCCTGTCCCTGGAGGGATTTAAAAGCCATGTAGACGTGGCTCTTCGGCGTGCAGTTTAGTGGTGGGACTGGCCATGTTGGATTTATGGTTGGACTCAAGGATCCTAAAGGTCTTTTCCAACCTAACGGATTCCATGATCCCATTAGTACACACCATCCTAGTACAGAGCATCCCACTGATGCCCAACAAACCAACATCACCCTCAATCTGCTACCAAAATCCAAATGAGCTTTACAAACACGCACACAGAGAAAAATGTGGATCTTCTGTCGGAGTGTGCTCAGAAGACATTTGCCTGGCACATGTCCGTCATGTTTTTCCTTCATCGCTGAAAAGAAAACTGATGCTGATAGACTGGATGTTTAATGTGCTAAAAATGAGTATTTCAAAATGTAAATGAGTCTTCAGACCTTGACAATTAAGCTTTCTACATTAGAAGAGGGATTTGGATCTTAAAAACCAGCATTTGGACCCTCAAAATGTGGTGGTGGTTCAAAGAATTGAATTGGACCATAAAATGCAGGCTTTTGATGCTCTATTCTGAGGTCTGGATACTACAAATGAGGGAGAGGCTGGAGAGCAGCCCTGGAGAAAGGGACCTGGGGGTTCTAGTTCGAGTTGAACATGAGCCAACAGTGCCCTGGCTGCCAAGAGGGCCAACCGTGTCCTGAGGTGCCTCAAGCACGACATTGCCAGCCGGGTGAGGGAGGGGATTGTCCCTTTCTGCTCTGCACAGGTGCGGCCCCACTGTGTGCAGTTTGGGGCACCTTAGTATAAAAAGGACATCAGACTACTGGAGAGTGTCCAGAGGAGGCCACAAGGCTGGTGAAGGGTTTAGAAGGGAAGCCATATGAGGAGCAGCTACAGTCAATTGGTTTGTTCAGCCTTTTGTTCAGCCTGGAGAAGAGGAGGGTAAGGGGAGACATCATTGTGGTCTGCATCTTCCACGCAAGAGCAAGAGGAGGAGCAGGTGCTGATCTCTTCTCTCTGGTGACCAATGGTAGGACTCGAGGTAATGGCAAGAAGATGCTTTAAGGAGGTTTAGATCGGATATTAAGAAAAGGTTCTTCGGTTCTTCACTTTGAGGGTGGGGGAGCACTGCAACAGCTCCCCAGGGAAGCTGTCACAGCATCAAGCCTGAAAATATTCAAGAAGGATTTGGCCAATGCATCAAAAGAAGCATGGCCAGCAGGTCGATGGAGGTAATTCTCCTCCTCTATTCCACTTTGGAGTATTGTGTCCAGTTCTGGAATCCCCAAAGTAAGAAGGATATGGAACTGTTGAAGTGCATCTAGAGGAGTGCTACCAAGAGGATCCGAGGGCTGGAGCACCTCTGCTATGAGGACAAGACTGAGAGAGTTGGGGTTGCTCAGCATGGAGAAGAGAAGGCTTCAAGAAGACCTTATAGTGGCCTTCCCGTACCTGAAGGGGCTACAGGAAAGCTGGGGAAGGATTAACAAGGAGAGGTAGTTATAAGACGAGGGGGAATGGCTTGAAATTAGAAGGGGGAAGATTTAGATAAGACATTAGGAAGAAATTCCTGGTTTGCTGTGCGCTCTGACTATCCCCTGCAACCGCAACACCCGAGTAAGGACGCTCTCTCCCCACTCCCAGCCCTGCGCGAGAAGAACCCGGAAGTGAGCAAGATTTGGCGCTGCCCCCCGCCCAGTCCTCTACTCGGTCCCCTACCGCGTTTGGGAAAGGGAGGGGGGCAGGATTGGGGCGGGGCCCGGCAGAGGGGACGGGGCAAGAGGGACGGGACCAGGCAGAGGGGCGAGAGCGCGGATCCGCCAACCAGAGCGGGCGCTGGAAGGGGTGGGTAGGAGAGGCGGGGATGGTCAGGGGGCGGGGCCAAAGGAGGGGGAGGGCGCGGTTCCGCCAATCCGCGCGGGCGTGTGGGGGCAGGGCTGGGCGGTGGGGGCGCGGTTCAACCAATCAGCGCGGGCGGTGTGGGGCGCGCTGCTGTATGGTCCCGCCCCAGCGCCATCCCCGCCCCCGTCCCCGTGCGGGCGCGGAGCGATGCTGGGTCTGCGCCGAGCTGTTGGGCCTGCGCTCATGCCTCTGTGGGCCGGGGCCCCGGCAGCCGCCATGTCCTCGCTGCTAGTCAGCCAGCTGCGATAAGCGTGGCTTCGGGAGCTGGGTCTGCAGGAGGACAACCCGGGCGTGTATAACGGGCGATGGGGCGGCGGCGGGCAGGTGCGGGCGGCCCAGGAAGGGGGGTCGGCGCTGCGCTCTCTTTCTTGAATAACGGAACGGGAAGATCACGGCCCCGCTCCTCCTCCCCCCTTTCCCCGTCCTCGGCCCCCCTTCCTCGTCGTCTTCTCTTGTTCCCCATTCCTCCCCTTCTCTTGTTCCCCATTCCTCCCCTTCTCTTGTTCCCCATTCCTCCCCTTCTCTTGTTCCCCATTCCTCCCCTTCTCTTGTTCCCCATTCCTCCCCTTCTCTTGTTCCCCATTCCTCCCCTTCTCTTGTTCCCCATTCCTCCCCTTCTCTTGTTCCCCATTCCTCCCCTTCTCTTGTTCCCCATTCCTCCCCTTCTTTTGTTCTCCCTCCTCCCCTTCCCTGGTTCTCCCCCCTCCTCTTCCCCTTCCCTGGTTCTCCCCCCTCCTCCTCCCTTTCCCTGGTTCTCCCCCCTCCTCCTCCCCTTCCCTGGTTCTTCCCCCCTCCTCCTCCCCTTCCCTGGTTCTCCCCCGCCCCTCCCCTCCCCTGGTTCCCCCCCTCCCCTCCCCTGGTTCCCCCCCTCCCCTCCCCTGGTTCCCCCCCTTCCCTTCCCTGGTTCCCCCCTGCCCTTCCCTGGTTCCTTTACTGAGCAAGGCATCGTACATAACCTTGCTAAGTTTGCAAAAGCAACTCCATGGCAAAACCCTCCCCCCTTACAGCTATGCCCAAGGCTAACTAAACACCTAAACTATAGCTGAGCGTGCTAAACAAAGGCTAAACAAAGGCTTCTACTGTAATTCTTGCATTTTCCTAACATGCCACATCATTTTGCAATAATCCCACGCCAACACCAGGAATTCTAGCTAGCCACTGGGTCCTGCAGAGCTGGGGGGGTGGTGCGAATGGGCACGATCAAAGAATGATTATTCCCATTGGAAAAGACCTTTCAGATCATTGAGTCCAATCCTTACCCCAGCATTGCCAACTCAGACACTGAAACATGTCCCCAAGTATCACATCTACACAGCTTTCAAGCCCCTATGTGACGCGGACTCCATCATTTCCCAGAGAAGCGTCTACTCTGCAGCCCTATAACTGTGTTCCACAGCAGGCTGGTGGCACCCGTGAAAGGGGACAAAGGTCAGGGAAAGGCACGATGTGAAGGAGGAGAAAGCAGAACTCAGAGACTGGGTGAGGGAAATAGGAATTTATTTTCTTTTTCCTGAACAAAGTGTTTATGGATCCATGCAACTGGTAGGAGCAGCGCAGCCATTTGCGATGATGGGGAGAGTCCTGGGGTCCAGGAACTTTTGTCTCTGGGTGTTGTCGGGCAGAAGGACCTTCTGCAGGAGCAACTCCTGGCTCCCCCTGGGGCTTCAGTTGCTCTAGAGGGAGAGGCGCAGGAAGGTGGTCCGAACCCCATGGAGGGTAGCTTTTTGAGGTGCTGGTTCCCTCCTCCTGACAGTACATCATCTTGCAGTGCTGCAGAGACACTAGGGAGCTGGAGGCTTTCCTCTTCCGGGGGTGCTGGTGTCCCCCAGGTGAGTTGTCAATGTCAAGAAAGGAAGGTCCTGCCACGGCACCCTCCCCTGTTTCTTTCTTTGGCTGATCCTGCTCTTCAGCTTTGGACTCAGATGGAGGGCGTATGTGACCCCCAACGGATGTCAAACTCCTGCCATCGAGGCATCTTGATGGGCTTAAGGGCTGGGGGCCCTCCTCTTCATACAGTGCTGGGCATGCCCATGCAAGTTCTTCTGGCAAGGAGCAAATGGAGCTGCGTCCACTAGCAACTCTCGCATCTCCTTGAGCTGATCCTGCTCTTCAGGTTTAGGCTCAAAAGGGGGAGAGTGTGTTGCATAGGGAAGTCTGACTCTGATGTGCCAGCTTCCTCCTCTTGCCATCGTGGCATCTTGATGGGCTGGGGAGAGTCTCGAGGGCTGGGGGCCCTCCTCTTCATATAGTGCTTGGCACGCCCATGCAAGTTGTCCTGGCCAGGAGCAGAGGGAGCTGCCTCCACCACTTCTCCTTGCTCCTCCTGGAGCTGATCCTGCTCTTCAGGTTTACGATCAGATGGGGGGCGTATTTGACCCCCATGGATGTCGGAGTCTGATGTGCCAGCTTCCTCCTCCTGGTATCGTGGCATCTTGATGGGTTGGGAAGAGTCTTGAGGGTTGGGGGCCCTCCTCTTCATACGGTGCTGGGCACCCCCGTGCAAGTTTTCCTGGCCAGGAGCAGAGGGACCTGCCTCCATCACCTCCCCTCGCTCCTCCTTTCTCTGATCTTGCTCTGCAGAGATGGGTCCAGATGGGGGATGTTCAGAGCTCCCATGGATGGCAGCCTCTGATGTGCTGGTTTCCCCCTGCAAGTTGCAGTCTTCGGAGAGAGGGGAGCCCAGAGGATAGAAACCACCCACGTGAGCTGCAGGTAGAAGATCTGTTGCCCTCTGCTCGTGCTTTTGCTCTTCAGCTGATGTTTTTATGAGGTGTAGGATATTGAACAACAAATGATCCTGCAAATTATGCAGCTGCAGGTGTAACGATAGAGCCTTTTGGTCCGTCCTGCAGAATGGGCAATTTAGCCTCTCCCCTAACAAGCACACTGCACAGGGGATGCAAAATTGGTGGTGGCAGGGTACTATGTAGGAAATGTCTTTCAGATCAACACCACAGATGGCACAGTACTGCTCACTCTTGGTGGCAGTGTTCTCTCTGTTCTCTGGTGACCTTGTGCGCGATGAGGATGAGGTTGCAGATGAGAATGAGGTTGAGGATGTGGATGAGGATGAAGACAGGTTGCCCATTGCTGATGAAGTATCAGTAGATATTCTGCTCCACAGAATGGATAGAGATCATGGTCATTCATTGTCCTGGGGATGGGATGGGATGGGATGGGATGGGATGGGATGGGATGGGATGGGATGGGATGGGATGGGATGGGATGGGGGGGGAAGAAATGCCCAGGTTCCTTCAGAAGGTCACCCTGCTGACTCCCTGAGCCCTCTTGCCCAACCCACTTCCAACCCAAAGGGGCATTTCCCCCACAGCTCACCTTTGCAGCTCAAAGGCGGCCTTGGATCGTCAGGCCAGAGAAACACAGGGAATCGCTCCGGGATCGGCACTGAGAGCTGACAATGACAGCTTCCAAAGCACCACCCAGCAGCAGAACAAGCCTCTCTCTGGCCTCTAGACCTCACAGGGGCCCATGCACCAGCAGACTGAGGCAGGCTCAGCCGATGCCTCCAGATAAGCAGCGACGGTCGTGAGGTCACAATACATCCCCAGTGAGGTCACAATCCTCCACCTCTCGGTGATGTCACAGAGGGCCACATGTCCCACGCGGTGCTCAGCATCAGCTGAAACTTGGGTGTTGGGATTGGAGGTCAGGAGAAACCTTTCCCTCATGAGGACAGTCTGGCCATGGGACAGGTTGCCCAGTGCGGTGGTGCCATCTCTATACTCTGAGGGTTTCAAGCCCCAGCAGGACAAAGTCCAGAGGACCCTGGTCTGACCTCAGGGCTGACCCTGCTTTGGGCAGGAATTTGGACCCAAGCCAGCCAAGATCCCAGTTGTCCTATGGCATGCCTGACACTTCTGTAATCTTCTAAGTACATATTCATATCTTGATGTGTTAATGTGGGGCAAAGAATACAGAGTATTTTTACTTTTATCAACCTACAACAGAGACCAGGGCTGATGCCCAGTTGGGACCCCATTGGACCTGTGGCAAAACCAGCTTCCCCTCCGTCCCACTCTGTCCTATGCATGTGCTGCACTATAGGTGCACCGTGGCAGCAGGGTTTCTGGGTGGGAGGAGGCACTAGGCACCCAGCCCTGGGACACAGCATGCACATGTCTGTGCTCCCCAGCAGGCTGCTGCCAACTGCAATGGAGTGTAGGGGTAACGGAAAGGCACAAGGAGAACAGGGAGAAAGCAGCACAGATACTTGCTCAGTGAAATAAGGATTTATTTCCTGTTTCTTGAAAAAACTTTCAGAGATGCCTGCTACTTACAGGAGCAACACAGGGTCTTGCTTGACTGGGGAGAGTCCAATGGACTGGAGGCTCTCATCTCTGCAAAGTCCCATGTGTCCCCAGGTGAATGGGCCTTGTCTCAGTCAGTACTGGAGGGACTGTAGCTTCAGCCGTGGTCAGAGCGACCTTGCACCATCGCATCTTCTGGATTCTCTTAGGGATGATCCTACTCTAAAAGGATGGGCAGAGACGAGCGCTAAGTGAGAGTCTTGCAGATGGAAGTCTCCACCATGCTGCATTTGCCCTCTGTCACATCAGAACCTGTGGGGCTGCTGGAGGAGGCTGGCTGGTAAGAGTTCTAGTTGCTGTGCCGCATGGTTTCTAATCAGGCAAGCATATTTGATAAAGGACTCTACTTAGCCTAGTTTGCAAGCAGCATACATCTGATGCGTTTTGTTGGGGAAGGAATGTCATGTAAAATGCAAAAGCATTGTCTAAACAGTGCACGTACAGAATGGTCTGCAGGTGTGTAAGTCTCTATTATGGGACCAGAAAGCTGCAGAGTTCTCCGTACGTGCACTAGAATGCAGCGTGGTTGAGGTGGCCAGATGAGAATAGAGGAGTTGTGGAACGCACAAAGGAAAATCATTTACACTTTAACATGATGTAGATTATCCATGCAGCTTTCTATGAATTATAAGTCATAATAAAACTATCACCTAAGTGCATGGAGTTTCTGATACTGGATGAGTGAAGGAAGCAGGAAGGCTGGAAACAAGTTAAGTAAGGAGATGACAGTGAAATCCTGAGCAGTGGGATTTTTCTGAGGGCACTGATGGACTTGTCTGTGCTCAAAACAGTCTTGGAAGCAAAGTCAAATCTTTCTCTTCATGGAGGCGTTGTTATGTGCCCAACGGTGTATAGACAGTGCTGGCAGTTTCATTAGGATATGTGCCTAATGCTGCACACAACTGAGCTTTGGCTGGCTTCACTTAGGGCTCTTGCAGCTGTGTGGTAGCAGGCAGAAGTCCAGTATGGGGTGCTGCTTTCTGTGCTCACCCCTCTGGTGGGACTCACCTCTCCTAAAAGAAGGGCTTTAACTACTCTTCAGGCCTTCAGCTACCATGGGTTGCTTCTTGGTATAGTAACTGGTAAGTTAAAAATGGTTTCATACATTATGCTGCTCCAAGCACAGGAGGTGATCTGCTGGGAGGTGGGCTGTCCACAGAGGACAGTATTCCTCAGCAATGAAAATCATCTGGTTTGTTTCCTGACATATGCTAGTTGTCCAAGAAGACTCTAGCATCATGCTCAAAGTCTAATGACCCAAACAGTTGATATATGCACAATAAATATTTGTCGCAGGTGTGCAGTGAAAAAGTTGCAATATTGTCTTTATTTGTCCTCCACAGCACGGTTTTCAGTTTGGCTTTTAAAAGGATCATGTATAGCTCTGGCCAGTCCTGAGAGAATGACATAATGCCATTTGTTCACTTGAGTGCCTGTTTAGAAGGTTCTAATACTGTAAAAGCTGGCATCTGAGAAATTACTTTAACTCTTCTTGGAACTATGCCGCATTATTGTGCTTTGCCTACAGAAACACAATTCACAAAGAGTGGATTATTGTAATACAGGGCTTTATTTCAAATCTGGGACAAAATCTTTGTCTCCCCAGACAGTATTGGCGCGGATGTACCAACATTTTTACTGTCTTTCTTTTGCTACAAGCCTCTGCACAGTCTTCCAACCTGTTGCTTTCACCCCACGCTGGCATCATTTCTCAAGCTTCAAAAATCCTACACATCATCTCATTGACGACACGTAAGGGTTGAATTGCTTCTGTATTTCTTCTCAGCCCCAGCAAGGAATACAGTTTAGTCTAACTCTTGTTGTATTTTTAACCATGCTAAGAATTAGTACATCAGCAAGATATGCTATAGTAACAGAAGCGGTCCTTCCAAACAAACCAAAATGACTGGACTTGGAGGTCAGTTCTCCACCCTGGGGAGGGAACTTCAGAACTGATTGATTGGTGGATGAACAGTCTGTATCTCATGTGTGAGTGCCAAAGAAATGGGGTAAAGCTGGAGTAACTGCAAACATTACGATTTGGGAGGGTGTCTGTGACTCCTGTGACCAGCACGAATCCCACCAGCTGCGCACTTCGGTGCCCCATTAATATGCAGCATACAACCCTATAGAACATCGTATGTGTGTTGGACAGTGGTGCTGCTGGTCAGCAAAAACTAAACCTGTTCCTGCCTTGCCAAGAAAAAATCAACACCTTACCACTGTGCAAATTTAACAGTCTTTGTGTGTATATGGACAAGTCTATGTACATAAAGGGGCTGTCAGATGGTGCAGGAACTGTTCATCTGATTTTCATTGATATCATGGTCAGTAAGTCAGAGACTGAAGTTTTCTTGTGCTGTATCTGCATAACTTGTGTGCTTCAAAACAGATGTTTCAAAATAGATGTTTGAAACCGGGACCAATCAAATGATAAAGAGGTCTGAGATACAGTGCGGAAGAGTAACAAACTGCCAGGGAAGAAAAGAACGTTTTAAGCTTTGTGACACGTTCAAGAACATGAAGCAATGATCTTGAAAATAGTCTTTTTAAATTTAGTTTATAAACGCCAGCTGGGAAACCGAAACCATGCCACCTGAAACTAGTGATGTCGCTATTGGGCCCACCTGTGAAACTGGGGGCTAAACACAACTTGAAGTTACAGCCGTCTCTACTAAGTCCACTAGAACTGGGACTCAAGTTAAAAACAGGAACGTCGTTGTTGCTCCTATAAAGAAAAAGAAGGTGTTGGTGAGGGAGACTATAAAACTTACAGACTCATCTCCGCAAGTGGAACTCACGGAAGAAGAAGGAGAGGATGAAGAAGGACCAGAAGGACCTATCCCATCCACACAGGCAGTAGCGGACAAAGGAGCGGCTGTGAGCGAGGAAGAAGTGGCTGTGACAGAGGAAGAGACAGTTGCAAGAGAAGGGGCATGCCCAAAAGAACCAGGGGTGCATCCAAAGGAAAGTAGACTGGTATCAAGAGAAAAGAAGGCAACAGTACGACCAGCCTGTGGTATACTGTCACCAGATGATTTATATCCTGACTATACATTTAGTATTTCAGAAGATGCAAAGAAGGGGCAAAAGCATTCCATTGAACCTGAGAGAGAATTATTGTTATCTGACTATTGGTTGAGGCCTTTATCTCAGCACCCGAAAGACTACTGGGTATGGTGAACGACGTAGAAGTCCATCTCCATGGAGAGAACGACGTAGAAGTCCATCTCCACAGCACACTCGGTCTCCACATCCACGTGAGAGATACAGAGAGGAGGTGGGAGTCGAAGAGTACAAAGAGAAGTGGAAAAGATTCAACGCGGGAGCGATAGACAAGAAATAATGCAAGAAAGTGAAAATACACAATCACTGACCCCAAGAGATCCTTGAGATTTACAAGCAGACTACAGTTGTTTGCCTGGTGAACAAATCCTCATCTGGCTGGTGTGATGCTGGGACAATGGAGCTATTAGTCATGTGATTGAAGGTCATGAAGCACAACAATTGGGATCTCTTGCCCGAGATCCTGTAATAGAACAAGAAATGGCAAGGGGGAGAATGGCATCCAGGCTTTGGATCTGAATCCTCCACGCTGTGAGGGTGAGATACCCATTGAAGGAATATGTGTCGAGCTCTCCAAGAAGGTGGAATACTGCGGAAGAAGACATCCAACACCTACGGGAATTAGCCATGTTGGAGATCACCTATTCTGATCCGGACCATTATGACCTCCTAGAACCAGAGGGTGTCCCCTGCATGCAGCCTATGTGGAAAAAGGTAATTAAAGGTGCCCCTAAACCATATACCTACTGCTTGATAACTGCATATGTTCCAAGGATGGGTGAACAAAGCGTGGAAGCCATGCGTTGTTGGATAAGGTGCATGGCACAAAGTCTGGAAGACTCCTTCGATTCCCTATACTGACCTACCTACGACAGGGAAAGAAGAGAGAACGATTATGAATATTCCAAATATGAGGACTATCCTAGAGACATCGATGACAGATATTGTAGAGATTACAGAGAAAAGCCAAAGGAACGATCAAGACGAACAAGACGACCTCGACCTAGACCTCACTCTCGGTCTCGGCCTCGTTCATGATCTTCATCATTCCCATGCAGGGGGAAAGAAAACCCTAAGCATCAGTCACATAGCCAACTATGGGCATACCTATGCAGCGAAGGAGAGAACGTGAAGAAGTGGAGTGGCGAAACCACTTGCAAGATAGAAACTGAAGTGAAGTTGCTGGGACAATGACACTGACAAGAAAGTTGTCTACGTGATAGATGCAGAATTTTTAGACAAGAAACTGCAATTGCTAAAAGGCAAGAAGATGGAGATCCTCCTCCCTGATGACAAAAAAAGCCTCCAAGAAACCAAAGTAAAAGTCCACCGATGATTGCTCTAATCAAGACCAACAGAGTGGCCCTGCCTTCCGCCAGGAGAAGGAGAGGGACCAAGAAGACAATTGGGTTTACTGGGCTGTGTGGGTTTGATGACCTGGCACATGGGATCCTCAGAGATATTGAGATTTGATAGATGCTGGTGTCCAGGTTTACTCCAGTCACCATTTAAACCAATTAGAATCCTTTTGTTGCTTTTGATATGATTCCCACTGTCCATAAAGGTTTCTTCAGTCATTCTGGGGAACTTAAAGCATATGATTATCCATGGCTTATCCTGTATTAGCCCTCCTTACTGAGTGTGATGCCCAGGTGTGGCCAGGAACAGGCCATGGAAAGACTCAGGCTCCCAGACGTTTCCCTCCGTCTCCTTGGGTTCTGAAAACAGGTACTTGTTTTCTTTTTCGCATATATTAGTCCCACTAGCTAAATCCCAGCATCTCAAGGATTGCTTTTGGGATTTCAAGGAAGGGGATTTCATCGCCATATCCCACCACAGGTAAGAGTGCTCTATCCAGACAGGACAGTCCAAGCTGGGGTCCTGGGCAGGGGGCTGGGTCAGCCCCTTCTGAATTGGCAGGAGAAGGAGATGCCTGCTGTGCAGCCTGCCGAAACAGTGCTGGTTCTGCACTGCTGAAAAGCAGTGTTGAAAAGGGAAGGGAAGGGAAGGGAAGGGAAGGGAAGGGAAGTTCAGAAACTCCACAGAGAAATCCAGTTGGCACTAGAGCAAGGGCCAGCCAAGCCAATGGAGGACAAGCCTCACAAGTGCAGTGGCAACCCAAGTTGAGCTGCCTTTGAAGCCCAACAACTCAACACAGCACTCCACTTCTCCTGTCCTGAGTGACCACTGTAACAGCTGGAGCCTAGCCCATGGACTAAATGAAGTCACTGGACTCTCATGGGCATTTCATGAGGGCGGTCTGTAAAATAAGGGAAGGATATAAGTGTATCTATTAAAGGATGGGAAAGGGGGTTTTGGCTGATAAGGAGCCATTGTGTTGAGTAGAAGCTGAGCATGATGCAAATGAGACAGAACAAGAAGTGGAGATTGTGCAAGATCTGACTGGGATAGAGTTATTTTTCTTCAGTTTGACTAACAAAACCAAATAAAAGAGTTGTGCTACAATACAGCCTGTCCCCATCGTCTTCATCTGGCTGCTCAGGCTTTTCTGCCCCACAGAACCTGCAGAAGATCTTTCAGTCGACTGAAGAAGTCCACCACCTTCTGCAGGGGAAATAGACAGGAGCTAAATGCACCTGCATGTGTTGGTCCTGGCCAGGCATCTGGCCAGGACTTGCAGTGGTGAGAAAATAACACCATGTCCATTCTGTCAGAGTGGCCACTTCCGCTGAAAGCAGCCCCATCTGTGCCTGGGTCTGATCACAGAAGTTCTGAATGGGGGTGTGGATCCCCAGCTGGCTAGTGCTGGCATAGTCTTTTCCACAGCTGGTCACTCCCACGGACGGTGGCCTCTCACTTGCTGGCTTCCACCACACATCACAACCTTCAGAGCAATGGGAGCCTGGCTGGGCAGTGGCATCGCTCTCCTGGGAACTGGTGGGGCTGGAGCTGGCTGCAAGGACCATCGTCCTAACCCCGTGCAGTGCGGGGATGCTCCTTGCCCTGGTGCCGGCGGATCTCACTGCCACACAGGTGCAAAACAGCAGTGATGTGCCGGTGGGTGAATGTCTCTGAGTGCTCTTCCAGGTAGGGCTGCAGCTCCCACACCAACACCCCTTGTCCAGCCCCCATAGGATTAGGTTGCTCACAATGATGGTTTCTCTCATGGACACCTCTCACCAATGGTTCTGAAAGTGCAGCACCAACTCCTGTCGCAGCCACGGCAGCAGGGGATGGATTTGATTGGGGTGGCTGCTGAAAAATTCTGCCCAGACATCAGGAGGCTGGTGAGCTGCAGGTACCAGACCCACAGACCTCCACCCATCCTTTTGTTCTTCAGCTGATGGCTGTGAGGTGCACGATATTGAACACCAAATGATCCTGTAAATTATCCAACTGCAGGCATAACAAGAGAGCCTTTGTGACTGTCCTGCAGAGCGGGCAATTTGGTCTCACCATTACGCAACGTATTGCACAGGGGAAGCAAAACTGGTGGTGGTAGGGTACCATGTAGGAAACGTCTCCTTGATCATCATCACAGATGGGGCAGCACCACTCAAGCTTGGTGGAAGTGGTCTCTTCTTGCTCAGGTGGGCTAAGGCATGATGAGGATGATGATGACGATGAGGATAAGGATGAAGACAGGTCCCCCTTCACTGGGGGGGACCATGGTCACTGACTGTCTAGGGCATGGGATGGGAGGGGAGGAAGAAAGGTCCAGGAACTGTTTGGTCTTTATAGATATAGCTGATTAAAATTCCATAAATTCAGGAAAGTGTTTATATCCTCCCTGTTGGCTCCTTATGTTTGATCCATTTCACACGTGAATTTACTTGCAGTGTGCAGAGAAACGGAGTATGTGCTTCAGAATTGCCTTCTGGACTTCCTCATGCTCTTTACATTTGTATTACCACTGCTAGTTATTAACCACTTTCAAGAAGAAGAACTGGATCATTTTTTTTTATTATTTCCTCAATTGCAGGAATCATTGAAACATTTCATTTATTGCTCTTTGGAAGAGCACCCTTCCAACCCTCTGAGCTCTGGGCTAAACCATGCCTTTAATCCAGAAGGAAAGGACAATAATATTAACACTGAGCTGACAACACAGAATGCAGCTCCTGTTTTGCTCTTTTCCAAATAATTCACTGAACAATCAGTGTCTGAGGGCCACAGTGTCTGATGGCCACAGACAGCTGTGTGACAACCACTCAAGTCAGCATTTCTTAAGGGTAAAAACTTTCCATATAGCTCAAAGCAAAGCTGAGACTTCCAGTACTGCATGCAGGAGATTTATTTTCAAACTCGCAGCAAGCTAAATATCTCTGGATAAAAGAGTAGAGGACTGATTCCAATCATATTTGCCCGCACCCCTATCCCTCCTGCCTCTCGGGACAGCCAGAGGAGCTGTGAAGCACACCTGCTCATCGGGGAAGAGCCTCTTTGGCCTCTAAAATCAAAGAGCTGCTCAAACACCACAGCTGTATTTCCAATTGTTCTGTGCACAAAAGCTTCTAGTCTGGTCCCTGAGAGCCACAGCAGGCAGGCCAAGTGGTGCAGGTCCCTCTCTATGTCTCTATGAGGACATCTTTAGGGAAGAGTTGTGGGCCTTCCTGATCACATCCATGTGACAAGGGATTTCCCTACCACTTTCCTGGCAAGAAAGCAAGTGGTACATAAGTATGGTTTTCGTTTTTTAAAAGAAACCTCTTTCCACGTTAGCTCCCAAACAAAAGGACTTCTCAAAAAGGGACTTTTAAAAAAGTTTTTTTAACAAAGCAACTTCACTTTGCATGGTAGTGCAAAAACTTTTGAATGTATTTCTGTTTCTGCATTAAAAAAAAAGGCTGAGACCTTGCAAACAAGCGGATATGCTGACTGTCCTTGACTTTTTTCAAGGTAGGCAATGTGTGCATTCCATCTTGTCCTCCTCTCCCTGATCTTTGCCAGCAGTTTTCCCTAAATGTAATCAGGACCGAGATTAGGAGAGCCGACTGACCCTATACTCCTCCCTTGCTGCCTTATCCTTTCCTGATTTACTGTGGAGATTATTTAGCAGGTTGGGAAAGTCTGCTGTCCTAGCTGCAACTCTCTGGCCATGCCGAGATAGAAAGTGTGACATTTAGGCCGGATTGCAGTCGTGCCAGGAGGAAGTGGAAGTGGCTGATGATGCAGAACGAGTGCCTACAGTGTGTGAGATCTAGCCTAGCTCAGCTCTATTTCGGTGCGGGACGGCATGGAACCCTGGGTGCTGGGAAATGGCACTGGGGCACCCAGCGCTTCACGCTGGTTCTGGCTTTTACAAGATGATCGTCTCTGTTCCAAAGCCTCTGGAGCTGCTGTGCGTCCCCAGCCGCTTCCACCTGCCTGGAGAGTGTCAGGCCAGGCTCCTTCCAGTCTGGCAGTGTTCAAAGCCATGGGATTTGACAGGTTGCTGCTTTCTGATCTCCTGCTGGCAGGAAAATCCCAGACTTTCTCCCCGCTGTGTGTTCAAGTGATCCCATGGCCACTGCAGTCCTGACCTGGATGTCATATTGGCAATGGAGATGAAATTAGATGAGTTTTGCAAGGAGCAGTCTGGAAATCCATCAGTCCCCGCTGAGCTAAACACATCACAGAAGAGTGAAGATCTTTCTCTTTAATGACATCAGTGCTTACATTGGCTCCTAGAACCCTTCAGTGTGCCAGGCTTGGCGGCAGGCCTGTCCCTCTGTGGGGCATCCTGCTGCTGTCATCCTGCACTGCAGGATTGTGTGGGACAAGTGCTGGTACAGCTGGTGCAACTTGATAGGGAACTGGATAATGATTTCTAATTCTATAACCCCTACACTCCAGCCTTTGCCAGCATTTCTTGGTGTGTGACACAGCTCTGCAGTGCATCTGGTGTCCAGTGCCCGGCTTGAGGAAGATATATCTTTAAACTGCTCTGCCCCCACCATACAAACCTTACCCCCATGGCACAAATCATCACAGAACAGAACCACTTGGTGTCTCATCCAGCTGGCGGCCGGTCACCAGTGGTGTCCCTCAGGGACTGGTGTTGGGTCTGGTCCTGTTTAATATCTTTATTGATGATCTGGATGAGGGGATTGAGTCCATCATCAGCAAGTTTGCAGATGATACCAAGCTGGGAAGAAGGGTTGATCTGTTAGAGGGTAGGATGGCCCTGCAGAGGGACCTGGACAGATTGGAGAGATGGGCTGATTCTAATGGGATGATGTTTAATAAGTCCAAATGTCGGGTACTTCATTTTGGACACAACAATCCCATGCAGAGCTACAGACTGGGGCTAGAGTGGCTGGAGAGTAGTCAGGCAGAAAAGGACCTGGGAGTGCTGGTTGACAGGAAGCTCAACATGAGCCAGCAGTGTGCCCAGGTGGCCAAGAAGGCCAATGGCATTCTGGCCTGCATCAGGAATAGTGTAGTCAGCAGAACCAGAGAAGTTATTGTCCCCCTGTACTCGGCACTAGTCAGGCCTCATCTGGAATACTGTGTACAGTTTTGGGCCCCTCAGTTTGGGAAAGATGTTAGGATACTGGAATGTGTTCAGAGGAGGGCAACGAAGATGGTAAAGGGGCTGGAGCATAAGCCCTATGAGGAGCGACTGAGTGAGTTGGAGCTGTTTAGTCTAAAGAAGAGGAGGCTCAGGGGAGTCCTCATTGCTCTCTACAACTACCTAAAAGGAGGTTGTAGTCGGGCAAGGGTTGGTCTCTTCTCTCAGGTGACCAGTGACAGAACTAGAGGGCATGGACTCAAGCTTCGTCAGGGAAAGTTTAGGCTTGATGTGAAGAAGAAGTTCTTTACTGAAAGGGTGATCGGCCATTGGAATGCGTTGCCCAGGGAGGTGGTGGAGTCGCCGACCCTGGAGGTGTTTAAGGGGAGATTGGATGTGGCACTGAGTGCCATGGTTTAGATGATGGTTGGTGTTAGTGTTGAGTTATAGGTTGGACTTGATGATTTCAGAGGTCCTTTCCAACCTTGTGATACTGTGATACTGTGATACTTGGTGCTGGCTGACAGGGGTGCTGAGAGGCCTGCCAGGAAGCTGCAGGGACTGAGGAGACCTGGGCAAGGCCAGGAACAACGGCAGCCCAGAAGTCCCTAACACAAAAGCGGTTGGGTGTTTTTCTCAAAACGTGATTTGGTTTTGTCCCACTGACAGCTGTGTGTCTTGCTTTCTTATGTAAAAAGGAATAACTGGAGGAATTCCAGGCTTGTTCATATTTGTTTTCTATTTACTTCACCCAGCCGTAAAGAAGACGTTTTTCCTGAGGGATTAGCTAACACAATGTTATTTGTAGCTGTAGGCCATGCCCATCCATCGCAAATGAACCCTCAGGGTTGGACATTCACTACTATGAGGGCACTCCCTCTTTTCCCTGCTACACTTTGTAGGACGGGCTTTTTTCACCAGAGCTTTAAGGATGGGACAGCTCGTTTGCAGTCAGACCATGAGGTCTCAGTTAATGGAGTTACGGCTGCAGCCAAATGACTCGGTTTCAGACTGGACTGGTGTTGAACATCACAAACCGCTGCACATGGTCGTGAGGGAAGCCGGGAAAAAGCTCAGACAGCGCTGGGAGGGATGGCTGGAGTTCAGAACTGGTGAAGGGGAGTTCCCAAAAGATGGCCAAAATGCACAGATGAAGTGGAGGGGGGCACCAGAGACATTGGGATGTGGAGGTGAAAACTAGTGTCACAATATCTGTCTCTGTTTTTCCCTGCTTGATGTTACCTAAGGAATGATGCCTCAAATGCCAGATTGGGGACCAGATGTAGCCAAGTTAGGAAGAATGGGGGAAAAGGGAGCTAGGACCAAGTTACTTAATCTTTGTAGGATACTGGAGTGGAGTGAGGGGGCTGCAGAGAAGGCACAACACAGGTCTTGGTGACTGGCACGAAACACTTACGGCAAGAAGAAGACACAGGTGAGGAAATGGAGTGGAGAATGGCACTGCAGAAGCACCAGATATGTGAGCAACGGCACCAGTGCCACGCAGTCGATGGCCTGTAAACATCACCGTGCAGTGGAGTTAAGACATCCCCTGGTAGTGCACCGTAACATCATGAGCAATGAACTGTGACGTCATGGGCCTTGCTGCTTGTCTTGAGGAACTGTCCGAGCCAGGTTCAGTCTGACTCGTGCCTGGACTCCTGCTGAGCGTGCCTGCGAGGTGTGGAGGGTCGAGCCCGGCATCTCCTGGTGCTCGGTGGTGCTTTGGAGGCTGCTGGCAACAGTCTTGGTGCCTGTTCCAGAGCCATTCCCTGTGTTTCCTCGGCCCAGCCCCATTCAGGCAGCCGGTCACCACCAGACGCGCAGCAGCAGCAGCGCAGGTGTGAAGGGAAACATCCCTCTGGGCCGACTGTGGGGTGGACGGTAGGAATGGGGAAGACAGGAGGATGTTCTTCTTGAGGGGCCTGGGCATTTCTTCTGCGCCTGCCCTCCCCAGGACAGCGAGTAACCATGGCCTCTCTCCATTTGACAGCGCACGACATCTTTTGGCAGTGCTGACGTTGGCAAGAGGGAGCAGCTCCTCATCTTCAGCTCACCCCAGCCCATAGCAGAGTGAAACATCTCCTCACAGGCGCAGTGGACATGCCCCATCTGCGTCAATACCTGGAAGAGCATTGGCTTTGTGAAGCCCTGCCAACACCAGTTCTGCCTGGGCTGCATCCAGCTCTGGGCACGGCTGAAGTCAGCGTGCCCAGTCTGCGCAGGACCCTTAGAAGGTGTCGGGTTCATTCTGCAAGTGGAAGATGACCTTGCAGAGTTTGAGACCCCAGCCCCTGAAGACCTGCCAGGTGCCAGCATCCAGGAAGGCTGCTTTCCCAGCCACCTGGCTAAAAGCAGCCCCCAGGGCCTCACGGCATTCCCTCTCTCCTCTCTGCAGGGGACACTGTCCCAAGCTGAGGAGGGGGCTCTGCAGCCAGGATCCGTGGACCACCTACTGCTTCAGGTCTGGGCAGAACTCTTCCAAAGACATCAGCATCTCCTGGATCCTGTGCTTCCCTGGCTGCGCCAGCAGCTGCAGGCATTACATGGGGCTAAGTGGTGGACAGCAGGGCGTGTAGAAAGCAGCATCCTGCATGCCCTCTGCATCCACGGTCCAGATGAGGAGGCCCTGGTCCAGATGCTGCAGCCCATCCTCCAGCCACACACACAAGAGCTGGTCCATGGCCTCACCAGGATCATTGTGTGGCAGTGCAGTGACGAGGCTTGTAGGCTGTTGTACTCCAGTGCTGCCCAGGAGGAGGGGGACAGCCTTGTGGACAGCTCCAGCACCAGAGGGGGGATTTCTGAATGTCACCTGGCCTCTTCCTGTAGTCCTGCAGGCTCCAACATCGACGAGCAGCCATGCATATCAAAGGCCAACCTCCACAGGGATCATAGCTGTCCCCAAATCATGTCTGTCCCTGAAGAGCAGGAGGAGCCGCAGGAGGAGCCACGGGAGGCAGCAGCGGTAGCAGGTCCCTCTGGCCAGGGATGCCACTCCTCGGCTCCCAGCCAGGACAGGGACAACTTGCCTGGGAGGCCCCAGTGTGCCCCCATTCCCCAAGACTGTTCTCAGCCCTGCAAGAGGTCCCAACGTGTCCTGAGGAGGAGGGCTTCTCGCTCCCAGGACACTCATCAGCCCTGTAGGATGACCCAGCGCATCCGAAAGAGGAAGGCAACCAGATCCTAGTAAGAAGCCTCCCCAGCCCTGCAAGAGGCTCCAACGCACCTTGAAGAAAAGAGTCCTCAGCTCCCAGAATAGAAAACCAGAAAAAAAATATGCATATGGTCTTCTTAAAACATTGGAAAATGTTTTCAGACAGATCTGGTTTGTAATTTGGGTGATCCATGTGTTGCAGAGCCAGAGAAAATCACTAAAGGCAGCCGAAAAAAAGAAGAAAACCATAACAATTCGAGACATCATCTTTCTGTTTCTGGCGTACCTCTAAAACCCCTAACACAGGGAATTCTGAACACAGAGAAGGACAGCACATGGGAGACACTGTAAATCTGTAACTTTGAGACCCATTTGCAACCAGAAGATTCTGGAATCCATCCCGTTTTACCCCAAACCAGCATCAAAGCAGATTCTGACCCTCATTCCCGCTTCTCATTGACTCTATAAATTTTGATGCAGAGAAAGAATTTGATGAAGATTTTCCGGGGCCAGGACAGCTCAGTGATGCTCCAGAATGCTTTCCCCAGCCTGTTGGTAGCTAAGGTTCAGCGGCTGGAAGATATCGTGTTGTACGGAAAGATAGGGCCCTTCTCCCAATATCCAATAATGTTTAGTTCATGATGTAAGCAGACGGAAGTGACGTTGTAGACCTGGTCTTTGGCTAGCTTTGGGAGTGAGGATGGGGTGTAGTGTGGAGGAGGAAAGGGCATTGGGGGTTTCTGGGGGGCTTTGGGGGTGCAGAGAGCCAAATAACAGGTGTGAGGGGCTTTTGGGGGGTTTTGGGTGTGTGGGGAGGGGGCACAGAAGTGGTGGAGTCCCCTGTCCCTGGAGGGATTTAAAAGCCATGTAGACGTGGCTCTTCGGCGTGCAGTTTAGTGGTGGGACTGGCCATGTTGGATTTATGGTTGGACTCAAGGATCCTAAAGGTCTTTTCCAACCTAACGGATTCCATGATCCCATTAGTACACACCATCCTAGTACAGAGCATCCCACTGATGCCCAACAAACCAACATCACCCTCAATCTGCTACCAAAATCCAAATGAGCTTTACAAACACGCACACAGAGAAAAATGTGGATCTTCTGTCGGAGTGTGCTCAGAAGACATTTGCCTGGCACATGTCCGTCATGTTTTTCCTTCATCGCTGAAAAGAAAACTGATGCTGATAGACTGGATGTTTAATGTGCTAAAAATGAGTATTTCAAAATGTAAATGAGTCTTCAGACCTTGACAATTAAGCTTTCTACATTAGAAGAGGGATTTGGATCTTAAAAACCAACATTTGGACCCTCAAAATGTGGTGGTGGTTCAAAGAATTGAATTGGACCATAAAATGCAGGCTTTTGATGCTCTATTCTGAGGTCTGGATACTATAAATGAGGGAGAGGCTGGAGAGCAGCCCTGGAGAAAGGGACCTGGGGGTTCTAGTTCGAGTTGAACATGAGCCAACAGTGCCCTGGCTGCCAAGAGGGCCAACCGTGTCCTGAGGTGCCTCAAGCACGACATTGCCAGCCGGGTGAGGGAGGGGATTGTCCCTTTCTGCTCTGCACTGGTGCGGCCCCACTGTGTGCAGTTTGGGGCACCTTAGTATAAAAAGGACATCAGACTACTGGAGAGTGTCCAGAGGAGGCCACAAGGCTGGTGAAGGGTTTAGAAGGGAAGCCATATGAGGAGCAGCTACAGTCAATTGGTTTGTTCAGCCTTTTGTTCAGCCTGGAGAAGAGGAGGGTAAGGGGAGACATCATTGTGGTCTGCATCTTCCACGCAAGAGCAAGAGGAGGAGCAGGTGCTGATCTCTTCTCTCTGGTGACCAATGGTAGGACTCGAGGTAATGGCAAGAAGATGCTTTAAGGAGGTTTAGATTGGATATTAAGAAAAGGTTCTTCGGTTCTTCACTTTGAGGGTGGGGGAGCACTGCAACAGCTCCCCAGGGAAGCTGTCACAGCATCAAGCCTGAAAATATTCAAGAAGGATTTGGCCAATGCATCAAAAGAAGCGTGGCCAGCAGGTCGATGGAGGTAATTCTCCTCCTCTATTCCACTTTGGAGTATTGTGTCCAGTTCTGGAATCCCCAAAGTAAGAAGGATATGGAACTGTTGAAGTGCATCTAGAGGAGTGCTACAAAGATGATCCGAGGGCTGGAGCACCTCTGCTATGAGGACAAGACTGAGAGAGTTGGGGTTGCTCAGCATGGAGAAGAGAAGGCTTCAAGAAGACCTTATAGTGGCCTTCCCGTACCTGAAGGGGCTACAGGAAAGCTGGGGAAGGATTAACAAGGAGAGGTAGTTATAAGACGAGGGGGAATGGCTTGAAATTAGAAGGGGGAAGATTTAGATAAGACATTAGGAAGAAATTCCTGGTTTGCTGTGCGCTCTGACTATCCCCTGCAACCGCAACACCCGAGTAAGGACGCTCTCTCCCCACTCCCAGCCCTGCGCGAGAAGAACCCGGAAGTGAGCAAGATTTGGCGCTGCCCCCCGCCCAGTCCTCTACTCGGTCCCCTACCGCGTTTGGGAAAGGGAGGGGGGCAGGATTGGGGCGGGGCCCGGCAGAGGGGACGGGGCAAGAGGGACGGGACCAGGCAGAGGGGCGAGAGCGCGGATCCGCCAACCAGAGCGGGCGCTGGAAGGGGTGGGTAGGAGAGGCGGGGATGGTCAGGGGGCGGGGCCAAAGGAGGGGGAGGGCGCGGTTCCGCCAATCCGCGCGGGCGTGTGGGGGCAGGGCTGGGCGGTGGGGGCGCGGTTCAACCAATCAGCGCGGGTGGTGTGGGGCGCGCTGCTGTATGGTCCCGCCCCAGCGCCATCCCCGCCCCCGTCCCCGTGCGGGCGCGGAGCGATGCTGGGTCTGCGCCGAGCTGCTGGGCATGCGCTCATGCCTCTGTGGGCCGGGGCCCCGGCAGCCGCCATGTCCTCGCTGCTAGTCAGCCAGCTGCGATAAGCGTGGCTTCGGGAGCTGGGTCTGCAGGAGGACAACCCGGGCGTGTATAACGGGCGATGGGGCGGCGGCGGGCAGGTGCGGGCGGCCCAGGAAGGGGGGTCGGCGCTGCGCTCTCTTTCTTGAATAACGGAACGGGAAGATCACGGCCCCGCTCCTCCTCCCCCCCTTCCCCGTCCTCGGCCCCCCTTCCTCGTCGTCTTCTCTTGTTCCCCATTCCTCCCCTTCTCTTGTTCCCCATTCCTCCCCTTCTCTTGTTCCCCATTCCTCCCCTTCTCTTGTTCCCCATTCCTCCCCTTTTCTTGTTCCCCCTCCTCCCCTTCTCTTGTTCTCCCTCCTCCCCTTCCCTGGTTCTCCCCCCTCCTCCTCCCCTTCCCTGGTTCTCCCCCCTCCTCCTCCCTTTCCCTGGTTCTCCCCCCTCCTCCTCCCCTTCCCTGGTTCTTCCCCCCTCCTCCTCCCCTTCCCTGGTTCTCCCCCCCCCCTCCCCTCCCCTGGTTCCCCCCCTCCCCTCCCCTGGTTCCCCCCCCTCCCCTCCCCTGGTTCCCCCCCTTCCCTTCCCTGGTTCCCCCCTGCCCTTCCCTGGTTCCCTTACTGAGCAAGGCATCGTACATAACCTTGCTAAGTTTGCAAAAGCAACTCCATGGCAAAACCCTCCCCCCTTACAGCTATGCCCAAGGCTAACTAAACACCTAAACTATAGCTGAGCGTGCTAAACAAAGGCTAAACAAAGGCTTCTACTGTAATTCTTGCATTTTCCTAACATGCCACATCATTTTGCAATAATCCCACGCCAACACCAGGAATTCTAGCTAGCCACTGGGTCCTGCAGAGCTGGGGGGGTGGTGCGAATGGGCACGATCAAAGAATGATTATTACCATTGGAAAAGACCTTTCAGATCATTGAGTCCAATCCTTACCCCAGCATTGCCAACTCAGACACTGAAACATGTCCCCAAGTATCACATCTACACAGCTTTCAAGCCCCTATGTGACGCGGACTCCATCATTTCCCAGTGAAGCGTCTACTCTGCAGCCCTATAACTGTGTTCCACAGCAGGCTGGTGGCACCCGTGAAAGGGGACAAAGGTCAGGGAAAGGCACGATGTGAAGGAGGAGAAAGCAGAACTCAGAGACTGGGTGAGGGAAATAGGAATTTATTTTCTTTTTCCTGAACAAAGTGTTTATGGATCCATGCAACTGGTAGGAGCAGCGCAGCCATTTGCGGTGATGGGGAGAGTCCTGGGGTCCAGGAACTTTTGTCTCTGGGTGTTGTCGGGCAGAAGGACCTTCTGCAGGAGCAACTCCTGGCTCCCCCTGGGGCTTCAGTTGCTCTAGAGGGAGAGGCGCAGGAAGGTGGTCAGAACCCCATGGAGGGTAGCTTTTTGAGGTGCTGGTTCCCTCCTCCTGACAGTACATCATCTTGCAGTGCTGCAGAGACACCAGGGAGCTGGAGGCTGTCCTCTTCCGGGGGTGCTGGTGTCCCCCAGGTGAGTTGTCAATGTCAAGAAAGGAAGGTCCTGCCACGGCACCCTCCCCTGTTTCTTTCTTTGGCTGATCCTGCTCTTCAGCTTTGGACTCAGATGGAGGGCGTATGTGACCCCCAACGGATGTCAAACTCCTGCCATCGAGGCATCTTGATGGGCTTAAGGGCTGGGGGCCCTCCTCTTCATACAGTGCTGGGCATGCCCATGCAAGTTCTTCTGGCAAGGAGCAAATGGAGCTGCGTCCACTAGCAACTCTCGCATCTCCTTGAGCTGATCCTGCTCTTCAGGTTTAGGCTCAAAAGGGGGAGTGTGTGTTGCATAGGGAAGTCTGACTCTGATGTGCCAGCTTCCTCCTCTTGCCATCGTGGCATCTTGATGGGCTGGGGAGAGTCTCGAGGGCTGGGGGCCCTCCTCTTCATATAGTGCTTGGCACGCCCATGCAAGTTGTCCTGGCCAGGAGCAGAGGGAGCTGCCTCCACCACTTCTCCTTGCTCCTCCTGGAGCTGATCCTGCTCTTCAGGTTTACGATCAGATGGGGGGCGTATTTGACCCCCATGGATGTCGGAGTCTGATGTGCCAGCTTCCTCCTCCTGGTATCGTGGCATCTTGATGGGTTGGGAAGAGTCTTGAGGGTTGGGGGCCCTCCTCTTCATACGGTGCTGGGCACCCCCGTGCAAGTTTTCCTGGCCAGGAGCAGAGGGACCTGCCTCCATCACCTCCCCTCGCTCCTCCTTTCTCTGATCTTGCTCTGCAGAGATGGGTCCAGATGGGGGATGTTCAGAGCTCCCATGGATGGCAGCCTCTGATGTGCTGGTTTCCCCCTGCAAGTTGCAGTCTTCGGAGAGAGGGGAGCCCAGAGGATAGAAACCACCCACGTGAGCTGCAGGTAGAAGATCTGTTGCCCTCTGCTCGTGCTTTTGCTCTTCAGCTGATGTTTTTATGAGGTGTAGGATATTGAACAACAAATGATCCTGCAAATTATGCAGCTGCAGGTGTAACGATAGAGCCTTTTGGTCCGTCCTGCAGAATGGGCAATTTAGCCTCTCCCCTAACAAGCACACTGCACAGGGGATGCAAAATTGGTGGTGGCAGGGTACTATGTAGGAAATGTCTTTCAGATCAACACCACAGATGGCACAGTACTGCTCACTCTTGGTGGCAGTGTTCTCTCTGTTCTCTGGTGACCTTGTGCGCGATGAGGATGAGGTTGCAGATGAGAATGAGGTTGAGGATGTGGATGAGGATGAAGACAGGTTGCCCATTGCTGATGAAGTATCAGTAGATATTCTGCTCCACAGAATGGATAGAGATCATGGTCATTCATTGTCCTGGGGATGGGATGGGATGGGATGGGATGGGATGGGATGGGATGGGATGGGATGGGATGGGATGGGATGGGATGGGGGGGGAAGAAATGCCCAGGTTCCTTCAGAAGGTCACCCTGCTGACTCCCTGAGCCCTCTTGCCCAACCCACTTCCAACCCAAAGGGGCATTTCCCCCACAGCTCACCTTTGCAGCTCAAAGGCGGCCTTGGATCGTCAGGCCAGAGAAACACAGGGAATCGCTCCGGGATCGGCACTGAGAGCTGACAATGACAGCTTCCAAAGCACCACCCAGCAGCAGAACAAGCCTCTCTCTGGCCTCTAGACCTCACAGGGGCCCATGCACCAGCAGACTGAGGCAGGCTCAGCCGATGCCTCCAGATAAGCAGCGACGGTCGTGAGGTCACAATACATCCCCAGTGAGGTCACAATCCTCCACCTCTCGGTGATGTCACAGAGGGCCACATGTCCCACGCGGTGCTCAGCATCAGCTGAAACTTGGGTGTTGGGATTGGAGGTCAGGAGAAACCTTTCCCTCATGAGGACAGTCTGGCCATGGGACAGGTTGCCCAGTGCGGTGGTGCCATCTCTATACTCTGAGGGTTTCAAGCCCCAGCAGGACAAAGTCCAGAGGACCCTGGTCTGACCTCAGGGCTGACCCTGCTTTGGGCAGGAATTTGGACCCAAGCCAGCCAAGATCCCAGTTGTCCTATGGCATGCCTGACACTTCTGTAATCTTCTAAGTACATATTCATATCTTGATGTGTTAATGTGGGGCAAAGAATACAGAGTATTTTTACTTTTATCAACCTACAACAGAGACCAGGGCTGATGCCCAGTTGGGACCCCATTGGACCTGTGGCAAAACCAGCTTCCCCTCCGTCCCACTCTGTCCTATGCATGTGCTGCACTATAGGTGCACCGTGGCAGCAGGGTTTCTGGGTGGGAGGAGGCACTAGGCACCCAGCCCTGGGACACAGCATGCACATGTCTGTGCTCCCCAGCAGGCTGCTGCCAACTGCAATGGAGTGTAGGGGTAACGGAAAGGCACAAGGAGAACAGGGAGAAAGCAGCACAGATACTTGCTCAGTGAAATAAGGATTTATTTCCTGTTTCTTGAAAAAACTTTCAGAGATGCCTGCTACTTACAGGAGCAACACAGGGTCTTGCTTGACTGGGGAGAGTCCAATGGACTGGAGGCTCTCATCTCTGCAAAGTCCCATGTGTCCCCAGGTGAATGGGCCTTGTCTCAGTCAGTACTGGAGGGACTGTAGCTTCAGCCGTGGTCAGAGCGACCTTGCACCATCGCATCTTCTGGATTCTCTTAGGGATGATCCTACTCTAAAAGGATGGGCAGAGACGAGCGCTAAGTGAGAGTCTTGCAGATGGAAGTCTCCACCATGCTGCATTTGCCCTCTGTCACATCAGAACCTGTGGGGCTGCTGGAGGAGGCTGGCTGGTAAGAGTTCTAGTTGCTGTGCCGCATGGTTTCTAATCAGGCAAGCATATTTGATAAAGGACTCTACTTAGCCTAGTTTGCAAGCAGCATACATCTGATGCGTTTTGTTGGGGAAGGAATGTCATGTAAAATGCAAAAGCATTGTCTAAACAGTGCACGTACAGAATGGTCTGCAGGTGTGTAAGTCTCTATTATGGGACCAGAAAGCTGCAGAGTTCTCCGTACGTGCACTAGAATGCAGCGTGGTTGAGGTGGCCAGATGAGAATAGAGGAGTTGTGGAACGCACAAAGGAAAATCATTTACACTTTAACATGATGTAGATTATCCATGCAGCTTTCTATGAATTATAAGTCATAATAAAACTATCACCTAAGTGCATGGAGTTTCTGATACTGGATGAGTGAAGGAAGCAGGAAGGCTGGAAACAAGTTAAGTAAGGAGATGACAGTGAAATCCTGAGCAGTGGGATTTTTCTGAGGGCACTGATGGACTTGTCTGTGCTCAAAACAGTCTTGGAAGCAAAGTCAAATCTTTCTCTTCATGGAGACGTTGTTATGTGCCCAACGGTGTATAGACAGTGCTGGCAGTTTCATTAGGATATGTGCCTAATGCTGCACACAACTGAGCTTTGGCTGGCTTCACTTAGGGCTCTTGCAGCTGTGTGGTAGCAGGCAGAAGTCCAGTATGGGGTGCTGCTTTCTGTGCTCACCCCTCTGGTGGGACTCACCTCTCCTAAAAGAAGGGCTTTAACTACTCTTCAGGCCTTCAGCTACCATGGGTTGCTTCTTGGTATAGTAACTGGTAAGTTAAAAATGGTTTCATACATTATGCTGCTCCAAGCACAGGAGGTGATCTGCTGGGAGGTGGGCTGTCCACAGAGGACAGTATTCCTCAGCAATGAAAATCATCTGGTTTGTTTCCTGACATATGCTAGTTGTCCAAGAAGACTCTAGCATCATGCTCAAAGTCTAATGACCCAAACAGTTGATATATGCACAATAAATATTTGTCGCAGGTGTGCAGTGAAAAAGTTGCAATATTGTCTTTATTTGTCCTCCACAGCACGGTTTTCAGTTTGGCTTTTAAAAGGATCATGTATAGCTCTGGCCAGTCCTGAGAGAATGACATAATGCCATTTGTTCACTTGAGTGCCTGTTTAGAAGGTTCTAATACTGTAAAAGCTGGCATCTGAGAAATTACTTTAACTCTTCTTGGAACTATGCCGCATTATTGTGCTTTGCCTACAGAAACACAATTCACAAAGAGTGGATTATTGTAATACAGGGCTTTATTTCAAATCTGGGACAAAATCTTTGTCTCCCCAGACAGTATTGGCGCGGATGTACCAACATTTTTACTGTCTTTCTTTTGCTACAAGCCTCTGCACAGTCTTCCAACCTGTTGCTTTCACCCCACGCTGGCATCATTTCTCAAGCTTCAAAAATCCTACACATCATCTCATTGACGACACGTAAGGGTTGAATTGCTTCTGTATTTCTTCTCAGCCCCAGCAAGGAATACAGTTTAGTCTAACTCTTGTTGTATTTTTAACCATGCTAAGAATTAGTACATCAGCAAGATATGCTATAGTAACAGAAGCGGTCCTTCCAAACAAACCAAAATGACTGGACTTGGAGGTCAGTTCTCCACCCTGGGGAGGGAACTTCAGAACTGATTGATTGGTGGATGAACAGTCTGTATCTCATGTGTGAGTGCCAAAGAAATGGGGTAAAGCTGGAGTAACTGCAAACATTACGATTTGGGAGGGTGTCTGTGACTCCTGTGACCAGCACGAATCCCACCAGCTGCGCACTTCGGTGCCCCATTAATATGCAGCATACAACCCTATAGAACATCGTATGTGTGTTGGACAGTGGTGCTGCTGGTCAGCAAAAACTAAACCTGTTCCTGCCTTGCCAAGAAAAAATCAACACCTTACCACTGTGCAAATTTAACAGTCTTTGTGTGTATATGGACAAGTCTATGTACATAAAGGGGCTGTCAGATGGTGCAGGAACTGTTCATCTGATTTTCATTGATATCATGGTCAGTAAGTCAGAGACTGAAGTTTTCTTGTGCTGTATCTGCATAACTTGTGTGCTTCAAAACAGATGTTTCAAAATAGATGTTTGAAACCGGGACCAATCAAATGATAAAGAGGTCTGAGATACAGTGCGGAAGAGTAACAAACTGCCAGGGAAGAAAAGAACGTTTTAAGCTTTGTGACACGTTCAAGAACATGAAGCAATGATCTTGAAAATAGTCTTTTTAAATTTAGTTTATAAACGCCAGCTGGGAAACCGAAACCATGCCACCTGAAACTAGTGATGTCGCTATTGGGCCCACCTGTGAAACTGGGGGCTAAACACAACTTGAAGTTACAGCCGTCTCTACTAAGTCCACTAGAACTGGGACTCAAGTTAAAAACAGGAACGTCGTTGTTGCTCCTATAAAGAAAAAGAAGGTGTTGGTGAGGGAGACTATAAAACTTACAGACTCATCTCCGCAAGTGGAACTCACGGAAGAAGAAGGAGAGGATGAAGAAGGACCAGAAGGACCTATCCCATCCACACAGGCAGTAGCGGACAAAGGAGCGGCTGTGAGCGAGGAAGAAGTGGCTGTGACAGAGGAAGAGACAGTTGCAAGAGAAGGGGCATGCCCAAAAGAACCAGGGGTGCATCCAAAGGAAAGTAGACTGGTATCAAGAGAAAAGAAGGCAACAGTACGACCAGCCTGTGGTATACTGTCACCAGATGATTTATATCCTGACTATACATTTAGTATTTCAGAAGATGCAAAGAAGGGGCAAAAGCATTCCATTGAACCTGCGAGAGAATTATTGTTATCTGACTATTGGTTGAGGCCTTTATCTCAGCACCCGAAAGACTACTGGGTATGGTGAACGACGTAGAAGTCCATCTCCATGGAGAGAACGACGTAGAAGTCCATCTCCACAGCACACTCGGTCTCCACATCCACGTGAGAGATACAGAGAGGAGGTGGGAGTCGAAGAGTACAAAGAGAAGTGGAAAAGATTCAACGCGGGAGCGATAGACAAGAAATAATGCAAGAAAGTGAAAATACACAATCACTGACCCCAAGAGATCCTTGAGATTTACAAGCAGACTACAGTTGTTTGCCTGGTGAACAAATCCTCATCTGGCTGGTGTGATGCTGGGACAATGGAGCTATTAGTCATGTGATTGAAGGTCATGAAGCACAACAATTGGGATCTCTCTCTTGCCCGAGATCCTGTAATAGAACAAGAAATGGCAAGGGGGAGAATGGCATCCAGGCTTTGGATCTGAATCCTCCACGCTGTGAGGGTGAGATACCCATTGAAGGAATATGTGTCGAGCTCTCCAAGAAGGTGGAATACTGCGGAAGAAGACATCCAACACCTACGGGAATTAGCCATGTTGGAGATCACCTATTCTGATCCGGACCATTATGACCTCCTAGAACCAGAGGGTGTCCCCTGCATGCAGCCTATGTGGAAAAAGGTAATTAAAGGTGCCCCTAAACCATATACCTACTGCTTGATAACTGCATATGTTCCAAGGATGGGTGAACAAAGCGTGGAAGCCATGCGTTGTTGGATAAGGTGCATGGCACAAAGTCTGGAAGACTCCTTCGATTCCCTATACTGACCTACCTACGACAGGGAAAGAAGAGAGAACGATTATGAATATTCCAAATATGAGGACTATCCTAGAGACATCGATGACAGATATTGTAGAGATTACAGAGAAAAGCCAAAGGAACGATCAAGACGAACAAGACGACCTCGACCTAGACCTCACTCTCGGTCTCGGCCTCGTTCATGATCTTCATCATTCCCATGCAGGGGGAAAGAAAACCCTAAGCATCAGTCACATAGCCAACTATGGGCATACCTATGCAGCGAAGGAGAGAACGTGAAGAAGTGGAGTGGCGAAACCACTTGCAAGATAGAAACTGAAGTGAAGTTGCTGGGACAATGACACTGACAAGAAAGTTGTCTACGTGATAGATGCAGAATTTTTAGACAAGAAACTGCAATTGCTAAAAGGCAAGAAGATGGAGATCCTCCTCCCTGATGACAAAAAAAGCCTCCAAGAAACCAAAGTAAAAGTCCACCGATGATTGCTCTAATCAAGACCAACAGAGTGGCCCTGCCTTCCGCCAGGAGAAGGAGAGGGACCAAGAAGACAATTGGGTTTACTGGGCTGTGTGGGTTTGATGACCTGGCACATGGGATCCTCAGAGATATTGAGATTTGATAGATGCTGGTGTCCAGGTTTACTCCAGTCACCATTTAAACCAATTAGAATCCTTTTGTTGCTTTTGATATGATTCCCACTGTCCATAAAGGTTTCTTCAGTCATTCTGGGGAACTTAAAGCATATGATTATCCATGGCTTATCCTGTATTAGCCCTCCTTACTGAGTGTGATGCCCAGGTGTGGCCAGGAACAGGCCATGGAAAGACTCAGGCTCCCAGACGTTTCCCTCCGTCTCCTTGGGTTCTGAAAACAGGTACTTGTTTTCTTTTTCGCATATATTAGTCCCACTAGCTAAATCCCAGCATCTCAGGGATTGCTTTTGGGATTTCAAGGAAGGGGATTTCATCGCCATATCCCACCACAGGTAAGAGTGCTCTATCCAGACAGGACAGTCCAAGCTGGGGTCCTGGGCAGGGGGCTGGGTCAGCCCCTTCTGAATTGGCAGGAGAAGGAGATGCCTGCTGTGCAGCCTGCCGAAACAGTGCTGGTTCTGCACTGCTGAAAAGCAGTGTTGAAAAGGGAAGGGAAGGGAAGTTCAGAAACTCCACAGAGAAATCCAGTTGGTCCTGCCCACACTCCCTCTCTCTCTCTCCCTCTGAAGAAAAATTGCACAGCCCGTGTGGAGCAGGGGCAACGATCCGTAGGCAGCTGTCCTCAGCTACTGCACGCAAACCGAACTCATTCTCCTTCCTGACAGAGCGTGACAGGAAGTGCCCCCCTGGGACGCAACATCCTCTTCCTGGGGTGTCCCCAACGGCACTGCCCCCAGAACTCACGGCCCCTACAGTCTCCATCCCGCACCAGTCCGCATGTTGGCAAGGGGAGAAAAGCTCTCTGAAAACCTGAAACTACAACAGCTGTGGAGGGCACTAGAGCAAGGGCCAGCCAAGCCAATGGAGGACAAGCCTCACAAGTGCAGTGGCAACCCAAGTTGAGCTGCCTTTGAAGCCCAACAACTCAACACAGCGCTCCACTTCTCCTGTCCTGAGTGACCACTGTAACAGCTGGAGCCTAGCCCATGGACTAAATGAAGTCACTGGACTCTCATGGGCATTTCATGAGGGCGGTCTGTAAAATAAGGGAAGGATATAAGTGTATCTATTAAAGGATGGGAAAGGGGGTTTTGGCTGATAAGGAGCCGTTGTGTTGAGTAGAAGCTGAGCATGATGCAAATGAGACAGAACAAGAAGTGGAGATTGTGCAAGATCTGACTGGGATAGAGTTATTTTTCTTCAGTTTGACTAACAAAACCAAATAAAAGAGTTGTGCTACAATACAGCCTGTCCCCATCGTCTTCATCTGGCTGCTCAGGCTTTTCTGCCCCACAGAACCTGCAGAAGATCTTTCAGTCGACTGAAGAAGTCCACCACCTTCTGCAGGGGAAATAGACAGGAGCTAAATGCACCTGCATGTGTTGGTCCTGGCCAGGCATCTGGCCAGGACTTGCAGTGGTGAGAAAATAACACCATGTCCATTCTGTCAGAGTGGCCACTTCCGCTGAAAGCAGCCCCATCTGTGCCTGGGTCTGATCACAGAAGTTCTGAATGGGGGTGTGGATCCCCAGCTGGCAAGCGCTGGCATAGTCTTTTCCACAGCTGGTCACTCCCACGGACGGTGGCCTCTCACTTGCTGGCTTCCACCACACATCACAACCTTCAGAGCAATGGGAGCCTGGCTGGGCAGTGGCATCGCTCTCCTGGGAACTGGTGGGGCTGGAGCTGGCTGCAAGGACCATCGTCCTAACCCCGTGCAGTGCGGGGATGCTCCTTGCCCTGGTGCCGGCGGATCTCACTGCCACACAGGTGCAAAACAGCAGTGATGTGCCAGTGGGTGAATGTCTCTGAGTGCTCTTCCAGGTAGGGCTGCAGCTCCCACACCAACACCCCTTGTCCAGCCCCCATAGGATTAGGTTGCTCACAATGATGGTTTCTCTCATGGACACCTCTCACCAATGGTTCTGAAAGTGCAGCACCAACTCCTGTCGCAGCCACGGCAGCAGGGGATGGATTTGATTGGGGTGGCTGCTGAAAAATTCTGCCCAGACATCAGGAGGCTGGTGAGCTGCAGGTACCAGACCCACAGACCTCCACCCATCCTTTTGTTCTTCAGCTGATGGCTGTGAGGTGCACGATATTGAACACCAAATGATCCTGTAAATTATCCAACTGCAGGCATAACAAGAGAGCCTTTGTGACTGTCCTGCAGAGCGGGCAATTTGGTCTCACCATTACGCAACGTATTGCACAGGGGAAGCAAAACTGGTGGTGGTAGGGTACCATGTAGGAAACGTCTCCTTGATCATCATCACAGATGGGGCAGCACCACTCAAGCTTGGTGGAAGTGGTCTCTTCTTGCTCAGGTGGGCTAAGGCATGATGAGGATGATGATGACGATGAGGATAAGGATGAAGACAGGTCCCCCTTCATTGGGGGGGACCATGGTCACTGACTGTCTAGGGCATGGGATGGGAGGGGAGGAAGAAAGGTCCAGGAACTGTTTGGTCTTTATAGATATAGCTGATTAAAATTCCATAAATTCAGGAAAGTGTTTATATCCTCCCTGTTGGCTCCTTATGTTTGATCCATTTCACACGTGAATTTACTTGCAGTGTGCAGAGAAACGGAGTATGTGCTTCAGAATTGCCTTCTGGACTTCCTCATGCTCTTTACATTTGTATTACCACTGCTAGTTATTAACCACTTTCAAGAAGAAGAACTGGATCATTTTTTTTTATTATTTCCTCAATTGCAGGAATCATTGAAACATTTCATTTATTGCTCTTTGGAAGAGCACCCTTCCAACCCTCTGAGCTCTGGGCTAAACCATGCCTTTAATCCAGAAGGAAAGGACAATAATATTAACACTGAGCTGACAACACAGAATGCAGCTCCTGTTTTGCTCTTTTCCAAATAATTCACTGAACAATCAGTGTCTGAGGGCCACAGTGTCTGATGGCCACAGACAGCTGTGTGACAACCACTCAAGTCAGCATTTCTTAAGGGTAAAAACTTTCCATATAGCTCAAAGCAAAGCTGAGACTTCCAGTACTGCATGCAGGAGATTTATTTTCAAACTCGCAGCAAGCTAAATATCTCTGGATAAAAGAGTAGAGGACTGATTCCAATCATATTTGCCCGCACCCCTATCCCTCCTGCCTCTCGGGACAGCCAGAGGAGCTGTGAAGCACACCTGCTCATCGGGGAAGAGCCTCTTTGGCCTCTAAAATCACAGAGCTGCTCAAACACCACAGCTGTATTTCCAATTGTTCTGTGCACAAAAGCTTCTAGTCTGGTCCCTGAGAGCCACAGCAGGCAGGCCAAGTGGTGCAGGTCCCTCTCTATGTCTCTATGAGGACATCTTTAGGGAAGAGTTGTGGGCCTTCCTGATCACATCCATGTGACAAGGGATTTCCCTACCACTTTCCTGGCAAGAAAGCAAGTGGTACATAAGTATGGTTTTCGTTTTTTAAAAGAAACCTCTTTCCACGTTAGCTCCCAAACAAAAGGACTTCTCAAAAAGGGACTTTTAAAAAAGTTTTTTTAACAAAGCAACTTCACTTTGCATGGTAGTGCAAAAACTTTTGAATGTATTTCTGTTTCTGCATTAAAAAAAAAGGCTGAGACCTTGCAAACAAGCGGATATGCTGACTGTCCTTGACTTTTTTCAAGGTAGGCAATGTGTGCATTCCATCTTGTCCTCCTCTCCCTGATCTTTGCCAGCAGTTTTCCCTAAATGTAATCAGGACCGAGATTAGGAGAGCCGACTGACCCTATACTCCTCCCTTGCTGCCTTATCCTTTCCTGATTTACTGTGGAGATTATTTAGCAGGTTGGGAAAGTCTGCTGTCCTAGCTGCAACTCTCTGGCCATGCCGAGATAGAAAGTGTGACATTTAGGCCGGATTGCAGTCGTGCCAGGAGGAAGTGGAAGTGGCTGATGATGCAGAACGAGTGCCTACAGTGTGTGAGATCTAGCCTAGCTCAGCTCTATTTCGGTGCGGGACGGCATGGAACCCTGGGTGCTGGGAAATGGCACTGGGGCACCCAGCGCTTCACGCTGGTTCTGGCTTTTACAAGATGATCGTCTCTGTTCCAAAGCCTCTGGAGCTGCTGTGCGTCCCCAGCCGCTTCCACCTGCCTGGAGAGTGTCAGGCCAGGCTCCTTCCAGTCTGGCAGTGTTCAAAGCCATGGGATTTGACAGGTTGCTGCTTTCTGATCTCCTGCTGGCAGGAAAATCCCAGACTTTCTCCCCGCTGTGTGTTCAAGTGATCCCATGGCCACTGCAGTCCTGACCTGGATGTCATATTGGCAATGGAGATGAAATTAGATGAGTTTTGCAAGGAGCAGTCTGGAAATCCATCAGTCCCCGCTGAGCTAAACACATCACAGAAGAGTGAAGATCTTTCTCTTTAATGACATCAGTGCTTACATTGGCTCCTAGAACTCTTCAGTGTGCCAGGCTTGGCGGCAGGCCTGTCCCTCTGTGGGGCATCCTGCTGCTGTCATCCTGCACTGCAGGATTGTGTGGGACAAGTGCTGGTACAGCTGGTGCAACTTGATAGGGAACTGGATAATGATTTCTAATTCTATAACCCCTACACTCCAGCCTTTGCCAGCATTTCTTGGTGTGTGACACAGCTCTGCAGTGCATCTGGTGTCCAGTGCCCGGCTTGAGGAAGATATATCTTTAAACTGCTCTGCCCCCACCATACAAACCTTACCCCCATGGCACAAATCATCACAGAACAGAACCACTTGGTGTCTCATCCAGCTGGCGGCCGGTCACCAGTGGTGTCCCTCAGGGACTGGTGTTGGGTCTGGTCCTGTTTAATATCTTTATTGATGATCTGGATGAGGGGATTGAGTCCATCATCAGCAAGTTTGCAGATGATACCAAGCTGGGAAGAAGGGTTGATCTGTTAGAGGGTAGGATGGCCCTGCAGAGGGACCTGGACAGATTGGAGAGATGGGCTGATTCTAATGGGATGATGTTTAATAAGTCCAAATGTCGGGTACTTCATTTTGGACACAACAATCCCATGCAGAGCTACAGACTGGGGCTAGAGTGGCTGGAGAGTAGTCAGGCAGAAAAGGACCTGGGAGTGCTGGTTGACAGGAAGCTCAACATGAGCCAGCAGTGTGCCCAGGTGGCCAAGAAGGCCAATGGCATTCTGGCCTGCATCAGGAATAGTGTAGTCAGCAGAACCAGAGAAGTTATTGTCCCCCTGTACTCGGCACTAGTCAGGCCTCATCTGGAATACTGTGTACAGTTTTGGGCCCCTCAGTTTGGGAAAGATGTTAGGATACTGGAATGTGTTCAGAGGAGGGCAACGAAGATGGTAAAGGGGCTGGAGCATAAGCCCTATGAGGAGCGACTGAGTGAGTTGGAGCTGTTTAGTCTAAAGAAGAGGAGGCTCAGGGGAGTCCTCATTGCTCTCTACAACTACCTAAAAGGAGGTTGTAGTCGGGCAAGGGTTGGTCTCTTCTCTCAGGTGACCAGTGACAGAACTAGAGGGCATGGACTCAAGCTTCGTCAGGGAAAGTTTAGGCTTGATGTGAAGAAGAAGTTCTTTACTGAAAGGGTGATCGGCCATTGGAATGCGTTGCCCAGGGAGGTGGTGGAGTCGCCGACCCTGGAGGTGTTTAAGGGGAGATTGGATGTGGCACTGAGTGCCATGGTTTAGATGATGGTTGGTGTTAGTGTTGAGTTATAGGTTGGACTTGATGATTTCAGAGGTCCTTTCCAACCTTGTGATACTGTGATACTGTGATACTTGGTGCTGGCTGACAGGGGTGCTGAGAGGCCTGCCAGGAAGCTGCAGGGACTGAGGAGACCTGGGCAAGGCCAGGAACAACGGCAGCCCAGAAGTCCCTAACACAAAAGCGGTTGGGTGTTTTTCTCAAAACGTGATTTGGTTTTGTCCCACTGACAGCTGTGTGTCTTGCTTTCTTATGTAAAAAGGAATAACTGGAGGAATTCCAGGCTTGTTCATATTTGTTTTCTATTTACTTCACCCAGCCGTAAAGAAGACGTTTTTCCTGAGGGATTAGCTAACACAATGTTATTTGTAGCTGTAGGCCATGCCCATCCATCGCAAATGAACCCTCAGGGTTGGACATTCACTACTACGAGGGCACTCCCTCTTTTCCCTGCTACACTTTGTAGGACGGGCTTTTTTCACCAGAGCTTTAAGGATGGGACAGCTCGTTTGCAGTCAGACCATGAGGTCTCAGTTAATGGAGTTACGGCTGCAGCCAAATGACTCGGTTTCAGACTGGACTGGTGTTGAACATCACAAACCGCTGCACATGGTCGTGAGGGAAGCCGGGAAAAAGCTCAGACAGCGCTGGGAGGGATGGCTGGAGTTCAGAACTGGTGAAGGGGAGTTCCCAAAAGATGGCCAAAATGCACAGATGAAGTGGAGGGGGGCACCAGAGACATTGGGATGTGGAGGTGAAAACTAGTGTCACAATATCTGTCTCTGTTTTTCCCTGCTTGATGTTACATAAGGAATGAGGCCTCAAATGCCAGATTGGGGACCAGATGTAGCCAAGTTAGGAAGAATGGGGGAAAAGGGAGCTAGGACCAAGTTACTTAATCTTTGTAGGATACTGGAGTGGAGTGAGGGGGCTGCAGAGAAGGCACAACACAGGTCTTGGTGACTGGCACGAAACACTTATGGCAAGAAGAAGACACAGGTGAGGAAATGGAGTGGAGAATGGCACTGCAGAAGCACCAGATATGTGAGCAACGGCACCAGTGCCACGCAGTCGATGGCCTGTAAACATCACCGTGCAGTGGAGTTAAGACATCCCCTGGTAGTGCACCGTAACATCATGAGCAATGAACTGTGACGTCATGGGCCTTGCTGCTTGTCTTGAGGAACTGTCCGAGCCAGGTTCAGTCTGACTCGTGCCTGGACTCCTGCTGAGCGTGCCTGCGAGGTGTGGAGGGTCGAGCCCGGCATCTCCTGGTGCTCGGTGGTGCTTTGGAGGCTGCTGGCAACAGTCTTGGTGCCTGTTCCAGAGCCATTCCCTGTGTTTCCTCGGCCCAGCCCCATTCAGGCAGCCGGTCACCACCAGACGCGCAGCAGCAGCAGCGCAGGTGTGAAGGGAAACATCCCTCTGGGCCGACTGTGGGGTGGACGGTAGGAATGGGGAAGACAGGAGGATGTTCTTCTTGAGGGGCCTGGGCATTTCTTCTGCGCCTGCCCTCCCCAGGACAGCGAGTAACCATGGCCTCTCTCCATTTGACAGCGCACGACATCTTTTGGCAGTGCTGACGTTGGCAAGAGGGAGCAGCTCCTCATCTTCAGCTCACCCCAGCCCATAGCAGAGTGAAACATCTCCTCACAGGCGCAGTGGACATGCCCCATCTGCGTCAATACCTGGAAGAGCATTGGCTTTGTGAAGCCCTGCCAACACCAGTTCTGCCTGGGCTGCATCCAGCTCTGGGCACGGCTGAAGTCAGCGTGCCCAGTCTGCGCAGGACCCTTAGAAGGTGTCGGGTTCATTCTGCAAGTGGAAGATGACCTTGCAGAATTTAGGACCCCAGCCCCTGAAGACCTGCCAGGTGCCAGCATCCAGGAAGGCTGCTTTCCCAGCCACCTGGCTCAAAGCAGCCCCCAGGGCCTCACGGCATTCCCTCTCTCCTCTCTGCAGGGGACACTGTCCCAAGCTGAGGAGGGGGCTCTGCAGCCAGGATCCGTGGACCACCTACTGCTTCAAGTCTGGGCAGAACTCTTCCAAAGACATCAGCATCTCCTGGATCCTGTGCTTCCCTGGCTGCGCCAGCAGCTGCAGGCATTACATGGGGCTAAGTGGTGGACAGCAGGGCGTGTAGAAAGCAGCATCCTGCATGCCCTCTGCATCCACGGTCCAGATGAGGAGGCCCTGGTCCAGATGCTGCAGCCCATCCTCCAGCCACACACACAAGAGCTGGTCCATGGCCTCACCAGGATCATTGCGTGGCAGTGCAGTGACGAGGCTTGTAGGCTGTTGTACTCCAGTGCTGCCCAGGAGGAGGGGGACAGCCTTGTGGACAGCTCCAGCACCAGAGGGGGGATTTCTGAATGTCACCTGGCCTCTTCCTGTAGTCCTGCAGGCTCCAACATCGACGAGCAGCCATGCATATCAAAGGCCAACCTCCACAGGGATCATAGCTGTCCCCAAATCATGTCTGTCCCTGAAGAGCAGGAGGAGCCGCAGGAGGAGCCACGGGAGGCAGCAGCGGTAGCAGGTCCCTCTGGCCAGGGATGCCACTCCTCGGCTCCCAGCCAGGACAGGGACAACTTGCCTGGGAGGCCCCAGTGTGCCCCCATTCCCCAAGACTGTTCTCAGCCCTGCAAGAGGTCCCAACGTGTCCTGAGGAGGAGGGCTTCTCGCTCCCAGGACACTCATCAGCCCTGTAGGATGACCCAGCGCATCCGAAAGAGGAAGGCAACCAGATCCTAGTAAGAAGCCTCCCCAGCCCTGCAAGAGGCTCCAACGCACCTTGAAGAAAAGAGTCCTCAGCTCCCAGAATAGAAAACCAGAAAATAAATATGCATATGGTCTTCTTAAAACATTGGAAAATGTTTTCAGACAGATCTGGTTTGTAATTTGGGTGATCCATGTGTTGCAGAGCCAGAGAAAATCACTAAAGGCAGCCGAAAAAAAGAAGAAAACCATAACAATTCGAGACATCATCTTTCTGTTTCTGGCGTACCTCTAAAACCCCTAACACAGGGAATTCTGAACACAGAGAAGGACAGCACATGGGAGACACTGTAAATCTGTAACTTCGAGACCCATTTGCAACCAGAAGATTCTGGAATCCATCCCGTTTTACCCCAAACCAGCATCAAAGCAGATTCTGACCCTCATTCCCGCTTCTCATTGACTCTATAAATTTTGATGCAGAGAAAGAATTTGATGAAGATTTTCCGGGGCCAGGACAGCTCAGTGATGCTCCAGAATGCTTTCCCCAGCCTGTTGGTAGCTAAGGTTCAGCGGCTGGAAGATATCGTGTTGTACGGAAAGATAGGGCCCTTCTCCCAATATCCAATAATGTTTAGTTCATGATGTAAGCAGACGGAAGTGACGTTGTAGACCTGGTCTTTGGCTAGCTTTGGGAGTGAGGATGGGGTGTAGTGTGGAGGAGGAAAGGGCATTGGGGGTTTCTGGGGGGCTTTGGGGGTGCAGAGAGCCAAATAACAGGTGTGAGGGGCTTTTGGGGGGTTTTGGGTGTGTGGGGAGGGGGCACAGAAGTGGTGGAGTCCCCTGTCCCTGGAGGGATTTAAAAGCCATGTAGACGTGGCTCTTCGGCGTGCAGTTTAGTGGTGGGACTGGCCATGTTGGATTTATGGTTGGACTCAAGGATCCTAAAGGTCTTTTCCAACCTAACGGATTCCATGATCCCATTAGTACACACCATCCTAGTACAGAGCATCCCACTGATGCCCAACAAACCAACATCACCCTCAATCTGCTACCAAAATCCAAATGAGCTTTACAAACACGCACACAGAGAAAAATGTGGATCTTCTGTCGGAGTGTGCTCAGAAGACATTTGCCTGGCACATGTCCGTCATGTTTTTCCTTCATCGCTGAAAAGAAAACTGATGCTGATAGACTGGATGTTTAATGTGCTAAAAATGAGTATTTCAAAATGTAAATGAGTCTTCAGACCTTGACAATTAAGCTTTCTACATTAGAAGAGGGATTTGGATCTTAAAAACCAGCATTTGGACCCTCAAAATGTGGTGGTGGTTCAAAGAATTGAATTGGACCATAAAATGCAGGCTTTTGATGCTCTATTCTGAGGTCTGGATACTACAAATGAGGGAGAGGCTGGAGAGCAGCCCTGGAGAAAGGGACCTGGGGGTTCTAGTTCGAGTTGAACATGAGCCAACAGTGCCCTGGCTGCCAAGAGGGCCAACCGTGTCCTGAGGTGCCTCAAGCACGACATTGCCAGCCGGGTGAGGGAGGGGATTGTCCCTTTCTGCTCTGCACAGGTGCGGCCCCACTGTGTGCAGTTTGGGGCACCTTAGTATAAAAAGGACATCAGACTACTGGAGAGTGTCCAGAGGAGGCCACAAGGCTGGTGAAGGGTTTAGAAGGGAAGCCATATGAGGAGCAGCTACAGTCAATTGGTTTGTTCAGCCTTTTGTTCAGCCTGGAGAAGAGGAGGGTAAGGGGAGACATCATTGTGGTCTGCATCTTCCACGCAAGAGCAAGAGGAGGAGCAGGTGCTGATCTCTTCTCTCTGGTGACCAATGGTAGGACTCGAGGTAATGGCAAGAAGATGCTTTAAGGAGGTTTAGATCGGATATTAAGAAAAGGTTCTTCGGTTCTTCACTTTGAGGGTGGGGGAGCACTGCAACAGCTCCCCAGGGAAGCTGTCACAGCATCAAGCCTGAAAATATTCAAGAAGGATTTGGCCAATGCATCAAAAGAAGCATGGCCAGCAGGTCGATGGAGGTAATTCTCCTCCTCTATTCCACTTTGGAGTATTGTGTCCAGTTCTGGAATCCCCAAAGTAAGAAGGATATGGAACTGTTGAAGTGCATCTAGAGGAGTGCTACAAAGATGATCCGAGGGCTGGAGCACCTCTGCTATGAGGACAAGACTGAGAGAGTTGGGGTTGCTCAGCATGGAGAAGAGAAGGCTTCAAGAAGACCTTATAGTGGCCTTCCCGTACCTGAAGGGGCTACAGGAAAGCTGGGGAAGGATTAACAAGGAGAGGTAGTTATAAGACGAGGGGGAATGGCTTGAAATTAGAAGGGGGAAGATTTAGATAAGACATTAGGAAGAAATTCCTGGTTTGCTGTGCGCTCTGACTATCCCCTGCAACCGCAACACCCGAGTAAGGACGCTCTCTCCCCACTCCCAGCCCTGCGCGAGAAGAACCCGGAAGTGAGCAAGATTTGGCGCTGCCCCCCGCCCAGTCCTCTACTCGGTCCCCTACCGCGGTTTGGGAAAGGAGGGGGGCAGGATTGGGGCGGGGCCCGGCAGAGGGGACGGGGCAAGAGGGACGGGACAGCAGAGGGGCGAGAGCGCGGATCCGCCAACCAGAGCGGGCGCTGGAAGGGGTGGGTAGGAGAGGCGGGGATGGTCAGGGGGCGGGGCCAAAGGAGGGGGAGGGCGCGGTTCCGCCAATCCGCGCGGGCGTGTGGGGGGCAGGGCTGGGGCGGTGGGGGGCGCGGTTCAACCAATCAGCGCGGGCGGTGTGGGGCGCGCTGCTGTATGGTCCCGCCCCAGCGCCATCCCCGCCCCCGTCCCCGTGCGGGCGCGGAGCGATGCTGGGTCTGCGCCGAGCTGTTGGGCCTGCGCTCATGCCTCTGTGGGCCGGGGCACCGGCAGCCGCCATGTCCTCGCTGCTAGTCAGCCAGCTGCGATAAGCGTGGCTTCGGGAGCTGGGTCTGCAGGAGGACAACCCGGGCGTGTATAACGGGCGAT